>OZ038505.1:34891633-34971633 GCA_964036315.1 Acanthosepion esculentum
TTGTAATATCTTTTTCTTCTAATACTTAGTGCTTGTATTTTTTTTTACAAAAACGTGTTGCTTCTCGAAAAGGCTATTTTTACACTTTCATAGAGTTTTAACCCCAGTTTCCCTATAGTAGGAACCCCAACAATTGCTACCACCCCGGGTCTGGGTGAACCTAGGAACACCAGCAATTAAGAAGTTGTACCAAGCTCTTGAAAGCCCCCTAATCATGAGTTTTTTCTGTTGGATGTAGTTTATCGTCATACCCGGAACGGTTTGACTTATTAAGTTTAAAGTTTACGGTAGTCGCTGTTAAATTTACCATCGAATTCACAATCCAAAAATATTTGCAAATTTTGGCGGCGGCTTCCTGACACCAAAACAAGGTAAAATGTCCATATAAACATATATCCAACTCAACGCAGCAACTTATATTGAACGTTGAAAATGTCCTTAGCTTGAAATGACACGCGCATGCGCACGTCGAATGATTGACAAGCGGACTCTTTGAAATACTCCCAAAGAGTGCCGTATGGTTTCCCAGGCCCTCATGACAAGTAGATGAAGCATCGCTGCATTATTAATGTTTGCTGAATAAACCAATTGATTTTAGATGACCCTACAGTTAACAACCCAAATGACTGACTTCGGGGTAATGTGCAAGCTATAGAACTGGTCCTCCCCTACCTAAAAATCTTTCGTGGTAGATGTCAGCCAGTGCATTGTGGGCAATGGAAATAAAATGTGCTGGAGCCCCATCATGCATGAAACACATGCATCTTCGTATTAGTAGGGGTACATCATCAGGCAGGTCTGGAAATGTGTTCGAAATAAAGTCCCTGTAGACAGTTCCTGTAGGGCGTGCTGGGAAAACAAATGGACCTACCAGACAATCACCTACAATTCCAGCCCACACATTAATCGTAAACTGATGCTGTATTTGTACCATGGAAATTCCGATTCATCTACAAAATCGGTTTCGTAAATCTGTTATTACATCTCTTATAAAAATTGCCTAATCCGTAAACAAGACTGAAGAGACAAAAGATAGATCGGCAGTGTGTTCAATAAACGATCGGCAAAAGATCTTCTGTGGCATGTGATAAGAGAGCGACAGACCGTGCATAAGTTGCAAATGATACGTATACAGGAGTTACATTTGAAGTACCCTCCATGCGGTACTATGAGATAAACGACGTGTTAGGGCAACTTGGCGTCTGCTGGTACCTGGATCGTCTGCGACAGCCCGTAAGAACATGTTCTTCGTGGTCAGGAGTGGAGAGCGTTTCGATCTTCCTCGATCCATAGTTTGTGGTGCCACGGATTCTGTCTCGGCAAAGCGACAATAAGCGGCAGCAAAAATTGAATGTCTCGGCGGCTTTCGGTCTGGAAACGCAATATGATACAGCCGTGCAGGCTCGCGTCCATTACCATTCGCGCGGCCGCATCTAAAAATCATATCTGTCTGCTCACGGTATGAATATTCCGGCGTCCTTAAACGAAACACTTCTCAGTTAACTCACTACTACACACGTTAAACGTTGAAGACAGACGAGACACAAATATACACGAATGACAAATGTGACCTCGTCTATATGGCAATACAGTGTCATGTAACGTAAACTTACTTTAAACTTTATAACTGAAAAACACAAAAAATGCAAACATGAATTTTGCCCTTGTTTTGACGTAAGGAACTCGAGCCCAAAGTTTGTTAAAGTATTTTTGATACAGCCTATATATATATATATATATATATATATATATATATATGTATATATATATATATACAAATCTTTCACCACTATAATCAAATCATATGTGCTAGTGTCTGGCAGTCTGTTCCTAGGAACTGAGTTGCTGACCGTTATACGTCGAATACGACGGGAGAGACCAGGATATGTATATATATATATATATAAATATATATATATATATAAATATATATATATATATATATATATATATATATATATATATATATATATATATATATATATATATATATATATATATATATATATATATATATATATATATATATCGCATACTATAAAACTATATTTTTCATCATATATACAACCTTGTGCAAATTAATTGAAACAACCGCTTCAGTTTACTTTCTTTCAACATAAGGTCAGTTTTACACCCACTGGAGTGGAGTGGGAGGGTGTAATCGGTTTCTATTTTTTACTCAGATTAGGTAATTTGCAGTGATGTGCAGTAATATAAATCTATTTTCGGGGTGTGCGATGAAATTTGCTTGGCCTTGAAAAATATTGTGTCATCCGTGATTTTCATCATCACGCACATGCACTATTGTCTGGACTGTTGTTCTATGGCCATTACCTGCGATGGACTTTACTCCGAGAAAGTGTACGGAAATTTGTAACGCTGCACGAACACAATGACAAGCCTTACCAGTGAGCAAATCAAAGTAGTATCGACTGTCTCGGAAACTAAATTCGCGAATTCGTGGTCAATCTGCAAGGAAAGACTTTGTGGAATAGACATACGAAGTACTAACATATGTACTGGGTCATGTTTCATTGGTTTTATCCATGGAATTCTATTATTAAGAACAATCAAACACTTGCGAAGGACATATGTTAAAAAGATGAGTGGGGAGAAGCATAGTATACAAATGGAGGATTCGTGCAAGCGGGGTCGCAGACAGACATTTGTAGAGAATGCGTACAGGTATACAGGGTGGGGCGAGGTTATACAATTGCAACCATGTACACCCTGGCTAAGCCGGGTTCCTCGGCTGCTACATATAATAATGCTATGGATGGAGCGGCTTGGTGTTAGTAGACATGGCTCTCGGGGGCACAATACTTGGTTAAAGTAACTTGGATCAGTTCCACCACGGAATATGTGAATGAGCAGCGCTATGTCGAGTATAATTCGTTACCTTTCCGTTACCGGGGCTCGTGGTACAGTTGGTATGACGTTTGTTTAATAACGCAACTGGGTTTCAATTCCTGATAGTGGATGCGCACTGCTGATGAGTGCCAAACGAAACGGCCGTCCAGTGCTTTCTGCATTCTGTTGAGATTTCTTCTAAAAACTCGATGAATTACTAAATTATGATTATCTCAGATCGTCCTACCAATTTCTTTTTTATATATCAGGTCATCCCATAAGTTCTGTCCGAATTTTGAATAAAGAAAACAAGTGACCAAATGTTACATTTAATTACAGATTCAATCAACAATGTATTTTCCCTGATTATCTATGATTTCCTTCCATCTATTAACAAGCTTACTAATTCCATTACTGTAAAATTCTTTTGGCTTTGATTCGAAGAACTCACAAATGTCAGTTTTAATCTCTTCCTGTCTTATAAAAGCTGTTTCTTCCAAATGATTCTGTAAGCTATGAAACAAATGGTAGTCTTAAAGAGAAAGGTCGGGAGAATAAGGTGGATGAGGAATTTTATCCCAACCAGGTTCTTCGATCTTTTGTAACGTGATTCTTGCTGTGTGTGGTCGCGCATTGTCCTGATGAAACATCACCCGTTTTCGATTCACTAGAGCAGGTCTTTTTTCCTCAAAGCTCGGTTCAAACGCTCTAATTGCTGACAGTATATTTGAGCATTAATTCAAAGTGGATTATTCCTTGGCAATCCCACCAGATTGAAAGAATAACCTTTTGCCCATGAAGTTCCCTTCACGGCTGTGGCTGGGTCATTCCCCTTTACCAAGCCACTGTCTACGACGCTTAACATTTCGATAAAAGATCCATTTTCTGGTCACCAGTCACAAGACTATCCAAAAAAGGTAAAAGAAGTTGGCGAGAATGGAGAGAAGAGCAGATGTCAACCCGGGATTTGAGGTTGTTTTCAGACAATTCATGAGACACCCATTTTCCAAGTTGAGGAACTTTTCCAAGTTGCTGAAGATAACGATGAAACAGTTGTATGGTTTGAACTGAGAACCACTGCCAATTCCTCAACTGATAAAGTAAGATCTTCTTCAAGTGCTGCTTCAAGAAGCTTTTCATCAAAATCAACTGGACGTACGGTTCGATCTTCTTCTTTAAGGGTGAAATCTCCACCTCTGAATTTTACAAACCATCTTCTACAAGTTCATTCATTCACACATTCCTCTCCATAAACTGAGTGAATGTTTCTAGCCGCTTCGGCTGCTGAGTTGCATTTCTTCAACTCATAAAGCATTATGTGCCTCAAATGATTCTTGGGTACTTCCATGTTAGCAGGGTTTTAATCAAACAAAATTTAATTTTATTGTTCTCTGAAATAAAATTTGATCAGTTTAAATGCATCTAAACATAAAAATAATATTCAGCTCCATTAGACATTATAAAATACTCTTTAATTTTCCTTCAATTTAACAAAAAGTTAAAATTCGGACTGAACTTATAGGATGACCTAATATATATATATATATATATATATATATATATATATATATATATATATATATATATATATATATATATATATATATATATATATATAATTGTCACACTGTATATATACTTATCATATCATTTAGTTTACACACAGATATATATGGTTCGATGGATAAATTGTCGCCACTTTCTATATTTTATGCGCATTGTCTTTTATATTTATTTTCTCGACTGCACTCTATAGTAGGGTCAGTTGGGCACCATCTATGAGATAAAGAGCACGATGTCGCAAGTCACTTTGGAAAGGGAATGGTGTACCGCTTGGAATTAGCGCCATAAGTTACAACACGAACATTACAAAGTATTTGGGTGTCAATCTGAGGAGAATGAAGAGGGTTCAGAAACAGTCGGGAGAGTTTGATTATGAAGTTGTTAATGGGGGCGATGTTATGCCTGCATTGATCTTCACACAGGTTCTCAGATGCGAATCAAAGGCCTCCATCAAGTTTGCTCTGGGTCAAGAAGTTGGCTGCTGTTACGCCCTACCTGGCAACAGGTTTCTGCACCACGCCATAAAAGAAGGAGACGCCAGTCATGAAAAATTTCCATAACTACATTAACCCTTACATCAGGCCACATATCTCCCAGACTACACCCCGGTGGATTATTGCATGTGGATTGCAGTTGAGCGAGAGACCGACAAACTTCTTGTAACACAATCGATAAACTGAAGGCAAGGATTATGGCAGCATTCACTTAAACAACGAAGCCGTCCAGAACAGTTGCTGGAGATTACAAATTCGTTTGGAGGCCGAGGTTGAATCTATTTAATAAATTTACTCTTTAGTATATTAAAAAAAATTGTGTAAGTTTGATAAATATATCTGTTAAAATCAGATGATATATATATATATATATATATATATATATATATATATATATATATATCTATATATATATATATATATATATATATATATATATATATATATATATAAAAGTGAACATAGAAGTCAAAACTTAAAGGCGACAGTCTGTTTCATGCTAGATGCAATCGTCAGGCCACCTGACGAGTGCATCTAGCATGAAACAGACTGTCGCCTCTAAGTGTTGACTTCTATGTTCACTTTTATATTTACACACGCTCTATCTCTGATATTGAGCACTTTATCCCATAAATATAGCACACTTTATGACTACATTTCTTTATATATATATATATATATATATATATATATATATATATATATATATATATACTTCGATCTCTGTCTGTATTTCTGAGAGGAGGTATTATGTACATTATTTACATTATTCGGACTATTGTCTTCATCTTTGTCGCCATGTTTATTACAGTTCGACATTCCAACCACATGAAGAAGGCCGGAGAGCACAATGGCCGAAACGTTGCAATAAATATGGCGACAAAGATGAGGACAATAGTCCGAATAATGTGAATAATGTTTCGATCTCTCTCTTTCTCTTTCTCTCTTTCTCTCTCTCTATCTATCTATCTATCTTATTCTGCTCCCTACTTTCTATCTATCTATCTATCTATCTACTCGGCTAAGGTGCCATGTCGTTTGTTAAGGCTTATCTTAATATGTATTCACTGGGCCCCTATCTCACTGGGGTACCTATCGAAAAATTTCAAATTAAATATCTCAGAACATGTTGCCATGTCGCAAACTCAACCTAGAAACCTTTTCAGCTAATATCGTATATGCTCTTAAGCTGCTCATCTTTATATTCTTTTTGATGTTCGCACGACATTTCTTAATTTTTTTCTTTTCGCTTTTATTTAGTTGCTTATTTCTTGCTTTGCTTCTTCGTTTAATCTATTCTTTTTTAAATTTCTTTTGTTAGCCATCGTTTCTACTTTTCTCTTGCTTTAGTCTCTTTCTTTCTCTATTTTAATTTATTCATTGTTAGTTTATTTCCGTGTTACTTTCTTTAAGCCAGTTTTCCCATTCTATCTTACATTGGTCTGCTTCTTTCATCTTTCCTTTTCTGCTTTTACTTTCTTTCTTTCTTTATTTTCTTCGTACTGTATTCAATTTTCGTTTGTTCATTCATTCATTCATTCTTTCTTTCTTTTCTCATTTTCTTCCTGCTTTATTCAGTTTTCGTTTCTTCATTCATTCTTACTTCTTCTGTTTCTTTCTTTCATTATTTCTTTTTTCTCTGTTTCTTTCTTCCATTCTGTCATTCATTTTTCCTTTCTTGATTTTTCTTTCTTTCTTCATTTTCTTCCCGCTGTATTCAGTTTCCTTTCATTTATTCATTCATTCATACATTCATTGATTCTTTCTTACTCTGTTTCTTTCTTTCCTTCTTTCTCTGTTTCTTTCTTTCCTTCTTTCTCCGTTTCTTTCTTTCTTTCTCTGTTTCTTTCTTTCCTTCTTTCTGTGTTTCTTTCTTTCTTTCTTTCTCCGTTTCTTTCTTTCTTTCTCTGTTTCTTTCTGAATTCCGTGACGTAATCTCTCTACATATCTCTATCTAATGTGGTTGCAATTTTTATAGAATAACATTTCCTTTGTGAAATATTAAATGTCTATTTCAAAGAATACATTAAACTCGTATTGAAAATTATATATCGACAACTAGCCATTTATTCATAAAATGTTATCTTTTGTGAGAAGTTCTTTCTAAAGGGAAAAGTCGCTTCTTAGAATGCTGCAACTTTCTCAGAGAGAATCATGTTTACTGCACAATTTCGTCCGAAAAATGAAACATGTAAAGAAAATAATAGATTTCGTTAGTGCATATGTGGTCATATTTTCAATCAACGACCTTCCCGATGTCATCAGTTCCCAATTTGTTATTTATATTGATGACACAACAGTTTACACCTGTCTCGTTTTTAGTGTTCTGCCACATACAAATTTGTTAAGTCTGGCAAGAAATAACTTATAAATTTTAACACCTTCAATACGAAGCTGCAATCATTTAATCATCACAGAGTACCGTTTTTGATTCCAGCAGCATGGCTGATGCTAACCTTCAGAAAAGCAACTCATTGTATCTATTTTGTTTCGCGATTTGTAACAACATAAAGCGGAGGGACTGTATCGAATCAATTGCTACGTCTACTGCAAGTTCTTTCACCGTGTCGTTCCAGAAAATAGAGGTTTTCGTGACAGAATCCACATTTATAAATCTACAATTTGTCCATGTAATGAATATTGCTGCCATATTTGATCTGTTTCTCCTGTCATACGTCTCGGGATTCTCGACAAAATCTAAAGAAGGATCTGTAACGTACTTGGTCTTGATCTGGCATCTCGACTTCAGTAATCTTCTCACCGCCAGGAAGTGACTTCACTTTGTCTCTTCTAGAAACGTTTTCACGGAAAATGGTCTACTGAGTTCACTCCCTTGATTTCTTGATTGCATGAATTGAAGCGTACGATTAGATTGGTAAATATATGTCATCGTTTTACTGTTGAAATAGAAGCAACTACTTTCTGTTCTAATAGTTTCTTTTCTCTCATTTAAGTGTCTTGAGTCCCTAGCACCTACGTTCTTCAATAATTTAAAAGCAACGGCAATTGCTGTTTTCTGTCTTTCTGTACTTTTAAGGACCTTTTTCTTCACTGAATTTTTTTCATTCTATTCCAGTCTCAGTAACCTTTTGCGTCTTGCTGACATGATAGCCTACCTCGGGGTGAAATAATTAAAAACGTGGAAATCAAACGAAGAAATTCAATTTAAAAAAATTAAGTATCCTTATCTTCGCATTGGTTATCTACAAAAATGGCGTTGTGGTTTCTTGGGAGAAAGTTGTCACCATCTTCGATATATTTTTCTCTTCGATATTATGAATTCATTGTCTTTGGCTTATGCTTCCGGCTTTATTGGCAGCCAATTACTAAAGAAAAGGACGTAACTGCATGAACAGACGAAAACGTAAACGTTTATTTAATTGTCAATTAGTCAAATAGTCTCTAATCGTGAATGAATAATATCCATATCTTTGTAAAATGTTGAATCATTCATTGTTGATAGTTACGAGTCTCTCCGCCATGGGTATGACTACATACGGCAGCAGGGGTCTCTAATCGGGAGGTTTTTAGGGAGCGTGGAACAACACTTTAATTGATATTGCTCTCAGGTCCACCAGGACGCGGGGAGGTAGCACCTGTTAGGTTTCCAGCTCTGATCAAATAGTTAACCCCAAAACTGCGGCTGCACTATGAAAACATAAGAAAGATTTTTATAGTAAAATTACCAACAATATATTTTTTTTTAAATTAATAGAAATATACTTAAAAGAAAAAACATTTTTGATAAAAAATCAATATTACTAGAAATATGTTTGACTCAACAAAAAAGCATCTATACATCAATGGAACCTGATCTACACACAGAATT
Source organism: Acanthosepion esculentum (assembly GCA_964036315.1). Classification (NCBI taxonomy): domain Eukaryota; kingdom Metazoa; phylum Mollusca; class Cephalopoda; order Sepiida; family Sepiidae; genus Acanthosepion; species Acanthosepion esculentum. Next base: position 34,900,370 of record OZ038505.1, read on the forward strand.
CTTACAAGACTATATATTCTGTTCATACGAATCTATTCTAAAAATCATGTCGGCCTTAAGTAACCCATAGAGGTTGATAGGCCGTAAAGCAAAATAAACACAAATCAAACCCAAACTACGAGTTTGTAATGAACTGTCGATTCATGATATGCGTAGTTTGCGATTTAAAAAGTCTCATGCCATTATAAAAATATTGACTAAATCCCCGTAAAACATCTGGTTTGCTATAGTCTTGATGAATTTTGTATGATATACTGTGATCAGGAATATAATTTTATTGTGTATGTCCTTAATTAACTGGTCAGTGGAATTGGTTGGAATATAGTGTCAATTCTCCTTATCTCTAATGGTAATTCTAATATGAGCCATTTCCTTATAACGAAATGTTTGGCATTCATTGACCTAGAAGAGATCTCCTCTAGTTACGCTCTTATTCACTCCCAGATCATCGTGCCAGGATCTAAGTGTAGCATCTGTTCTCCTCACCTCTAATCACTCTCTTATTGATTTGATAATTTTAACCAGAAGATAATTATATCATGAAACTTTAGTCGGTTTCGATAATATATATATATATATATATATATATATATATATATATATATATATATATATATATATATATATATATGATATGCATGTGCAGACACAGAGAGTGGTGTCAAGTTTCAGTTACGAACAACTAGTGGTCTATTCAATCATCAGCGCTTCAAAGCCAAAACCCACCTTCGTACGAAAATTATTCGTGATTTGTTGTTTGCTGATGATGATGCTCTTGTCGCGACATCCTTTGAGGGGGCCCAACATCTAATAAATCGTTTCCCTGTTGCATGTAAAGCCTTTAGTCTTACACTTAGTATAAAGAAAACTGAAGTAGTACACCAGCCTTGTCCTACTCAGAAGCAATTCTGTGGTGAGAAAAAAAACAACCAGTCTACAAATTTCCAGAGAAACCATTGAAAGTAGAAGACAAAGCCCTGAAGTATGTAAAGTATTTCACATATCTTGGTAGCAAAGTCAACTACAGTTGAACTTGAGATGATGAAATCATGCATCGGATTGCTAAGGCCACCAGTGGTTTCGGTAAACTTCGCCATCGCTTGTGGAATGAGCGGGGTATATATATATATATATATATATATATATATATATATATATATATATATATATATATAAGAACTACAAAAGATAGAAGGGACATAGCACATAGAAGAAGAGAAAATTAAAACACTGTGCCAATTATTTACATTATTTACATTCTTCAGGGTGTTGTCCTCATCTTTATTGCCGTATTCACGACGTTACGGGCGTTATACGTTTTCTTCAGGTGATTCGAATTTCGATCTGAAACCTTTATTTCGTCCACCGGGGTAGATTTTTCTAGTTCCACGTGCCATACCACTTCCTTAAGGACAACATTGTCCAATGGATAAAAGCGTTGGTTGAGTTCTGTTTAAGGGAGATAACTGAGTCATCCGAAAGATGCAAGGCACGTGGAACTAGAACAATTTATTCCGGTTGTCGAAATAAAATGTTCGGTTCAAAATTCCAATTACCTTAAGAAAACAGGAGAGTACAAGAGAAGAAACGTCGTGGGTGTGACAATATAGATGAGAATAACAGTCGGAACAATGGAAATAATGGAAATAATTACAATACCTCATCTCAAAAAGAGAGACAGACATTGCCAATATTAACTTAAAATGTAAAGGGGGTGGTGAATATATGACAGCTTTAATAATAAACATATATAAATTATTTTTAAAAATCTTAGAAAAATTGAGACGGCAGACGAACCAAAGGAAGAGCAAAGCTATGCATTAATCTAAAATACAGAGGGAGTTCTACGTATCAATGAAGAGACTAAGTTCATATGTATCTGAGAAATGAGAAATATATATATATATATATATATATATATATATATATATAGAGAGAGAGAGAGAGAGAGAGAGAGAGAGAGAGAGATTTGCTGATATGGTGTAACAGACCATGCATAGTCGTCCTGGGGGGATATAGGCGTGGCATTTCTATCTGCAGTGGAATAGCACTATCTGATGATGATCGTGACAAGAAAGAGGATTTGTTTATACAGAGCTCTATCGATAAATCAGAATCCAGCCCATTTCTTTTTCTCAGGTTCTCTCTCCATCCCTCTCCACCCTTTCAACCTCCCTTCTCTCCCTCTCTCTCTCTTTCTGTATATATATATATATATATATATATATATATATATATATATATATATATGCATGTATGTGTGGACGCTCGATCAAATCTGATCGATCGGATATAAAAATCGCATTCCAATAAACACTATTGAAATGTTATTTAATCCGATAAAAGCTGATTCGTTTCGTAAAACGAAATGGGTTTTATGGCGAATCTGAAATAGACATTTACTCTACGCATACTGTTTTAATAATAATAATGATAACAATAATAATGATAACAATAATAATAATAGCAGTAGTAGTTTTAGTAATAATAATACCAGAAATGAAAATAGAATTCAGACAAGAACGCGTACGTAATATGCTGCATAGAAAGCTTATCCGAATCGAGGGAACGAAGAAAAACTCAACTACAAAAAAAAAAATAGAAACTGAAAACGAAAAGTAAAATATGATATCATATTAAAGGAGAGTTGAACACACTGGGGAAATGAGCAATGAATTGCTGCGCAGAGGACATCTGAGATGCTAAATAGGATCCGTTCTAATCGTTACCCAACACATAAAGTTAGAACTTGTGATATCGGAAAGGAAGGTCGGCTTGATTTATTGATTTTTCATTTTACGGTTTATCAACCTTTGGAGGTTAATTTAAACTAGAATTTTTTTTAAATTATAAGAATTTAAAGGCGGTAATGATTATATACTGATACTAGTTATAATAATAATTATATACTGATACTAGTGCTACTAATTAACCAATAGGTGGTGGCAAGAAGAGTTGGATTTGTTCATTTCACAAAGATATTAGAGCGTAAGTGAATATAAGAAATCCGAACTCAAGATTTACAATTCTTTGTCGTTATCACCACCAGTATATAACAAATTTTCCTTTTACTTGATTCGCTTTCTACGGTTTACCAAGACATTGAATGTTATTTATAACCAGACAAAAATTTAGATAGTAAGAATTTTGCGGGGAGACAATAACAATTTCTTGATAAAAGTCTTACTAATTAACACGTAGCTATGGGGGAGTAGAGGTGGTTTCATACCTTTCCCAATGGTATTTGTACGTAAGTGAATATAACGAACACAACTGGAATTGGAACTCACTCTCCATTTAAAAATTCCGTATCATTATCCATTACACCACTTCTACATCAAAATTTACAGCACGTGATCACCCCATTCCGTCTCGCATTTAGCTTTTTGATTAACTTCGGTGAAATGTACGGGAACCGGTGTGTCAACGTGATGTGGACGTAATACTCATATGAAACTTAAAGCCCCTGATATCTCTAAGCGGTCACCCATCAATGTTCTCAGTTCGATTTGATCGTACCGGAACCGTTGTTTCAACGTGATATGGTCGTAATCCTCATATCAAGTATAGAGCAATTGGTATTCCCAAGCAGTCACCCATCAAGGTTCTCAGTTCGATTTGATCGTACCGGAACCGTTGTTTCAACGTGATATGGTCGTAATCCTCATATCAAGTATAGAGCAGTTGGTATTCCCAAGCAGTCACCCATCAATGTTCTAAGTTCGATTTGATCCTACCGGAACCGTTGTTTCAACGTGATATGGTCGTAATCCTCATATCAAGTATAGAACAGTTGGTATTCCCAAGCAGTCACCCATCAAGGTTCTAAGTTCGATTTGATCGTACCGGAACCGTTGTTTCAACGTGATATGGTCGTAAGCCTCATATCAAGTATAGAGCAGTTGGTATTCCCAAGCAGTCACCCATCAAGGTTCTAAGTTCGATTTGATCGTACCGGAACCGTTGTTTCAACGTGATATGGTCGTAAGTCTCATATCAAGTATAGAGCAGTTGGTATTCCCAAGCGGTCACCCATCAGCGGTGTTTAAACTTGATATGGGCGCAAGCCACGAAAAGCTGCACAATCATTAAAAGTAAGAATACATGAAAAATAAATAGGAACGTTGAATGAAAATAATTCTCATTTCTATCATGGCCATTTTTATTATGATGGCACTTCCTGCCTTTTCTGTTTGACATAGGGCTTAAGCAAAAATATTTAGAAGCTAATTTGGATTTGTACGTTTCAAATGACTACGAATTTCTTTATTAAAGTGTAAACCTAATTCAAATATATTGACTGGAAAGAAATGACGTCCAGACAACATACAGAAAAATTGTACTATCATTTCGTACATGATCACAGAAGAATATATGCATATATATATATATATATATATATATATATATATATATATATATATATATATATATAACTGACGCAGTGGTGTACGGGTGGGAACATTGCTTAACTACGAACTATGCAAAAGGTGTCTAAGAACGCACAAGAAAATATCTTTATATATGAAAACTGACTAATATAATCTAGAATTGTTTTTACCAAAAATTATGAATTTTGTGGTTTGCTTAGACAAAGTACAATTAATACGGTGAGAATATATATATATATATATATATATATATATATATATATATATATATATATATATATATATATATAATGTTTATTTTAATACCTATAAGCGACTGGTATAAAAAAAACGGATAGTGCAATTTGCAAATAAAAACAAACTGCTATCTGGGGAAACAAAACTTCGAAAAATATTACATATATATATATATATATATATATATATATATATATATATATATATATATATATATATATATAATTATTTATTTAAATATTATAACATAAATATGTTATAAAATCACTACAAAAATAGCCATTTTGTTTCAACACATCTTGTGTCTTATCAAGTGATGATGTTGAATGTAGAATAAATGGTTTTAAAAGTTTCAAATTAAGTAACGATCCTTCGCTAGGGGTAAACGCTGTTACATAAGCTAGAATGGTAATTCAAAAAATTTGACAACGAAGCAAGGTTATCATAGATATTAAAAGATTTATAAAATTTGAAATTAAAATTAAAAGTAAAATTTACCTAGTTAGAAATCTAAATCTAATCTCTATTAAGTATAAATTATAGAATTACTGAGGAGAAAATAAAAAATACATATGTTATTTAATTTATTTTTTCATTGAAATTATGTTCAAAAGGATGTTGATAGCTCCAGACAAAAATGTATGCATTTTACAGTTTACTTCAACTGTGATGACCACCTCTCACGTAAAACAATTCAAACACACTCAGGTTATAATACATAAGCGCCCAGACATATTTAGATATATATACACACAAAAAACGGTGACGAGACACGAACCTTGATAAAATAAAAACGAACACACAGACACACACACAAACACACACACACACACAAACAAACGTGCATGCACTTTCCTTACACATACACATCGATAAACACAGGCACATACATCCACATGCACATTGACCTAGACAACCAGACGCAATAGCCAAAACATATTCGGGGCTTAATATGTATATGCATGTATGTATGTATATAGTTTCTGTCTATATTTTTGATATGAGATATTATGCCACTATTTACATTATTCGGATTATTTTCCGAATAATGTAAATAGTGTATACTGTATATAGTTTAGTCATGAAAATTTGGTAATATATATGGACAATCCTAAGGAGGATGTTATCCAGAGAGCTCAATGTCAAATCAGAGCAATTATTAATTCAATTTAAACAGAAAACAAACAACCTTAAGTTGGTCATAATTTAAAACATTTTTTACCCTTGGAAGTGCATTCTGATGAACCAGGTAAAAATCATATACCAGAGGAAATAAATTATAACGAGTTAACCCATAAGTTTGTTTTCTATTTAAATTGAATTGATATATATATATATATATATATATATATATATATATATATATATATATATATATATCAGAGTGTAATGACAGACTTTTAATAGAATTAATGTTGACATACTTGTCACTTACGGCAATACGATAAAATTGAGAAGCAGCAGCAAAAGAGCCCATAGCCCTGAATACTGAATAATTCGCTTACTATACTTTGAAGTCGGCATGAATGAAATTACACCACTCAGTTTACTGACAAGTTATCCGCATTAATTATATATATATATATATATATATATATATTGTACAACATAGAAATCCAAAATTACCTTATGGGTATTGTCTGTTTCAACTGACGCCGAGTACGTCAGTCTTATTCAACCCAGACAGATGGACTATATTCAGTGTCGGATATTAATATTTAACAAAGACAGCAGTTGAAAAATTGATACAGAGCCTACACATATAGATGACTGTTCGTGTAGTGGTAAGGGGCGGGCAGATGTTATCTGTCTTAAAACGAAAGAAGCACCACAAATTCAACCCGGATATTAATCTTAAGACACAAAATTGGGGTTATAAGAAAGATAAAGTGAAACTAAATTAAGGCCGAAAAAAGAAGTTTTATAAAACGAAATTTTTATTTATTAATTATATAAAAATATTGTTCCCACTAAAAATACTGAAATATGCTTACAAATAAGACATATAATAAGATTAACAATAAATCGTCTTTAGATAGTTTATATTAAGAAAGAATATATTTAAAAAAATTATATTATTAAGGAATAAAAATAGAAATAATTGAACGATAAATATATTACCCATTTAAAATTTTTAGTTTATATATATGTTAACGTGATAATTAGTAAGACTTGCCTGGGTAAAACCATTATTATCTCGAAAATAAAATAAACTTGAGTGAAAAATAGTTAGATTTCGGCAGAGGTTGATATGCGGCTAAGGAATAACAACCAAACATCAAGCGAAACAATTTTGTTTGGAAGGGTTTCATAGGTTCATACACATAGGCTGAGAACTTTATATTGCTTTTCCGATTTTACTTTTCCTCAGATTTGTTTTCTTTGATCCGAGATGTCCTGATATTTTGGAGTAAAACAAAAAAAAGCATAACAAACGAAAATCAAGAAAAAATAAGATAAAAAAAAAAATTAAGAACAGCTATTCTGTGCGAATTTGAATCATTGTAACATCCAACACCAAACCTTAGCTTTTCAAAGTTTGAGGTATTCAAAGGAGCCATTTTTTTTCTGGCTCTTTTTTTCTGAAAGGAAGTGATTTTCAAAATGGGGAAATTACATCACGCAAACCTTCACAGATAATAGGTGCAGCGAAGATAATCTCTATATATATTCCAGTTCCTTTTTATTACTGAATGTTACTTTACCTATCTATATATCTATCTATATATATATCTATCTATATATATATATATATATATATATATATATATATATATATATATATATATATATATGTGTGTGTGTGTGTGTGTGTGTGTGTCGGGGGTGCGTGTGTGTGTGTTTAGACAAATACAAAGCATAAGTATTATTTCTAACATTTTATTGAGTTTTTGTGGCATTCTCGAAAGGTTTATTTTATGAGGATTAAGAGTGTATTCAAACTGTCCGTAGTTCCTCTGGAATTTCTTCTGGAAATTGCACCACGTTATTATTCCACGGAAAAAATGAAAGCTAGAAAAGCGAAATAAAAAAAATTACTAAATATTCCTTGTGCGTCGATTCCAGTGAAAAATATATAAAAAAAGACACACACGCACATACCCATATATATATATATATATATATATATATATATATATATATATATATATATATATATATATATATATATATTATAAATTAATAGATTTAAAATATGGTTTTACCGCTACACAGTGATAACCATGTTTCCGAAATCATGTGTAGCGGTAAAACCATATTTTAAATCTATTAATTTATAATATTAATGCTCTGTAAATTTAAATTTACATTGAGCACTATTGTGTAAAAATAAAAATATCTATAAGAACACCGGATTTTATATCTTACTGTTCTTTCCTTTTTATTTATATATATATATATATATATATATATATATATATATATATATATATATATATATATATATATATATACACACACATTGCGATGGATAAATTGTCGTATAACTTAGGCAAACAGGAAAATACCAGTAACATCTCATTTTAACAGATATATTTAGCAAAAATTCTTTCTTTTTTTCTATGTGCTGAGTCCTTTCAGGATGTAGGCGATCATGGCTCTCCACCTCCCTCTAACACATGTTCCTTCCCTCTGCCACGTTCTGTCATCCACTTGCTAAAGTCAAGTAGGTTAGTCATGCGTTGTTTTCCCTTGTGTCATTATCGCTCTATTCGACTCGTGAGTATCACATTCTCCTGGCCCTCTTTCCTCATTATGTGTCCCAGGAACTTCAGCTGCCTCTTCATGATGTTAAGTATAAGCCCCCTCCATGTTTGCATCCCCTCTAAGACCTCATCGTTGCTCACGTGCTTGGTAAAATTACACAGAAAATATCTTGAAATAGGAAAGAATAGATTTGTTCGATAAAATTGCTATTCGCTTCAACCACGGCCTGAAAAAAATTCAGAATCTCCTGCAACTCCTCTGGATGCTTTCATTGTCGCAGTAATCGAAATTTTCTTGGACTTTCACAAGTCCAAGAAAACTTGGATTACTTCTACACACAAAAGACAATGGTTAAACATGGGAAAACATAAGGAAAATTTAATTCCTTTAAATAATATATGGAAATAAGCATTTATTGCCTGATGATGGACGCAAGACCCGAAAAACGTGTAGCAAAAATATGGAGAATAAAGTATATATATTTTTTAAATCCACATTATAACCAACATCTTTTGCGGCTTCACTTTCTAGTGTATATCTCCTCTTATCCGTGTATATGATCTTCATCGACCACCGCAAACTGTTAAAAAAAGAAAATATTAGCCTTAAAACTGGAGGTTTTATTCACCATTAGCCTCGTCACTTCGGTATTTTCATATGGATGTCATGGTTATGTCCAAACTGAACGTCTAAACTGCCAACCATATACAAGGACTTTCTAAAATCAATGGTTAAAATACCATGCAACATGTGAAGAAGAGGCAATTTTCTTAAAATGGTTTTAAACTTAAGACTTCATAAGATTCAACCGAATGTTGTACTGGCTAGGTTAAGGAATGTCTGAATATTTCCTCAAAAAGAAAACGGCTTATATTAGAATTACCATTACCAGACTTATGCTGGTTATCGAAACTATCTGGGTTGACCATTATCTCTGACTGGCTTTGATTAACGCTAGGTCTTTCCTACAAAATTATATCTTAAATAATCCAGAAAGATTTGGCATGTCCGTAAATCAACGAACTTATAGGGATAAAAAAGCAATTATCTACCTTCTGGCGGAGATGAATCTACATGGGTCGCTTAGTGACGTCATTCCCTCGAGTGACGAAAATGGCAGGACCCAAAACTTGTGGTGCTGTTGTAACTCGAGACACTTGGCCCGTGTAGAGGGTAAATCAGTCTCTCCATACACATGGTATAGCTTAAAGGCAACTGGTGCTGTTTTGCTTTAGGAATATATCTGATATAGAAAGAAACTATGTCCGGCTCGCAGTCCTCAATATGGGAAACCCCAAAACTCGTGGAATATGTTCTGGACCAATAATATTGCTAATTCTACTTTGGATCTTATCAAAGAGCTACCAAAAACTGTTAAAGAATTCCCAGTATATTTCTCAGTTCAAATGAATCTATTTGAGTATTTTTGAGTCTCACCTTCTTCCGCAAATTCTACCAAATATACAAACAAAATAATAATTTAGAGAAACTTCTCTACACACGCACTGAGTGTAGATGTGTATATTGTATGTTATAGATCAGAAATGGGAATGTTACCAGAGATGGTAGTGGAGGGGGTGAGAATAACATGGACGAATACTGATGTATTAAGCGAGATGCGGATATATATATATATATATATATATATGTGTGTGTGTGTGTGTGTGTGTGTGTGTGTGTGTGTGTAAAAGTCGACAAATACTTAACACTCGTAAATCTCTCACGATAGTTTCAAAAATAGACACTAAGTTTCATCGTTTTTTTATAAATCCTCAGCACAAAATCTAAGAACATGTTCACGATTAGATTCAATATATATTTAAATCAAAGGCCCAGTCATCTGATTTGCATAATCGTAATCCATCAATATATATATATATATATATATATATATATATATATATATATATATATATATATATATATTGTGTATTTAGGCAGCAATCCTACAATTCTGAGCGATTTCGGCTATACCTTTAGCCATTATCAAGGATAGTTAATATCGTTGTGTTGGCTACAAAACCAAGCCTTAACAATATTAACTGCGAAAAAAGCCACAATGTGCTAAACTTGTTTGAAAATTACAACATCTCTCTAACACTAATCGGTTTAAAAAAGACCGTGGAAACCTGGATCAGGTGGTCAGAACAGCAAGATGGATCATCATTTAGATCTAAATACATTCTTAATGTTCAAATTAGAGGACAACAGTGTTATAAAACGCTCGGAGAATTCCAGTAAGATATCTTCAATCATTTTAAAAATACAACGGTTCAAATCTTAATCTAAAAATTGGATAATTTTGCTGTTAGACGATTTGGACAATTTTGGTGTGGCACACTGTATATAAAATCAAATAGACACATATAAACCAGCATACATACACATCTATGCAAAAATATAAGCAATGTGCGGTAATTATATATATATATATATATATATATATATATATATATATATATATATATATGTAAAGAAAGAACAGTAAGATATATAATCCGTTTTTCTTATAGATATTTTTATTTTTAGAAAATAGTGCTCACAGTAGATTAACAGAGCATTAATATTTTAAATCAGTTAATTTATAATATTATATATATATATATATATATATATATATATATATATATATATATATATATATATATATTGGTGTAGCTTTGTAAGTTTCCACTCCAGAGTCGGAGACAAGGATATAATTATAGTCCTAGTCTTCTTGATAAGGATTTATTTAAAATAAATTTAAAATTTAAAAATAAATAACTGTCAGGTTGTATATCCATCCATCTATCTATCTATCTATCTATCTATCTATCTATCTATCGATCGATCTATTATCGTATTATTACTCCATATTAAGCAAGATCTGGCTCATGTATCAGGTCATCCCGTAAGTTCTGTCCGAATTTTGAATAAAGAAAACAAGTGACCAAATGTTACATTTAATTACAGATTCAATCAACAATGTATTTTCCCTGGTTATCTATGATTTCCTTCCATCTGTTAACAAGTTTACCAATTCCATTACTGTAAAATTCTTTTGTTTTTTATTCGAAGAACTCACAAATGTCAGTTTTAACCTCTTCCTGTGTTACAAAAGCTGTTTCTTCCAAATTATTTTGTAAGCTACGAAACAAATGGTAGTCTGAAGGAGCAAGTCGGGAGAATAAGGTGGATGAGGAATTTTATCCCAACCAAGTTCTTCGATCTTTTGTGACGTGATTCTTGCTGTGTGTGGTCGCGCATTGTCCTGATGAAACATCACCCGTTTTCGATTCGCTAGAGCAGGTTTTTTTCCCTCAAAGCTTGGTTCAAACGCTCTAATTGCTGACAGTATATTTGAGCATTAATTGTTGCATTAGGTGGTAAGAATCCAAAGTGGATTATTCCTTGGCAATCCCACCAGATTGAAAGAAGAAACTTTTGCCCATGAAGTTCCCTTCTTGGCTGTGGCTGGGGTACTTCCCCTTTACCAAGCCACTGTCTACGACGCTTTACATTTCGATAAAAGATCCATTTTTCGTCGCCAGTCACAAGTCTATCCAAAAAGGTGAAACAAGTTGGCGAGAATGGAGAGAAGTGCAAATGTCAACTCGGGATTTGAGGTTGTTTTCAGACAATTCCTGAGGCACCCATTTTCCAAGTTTAGGAACTTTTCCAAGTTGTTGAAGATAACGATGAACAGTTGTATGCTTTGAACTGAGAACCACTGCCAATTCCTCAACTGATAAAGCAGGATTTTCTGCAAGGGCTGCTTCAAGAAGCTTTTCATCAAACTCGACTGGACGTCCGGTTCGATCTTCATCTTCAAGGGTGAAATCTCTTCCTCAGAATTTTGTAAACCATCTTCTGCAAGTTCTTTCATTCACACATTCCTCATCATAAACTGAGTGAATGTTTCTAGCCGCTTCGGCTGCTGAGTTTCCATTCTTGAACTCATAAAGCATTATGTTCCTCAAATGATTCTTGGGTACTTCCATGTTAGCAGGGTTTTAATCAAACAAAATTTAATTTTATTGTTCTCTGAAATAAAATTTGATCAGTTTAAATACATCTAAACATAAAAATAATGTTCAGCTCCATTAGACATTATAAAATACTCTTTAAATTTTGTTCATTTTAACAAAAAGTTAAATTTCGGACAGAACTTATGGGATGGCCTAATATATGTAGAAGTTAGCAGGCGTTGTACAATGAACTGATATGTTTCTAGCATGTTTAGTGTGCGAGTTTGCGTATGCGCCTGTGCGCATGCGCGGGCGTATGTGTGTGTGTGTTTCTCTCTCTCTGTGTGTGTGTGTGTGTGTGTGTGTGTGTGTGTTTCTCTGTGTGTGTGTGTGTGTGTGTGTGTGTGTGTGTGTGTGTGTGTGTGTGTGTGCGTGTGTGTGTTAATGGTTTATTATTAATTCAAAATTACCTTTTATTACTATAAACGTCATTTTGGTAGGGATTTGGTTCTAGTAGACATTTCTGTTTTGTTTTCTAAACATTCAATCCAGGGCGGGTAATTTTCCTGCTTGAAAAATACTGGAAAATTCTACTCCGACACTTATACACACTCGGATAACATATTATTATTATTATTATTATTATTATTATTATTATTATTATTATTATTATTATTATTATTCATTATAGAAAGGAAAGTAGAAAATTAGTGTAGATAATATAAAGGAGAGAGAGAATAAGATAGACGAATATCGAGATGTTATCTGTCTATATTTCTGAGATGAGGTATTCTTACGATTTACACTATTTACATTGGCTGAACTGTTGTCCTCATCTTTATTGTCATATTCCCAACATTTCAGCTGTGGTATGCTCCGGCCTTCTCCAGGATCTGTCTATATTTCTGAGATGAGATATTGTAACTATTTACCTTGATCGGACTTTTGTCACTCATCTCTATTGTCATATTCACAACATTTCGGCCATTGTTCGCTCCGGACTTCTTCAGGTCATACACGTTGAAATTTCGAACCGAACCCTTTATTACGTAGACCGGATTAGATTGTTCAGCTTCCACGTTCCATCCCATATCTAGTTATCACTGTTTCAGTTATTTCCCTGTAGTAACTGTACTCTCCGAGTATTTGTTCCCCTCAGCTGTCGCCAGGTATAGAACTCACAACTATTTGGGTCAAGTCTTCAGAGAGTTCATTTACTAAAGGGAAACATGTGAAACTAAGATATTCAGAAACGGCATGGCACGTGGAGCAAAACAACTTCGAAATTCCAGCGTGTATCACCTGAAGAAGACTGGATCGTACAACGTCCGAAATGTCATGAATATGAAAATAACAATATATTATTAAATTGAAAATATATTTAAATAGGCAGATGGACAAACCTCAAGTTCTCAATAATCTCTGGAGATATTTAAATAACTCTTGGCTGAATTAGATTCATAAATTGTAAAAGGAAATCAAACATCAAATAGTTTTTAAAATGGCCAAATGAGTTACTGTTTTAGAATAAGTACCTCCACCAAATTTTCGATATCTAAGGTTTAAAATGAATTTTAAAAATGAAAAGGCATTCTTGAAGCGTTCTTTCTTTAGCTTTAACTGAAAGCTAAATGATTAAATTTACTATTTGCAGTAAGCAAAATACTCTGGTGTATTTCAAATAGAAATTGCATTGATTGGAATCTCACATTTTTGGTCGCTTTCAGATAATCATATAAAATCGTCTATTTCTGACACATTTGTATACAAAAGTTAATTCATCGTTTTAAGAATCTTTCACAGTTAAAATACACTTTTCTGAAACGTTATTTGCGGAATATCAGCTGATTTAAAGTATAATTAAACTGGTTTAAAAACATTATTTACTTGAAGTTGAAAATAACAGAGAAATGGGTTTTTAAAACAAGTAATAGCAGGGATTAAGAGCTTACCACTCGTCAATCATGCAACAAGTGCTGATAAAATGTGTTGCTCTACGGAGACTTTATGTGCGAAAACATAAGTTAAGAAAATGACGGGCGTATGCCGTTTTTATAGAATTTTTAAGTACTCAGCAGTCTTAAAACTGTGGACAATTATTCCCCGTAGTCTAATTTAAGTAATGTTAACTTTGAATTGACTATAGTCACCGTGCTTTTTTTTATCTGATAATGTCTTTTGTGGGCGACAATACTTTCAAACTGGGTTATGTTACGTAACATTTTATATATATATCAAAGAAAATAAAAATATTTTAAAAATCTTGATGTAAAATACTTTGACTTAAGCTCTTCAATGTTTGATTAATAAATATTGTTTTCATTTAATAGCTATATCATCTAAGTGGTTTAAAGTAATGCAAAATTTTAAACGATTTACATCTTATAAATAATTATAATTCAAATTGAAAAAATAATGAAATCAGTTCTTGTAAAAATTAAGACAATAATGACCGTAATAATTCTTATTTATAAAAGCACCTAAAAGCTTTTCTAATTAAATGTCATATTTTTATTGTATTGTTTATTTTATGATTCAGAGTAAGTTTCTGGAAATGAGTCGTAGTTTTGAAAAAAAAAAAACTCATGGATGTCCATTCTACAATTAGTTCTGCTTTTGACTACTGAGAAAAGTTTGAGATTGAAATTATTTTTTTTAAATTTCATGAAATTAAGTAAGTGGGGTATAAAATATGTAAAAAAAAATTTATCCAAGATTTTCAAAAAAAAAATAATTCCCTTCAATTGTGAATAAGTTCTAAAACTTTCATTAAAATCCTGATAATTACTTGATTTTTGCAAGAATTTCAATTCGATAAAAACATACCTTGGCCTTTCGTTTTAATAATAACATAAACATTTTGACGATAAAACTTTGTTTTTATTTAGTTTTGGGCCTTTGTTAATTATGATATGCTGGGTTTTTTTTTCAGCGAAAAAGTGGAGGTATCTAGTTTAAATACTTTTATACATTCTGAAGCAATCAAACTTGTCAAGCAGTAAAAAAAAAACGTTTTTCCGAAGTCGATCAGGTACCATTTTCCTATGCTCATCAAAGCTAAATTTTAAGTTAACCCTTTGCCTGTCCTGCATATCCATACGTGGACAGGATGCCGAATGAACTTTTCTCGAAGGACAAGAAACCGAGTACAAAATTCGAACAGACATAAAGCCGAACGGACAAAATGACGAAAACATTCCTACATACGTAGTTTAATGACCAAATTAATTACAATGTCTTTTTAAATTAAATTATTTTATTTATTACATATCACGACCAACAAAAACATTATACCATTAACGATAGCATCAAAATCATTTGTAGTTCTTATAATAAAAAAGAAGGATTGGCGTCTCTACGATCTTTGGCTTACAACTTTTAAATACTCTGATTTATTTTTATAAGTTTACATTGTAAAAAAAAATTTAAAAACTGAGTTTTATGTATCTATTTTTTTAATTTCTTTAGTCTGTCAAATGCTTATATTGTTGGAATAAAATGTTTATGATATATTTTCATTTTCGTATTTCTTTTCGACATATTGTCCGTTCGACTTTATGTTTGTCCGGCTTTATATGTGATGCACAGGACATGTGATTCCCATGTCCGTGCATCATACGTTGTTCCCACGAGCCATGATTTTAAAAGAGCGGTAAAACTAAGGACGCGTCAGAAAAGTGTCTACTCTAGAGAAGAATGTCTGTGGAAAAACCTAATCTAATATTTGGTACATCATATATGACCACAGATCGCTTGCCTTTTTCAGATTTATAACTACTACCAGGCAATTCAACTTATTTTACAAATATAAGGTGATGGTATATAGTGTTTCACATAACAAAGACCTGTACATCACATGTGATGCACAGATCTTAGTGTAAATAACTTATGATTCGTACATTTTTTATTTGGTGAAACACGATATATCAGCACATTCTATTTGCCAAATAAGCTGAGTTGCCGTAAAATCGTAATAAATCTGAAAACAAGCAGGAACGTTTGGATAGTACACACAGAAATACATTCAGCAGATAAAGAATTAAGTTTTTTCTTCATTTTCGATGAGATTGTTCAACATTCACTGCCATACAGGATGATTGATGTTATATAACAGTTCAAATATAAAACTGAACACTATTTATCAATAGTCTCACTAATAAAAAAAATATAATAAAATTTAATAATAAAATTTAATAATAAAATTTAATAATAAAATTTGATAATAATAATAATATAAAATAACTTCCAAGAATGACTTTGATAGACTCTACAAATATAAAAATCTGTTATTGTCGGTCTTTGTACGTTTGGCGCGTATATCAAATTATTTTAGTAAATTACAGTCATTATATCCCAGAAATTTCAACAGCCTGTCAGATATTATTGTATACCTGTCCTTTTTATTTTCATTTTCCTTGGTGCTTACATTGTTCATCCTCAGTATTCTCAGCATCCATCTGTAGAACCAGATTTCTATAGCCTTAACCCTTTACCTGTCCTGCACATCCTATGTGATGCACAGGACATGTGATTTCCACGTCCATGCATCATATCTGGTGCACACGATTCACACGATTTTAAAAGAGCGGTAAAATTCAGGAAGCTTAAGAAAAGAATCTACTATTGACCAAGACATACAAGGAAAGAACTTATCTAATATTCTGTGCATCATATATGACCACAGATCGCTTGCCTCTTTTCAGATTTATTACTATTGCAGAAAATTCAACTTATTTGGCAAATGGAATCTACTGATATATATATTTCTCATATAATAAACACTTGTGCATCACATGTGGGAAAGTTTTCAGGCATTTTTATTAAAATAATGTCTTCATTCGTGCTTGTTTATTTGCCGTGGATTTTCACTATACTGGTTCATTTCTTCTCACCACCCTAACGCCAGTTATGGGTAAAAAGCAGGACAGACTGGGTCGTATAGCCTTGGATAGCAATCGGTCTACGAGAAAGAAAATTCTGAATTCAAAACCTCCAACTATTGGCTAAATAATCCCACAAATCTGGAATTGACCAAAGGTGGTGAGCACGGCTACACCAGTGAAGACATAGTCAACAAGGAAAGTGTAACAGGAGTGAGAATGCTCTGAATTTGGATTTGAATTGGGACACATTTTGATCTACTATAAACCCTTCCTGAGAGGCAACCTTAAGAGAACTGGATATATTATCCGTGGGCAATTCACGAAGACAATGTACTGAAGGAACGCAAAAATAAAAGACTGTTAATTATAAAAAGGCAGAATCTATGGTTGCCAGCTATAGGAATTACCTAAGATAGGAACTACGAATTAGCTAATGGCTGACAACCATAGTTACTGATGATAAAAGTGAGCGACAAAAAGATAACAATTAAATACCGAATAAACTACGTCGAATATTCGATGCATCCTAACATACATTGCCATTTAGTTTTTAAGCCCAAGGTAAGACAAAACGAGAAGAACATCAAACTTAAAAACATATCTTCGTTTTGAATTACCATCTTCGACAATATGGAGTACCATTTCATAACGTGAACGATCATGGCTCTCCACAAATCCTTATTCAATTACACAAATTCATTAGGTAAACAATATTCTCGTCTGAATTATGCATTCTTCTTCTTCTTCTTCTTCTTCTTCTTCTTCTTCTTCTTCTTCTTCTTCTTCTTCTTCTTCTATGTGCTGTGTCCATTCATATTGTGAGTGTTAATGGCTCTCCACAATTTCCTGTCTTTTGTAGCTCTTAACAAATTTTGTCTTTTTGTTATCTCTCCTAATCACTGTTCTACCATCCATTTATACGAGCACCTTCTTCTTCTTCTTCTTCTTCTTCTTCTTCTTCTTCTTCTTCTTCTTCTTCTTCTTCTTCTTCCTCTTCTTCTTCTTCTTCTACTATTCCTTCTCCACCTCCTTCTCCACCTCCTTCTTCATTCTCGTCTTCTTTAATAATAATATGAATAAAACAAGCAAAACAATATCGTATTTATCACATCGTATTCTTCACATCCTTCTTTAGAACCATATATATGCTGCTTCAAGTCTCCGCTTAATCTGTGTGGAAAATATTCCCTAGCTTTTATGTGGTACATATAGGAATTAGTGATATTATTACTTCCCAGCTTAATTAAGACTTGCTTAATTTTAACACCTGGAAAATGCTTTTGCAGATCATGGAATATGTGAGACCGAAATCAGAGGAGCTGAGTTGATTTTACAAATGTTAAACAAACTGTTAAGAAAAAGGAAAATTTCTTTAGGAACAAAGACATAAATACTGAATTTGTTTATAATATCACTATTCCTATATGTACCACAAGTGAATAGCGGTCACCCATCTAGCTACTAACCAGGTTTGACGTTGATTAACTTCTGTGATTGTATAGGAACTGGTGTTTCAACGTGAAGTGGCCGTAAACCCTTGATTTTTTAAGCAAACATCTTCTAGTCTTTGTCTAAAGAGGCAGGACCTACAAGGTAGCAGGTGCTTTGGATTCAGAGTTTTCCTTCTCCTTCTTAGACCGGTTGCCAAACAAGGCTTTAGGACACAGTCTTTCCTGCTATTTACCCATAACTGGTTGGAAGTGATGGATTTATACTTTTCCTAAAGTTATTATTAGCACGTAAGGGAATGCAGTAATTCGACTGGAATTCGAACTCTGCTCTCCCGATTCTTCAACCTGAGTCGCTATCAATTACTCAACTGTGCCTCCGTAATACTTAGATGTTTTTTAAATATTCGTAATTACATTAACTAAAGCGACACGGTGGCGTAACGGATAACGGCTCGGATAGGGGAATCGGAGAGTCGAATTCCAGTCGAATCTATTCACTTACGTGCTAATACCCTACGGAAAGGTATGAATCCTGTTCTCCCCCGACTATGGGTAAATAGCAGGAAAAACTGGGTTCTATAGCCTTCTATAAATGGCAACCAGTATACTGCAGAAAGAAATGACAACCTACTGCTGGAAAAAAACTGCCTCGTCAGTCATGTATCGAAAGATATATGATCGCCTAAGCGTGTATCACGCATGGCACATAACTGACTGAATTAGATTGCACATGAAATTACAGAAAGGTAAAAAAAAGTCAGCCTTTAAACATTGTTATTTATCTTCTTGTTTCAAAGAGGAAAGTGACATTTTTGGGAATAAGATTGTTGCTGACTATAAAAAAGAGGGAATTGATTCCACAAATTCAAAGTGAAAGAATTTCGGGACAAAATTCTGGCTAGTAAAGAGAATCTACCGGGGTACAAAATTATAGTTTGCGTTTGGTCGAAGTCAAAGAAATTGTACATGAGGAATCGAAGATAGACAATCCCTAATCCGAAATTCGGAAAGCGTAAAGGCCCAATCCTCACTCTCCAACCTTCGACAGACTTGCGGGGATGAAACGTTCCCATTTTTCACTCCCTTCCATACTCTATTGCAATTTTCATGATAGATTTTCGGGCGAACTGCATCCATTAATTCCACTAATCCAGAAATCCACATCTAGGAATCGGCATGACACGCACACTGAGTTGACTCATCCATATTCCATTGGCGAGAAAGAAGATCCAGTGAGACAGCTTCAGACAATCTGGAAAGCACCGATCCCTACAATCATAAACTCTTCATGTCGAGGGTCAGCCGTTATCTATTCCCTATCGACTTACAATGCACCTCTTGCTGAATCCCCTTACAACATTCAGATTTAGTAAACTCTTACTCGAGTGGCTCCCGGGCCTTGTATTAGGTGAAGAATAGTAAAGAAAGCTTTGATAACAGAATATCCTCTACGAATTTTTTATCTATATCCATGTTATAATGTTTAATGCTGTTAAAATATATTGCAATATTATTTTAAAAAATTATAGCGTTAATATTTTGAAGGTTTTCTGGAAAGCCATTGTCATTCCCAAACAATCAACGATTCTATATAGGGTACATGTAAAACGAAAATTTCGGAAAGTGTTCTGGGGATTGTGCGTACTTTTAAGTTAACTTGAATCAATGAGTTCTTCTGAATGACGCATTAGAATGGATAATACTTTTTTTTTCTGAGCAACGAAATCAGGTTATCGTTTCTTGCATGACAACATCTGTCCGCAATTTGGAAAAGGCAACTCATTACTCGATTCGCGCAATGCAAAACTTATTGGTTGTTTGAACAGTTTTTAAAAATTCCAGATATTGAAAATATCCGGAAAAAACTAATCAAATTTATCATTTTTCTATGATATAATAAAGAATTTAGTATAAAGGGAGCAGAGTTTTATCACAAGCCCGGAAAATGCATACACGTCAGTACGAAAAACGAAAAAAAAATCACTTCTTTACTTGTTCAAGAGAATCAGACGATATTTTCCTTCGTGACAACGTCTGTCCTCAAATTGAAAATGCAACACAATGTAGAATCAGTAGGAAGGCATGAAATGATTTTTTGCCACGCTGTATCCTCTCCAGACTTATCAGCATCGACTGTTGCTCATTTCACACAAAGCAATGTTGCCTGCTTGGCAAATTCAAGATATCGAATAATTCCAGAAAAATTAATGGAATTCATCTTTTGCCTTTTAATAATAGAATGAAGAAAACAAGGAAAGCGATATTCTCATCTGAATTATGAATTTTTTTTCTCCTTTTTTCTTATTCTTCTCCTTTTCTTCTTCTTCTACTTCTTTTTCTTCTTCTTTTCTTCTTCTTCTTCTTCTGTTCCTCCTCCTTCTTCTTTAATAATAGCATGAAGAAAACAAGGAAAACAAACGTCTGAATTATGCATTATTCTTCTCCCTTCTTCTTCTTCTCCTCCTACTGCTTCCTATTCTCCAGAAAATGATTATGAATATTATCCCTCCTTAAAATAGATATTTACAAATTGGGAAAAATTTATTAACCATTAATCTTATGAGTTTAAGAAAATCTAATTTTTGTATTTTTTATGGAACCGGTGTTTTGCTTATAAAAGCGATCATATTAGTTGGAAGAGTAGTTTTTCAGTTAAACTTCAGCCAGTTTTCGCTCGTTGTTATGCAAACTAAAACTCTCAATCCATAATTAATTGCTTATATTTTCGGATATTTAATCGAGTATACTATATTACAAAAAAAAAGGCTTAACGATACACAAAAAATGTACGAACCGATTCATTTGTTAAATACAAATTTTAGCAATAGTATTAATATGTCAGTCTCCCTTTATCTACTACTGCCTGGCTGCTAGAAAATTACACGCATACATTAAACTACGTAAATACGAAATTTATGCAGGCACATTCTGTTTTCTATTATACTTATGCAAATTTTCTCTTGCTTTGCAAAAGAAAAAAAACAAATATTTTTGTGCGAAGTTGTTTCCCAAAGAAGCTTGTAATTCATTTCTTTCAATTTGAAAGTAAACAAATGCTCAAATATTTTTTAAAAATCATTTAAATTTGTAGAGCCGTGTTTGAAAATCGGTTATTTCTTCATTTATCAACGCATCGTGCTCTAGAAGAGTATAGTAAGTACACTAAGCATCTGATCGGAGATGACGAAACGATTTGTGTGAGTATTTCTCCACTGTTGATTTCAACCTCCAGTGGGTAATGACTGCAAAACACTCCCCCCAAAACACACAAATGCATGCTGGGATTTCTTCCTAGCCAATAAGACTTAAGGCCAATTGTCGGTTTCATCTGACTCAGTCCCGGTATGTCCTCTTTTGAAGTCAAAACAGTACTTTCGCTTGTCCGAACTTGCTTTTGTGTATCGATGCCAATTCTTATTTTTTGAAATTTCTGCCTTATTACTGTTGATTTGTCTTGTATATATATATTGTATGTTTTCTATATATTATTTTTGTCCCGTTCCTTTTTTTATTACACACTTTGTCAATTCTATTTGTTGGACAGTTCTGTTATTTATTTTGAAATTGGCCATGGCTACTCACTCCCGACTCTTGTAATACGTTTCTCTAGTTTACTATCCTGAGGAGATTCATTCTCTAGCCACAATGTTAAATTAACAGTATATTAACAAAGCTATCTACTTTGCCTAGTCTTCCTTTTTTATTACAGTGAGCTTCACCTTTTGTAAGGTCTAGCGGCCACTCGACATAGAGGGTTACAAGGTAAGATGCAGTTTATGTGGATAAGTAGGGAACATAACAGTTAATCATAGACTTGTACAGGTTATGACTGTAGTGATAGAAGGAAACATCCTCTTGGGAGTCTGTTCCACAGAGAAATAGTTCGCGTGAAAAAGCTGTTCGAATGGAACTTACATTTCACCGATAGAATATGCAGGATGATTTTACAGGCAGTAAGACAAGTAATAACTTATTTCACTGAACACGGATATGCGTGTATCTTAACGGTGACCAATACAGAAAATGGAATCGGTGATCCTAGTTCAAATTCCATCTTCGCCTGTTACGTTCACTTTTGGATAAATGCCATTAGAAAGGTACGCTACTAGTTTCTTCTTCCTCAGCTAAAAGTTAAAAAAGAGGTAGTTTACGATAAGGACAATGCATGGAATATGTCAACGGGAAATCGTTTCCATATCTTTCCCAAGGACCATCATAATAATTCACGAATAATGAAGATAAAGGAAGGCATTATTGCCAACATATTCATCGGAGAAAAAGAAAAAAAGAAATAAACAATTAACAATAAACGAAATCAGACACTAAACAACCGTGTTCAGTAGCCTCTTATTTCCGACTGATTATCACTTCCGGTAAGTGTCTGTTAAACGCATGCGCAGTAAATTTCCTTCTGATTCCTGCACTTTCCAACAAGCCTGCTCAAACATATTTAAAATAGTTTATACGCTCTGAACTAAGCTGGGTATTTCGCTGATGTCCAAATTTAAGACTGAACGCATTCATAAATTTTGTGAGTATAACACGCGTGTTTATATTATTTTATTTTATTTTTCAATGCAAACTCATCTAATATCTGCCATGTTTCCTTTTCTGAATCGATCATTTAAAATTGTTAATTGGGTCACATTAGTCGAAATGTTATTAGCGGCGATGTTCGCAGAAATAATCACCGGACTAGGAAATAAATCCTTCCTGACTATCTTGGCAAATTAACAAATAATACATTCGCATCTAATATCCGGCTTAAAAGAGGAAGAAAAAAACTTTCAAACAAATCGTTATATAAAAATATTTTTTTTAAAGAATTAAAAGAAACAATGGAGTCCGAATTCATTGTCTCACAAAGATGTTCTTAAAAAAATACCTCCGTAACACAGCTTGATTTTAACTCGTTGGAGTCGCGTCGAGGCACCCGATGGCGGCCATTTGCAAAATGATGATATTGAGGAAAAAAAATTTAAAAAATGAAAAAAGAAATGACGATAGAATCTTGAAAATCTCAATAAAGAAAAAAAAATGAAGAGTTCTTCATCTGTTAGCGACAGTTTCAGAAAAATTCGATTAACCTTTTAACTCAAGACAAGATTTATTTTTAATTTGAAATTTTTTTATTTGCATAATTTACCTGTCGTATTCATTGGTTGTCTCGTCATTTCCTGGCTGTGTTTTATCGTATTTCTTTCATTTTATCGGCTTATCTGTCCGTCTGTCTGCCTGCGCCGTTTCTGCAATTTCTATTGTTTTAGTGATAATTATATTTCTCATTTAATCTTCCTTCTTTTTCTATCTATAAATATTCCTCGTTTTCTCATACAGAGATGTTTTAGTTATTTCTTTCTTTATTTCGTTATATCTTTTTTACTTCAATCGTATGTTTTGTCTTTCTCCTCATTACTCCTTTCTCATTTCTCACTTCGTACGTTTTATGCTATTTTCTTTGTCACTTTTTCCTTTGATGTCTCCTTTCTTTCTTTCTTTCTTTCTTTCTTTCTTTCTTTCTTTCTGTATTTATTTATTTCATTTTGCTAAAATCACATGATCTTTCTTTCACCATTTCTCTCTTCATTCTTCCTTTGTATATTTTTCTTTCTTTTTCCTTCTTTTCCATTTGATATTTTCTTCATTTTTTATTTTCTTTCTTTCTGCTAAAATCCCATGATCTTTCTGTCACCTCGTCACTCTTTTCTCATTTCTCTTCATTCTTTCTTTCTAAGTTTTCCTTTTTCCTTCTTTCTCCTTTTTTTCTTATTTCTTCATGTCGTTCTTTCTTTCTTCTTCACCAATTATATGATCTTTCTTTCTTTCTCATCGTTAGTCTTTTCTCTTGTTTCTGCTCATTTTCCTTGTTTATGTTTTTCTATCTAGTTCATTTTATCTCCATTTTTTCCTTTTTGTATTCTTTCTTTCTTTCTTTCTCTCTTTCTCTCTTTCTTTCTTTCTTTCTTTCTTTCTTTCTTTCTTTCTTTCTCCAATGGCATCATTTTTCTTCCTCTTCGTCAGTCTTTTATATTTTTCATTTCATCCTTCCTTGCTTCACTTTTCTTCATTTTTCCTTCTTTTCCCTTTGTTTTCTTTCTTCTTTTTTATTTTCATTTCAGTTAGTTTTCTTTTCATTTGTCTTTCTTTTTGTCGTTTATTTTTCTGTCTTTCTTTCATTCATTGAATCGAATTTACTCCTGGATATGACGGTAAACTACATCCGGCAGTAAGGCCTCTGATCCGGAGCTTAGAGATTTTGAGGAGCCTGGATAGTGATTGTGACCCCCACCAAACAAAAGCAAAACTCTATGAAAGCATAAAAGTACATTTTTACAATAAAAATACCAGCAAGAAATAAAGTTACCAAGGCATAAAATTACGTACATCATATTTATATTTCGGTATTAAATGACCTATAGAGGTTGATATACTGCAAAACAAAAGCAAGCATGATCAATCGAATTACTTCTTTCATTCAATGATGTTCCTTTCTTTAACCCTTTGGTCCCTGCGTTCCGGAACGAATTTAACCACTATGCTTGAGCTCTTGATTCCGAATTCGCAAATAAATGGTATGTAATGTTTCACGGTAGATATAAAAATAGTTACAAGTGTTTACCACCGTTTAACCGGTCGCTGGGCATTAAGTCATTTTTCTCTACCACTGTTCAACCAGTGACTTCGCATTTTTTCATTCTTCTCTTCCACTGTTCAACCGGTGGCTGGGCGTTACGTCATTTTTCTCTACCACCGAAAAACTTAACTGAAAAACCTCAAAAATTATTTTATGTATGTAAGTGTACAATAAATCTAGATTATCTATGTGGTAGTCAGATGATTGTGTATATTCGTAATTGTTTGTGTATATAGCTAGTAAACATTGTCTTTGTTGACTTTTCGCATGTTGACTTGCGAGCGTTTTTTTACGTACATACCATTTGTTTTAGATAAAAATACGTTAGAATTTTTAACCGTTTGAGCTCTGCATTCTTGAATAATTTTAACCCTTCTGCCTGAGCTCCTGAGTCAAAATTCGCAAATAATTGGTATGTCATGTTTCACGGTAGATGCAAAAATAGTTACAAGTGTTTACCCACCGTTCAACCGGTGGCTGGGCATTAAGTCATTTTTCTCTACAACTGTTCAACCGGTGGCTGGGCATTACGTCATTTTTCTCTACTACCGATAAAGCGTTTGTCAAAGAGTTAAATATTTATTTCCTTCTATAATTCATTTTTCAATTACATTCTTTCTATCTTCGTTTCATTCGTTTCTTTTTTATACATCGAATCCAGTCTTTCTTTCATTTATCACATTCAGTCTTTCTCTCTCTTTTTTTCCTTTGTTTCAATCATATTATTCTATCTTTTTCCGATTATTTCTATATCATTTATTTTCATTGCTTATTTCATACTTCTTTTCTTTCATTTATTCAGTCACATTCCGTATTCAGCCTACGGTGTTTTAACCCTTCTGTTATGAATAATCAAGAGTGGTCTCCCATTGTTCGTTGCTCTCCTCTTTGAGAGAGCTACTTTTGTCATTAGACGTTCATCCATTCGTCTCAATCACATTTTCTTTTTTTCTTATTTCAATAATATTTTCGTTAATTATTTTATAATTATATTATTGCCTACTTTCTTTATGTTTATCGTTTCTTTTTTATTTTTATTCGTTGATTCAATCTCATTGTAATGACAAAAATACGCAATTGTAGACTTTAAGAAAGCTTTATTCAACTTAGAATACAATGTTTGCATATAGTGTCCTTTTATTAAAAAGTCGCATGACACGCAAATATATATAGTAGAACGTTGTTAAACCTTTTGTTTAACGGTGTTGTACTCGTCCTGTGTGAGCGCGTGTTTAAATGAGAGTATAGTGTCATTGTACATGATAGTCTGAAAGTCTTGTCAACCTTACTTCGCTTCCGAAATGTAGGAGCTCGTGTCAGCCATCTGAAATAGAAAATTATATTATGTAGGGCTGACAAGATACTCTGACAACTCTGCACTATATACCTATGGAGCTATATATGCATAAGAAGGATGTACAGGTGTTGCAGTGGATAACGGCTGGGAATGTGGAATCGGAGAGCTGAGTTCGAATTCAAGCATCTTCAACGTCACTGTGGACACTAAGACATTGATACGAGACATATGCATGAAGACCACTGTTAACACTGATAAGGATGTCAGTGACGTTGGTTGGAGCGCATTTTTAGTTGCTACATTCATCATAATTTTATTTTAAAATAATCATCTCATCCTTGCAAAAGAGCGAGTGAAAAACCATAAATATTATTTTGCGATGAGCAAATAATATGATTTACGAATTTGGAGAAACATCACCTATACTGTTATAATGGTCATATAAGTCCGTCCATAGCATGAATTGAAACCTGCTACTAGGATAGCATCTGTCGAAACGGTTAAATATAGCCGTCTCTTCTACTCCAATAGCTTCATCTGTCGCACTTCCCGTCTGTGGAACTCCTTTCCTCTTACTTGCTTCCCTGATAGCTATAATCTCCAAATATTCAAATGCAATGTCATCGATATCTCCAGATTTTTTTTTATCTAATTCCCAGTCTTTTTCTTCATTCTTTCCCCCGTCACGCCTCTTTACTCTTGCTTACACTCTTTGTAACCCCTTGCGTGCTAATGTCACTCTCGCCTTGCTTGGGGTGAATGCTTAAAAGAAGTTTCTGCTATACATCTCTAGAACCTCACATGGCATGCGAACTTGATAGTATCGGTGTAAGAATAAAAGAAAAATTGTGGCCCCGGAGTAGCTCGTGTTCTTTCTAAAATCTACAAAGAAATGTCTTGCTGCTTGTTGTTTTCCTCTTTCGTACATCATGTTTTTTAAGAACTCTGGGGAACGGTCTCCCCCCTTTGTACTATTCACCTATTAATCTTCTAGCTCTTCTTAGCAAAGAAATAAAGAAAAAAACAACTTACTTTGCAGGGACTGTTTTCAGATATTATTTATTTCGCTTTTCTAGGTCGAACACTCTTATATATAAGGTTATTACTCAAAGAGTCTCTGAATATTTAGATAAGAACGGCGATGCATTACATATCTCTAAAGCGTTTGATAGAGTTTGGCATGCTGATCGCCCTAACAAGATGAAGTGCTACAGTGTACAAAGCCGATTTTTTATATGATTCAATTGTTATTAGCAAATCGTGTAATGTTTATCTGAAAACGACGCTTCAAAGTGAATTGCTTAACTAATTTTATTTTATTTGTTTCCATAATTCATCGTACAAGAAGATATTATCTCACTTACTATTGTTATAAAACAACTTTAAAGACATTAAAGTTTTAGTAATGAAATGCAATAAAACAAAAGTCTTGAAACAATATATTAATATGCAATAAAGAGGAAATAATGAATTAAAACTAAAATAGACGTCAATGAATCGTTTAATTAATCTGATTCTTTTATTTTTTAGACGTTCAATAGAATCTATGATTCATTGACTACTCCTGGTATTATATAAATCGCGTTTTACTCAATATATTTTCATGTAAAAAATTGATGTGTTTAATATCAGAGTGAAACGGAAATATTTTTCGGAAATAACAGATTAGCAACAAAAGGACAAAGACGGCAATGACAGAGTTGAAGCAAGATGATTACCTAATAAACAAATGTATATGAGTGCCTCACATGAAAGACATGAACAAATAATACTGCAATCTAAGAAACGTAAAAGAACAGATTAGTCTATATTTCTGAGATGAGGTATTATGTACACTATTTTCATTGTTAGGACTATCATCTTCGTTGCCATCCACTTTATCCACTGAGCCATGTATAAAGGCGTTAGTTAGATCCAGTGACAGGACCCAAAGAGTATGATTTCAATACTTGGTTAAGAGAACTTTGAGAGGTCAATTAACAGGAGATAACTGATATCCATTAGACATGGCACGTGGAACTAGAACAGTCTACACCAGTGAACGAAATACAGGGTTCAGTTCAACATTTCAACCACCGAAAGAAGGACGGAGCGTACAACGGCCGAAACGCTGTGATAAATGTCAACAAAGATGAGGATGATAGTTTGAACAATGTAAATAGGAATTAAACGGCTCATTTTCCTCGTGGAGTATCTTTAAGTAAATGCAGATAACTATTTTATTTGTATACATTATTAAATCTATAAATAGAAGAAATCAAATATATATACATACATATATATATATGATCGACTCTCCCGTATAATTCGACGTATGAGGGTCAGGCAGATCAGTTCCTAAGAACTGAAAGCCCGACACCGACACATGAGTTTTGATTATAGTGGTGAATGCTTTGTGCAGGCCCATCCGCACATTTTGGAGGGACGAATACAGGGACCTGGTGCTGCGAATGTCACAAGGTCCCCAAACGACCCTTCGCAGGTTTTGAATTCAGAATTGACCTTCTCCTAGACCAGTTTCCATCCAAGACTATTGAACCCAGTCTGTCCTGCTATTTACCCATAGTTGGAGGGAGAAGAAGAGGATTCACACCTTTCCCAAGGTGAATGTAATGGATTCGACTGGAATTCGAACTCGGCTCTCCGATTCCTCAATCCAAGCCGTTATCCCTTACTCCACCGTGCCTCCTATATATATATAATATTTTATTGGCATACATTATTAAATCGACTAAGGGAAGGAATCACATATATTTACTAACGTAAATTAATTTACCTTCCTTACAAATGGGACAGGGGATATATAAATAAATACACAGAAAATATATAAATAAAAACGCATTGATAAAATTTATATCGCTTGATAATTTAATTGTTTTAGAATCATAGTAAGGATACTAACATTCCATCCGCGAAATTGTATCATAATTTCTCCATCAAGTGACCAACGGCACTGATGTCTTATAATGAGGTAATTCTAAAAGAATTAAAAGTTCTATCAGGATTCAGTATTGACTTGCCGATTCTGTAACCGGGCGAATTGTTGATGTAAGTTACCCCGTTGTTAAATGTATTTGTAGTAGTTGATAGATAATTCATTTTCTCTTTTTATACTGCAAATGAAATGAATAAAACGTACAACATAAGCAATAAAACTTTGAGACACGTGTTGACATTAATGACAAGGATATGTATTTTTCGCTACGTGATGTTAATCACAATATTGTTATTCGTGTGTTAAAATTTTCTCAGTGTTATTGTATCTTTTGCTTTTTTTAATGCTTCTGCTTACTTCTGTTTGCTTCTTCTGAGAATGTCGTTTTTAAGGGTAGCATTTGAGACCGTTAACTCTGAATTATTACGGAGTGATTGCGATACGTCTGTCTTGTTCTTTTTCACTAGTGCTACTCTACTCTACTAATGCAATCTACTCTCCTGTCTTTGCTTCTGATGGAAGTGTCGTTTTTATAATGATGAATTTTCAGATTTTAGAACGATAACATATCATCATCGCTAGTTGTTGTTGATAACGGTAGAACATTT
Source organism: Acanthosepion esculentum (assembly GCA_964036315.1). Taxonomy (NCBI): domain Eukaryota; kingdom Metazoa; phylum Mollusca; class Cephalopoda; order Sepiida; family Sepiidae; genus Acanthosepion; species Acanthosepion esculentum. The sequence continues at coordinate 34,930,461 of OZ038505.1, forward strand.
ACGTTCTGTTGGAAGTTATACATGGGTTCCAATGATAGCAATAAGTATTTTTTCATTTGTAGGGCGGCTTTCAAGTTCGTTTTTTTTTAAATTAAAAACAAGAATGTGAATTTTTGTTTTGTTGATGTTAATTACAATATTGATATTGTTTGTCTTAAAATTATTCTCAGTGTTATTGTTTCTTTTCTTTTTTTTAAAGTCGGTGCTTACTTATTTTTGCTTGTTCCGAAACTTTCTTTGTTAAGGGAATCATCTGAGACCGTTAACTGCGGATTTTTACAGAGTGGTTGTGATACGTCTGTATTTTTCCTTTTTGCCTACTGCTACTCTACTATCTTTGTGGAAGGGTTGTTTTTTATAATGATGAAAATTCAGATTTAAGAATGATTAAATATTACCATCATAGATCATCACTGGTGGCAATGTTGTTTTTAAAATGATAAAATATTTATCTTTATTTCCAGGGCGATGAATCACCCTTATCATCATTAATTGCTGGTGGAAAGGTTGTTTATAGAATGATGAAATATCGACATTATTCTGGATCATAACAATCCCAGTCTTATCTTATCATATGGAAATGACAGAGTGCTGTTAGCAGACACGGAAAGAAAACTGCATACACTCCTAAAGAATGGCAGAAAAAGAGAGTGAGAAGAAAGGACTAGCTATCAACTGTTAGAGTCAGACTTTACTGCTGTCATCAAAAGGAACAACCCACGATGAACTCTGCTAAGTGGAAACAACAAAAAGAGAATACATGTAAATATCGAAAAAGTGTTTTAACATAGGCTGAATAATACGACACCGAAATCCGAAGAACGATTGGAGTAGAAAATATGCCTTATAGAACTTATGTTAAATATTTTTTTAAAAAATGAAAAAAACGTTAGAAACAGACGAAACATTACTGTAATATCGGTCCACCTATATGTCAGCGAAACATGGACAATATTAAAAACGAACAAGTGACTTGAGGAAACGGAATTGTGGCTCCACAAATGTGATTACCATGAACTGTATTTGTGAGCAACGATGAGGTTTGAGAGAAAATGGAAGGTAAAAGATAGACAGAGTAAGTTGAAATTTCTAAGGCGTATAATGACGAAAGAGGGCTTAGAAAATTTCACAATTATAGGCAAGAGCCAGATCAAACAGAAAATGGAGGACTATTGTCATATTTGGGCAGGAGCTGATAAGACCTCACTCTCCAGCCTTGATAGAGTTCAAAAGCGAATTATTCTCCACCTTTCAAGCCCTTTTCCACAAGCGGGATATGATAAGCATTATTTCCATGGAAAGTGCTCGGACGAACTACATTCCCTGGTTCCGCCAAGGCAAACCATCATGCCAAGAACACACCATGCCACTTACATAGTAGCAAAGGGCCCACATTCCCTCTATATTCCTTCTCAAGTAGCTTCTTCCCGCGAATCGACTCCCAACAGAATGTTTCCCCGATTACTATATTTTTAACCTATTCACGGCTAGGGTTAATCGTTATCTCCCTCGCCTATACACACAAATGGCCTCCTAATGTAACACTCTACAGGACTTTGTAAAGAGCGATCCTCACTGTAAAAGAAAAAGGAAAATTTCGCTAAAAACAAAGTTTGGTAAGGGACAAGGGAATGCAATGGGTCACCTACCTGACGCCTTTATGTAAACGGATTGTGGGACTGGAAGTGGGGCCTTGGCAAAGAGACGGACGTTTCTATATGAGAGAGGAGGTAGCAGAGAGCCGTGGTCGCCCACGTCCTGAAGGGACACAACACATAGATGAAGAGGAAGAATATTGATAGCCATTCCATATACCCTATACCAGAATAAGTTTGCCATAGAAAAGATGCTTTTCGAAATCTAAACAAAGTATTGAGAAACAGTGGTGGTTTTGTAAAGGGACAAACGTTGCTATAAGGAATAGGAGGTTGAGAAGAGCCATGATCCTCCGCATCCTGCAGAGGCACGACCCATAAAAGAAGATAAGAATTTTCATAGCCATACCATATAGCCTATACCAGAGTAAGCTTGCTGCACCCTACCTTTATAAGAGCCAGAACTGACTCCCAGCAGAATGTTTCCACAATCACTACATTCTTAACCTTTTCTAGGCTAGGGTTAATCGTTACCTCCCTTACCTATACACACAAATGGTCTCCTAACGTAACCCTCTACCAGGAGTCGCCCACGAGCCTTGTAAAGGGTGACCTTCACTGTAAAATATAAACATATAGAAGTGAAGAGGGTCATACGAGGCAGCGAATAGCCTATCTGGTTTTCTTTAGTAAATGGATGGAAAACAGGCTTTAGGATTGATAGCAAAAACATAAACAATGCTACATAGACAGCTACATAGGGCAGGAAGTTGTGCAGAATGGACACGTTACATAGAAGTTGCCGGTAAAACATTAGTAAAAAAGTAATGTCAAAATATTTGCATATAATTCCAATTACATACCTTTGTGTTTGCATAAAAAAAGACCATTGTTTTAATAAATTTATATTTTAAATCAGATATTTTATCTATATAATCATTATTAAAAATTAAAATAATTTAAAAAAAAACATAGTAAAAAACATACAAAACGTTACAAGGACGAAGCCTCATAAGTCTATTTTTTAATGGAATTATTTATTAATTTTTCTTTTTTATTTGACGCCACTGAGAGGCTGTAAAGTGTTCACAAGTTCCTTTCCAAAATTGATTATTTTTGATAATGCGTGTGACTGAAAAAAATGTTTTTATAAGTTTACAGATATCACGACTCGCAGCTTGTACGGAAAATCCTACTTCAGGATATTCTTTCATTAATAAATGCGTAATAAAGACAGACAAACATCCTACATGCTATTTCTGTCCTATATGTTGAGGAAGATAAGAACAAATCTGTCGAATACCTATCATGTGTATAATTTTCTTTAGAATCATTTGGTGACTGGCTGAAAAAAATCACATTTTATTCACCAGGAGACGCTTATCAAAAACACGAACAATAACAGCGATATAAAAAGAAAAAGCTGTTTCTAACGATAATAAGATTCAGAATAATTTTCGATTGTAGTTTTATAATTATTCAGTATAGAGAAAAAACTTAAAAGTTAGTCATAAACACTATGAAAGTGCAGTAAAACAGGCCCTACTTGGGCATCTGAAACATGAAGATTAACGAATTTTCTAAAGTTCAATATGTACACAAAAAAACAGTAAAAGACACACACACACACATAAATACACACACACACAAACACACATATATATATATATATATATATATATATATATATATATATATATGTATATACATGTAGTTAGGCAACATTTTTTTATTGATGCATGTTTCATTAAATACTATAGACAAGTTTTGTCTATTCATTTTAAGCAAATTCCTTTCATATTGTCTTGACTCTACATTTGAATGATAACTCTAACATTTTAAGCATTTAAAACAACATGCCTGGCCGCTACACAATTCCGGAAAATGCTCGTTGAAAACGCAACTATACTTAAACATGAAAACAATAAACAAAAACTAAAAATTATTGAAGCTATATACATAAAACAGATGAAACCTAACCTGAACAAAATAAACTATGCAATCTCCACAAATATTCTAAATGCCTAAAATTGATAACAGAAGCAATTGGTTTATACCAACGTCTTCCCATACTTAACACTTCTCGTTTTCACTCTCGCGTGGTCATGTGGGACGTCACGAGTTACAGTGCGATTTTCGCTTCCGCGTCTCGTATACACGAGTTTGTCGTTGCTTGGAAATAATTCATGGAACAAAAACAGACTATCATTATTGTTTTTTCCGTGTATTGTTTAAAATATTGAAATGTAATTGTCATCTTAGATAATTGCTTATGTAAGCCGAAATCTTAGATAGGATTAAAATGTATCAATATGGTGTTTTTCTTTCATCTTTCAATGATAATGCTACTAAGCTTAAAATAAATAGACGAAACTTGTCCCATATATATATATATATATATATATATATATATATATATATATATATATATTAAAGACATTTATGATATGTTTAACTTTCTTTTTATAGATACAAGTATTTAAGCAAATGCTCTGTTTTATAATAAACAGTATTAATACTGTTTATTATAAAACAGAGCATTTGCTTAAATATTTGTATCTATAAAAAGAACGTTAAACATATCATAAATGTCTTTAAAATAAATTGTCGGACATTGTCCAATTCAAAAATATATATATATATATATATATATATATATATATATATTGTATGTATGTATGTAATTTCTATATATATTATACATATATTATATATGCGCGGTACTTATTGGAAAGCGCTCAATATCAGTGATAGAGCTAACATAATTAGGTGTATTGATGTGAATTTGTAATCCTGGGTTTCACGCTTTTGCGATCATCAGACAAACTGTGACACTATTTAGCTATGGCAAATGGCTAATTAATTAATCATAGAAATTAAAAAACGGGAAATACTTAAGGCGAGAAAGAGCTAGATCGAAATACATACCGAGTAACATTAACAAAAGAAAAATGGTTGACAAAGAAATTTTTTTTTTCTTTTCGCAAAGGACGACGAAAATTCGTAAGAAAAGCAGGTCGAATTCTGTCAGAATTAATTAACGCCATGACAAGAGAGTAAACACCTGTAAAAGAATAACAATTTCACCACACACGTAGCAATAATAAAAATTTCTATTCGGCCAGCTGCATGTAAACAAGAGATAAATCGTTCGGTTAGCAAGGTCGATTTTACTGTCTTTAACGCTTCTCTGTGGCTGAAACGGTTAAGGCACATCAGTGTATATTACGGTTCCGTATAGGATACAGGTTTGATTCCTGTCGGAGGTCGAAATTTTTCTATGAAAGTTTCTCGGACATTCAGACCGGTAAATGTTCTTTAATACTGTTTATTATAAAACAGAGCATTTACTTCCATATTTTATCTATAAAAAGAATGTATAAATATAAAATGTCTTAAAATAATTGTCGGTCTTTGTCCATTTCATATATATATATATATATATATATATATATATATATATATATATATATATATATATATATATATATATGCTTAGCCAATGCGTTTCGTCCTTATAGGAAAAAATTCATTGCCTTGATAAACTTCCATAGAGAACGAAACGCGTCGGCTAAGTACCTTTTCTCCTCTTGTCTCTTTTTATTCATTTTGTCTTTTCTACAGATACACTCAATCTGAGAATATTTACACATACACACACACACACACACACACACACACACAGAGAGAGAGAGAGAGAGAGAGAGAGAGAGACTCACATGCACACACACGTGTGTGCGTGTGTGTTTGTGTCTGTGTAAATATATGAATAAAAAGACAAGAATAAGAACAATTTTTAGCCGACGTCCTCAAAATAATTCCTACATTTACAGGACGAAACGCGTCGGCAAATAATAGCTTTGTCTTGTTGAGTTTTATTTAATTTATCCCTTTACGTATACACAGTATCTGAAAATAATTTACGCGCAAAAAATTCAGGCACGAAAACAATTTTTACGACGTTAATTAAAAATCAAAAACTGAAAACGAACAAGAATTAACAAAAACAAATAAATAATGAAATAAAAATGAATAATCAAAAAAGTAAGTGTTACCACAGCGACTAGGTTACATTTGTCATTCGTATACACTTGTGAATTGTTTTCAACATCTTCAAAGTTTAATGTGTATAGTAGCGAGAGTTAACTGGGAAGTGTTCCGTCTTACAATAGCGGGATATTCATATCGTGAACAAGCAGATATGATTTTTTACAAACGACCACACGAATGGTAATGGACGCGAGGCTGCACAGATGTATAAGATTGCGTTTCCAGACAGAAGATTGCCGTCTTATCCAAACTTTGCTCCTGTTTATCGTCGCGTTGCTGAGACAGGATCCGTGTTACCACAAGCTATGGATCGAGGAAGACCGAGATCAGCTCGTACGCCTGACAACGAAGAACATATTCTACGGGCTATGGAGACAATCCATGTATCAGCGCACGTCAAGGGATCCTAACATGTATATCTCATAGTGCCGCATGGAGCTTAGTTCAAATGCAGCTCCTGTATCCGTATCATCTGTAACGCACGCACGGTCTTTCATCATCAAATCATTCGGCATGGGAGAACTTTTGCTGATGGTTTATTGCAAACTGTTGATACACTGATGGTTTCTTCACTCTTGTTTACGGCTGAGGCATCATTTGGAAGAGATGGAATAACAACTTTACAAAGCCAACAGTTGTAGGCGGATCGGAATCCGCATGATAAAATGCAGGCTACACATCAACATCAGTTTACGATTAATGTATGTCCTGGAATTGTAGGTGACTGTCTAGTAGGTTCGTATGATCTCGCAACACGTCTTAAAAGAGCAGAGACTTTATTTTGAACACATTTCCAGACCTGCTCGAGGATTTCCCCCGGTTAATACGAAGAAGCCTGTGGTTCATGCATGATGAGGCTCCAGCATATTTCAGTCACATTGTTAGCGATGCACTGACTGACATCTACCATGCATGATGTATAGGCAAGAGAGGACCGATTCAATGGACTACACGTTCCTCCGAACACAATCAATTGGATTTTTATCTGTGTGAACACCTAAAACAATTAGTTTATGCAGTAGATATTAACAATACAGTGACACATTATGGGGTCATGGGAAACCATTCGACACCGTGTGGGCGTATTTGAAAGAGTACACGAGTCAATGATCCGACTGTGCATGCGTATGCAGAAGCAAGAGGAGGACCTTTTTAACATTTGTCATGAGTTACCGTGCTGAGGTAGAACATATGTTTATATGGATATTTTACCATGATTTCAAAGTATTTTTGGATCGTAAATAGCATCGTAAATTTAACGGCGTTTACCGTAAACTTTAAACTTAATAACTCAAAAACAAGGAATTTGCGGACAGATGTTTATACGGACTTTTGTACTTGTTTCGGTGTGAAGAACCTCACTCCAAGATTTAGAAAAATATTTTTGACCCACCATATGCGAGGAGCGTGGCTGTTTCGAGGTTGCACGTTTTAGAAGAATAACCAGTTGTTGAAATGATTGTAATATACAGGATGGGACATTTACGTCAGCCTGCAGTGGTACCGATGGACATTCTTACATCCAGTATTTTTATATAAAGAATCCGAACGTACGAATTTCAAACAATAATAAAATAAAATTAAAGAAATCATAGGATATATAAATCAATTGTATTTACAAACAGATCTACATAAATTCAAGAGTCAAAAGAAATACAAATATTATTTTAGTTAAAATCTTTGGGTAGTTGGTACAAAGAAAATCTATGGTTCAGAAAAGACTTTTAATAGTTGTTCCACATAAAAAAAGCTGTCTTATTGAAAATACATTGATCGTCAGCGAGGATTCACTGACCGTCCATGCTGTCGTTGGAAACGATCCGTTTGAAAACGCCGACGCATGTTTTTGTGAGCACACGCTGGAGAGAAAGAAAACCTATATAGCTATGTATTCTCTTCTGCTTGATTGCTTTGGAGAGTCACATATCTTCTTTCGAACGTCGAAATCTGTGAGGTTTTATAAAAGATCTTAACCAAAAGTAGACTCGAGTAAAATAAAGTTTTAATTGTTTCTGCTTGGTAAAATATTTCACATGGTGATGCTAATTTCAAGAAAATAGACACTTTGATATAAACGGTGCGTATTGCGTTGTGGAATCTTTTTGGCATGTTATTAATATTGTCTGTTATTGGAAAGAGAATAAATTTTGTTCGTGATTAATATGCCATGCATGTGGGTATGTACCTGTTTTGGAAATATAATTTTTTTTCTTATAGTACAATCAAACATGAATTTCGTCAATTCAGTGGGGAAACTAAAAAATGAAAATACAGTCTATTTAAAAATAATCTTGAGTGAAATCATTCTTTTGTTTAAATGAGGTACGAATTAACATAATTATAATATGGGAATTCCTTTTTTATTTTATTTTTGAACATCAATTTTTCTGTTAACACCTTTCCCAAGGGCAATGGTCCAATGTTAACGCAGATAATAACAGCTTTGCCAAGACCAAAATAGAAATAAAGAAAAGTTTAGATAGACGCCTAGAGTTCGGGCATTTTAAGTTTATGCGGTGACGCGTAAAAAGATATCCCGTTTTCTGGTTTGGCCGGAAATAGCAGTTCCAACCCTAAATTAACCCGTGGCGACCGCTACTGACCTCAGAAGTCAGCACCACCTATCCTATGTTTATGCTCGAATCAAATTACTCATATCGACTAATTTTCAGTCCCACCTTTGGGTTCAATCGTTTGACCAGCCATAGGACGCGTACAAACGAATAATCGCCGGCTTCATAATAATAATAATAATGATAAGAATAATAATAATGATAGTAATAATAATAATAATGAGAAGAAGATGAAGAAGAAGAAGAAGGTATATATATATATATATATATATATATATATATATATATATATATATATATATATATATATATGGAGAGAGAGAGTGAGACAGAGAGAGACAGAGAGAAAGAATGAGAGAGGGTGAGGCAGGCTTTTTAATTATAATCACTGAAAATTTTTAGATAGCGATTATAAAAGCACCGAATGTTAAATCTTCAAATAAGATTAGGTGAAAATAATGTGCGGTATAAATTTTAAATTTTTGCTTGAAATAATGTATTTAAAAAGTATTTAAATCAGCCAAAAAAGAAAACCTGAACATGTATACATTTGTACCATCGAGTTAAAAGGTTATTTCTGTCCCTAGGATAAAAAAACTCTAAAGCCTTGAGCCCCAAGAAATATTTGAATGTTCTTTATGCATCTTTGCAACAGAATGTCTTTTGGCTTAAAAATGGCCAATATGCTTTAAAAAGTGGTATCCAGTGGGCGAGAGATCTGTGGTAATATTGAGGGTGTGTCAAAGTTTCGGATCCCAAGTTGGTGACCTTCTGCAGTATAGAACTGGCAACATATGGCCCAATCTTTTTCATGAAGCAGAATTGGAACTCGTCGATTAACCAGTGTCGTTCGCCTTTTTCTTGCAGCGAACATTCGCAGTGATACTTGGTTACATTCTATAAAACTTTAATAGATAACACCAACAGCGGTTCACCGAACAGTCACCATAATTTTATGTTGGCGCAATTTTGGTTTTGGAAAGAGTTTGAATCCGTCATGATCAGTTTCTTGGGCTGTTCGTTAACAATTGTGATCAAAGATTCATTTCTTATCCGAATTCACTATTCGACCAAGAAATGGATCATTCGAATTTCGCCGATGCTGCATGCAATATACTTCAACATGTCGGACTGTTTGATTTTCACTGAATTCATGTGGAATCTATTTATCGAGTTATCTTCCTCTTGCTTTTTATTGAGTTAGCTTCCCCTTGCCAATTTTCTTAGCTTGGATCGAAACCCGGTTGAATTGGCGTCAGGCGAGGATTGTAAGCCTTCGGCGCACGCCAGGGGTTAAGGTGAATTTTAACGTATTCGTTTTACCGAATAGCCGTAATACTCACTGTTAACAAACCCGCACTTCCTCCCCCCAGAGAGCTCAGCCGAAACAAATTTGTCAGGGGCCTATATATTGTCATCCACAGACAGACTGTTTCGCTGTATCACATCTCCTCAGTCTGGCTAGACATCCGGTTATATATATATATATATATATATATATATATATATATATATATATATATATATATGAATATGAATATGGATGAAATATGAATTAAAACTCAAACCCGACAAAACGAAGGATCAAAGAGGAAACTTCTAGAAATATACCATGTTTCGCTTTTATTTAAGCTTCATCAGAATTTAAGTATGGAGGAGAAAAAATTGTGCAATTTTATTTTGTATTTATTTCATTGCTTGTGTAGGCCTCATGTTCATATCTTGTCAGTTAGCGTTTGTGTATATAAATCTTGTGTGTTTGAGTATCATAGTTCTAGTTTGTCTATGTGGGATTTGGATGATAATAAGTGTGCGTGTGCGCGTTCGTGTGTCTAATAGGCCATTTTATTTCTACTTGGTAGTGTCCGTATATTGATCTATGGACATCATTAAATTTTATAAAGTCCATACTTTGAGAATCTAATATAAGTCTACTTACAACCACAGCGGGTGTAACCTATGTTCTTTTACGCCCACACAAATCGTCCCCCAATCAGTATACGAACAGTTTAGACCTTAACATCCAAGACTCGCCATGCCAGAAACCCAAAATTGGATCATCCTCATTGATCAGACTCCCGAGAGGATGCTTTTCTGTTCACTACAATCTTAATATCTTAAATCTAGGATAAAGAGTTAGCTATCCTACATATCCTTATAATCTGCATTTAATTTCTCCTCTTACATATAGAACAATAGACGTAATTCAGTAAGTTTCTTGTTTGAGTGGATCTTGGGTCTGCTATGTGTGAAAATTTAGTAAAAAACAAAACCATTTCTTTCTTTCCATATATATTCTTTGCTTGAGGATTTTTTTTCCATTTTTCTGTATATCTCTTTTAATGATAATAGATAAAAATAATGGTAGAATTATTAATAGAAAAAGCAAATACAACACAGTAATATCTACTATGAACACGGCCACAGTATGCTGAATGAGTTTGGAAACAAAATCCTATACCTATCGATACAAAAATAAAAGTAATCCTTACATTCACATAAAAGTAGAAATAAAAAAAAATTCTTGAAGAATAGTTGAATGCGCTTTGGACAATTTCAACATACGAGGGTCATTCAATAAATGAGTTGAACTTTTCGTTATAAGGACTTCTAATACAGATAGAAGCTTTCTCTTTATTATTTATTTTTTCTTTGTTTTACTTCTTTTTCACATGGATTTAATTTCTTTTGCAGATTAAAAAAAAACTTTGAGAGTTTTGGTGATTAACAAAGATGGCCGACCAAGAAGCATGCTCCAGGATTGAACAGCGGTTAGTTATCAAGTTTTTGGTTGCTGAAGGGTGCAAACCAGTTGAAATTCATAGGAGAATGTCAACTGTGTATGGTGCCAAAATGTCTACAAGTGGGATGAATTGTTTAAAGAAGGACAGAGCAGTGTTGAGGATGAAGACAGGTCTGGGAGGCCTACAGAAGTGAGGTCTCCTGAGGTGATCGAATCAGACAATGACTTCATTCAGTCTGACAGAAGGGTGACGGTGGATGACATTGCAAGGACTTTGAGCTTATCTGTTGAAACAAATGCAGGGGTCATCATTCAGAAGGAGTCATATTGCATCATGACAACGCAAGGCCTCACACACAGCCCAAACGGTGCAGACCATCAACGAGCTGGGTTGGGAACTGCTCCCTCATCCGCCCTTACAGCCGAAACCTTGCTCCTTCAGACTTTCATCTGTTTGGTCCCTTGAAAGCGTTCACGAGAGGCACGAAGTTTAAAAGTGACGATGAAGTCAAAAGTGTTGTGAGCGACTGGCTAAGACATCAGTCCAAAGATTTTTACGCTGAGGGAATACGAAAGCTTGTGCACAGATGGGAAAAGTGTGTGACAGTGCTGGGAGACTACGTTGAAAAGAAAAAGTAAGCTTCTATCTGTATTAGAAGTCCTTATACCTAACATTTCACCTTATTTATTGAATGAGCCTCGTACTTTATGTCCAGAAAAGGAAAGAACACTCTATGATGACATGTAAATTTAAATAAAAATCTTAACACCAATACCTTGTCAGTCGTTTTTAATGAAACTTGTATAAAAGATGGATTGCTGTCAAAATACCTCGGTCCTGTGTATGATGGTAAACTACACCACGTCCCGGGTAAGGCAATAAAATACATCCGCGTCCCTGGTAAAACGATAAATCAATTCCGTGTCCTGGGTAAGACGTTAAATTACGTCTAACAGCAACTCCTCTGATCAGGAGGTTTTTAGGAGCGGAGAACCACCTCTTAATTGCTGGTATTACCAGGTCAACCATGACCCGGTGGGGCAGTAAATGGGCAAATAGTTAACCCCCAAACTGGTGTCAAAACACTACGAAAGTGTAAAAATAAGATTTAATACCAGAAATACTTTATAAAAAATTATTATCAGCAATAAATTATTGAAGGGAAAAAATATTACTAGCAATACATTATTACCAGCAATACATTTTTGAAAAAAAATATTACCAGCAATACATTTTTTTAAAAGAATATTACCAGCCATACAATAGAATTTTGAAGGAAAAATATTATCAGAAATAACATTCTTGTTGGCATTTACTTTGATATGTCGTAAAACAAAACAAACCAAACCAAAATACATAATTATTTATGTCTGGGTAAACGAGCCTGACAAAGTATATATGAAAAGGGAAAATATGAATAAAGATCTATTATTATCTGTCTATATTTCTGAGACGAGGTATTATGTACATTATTTACATTATTCGGACTATTGTCCACATATTTGTCGCCATATTTATTACAACGATTCGGCCGTTGTCCGCTCCGGCCTTCTTCAGGTGGTTGGAACGTTGAACTGAACCCTTTATTTCGCTCCCTGGGATAGACTGTTCTAGAACTTTCAGAGGGAAATTAACAGGAGATAACTGAAAACTGACATCCATTAAGCATGGCACGTGGAACTATTCCAGCGAAATAAAGGGTTCAGTTCAACATTCCAACCACCTGAAGAAAGCCGGAGCGTACAACGGCCGAAACGTTGTAATAAATATGGCGACAAAGATGAGGACAATTGTCCGAATAATGTAAATAAGATCTATTATCCCACTCCAACAAATCCCGGCAACGTATTCAGGCTCCAATCAATGCTGAAGTGGTTAATCATCTTACTTCTAAGGAATTCTGCTCGGAAAAGTCTTTGTATAGAAGATGGATTGCTGCCGTAAAAAATGTCAGATTATATATGTAAAAGAACATTAGAAATAAAGACAAAAGGAAAGATTATCTTAGCCGAAGCATTTCGTCCTCTGAGGAGGTTCATGAAGGCAAATGTAAGGATTTTATTTTGTGACAAGTATTTATCTACAAGAGCAAAAATGTTACTGGCTTTTCAACATTTTTGGTATAGAGGTAAACACGAATACCAATAAAGCCTTGATCTATCCACTTCCCTTCTCCACATCCTTTCCCCCTTTCATTCTTATCTGCTCTAGCTCCAAATCTTCTGTAACCCCCTTGCCTTGATCGATCCATTATGTTTCTCCACATCCTCTGCATTACCACTCCTATCTGCTTTTCCTCCAAACCTTCTGTAACCCCTTACGTGCTAGTGGCTTCCAGCCTTGCTTGGGGTGAAAAGCTTAAAAAAAAGTTTTAGAGGAAATGTCAAGCAACTTCATAGACATGAAGTGATACAGTTCAATGCCTTATAAACGAAAGTGAGTAACAGCTTCTTTCTTCGTTTTTTATTTAATAGCATTTCTCCTCTTGTATATAAATACTTATCCCAAAATAAAATCCTTACATTTGTCTTAATAAAGACACTCTGAGGACGAAATACGTCGACTAAGATAAGTTTTCCTTTTGTCTTTATTCACATATATATATATATATATATATATATATATATATATATATATATATATATATATATATATATATATATATATATATATATATATACCCACTTACACCTATATGTTTAAAAAGGGAGGAAGAGAGAGAAGGATAAAGTGAAAGAGGGAGAAGGAGAGAGAAAACGAGAGATAGAGAGGAAACTAACGACGGTATTAGTGGAAGGGAAGGAAAATGAATTAAGATGGAGAACACGTCGGTTCAAAGAGCATGAAATCGGACGTCAACCTTCAGCCACTGACCAATATGCACTAACAAGACACTAACATTTCCATGACCTGATGACAGACCCTACGGGAAAAGCGACATGACCCGCTTATCGTCAGTTTTCATCAGAGTCAACCGAATATAACGTTTTCGAGCTGTCTGCCCGACCGCCAATCACTATTCATTTCAGCCAAGCGCCGTCGTTTCGTTTTTTTTTGTTTTTTTTGCTACTAATGGGATTTAAACTGAGGCTGTGGGGCGTCGCTTCAGGCCGACGGGCATTGTGACGCAGAAAAGCGGCTGTGATTAAGGAAAGTTCACCAAGAAATATATCGAATACGTTCCCACGGAAGAATTGCCGTATGGAATTGGTTAATGAACGGATTAAATATGTTCTCGCCTATCACTATCTTATATCAAGCATTATCAAGCTGGATTGCCATAATCTCTCTCTCTCTCTATCTATCTCTCTATATCTCTATCTATCTATCTATCTATCTATTTATCTATCTATCTTAGTCTGTTCATATCTATCTATGCGGATAGTCAAAATCTATCTATCTATCTATCTATCTATCTATCTATCTGGACAGTCACAATATATCTATCTATCTATCTATCTATCTATCTATCTATCTGAAGTCACTCAAATCTATATACAAAAAAAATTGGTTATAACCATTCGCGCTAGTCAAAAAGTCGATTCGGTTTATTAAACAAATGTTCTACTAAAATATATTTCAATTTTAATTTTATCTATCCATTTCATTCTGTTCAAATTTATCTCCCGCTTTCTCTCTCTGTCTCTCTCTCTCTCTCTCTCTCTGTATGTATATATATATATATATATATATATATATAAAGAGAGAGAGAGAGTGGGGGTAGAAAGAGAGAGAATTCATCCAAAGAAATGGTTTGTCACTTAACTGATTGATGTTACTGTCAGCATTCCGAGAACAGAGATTCCTAGAAGGAAAGTCTGAGATTTGCTTCCTCCACTCGTTATGAGGTATCACCAATTGACTTCTTATAGTTATCGATTTTTCTTTTTTTATATGCACTTTTCATTAGTGTAAGTGTTTTTCATAACATATGTGTACGTGCGTGTGTTGAATGTCGTGGTTATTTTCCTTTTCTTCACTTTACGTCACTCCTCAAACTTTCCTCTTTTACCTCTCCATTGTATCTATTCTGAATTCCAGTTTTCTACACATATGCCATCGTTGTTATATATATATATATATATATATATATATATATGTATATATATATATATATATATATATATATATATATATATATATATATATATGTATGTATAGAGAGAGAGAGAGGAAGAGAAAGAGAGAGAGAAGATGTTATAGTTGTTAAAATGAAAGAAAAGCATATATTTTTTTAAAAAGATAAACCTTAGACCTTTTCGTTGAAATGTGGCTTTTTTTTAAATATATATTATATTCTATTTCTATAATTCTACTAGGCGCGTTTCTGGTTTTGCGACCTTCTGCAAGCAAAGAGTAGATCTTTATACATATAAAAATGAATTTTTTGCGTGATAGTGATTCAAATGTCTTTCTTGGACTGGTCCTAAGCGGTTATATATATATATATATATATATATATATATATATATATATATATATATATATATATATATATATATATATATATATTGCATTCCGTTCTTTTGCGTGGTACGATATCATAGAACCATATTATGAATTTATGATATTCGTCTGATATTTCACGGCCGGTATCGTTGCATAGCCAACATCTACGTCTGCATAACAGAATCAACTACTGTATTTGCTCATTACGTGTGTATGTTGTGTGTGTTTGTGTGAGGTTCTATGATCTCTTTATTCTTTGTTTAAATTTGTTTATGAAGTTTTTTTCTTGTATTTGTAGGCAAGAATAATTGTCTGTTACATTGGCATTATTTTAGATATACTTTGATTATATTTATAGATGTGTTGTGATACAAAACAGTTTTCTGTTGTCGGGTAATTTAAATGACAAACTTAAAAATATAATAAAAAACAACAAAAATAATTAAAAGCGAACGCCAATCTAAAAACAAAACACATATTAGCATCATCCAAATTTAAGCAAGACACAATACAGAAGGTCACAAAATGCAACAAAAAAGATGTGGAGTTTGTGATATCATTATAGAAGGAAATAAAAAAAAAACATTTATATTGAAAAAAAAATAAACTGCAACACAAAAAAATATGATTTATGCAATCAAATGCACAAAATGCAAGAAGTCATATATAGGTATCAGCCAACCACTAAACCAAAGAGATTCCCTTCACAAAAGCAACGTCAACCAAAAAGGTTTGCGGTTTATCTTCTTTTCAATATATATATATATATATATATATATATATATATGAAATTTCTCAGAGTTAGCCTGTAGAGAAGACAATCTTTATAAATATAAATGACAATAGGAAAACACTATTAATTGATGGCGCGTTTCGTCCAATGTGGACTTTCTCAAAACAAAAAACGAAATGAATTTAATTAAACAAGGTAAGAACATTCTGTTTTTTTGTTTTTATTAATTACCTTGTTTAATTAAATTCATTTCATCTTTTGCTTTGAGAAAGTCCACATTGGATGAAACGCGCCAGCAATTACTAGTGTTTTCCTATTGTCATATATATATATATATATATATATATATATATATATATATATATATATATATAGTGCAAAAGTAAAGTAAGTACACCCCAAGATAATACTTAAAATAATTTCCAGATGATCAACAAATCTTAAACTATATATTCATTAAGGAAACATTTATTAAATGAAGTACAGGCACTTTCAAAAAACACTACTATATTTAGTTCACCGCAGCTGTGATCTGGTATTAAACACACAATTATTTATGTCTAGTCATTGGATCTAACCAACGTCTTTATCCACTGGGCCATGTGTCCTCGAGGATATCCATGCATGAAGAGAGTTGAGTTAAAGGGAAATAACTGAGACATCAGGAAGAGGCATGGCATGTGGAATTAGAACATTCTACCGGGTAGACGAAATAAACGGTTTAGTTCGAAATTCCAGTCACACGAAGAATGTCGGATCGTAATACACATTACCATAGGAATAAGGATAAGATGACTTCCCTGTCTGCTCGGTGAGAGTGGCGGGCACTCTGTAATCGCTTTTGTTTGAGCTTAAGAGAGATTGGTCCCAGTTCTCCGTAAACTGTGTTGAGCGTTGCATGAGATCTCCAACTGATGTTCTGGATTTTTCTAAGTTGATTTTTCTATGTTCCATCCTGTCGTCTTTCAAGACGAGCCCCTAGGGGATGACCAAGTTTCTGATCCATACAGTTAAATTGGTTCAGTCAGCTTTCGAAATGTTTGGACTTTTAAGGAGGATGGAAGGTTTGAGCGCTGATTCTTGTGCAGTTTGTTACACGCATCCCATGCAAGAGCTCTATGGTGTGGAAATCTTTTTGGGATTCTATTACGTGAGATACAAGATATTTGAAGTCTTCCACTCTTTTTACATAATAGTTCAGCAGTCTTTGTTTCCAAAGATTTTTCCCTGTTTTTTTATTACTCTGTAAACTTTTGGAAAACAAGGTTTGCTATTCCAGCGCTTCTTCGGATTTCTGTCTCTTATAATCTAAGGAACGAACTACACAAACAAAATATCAACAAATAGACGAATCACATCAGACTGACTTTATTTCTATTAAAATCTAAGGTTCGATTTATACAAGTAAATAATTTAATAATACACGTGTTATATCAGACGTTGTTGATTTCATCACCATATTCAGACACGGTGGAGTAATGGATAGCAGCTCGGATTTAGGAATCGGAGTGCTGTGTTCGAATTCTAGTCGAACCCTTTACATTCACTTACGTGCTAATAACCTATGGGTAAATAGCAGGACAGACCGACTTCTATAGTCTTGGATGGCAACCGGTATACCGTAGAAAGAAATGGCAACCTACTGTGGGAAAGAAAATCTGCGTCGTCAGTCATGTATCGAAAGATATATGATCGCTTAAGTATCACGCAACTGACAGGTTCAGGACTTGCCTCGCACAATTAAAGCGTCGACCAGTACATGAGAGTTTATATATTTCTAGGTAAATTCAGTATCAATATTCAGCTTATTTAGTGGAGCACAATACCAGGATGTCCTTATTTTGGCGTCATACAATCATTCTAAGATGCCTATTCGGATTCGGTCGTTACAGTCTTTGAGAAACCAGTTATTTCTTCACCAATCTAACAACACGTTTTCTTCATCTTGTTATAAGCGGCTAATTATGACAATGGTTCCTGGCTAGAAATACCGAAAGATTCAAACGCTATTCTAATTTACTTCGTGGCGACGTGTAGTTGTACTAAGATCAGAATACCATTTTATGTTAGAAGCTGAGGGTTTGCAAGTCGTGACATGCGAAAGAGGAAAGAAGTTAGACGAAGTTCGTTCTTGCACAGCAGGACATCGGTAACAACAAAGCGTGATTCTCTTGCCGACACAGGCACGTGGTACTCTTTAACGTCGAAGAAAGTTTATTTAGATATATGACCTACGTTGTCAGAAGAATTTACGTCGATGTTGAATATTAGGTAGCTTAATCGCTGAGGTATTCTGGGAGGTTTGTATTTCTTACATAAGATCAACAGAGATAATGCTAACAATATGTTAGCGTACCCCCGATAAGATTAATCTTGATAATAACGGTAAGATTTGTGTGTTTGCCTGCTAACACAGTAATATGTCACATTCTGGCATTATTTTTGTTAAAGGAATCCGATTAAAACCTTTTTTTAAGTTGAAGTATAAATCAATTTCCCGTTCAATTTTCAAATTATAATAATACCGTTGCGCGTTCTAGGGCTAACGTTATCGACTCAGCTGATATGATGTGGAGGAACTATATTGAATCTATGGCTAGGCCATCTGCTAAGAAAGTCGTGCGATTCAATTTTTCCGTCCAGAATTTATCTTACATAAGTTTACCGTTCGTCCATGCTTAGAAATTTGCTGTCACATATGGTCCGGTGCATCTGCTATTTACTTTGAGATCATTGATAAGATCCTAGAAAAATCAGCAATATCATTGGTCTTGATCTGGCAGCTCGGATTTAGTTACTTTCCCACCACCATACATTTGCCTCGCTGTGCCTTTTCTAAAAATACTTTCATCGATGTACACTTTGCTATGGTATCTAGACTTTTTTTTTCTAATTTAAGCGCAGTACTAGACTGGCGTCAAGATCTCACCAACTTAAAGTTGAGCTGGCTATATGCTGCTTTACGTTCTATGCTAACAGTTTCTTTTCTCGCATTTCTTGTTTGTGTCACTCACTGCTGGCCCCATAAATTCCAGCCAACTTTAATGTGCAAAAATTTAAATACAATGTCAATCGCTAACCACTGACCTCTTGATTACTCTTCTATTTCTGTTCATTATTATCATTCTGCTCCTAATTCCTTCAAACCCTGTAAACTCTTATGTCTTAGTGGCTTTACTGTCAGTTATCGTCAAGAAAGTATGGCACAATGAATAAAGGCGTTAGTTAGATCCAGTGACAGGACGCAAAAAGTGTGAGTTCAATAAGTGGTTAAGGCAGTGGAGAACTTGGAGAGGGGAATTAACAGGAGATAACTGATAACCGACATCCATTAAACATGGCACGTTGAACTAGAACAGTCTAGCCCAGTGAGCGAAATAAAGGGTTCAGTTCGACATTCCAACCACCTGAAGAAGGCCGGAGCGTACAACGTCCGAAACGTTGTAATAAAGAGGCGACAAAGATGAGGACAATAGCCCGAATAATGTAAATAGAATATAGATTCTGGATTATTCTAATACCCTTCCCAAATATGTCAATGTTTCTGAGCAGCTCCAACAGATCTTTTTGGTTTACTTTATTGAGCGACTTAGCGTAATCTATAAAACGCAGGTAAACTTCCTCTTGTATTTCTGATAGCATTCTAAGCATAAATGTTGCGTTCCTTGTTCAAGTTTCTTTGACGAATCCTGAAGAAAGATTTATTACCTGCAATATAGTTTTGAAGGAAAAATTGTTATCGGAGATAATAATGTAATTTCTCCTTCAATTTTGAAAGAGAAAATCGTATTATCAGCAATACAGATTTGTAAAGGAATATTACCAGGAATATGTTTTTTGGAAAGTGTTACCAGCAATACATACTTAGAAAAATATTAGCACAATACATTTTTCGAAAATATTACTTGCAATCGATGTTACAAGGAAGGATATTGCTAGAAATAATTTTTGAAGATAAATATTACCAGCAATAATTTTCTTTTTTGTTGGGGGGGGGTAATTAAATAATCAATTTAGGTTGATATGCCGTAAATTTCAATCAATCAATCAATTAATCATTGACAAATCCACACTGATTTGTCATATGAACCGTTAAACTGATCGTTCGTTAGAGTTCACATTCGTTTCTACCTGGTTTCTTAGGCAGTGCTATGAAAATAGATCTACTTAAGTCTTCCAGTATATCACCATTGTTGTAGATTTAATTTATTACTTCTCTAATCTTGTATATTCCGAAATCATCTACGGCTGCCAACATGTCTGCTACAATTGCGTCTAGCCCTGTAGCTTTGATTCTTATTCCACAGACTTTAATATTTTCGGCCCTTCGATATTTCTCTGTATTTCCGGTTGTTCTCGTTCGTCGTAGAAGAGCTCTCCGTTACACCTCTGAAGTATTTTTGTAAGAGCAATTAATCAAAGGGTTTAGCATAAATCTTATAGTAGTCTCCTACCATGGTCAAACATGACATCGTGTTACGAAAGGATGTAAGGTTAGTTCAAATAGAAAAGAGGACGGGGAAAAGGCAGTAACATTTGAAACATGAGAAAGCACACTTGTTGGGGTTTAATAAAGTAGATTGTCAAGATGTTACTGTTTTCGTGTGTGCCATCGGAACAGTGACAAAAGATAATCCAAAAATGATTGGGTAATACTGAAACTGTTATTCAAACCTAGGATACTTCTGGAAACAGGACTGCGTAGGATTGTCAACATTCTTAGAATGTTGTTGTCAATATAGAAGCGGGGAAGAAATGGAAGAACTCATTAACGTTTATCACATATATTAAATTCCCGATCTTTAAAATACGACATACGTACGATCTTCACAATTATTTACATGACATGTTACCAATTAATCACTTTGCACATAGCTATAGTTATTAGTCACACTATGCTACTTTTACCATCTAGCACTGGCATAAATAATTGTGAAGAGTGTGTAGAGTACTGACAAGACATGCTCTCATTTAATTTAGAGAGAAAGCCACAAGATACTAGTCGTATGAAAAGTAAATAACAAAGAATACAGATTTAAGACGCTGGAGGATGAAGAAAACTTGCTCTCATTTGAACTTCAGGGTAAGCCACCAGATACGACTGAAATGAAAAGTCAATGATTAAAATTAAAATAATGAATACCGAGGAGAGTGCTGGTGTATTGAGAAGACATAGTCTCATTTGATCTTGAGGGAAAGCCAGCAGAATCAATTGGTAAGAAATGCCAATGAATAAAGAGATAATAACGAATACTGAGGAGAGTGCTGGAGTGTTGAGAAGACATGCTCTAATTTGATTTTCAGCGAAAAACAAAATATATTATCGGTAGGAAATGTCAATGATTAAAATGATAATATGGAATACAGAGGAGAGTCTTTGAGTTTTGAGAAGAATTACTCTCATTGGACCTTCAGTGAAAGCGACTTCATATTACTGCTAGGAAACGCCAATGATTAAAATAATAATAAAAGTACTGACGAGAGTGCGGTAGCTTTGCGAAGAATTGCAAACATTGGTCTTCAGTGAAAGCCAACAGATACTACAGTTGGGAAAAGTCAATGTTAAAAAAAAACAATATAGGATATCGTGAACAGTGTTGAAGCACTGCAAAGAATTGCACCCATTTGAACTCCAGTGAAAGTCACAAGATATTACTGATAGGAATAGCCAGTGATTAAAATAATGATATAGGATACCGAGGAAAATGCTGTAGTTTTGTGAAGAATTGCAAACATTGGTTTTCAGTGAAAGCCAACAGATACTACTGGTAGTAAAAGTCAATGTTTAAAATAAAAATAGAAAATAATGTGATCAGTGTTGAAGCATTTGAAAGAATTGCACCCATTTGATATTCAGTGAATGTCACAATATATTACTGGTAGGAAAATCCAATGATTAAAATAATGATGTAGAATACTGAGAAGATGGATTGCCGGAATATTGAGATGACTTGCTCGAATAATTGAAAGCCACTCAATATGAGTTGTCGGAAAAGACGATGATTAAAATAATGATATAGAATACTGAGAAGATAGATTGCTGGAATACTGAGAAGACATGCTCTCATTGGGTCTTCAGTGATAGCCAACAGATATTACTTGTGGGGAAATTAAATGAGTAAAATATTAATCTAGAATACCGAGGAGAGTACTGTAGTCTTGGGAAGACTTGTTCTCATTTGATCTGCAGTGAAAACCATCAGATACGACTACAAGGAATTGTCAATGATTAAAATAATAATAAAAAAATACTGAAGATTGTGCTGAGTATTAAGAAAACATTCTTTCATTTGAACTTCAGTGAAAGCCACGAGATCTGAGCGGTTGTAAATTTCAGCGTTTAAAATAATGTTTAAAAATACTGAATAGACTCCTGGAGCAAATCTTTTTTCCCATTTGTTGGATTTATTGAAGCTACAGGATTTTACTCGTAGGTTAGATCAATGGGTAAAATTATTAAAAGGAATACTGAGGAGGGTACTGGTATATTAACACATTTCATAGTAAATGTAAATATTGTGATTTGTTGTCGCTTATATTTCGAGTTTGTATGTATGATCATTAAAAAGGAAAGCGTAATGCCGACCAGAAATTTAATAAAATATGAATATAGTCAGCTAAGTTACTGGACCCTTGTGTCAAACGATTAGCCAAGATTCAAATAGCCTGGGTAATTAAATACTGTAATCGTCTGAGAGGATTTTTTTTCCTAAAAATCAGAATTAAATATAGGAATCGAATACAAAAGTAGATGAATGTGTGAATAATAGTCAGAAATATTAGAAAAGTGCAAAGAACAAAAAAAACAAAAACAAGCTAGGACAAAAATAGAAATTTTGACCTCAAGGCAATTTAAATTGTGAGAAAGGAAAATAAATTGTTTTAAATCGATGTTATCGATTTTTAACTCTTAGAAATAATTTCGTTGGAGACTAGCAAATTATGTCTGGAGACGTTACACCTATTGGAAAAAAAAGACTGACTCTACCTGCCGAAACGTAGCAATCGAAACAGTAAAGATTACGATACTCGTTTGTGTTTGTCCGTTTATTTCAATACTTGAAATAAAACTTGAAAGCCACAGGTATACAATAACCTAAACATTTTGAACTAATAACGCCATATTTTGTTTGATGTCTTCAGATCTTCAGGCGATAGTACCAAACCGGATATAAGCTGTAGTAAAAAAGAAACAAACTTTGTGGTCAAAAGTTGCGAATCAGTGCCGTTAGAATATTTACTAGGGGTGCTTTTCTCTATACGAGTAAATCTGTGGTTTATTTAACCATGTGGTAATCCAAGCTATATATATATATATATATATATATATATATATATATATATATATATATATATATATGTGTGTGTGTGTGTGTGTGTGTGTGTGTGTGTGTGTGTGTGTGTGTGTGTGTGTGTGTGTTAGTTTAAATCCATCCATGTTCAAATTAATTGGAATAAAACGAATAATTCCATTTACTTTTTTTAGTATTTCTCCAGTGCAACATGACCAAGTGCACATGTTAGAACTTCGCATATCCATTCCATGAAGTCGTTCCTTGCAGACTGACCAGATATTCTCGACTGGATTTATATCAAGAGAGTTTCCGGGCTAGTTTATAGTATTTTGATTTGCTCACTGGTAAAGCTTGCCAGTGTGTTCGTGCAGTGTTAAAATTTTCGTACGCTTCATTGGAGTAATATCGATCGCTGAAGATGGACGTATGACAACTAATCGACAGACGAGACAATAGTGTCTGGGCGTGATAACAATCTGATGAAATCACGGATGACGCAATATTTTTCAAGGTCAAACAAATTACATCATACACCCCGAAAATAGATTCATATTACTGCACACCACTGCAAATGACCTAATCTAAGAAAAAAAGTAGAAATCGATTACACCCTCTCTCTCCAATGGATCTAAAACTGTCAGTATGGTGAAATAAAGGAAACTAAAGCGGTTGTTTCAATTAATTTGCGCAAGGGTGTAAGATATTTTATTGCTTGTCATATATGTTCAAGCTCTGACTGTTTTCTAATTAAAATCAATGATTCCAATGTCAACGATAGCCGTGATTTCAAAGACTATTAGATCTCACATTCACAACGGACCCTAACTGAAACTCATATATACGATCCATTTCTAACGATATTGAAAATAAGTTGGTCGACTCACTCTATCGACAAAGGAAATACCTGGCTCGTCCTCTCGTGCTTTATTTTTACAAGAGTCAGATCAGACCAAAAATTGTATCCTGAGACCATATCAATTTACAGTTGAGCTGGATAGATGTAACCGTAAATTCTTTGTTAACAGTTTCTTTTCTCGTACTTCTCACTTGTGGAACATCCTTCCAGATCCATGCTTTCCAGATAACTTTAATCTGCAAAAATTTAAATGCAATGTCAATCGATATATATATCCTCCTGATTACTCTTTTCTCTTCCCGCTCATTATTAATTTTCTGGTATTACTTCTTTCAGAACTTGTCATCTCTTGTGCCGTAGTGGCTTTACTGCCTTACATAGAATGTCAACGATTAAAAAACGTAGTGGCTTTACTGCCTTACATAGAATGTCAACGATTAAAAAACATATACGAGTTTGAGCAACGCTCACCTCACATTTCAGTCTTGATAGAGTTCAAAATCGTTTAAGCAGTCTGGTAGCGATGACATTTTTTACTCTGCAATCTCTTTTCTCTCAGACGCAATATTGCAAGACTAGCACTACTCCATCACTATTTCCATGGTTAATGTTCCAACGAACTCCATTCCTTAGCTCCACCTGTTCAGACTGTTACCGCTAGAACATGCGATGCTATTTCTACGTAGTTTAATCAACCTCATCTCCCCCGTATTCCAAATGTAAAGAGAATTTTCCACTCAAAGAGATTTATCTAAGACCTGCGACATAGAAGAATATACACCTGCCTTGATGCATCTCAGAACATTACACTCCTAACAGTGTCAAAGGTCAATATTTATCTATCATGCTTGTCAGCATAATCTTTACGTCCTACCACTCATATAGCACAAATCATTCATAATTATCATTTTAAGAATAACGCTCTACTATGAGTGGCTCTCGAATCATGTAATGGCTGGATTTTCGTATATAATTCTTTATATCTAACTTGTAGTATTTACATTATTCGAACTTCTATCCTCATCTTCATTGCGATATTCACAACGTTTCGGCCGTCGTACACTCCGGCCTTCGTCAGGTGATGTGAATTTCGAACCAAAATTTTGAACATGGCCCAGTGGATAAAAACGTGGGTCAGATCCATCGACTAGACCCAAAGAGCTGTGAGTTCAATACTAGGCCACAGTAGTGGTGAACCAATAACTTGGAGAGTTGTGTTAAAGGGAAATAACTGAGACATCAGGAAGAAGCATGGCACCTGGAACTAGAACAATTTACCCCGGTGGACGAAATAAAGTGTTCGAAATTCCAATGAACGGAAGAAGACCGGAGCGTATACCGGCCGAAACGTTGTGAATACAGCAATGATATTGAGGATAACTGTCCGAATAATGTAAATAATACAAGCAACCATAATACCTCATCTCCGAGATATAGACAGATATTTATATCTAAATATAAATGTGCAACCTTCGGAGTTTTTGAAAGTAGATAGCTATTAAATTTTGAAAGGTTTTTTTTCTTCTAAATATTAAGTATAATGAAACATAACAGCAATGGTAAAAATAAAGAAAAACTGCTGTTGTTATTCAATATTAGTCCTAATTTATAGCAGTGAATGTTGGAAAATCTCCTCACAGAGGAAGAAGACTGGATTAGATTCGATGTTTTTGATTAGCGGCATATCAACCCGTATGGATTATTTAATGCCGAAATCTATGTATGAACATGCAAATTTTATAATCAATTAAAGAAAATAACATTATATCATGAATAAATTATAATTACACATGTGAAATTTGTTTTTACAAAATAATCTTACAAAATCAAACGTAGAGTGAAAACTTGTTTCTCTTTACAAGAAATGTGATTAATAATAGTAATTTTTTAATTTTTATTTTTTGACTATATATGCCATATCTTCAATTTTACTATAAAAATTCGTTGTTGGTCAGTTTTACTGTACAAATGTGTTGTTGGTCATTTTTACTATAAAAATGCGTTGTTGGTCATTTTTACTGTAAAAATGTGTTGTTAGTCATTTTTACTATAAAAATGTGTTGTTGGTCATTTTTACTATAAAAATGCGTTGTTGGTCATTTTTACTATAAAAATGCGTTGTTGGTCATTTTTACTGTAAAAAAGTGTTGTTGGTCATTTTTACTATAAAAATGTTTTGTTGGTCATTTTTACTGTAAAAATGCGTTGTTGGTCATTTTTTACTATAAAAATGTGTTGTTGGTCATTTTTACTGTAAAATTGTGTTGTTGGTCATTTTTCCTGTTAAGAAGTATTACTTGTCATTTTTGCTAATAAAATTTATTGTAGGTAATCTTTATTATTAAAATTTATTGTTTCTCCTTAAAATATATTGGTGGTCATTTTTATCATTAAAATATATTGTTAGTCATTTTACCATTGAAATGTATAGTGGTGATTTTTACTATTAATATGCATTGTTGGACATTTTACCATTAAAATATATTGATTGCTATTTTTACTATAAAATGTGTTTTTATACTTTCCTAGTGTATTAAATTTGGTTTAAGGCTTCACTATTTGCACACAGTTGAAACCATAACAGGTGCTACCATCCTGAGTCAGCGTGGACCAGCAATTAAGAGGTGGTTCCATGCTACACAAAACCTCCTGATTCGAGGCCTTGCTGCCTGGTGGAGCACATCGTCATACCCAGGATTAAGATGAATAAAGACATGAGGTAACAAAAAATATAGTTCTACCGAAGGATGCTGAGAATGCCATGAGCAAAGACTGTAAATAACAAGGAAGTTTTAAGTAAAATAGAAATAAAAATGTTTCTTATACACAAAATGAGAAAGAGACAGCCGAAATTTCTAAAAAAAACGTAATTAGAAAAGAAGGCAGCGTAGGGAGAGACTGAAGAAAATATACGATATGAACACAAATGGAGGATTTAGTTGGTTGGTTCGTTGTTTTGTTTTATGGCATATCAACCTCAGTGGGTCATTTAATGCCAACAAAATTTTGAAAGAGATTCATAGCGATTGTTTAGTTTAAAAGGTGTGTATGTATACATATACATATGAACCATTCCTTAATTACTCATATTTTTTAGTACAATACAACTTCTTTTAGGAAATTTACAATCTTCAATGGTTTTATTTTCGTTCGGTTTGTTTATTTGATTTATTTTGGTTTACGGCATATCAACCTCAACAGGTTATTTAATGCCAACAATATTTTTATTTCTGCTACTATTTTTTGTTAGATTTGTTTTGGTTTACGGCATATCAACCTCAATGGGTTATTTAATACCGACAATATTTTTTATTTCTGCTAATATTTTTGGTTTGGTTTGTTTTGGTTTACGGCATATCAACCTCAATGTGTGATTTAATGCCAACAAGATTTTATTTCTGCTAATATTTTTGGTTTGGTTTGTTTTGGTTTACGGCATATCAACCTCAATGTGTGATTTAATGCCAACAAGATTTTATTTCTGCTAATATTTTTGGTTTGGTTTGTTTTGGTTTACGGCATATCAACCTGATTGGGTTATTTAATGCCGACAAGATTTTTATTTCTGATAATATTTTTGGTTTGATTTGTTTTTTTTTTTACGGCATATCAATTTCAATGGGTTATTTAATGTCGACAATTTTTTTTTCCTGGTAATATTTTGTTTTGTCAAAAATCTATTTCTGGTAATATTTTTTTCCTCAAAAATATATAGCTGGTAATATTATTTTCAAAAACTTATTGCTGGTAATAATGTTTTTCAAAAATATATTGCTGGTAATATCTTTTTTTCTTCAAATTTTATTTCTGGTAATACTTTTTTAGAAATTATTTCTAGTATTAAAACCTATTTTTACACTTTTATAATGCTTTTTACCTCAGTTTCGGGGTTACCTATTTGCCCATAGCTGGGACCCTAATGGGTGCTACCACTCCGGGTCAGGGTGGACCTGGGAACACCAGCAATTAAAAGGTGGTTCCACGCTCCTCAAAACCTCCTGATCAGAGGCATTGCTGTTGGACGTAGTTTATCGTCTTACCCTGGACGCGGATGTAGTTAATCGTCATACCCAGGACGGGGAGGATTTAGGAAGTGAAAATTATGATGATATGGTGGATAGGTTATGATTGACCCCAGAATTGAACAGGTTAAGATTGTAATGATCGAGAAAAAATATCAACAGGGATGTATGTTCCACAAAGTAGCGGTTCTTAGGGAAAGTATTTTCGAATGGAACACACTTCTTAGCAAAAAATATGTGATTCAACACAGTGGCCGCAGCATGGCAGATCTTGAATGTAAAGGTTTGTAAAAGTGACACTAAAGTATGGGTCGCTTCTGAATATTTCCCATAATATTAGCGTGAGAGTAAGAATAGGCTTGCGTCGTTGCGTCTAGAGGTAATGATCTGTAAGGCGAAGCTGTCTATAGTATGACCTTTTTTAAAAAACATTTCACTCCAAGCAAGGCAGGAGGACCACTATCACGCAGGGGGTCACAGAGAGTGATAATAAGAGAAAAGACTGCATTGATAAACATTGATAACACTGATAAAAATGAACGGGGTTCGTCAATAGAAGATAGCGGTTGACGCTGCATTAAAATTGTTGAAGATTGTATTTATCAAGGAAACAAAGAGTTACACACTCGGGAAGTACAAGAAAAGAGATTGTTGGGGTAGAAGTGACGGCTACATTTAAATATTTCCACAGTAAAAGGGTGGGACCTACATGCCAATCTAGTAGCACGATTAGATTCATGTAGTCGAGGCACCAGGAAAAATACCTTGCTAAATATTGCGCTACTGTATCAATCACAAGAAAGGAACGAGAATGGAAGGACCGAGTTAAGAAGACAGAATTTGCTCCATAATACGAAGCAGTAACGACAGCAGAAATAGATCGAACAATGGCATATTTTTTTCCTGTAATATCTGCAGGCTTTCTCTACATTATCTAATTAGACTATTTAATTAATGGTTTGCCATAATAAATGTCATTACAATGTTCACTAATTATTTTGATATTAAATATTGTTTCAATATATTATTAGTAAAATTCGACAAGATTGAATTTGTTGGTCGCCGTTGCTCCCGGCTCCATAGATTCGAGTTGATTCTCGAACCCAACGAATATTTTATTTCAAATTATCATCATTTACATCGTCAACATCCTGATAATGTTTTAAACTGATTGGATTGGGCGTTTAATAATATCTACAGGCTTTCACTGAACACCAACTAATTGAAAGTGACAAAAATATTCCAAGACTCCATATTGTTCATTATTTATCGTCTAGCTTTTTTTCCGACTTATCAACCATTAGCAGGTTATTTAAAGCCAGCAAATAATTTTAGATTGTATGAATTTTTCGAGATAATAATTATTGAGTAATACAAGTCTTACTAATTAAACAATAGCTGTTAGAGAGAAAACGTGAATTCATACCTAATCAGAATTAGATAAACAAACAAGATATTATTATGTGGATAAAAAATGAGGGATCAATTCTATCTTACAATCAGTATATGAAACCTATTCCATACTTAATAGCGAAGGTACTTTCAATACATTTCTAGTCCAGAGAATGTAAATAAATCTTTAAGAGAGTCCTTTGTAGCTAATCTGTATTTCATAGATTGATTAATTAGTTTTCTACGGTTTATAAGCCCTTTTCAGGTTATTTAAAGACAGATATTTTTGTAAGTCGCTAAAAAGTTTTAAGGAAAAGAAGAACTACAAAAAATGTATACTTACAATCAGAAAAAGTCTTGACGCAACAGATCGAGCAAAGAAAGCTGAGAATACTATGGATAGAGCATATAAATAAGTAAAAAGATTTAACGAAAAGATGAACTACAAAGAAATGTATACTTACAATCAGAAAGAGACTTGACACCTCAGATATACGGTTCTAGCAAAGAAGTCTGAGAATACTATGGATATAGCATGTAAGAAACTAAAAAACTGTAAGTCGCTAAAAAGTTTTAAGGAAAAGAAGAACTACAAAAAATGTATACTTACAATCAGAAAAAGTCTTGACGCAACAGATCGAGCAAAGAAAGCTGAGAATACTATGGATAGAGCATATAAATAAGTAAAAAGATTTAACGAAAAGATGAACTACAAAGAAATGTATACTTACAATCAGAAAGAGACTTGACACCTCAGATATACGGTTCTAGCAAAGAAGTCTGAGAATACTATGGATATAGCATGTAAGAAACTAAAAAGATTTAAGGAAAAGAAGAATTACAAACAAATGTATAATTATAATCAAAAAGGGTATTTTAATGCCAGAGATAGAGGTCGATAGCCACATGCAGGGAATAATAAAAACAAAGAATGTAAAAAATGAAAAGGATTTAAGAAAAATAGAACCAAAATGAAAATTAATATTCACAAGCAGAAAGAGAATTGAAGCGACATAGATATGTGTCTACTTAAGAAAATAATATGGCCTATTTTAGTGTATTGGTTCAGAACATGAAAGTTGTGTGTAGACTGGAAAACCATTCAGTGTGTCACACATGAAAATATACCAATGGGCATTCATCGTCGATTGCCGAATATTTAAAGAGGGTGAGCAATGGATAGAAGCAGACAGATATTTGCTTGAGAGAACAAGTTTCGAGCAGCATTGGATAACTATCAACCCTGACAAATTGGATAACTATCAACCCTGACAATGAGAAAAACGTCGGAAATGCATAGCTACGAGAAATATGCATTGAAGTCGAACAGTTTCTTTACCGAACGGGGTTATTGTGCTCATTGTAGCCACTGAATTTTCCTTGGCAAAAAAGTGATCATGTTTTTTGGAGAGGCCTTCAGATAATTGTTGGTTTTTCACAACAGTTGCGTCAGACGATACTTCCCAGCAAAGCCAAGCTCAATATCCTCAATACACAAACACCTACGTCCAGTAATCTTTATCCTTATTATTTGGATCATTACATTTTTTTAAAGTTGTTTTTTTTTTAATATTTAAAAGAAATTTCCACCTGTATTATCTAGTGGCTTTCACTGAAGATCAAATGGGAGCAAGTTCTCTCAATACCCCGGTATCTTCCTCAGTATTCTGCATTATCATTTTAATCATTGATATTTACTGCCAGTACATCTCATTGATTTATGCAAAGATTAAAATAGAGCATATCTTCCGAATGATCCAGGACTCTCCTCAGTATTTTTTATTATTATTTCAATCATTTACTTTTTCTATCAGTGGTATCTGGTGTATTTTACTGGAGATGAAATGAGAGCAAGTATTCTATTCTCAGTATTGTTTATTATTATTTTAATCATTAAATCTTCTTACCAGTTTTATCTGGTGACTTTTACTTAAGATTAAATGGGAGCAATTTCCTCAATATTGTTTATCATTGACCTTTCCTATCACTACTTCATATGTCTCTGCTGACTTTTCTTATCGGTATACACGTATTTTTCAAAGTAGAAAGGAATGCTTAGTGCTTTCTAGTAAAGTAAACGTTCTTGGACAACGCAACGCAGGGTGTCATTGTCCAGTATTTAATAATTTATCAGTTATTCCTGAGATGTACTAAACTGCGAGAAAATAAATTATAAACTATAAATATTTAATTCAAGTAACAGGAATTTTGGCTGATCTTGCTAATATCTTGATGTTCAAGCATTTTTTTTATTCCCATAGATTTCATTATTTTTATCTTTTTCCTGTTTGTTTGTATTCATTCTTCTTTTCTACCAGTTAAATTCTTCATTTTTTTCCATTTCTTCTTCAGACATTCAATTCTTCACTTCGTTCCATTTCTTCTTTACACATTCAATTCTTCACTTCTTTCCATTTCTTCTTCAGACATTCAATTCTTCACTTCTTTCCATTTCTTCTTCAGACATTCAATTCTACACTTCTTTCCATTTCTTCTTCAGACATTCAATTCTTCACTTCTTTCCATTTCTTCATTACACATTCAATTCTATACTTCTTTCCATTTCTTCTTCAGACATTCAATTCTACACTTCTTTCCATTTCTTCTTCAGACATTCAATTCTTCACTTCTTTCCATTTCTTCATTACACATTCAATTCTACACTTCTTTCCATTTCTTCTTCAGACATTCAATTCTTCACTTCTTTCCATTTCTTCTTCAGACATTCAATTCTTCACTTCTTTCCATTTCTTCATTACACATTCAATTCTATACTTCTTTCCATTTCTTCTTCAGACATTCAATTCTCCACTTCTTTCCATTTCTTCTTTACACATTGAATTCTTCAATTCTTTCCATTTCTTCTTCAGACATTCAATTCTTTATTTTTTATTTTCTTGCTTTTCCTCGTCTCTAAGTAATCTTTTATTTCTTATTTTTCCTTTATTCTGTCTGTTAATTTTTTCTTCATTCTCTTTCATGTTTCTCTTTCCTTCCCAGCCATTTATTTCCTATTTTATTGCTTCCTGTCTATTAAATCTTTTTCACCTATCTTCGTCTCCTTTCTTCTTAGTCTTACCATTACCTGTTGTCTCCATTCTTTGAATTTTTCCGTTTTTTCTTCCTCTTATATTCCTGTCTCTTTTTCATATTTTCCTTCTTTTTCTTTCTTTCTACATTTTCTTTATCTTTCTTTCGTACTTTTTCGTTCTGTCTTTCTTTCGTTCCCTTTCTCTTTTTTACTCTCTCTTCTGTCTTTCTTTTTTATATCTTTTTTAATTGAATCTCTTCGTTCTCTTCCTCTTATCCTCTCTTTTATTCTGGGTTTTTATTCTGTCCTTTCAGTTTTCATACTCTGCTTATTTCTCTTCTATTTCCCATTCCATCTTTCCCTTACTTCTTATTCAAACTTCTCTATTAATTTTCTCTAAATTTTTCTTCATTTCTGTCATCCACTCCGACATTCAATCTTTTCTTTCTTTTCTCTTCCTTAATTCTTCCTCACCTCCCTTCTCAGTTCCTCGAATTGTTCTAGTTTTTTTTATCTTTACATTGGCCCTTCTTTTACGACTTTCATTTTTTTTTTCAAAGTTCCAAATTTACCTTGTTTCGCTTCATTCTTTTACTTTCTCCTCTAATTTTTCACCAATTCAAAAGTCCTTATTCGAATGGTCACTTCCCCCCCTAATTCACTTCATTCTTTTACTTTCATTTTTTTTTTACATACTGACAGTAAGTTATGTGCCATGCGGTATACACGCTTAGGCGATCATATATCTTTCGATACATGACTGACGAGGCAGATTTTTTCACGCAGTAGGTTGCCATTTTCTTTCTGTTGTAGACCAGTTGCCATTTAAGTCTATAGAACCCGGTCTGTCCAGCTATTTGTCCATGGGGGGGTTGAGAAGAAGAGGATCCATATATTTCCCAACGTTATTAGCACGTAAGTGAATGTAAAGGATTCGACTGGAATTCGAACTCTGCTTCTCCGATTTCCTCAATCAGAGCCGTTATACATTACTTCACCCACGTTACCTACACCCACTTCATTTCTTTTATTTTTCTTTCTTGCCTCAACTCTATTGCTTCTTCCTCAAATCGAAGATCATTTATTAGAACTGTTTTTTACTTCAGTTTGTTTGTCCTTTTTATTCTGACTTTGTTTTTGTTTTTATTTTAATTCCTTTCATCCTTCCCTTTTCTTTACTTTTTTCCTTTTCTATTCTTTTATGTCTTCCTTCAACACTTTTGATACGTCTTAATCCTTTCTGTTCATTCTTCTATTCATTCGTATCTTCCACTGACAATCCTTTCCATTCCTTTATTCTTTATCCTCCCACGTCTTTATTACTGATTCATTCGTTTCTTCGCAATAACTTTCTATTTTTTGTCTGACAAATTTTCCTACGTTCTTTAGTATAT
The DNA here is from genome assembly GCA_964036315.1 of Acanthosepion esculentum. NCBI lineage: Eukaryota > Metazoa > Mollusca > Cephalopoda > Sepiida > Sepiidae > Acanthosepion > Acanthosepion esculentum. The sequence continues at coordinate 34,964,595 of OZ038505.1, forward strand.
TTTCATTTGCTTCGTATTTTCTTTCTCTTTCCTTTATCGCAAACGACATTCCATTTTATTCATATTCTTCATTTACCTTTGGTTCACTTTTCCTTCCTTGTAATTCTCCCATTTATCGTGTACATTCTGAATTTTATAAATTCTTTTTTCCTTTCCTTCTTGGATATAAAGAGTGTATAGCATCCTGCCAAAATATACCTGTTTTTTTGTTGTTGTTGTTTTTGTTTTTTTTGTATTCTTTTCTCATTCTTACCTACTATAACAGATAAGCTCTCGGGAGTCTGTCAAGATATGTTCTTAGCGAACAAAACTCTCTTTTTGTCCAAATATCGCATCTAATTAACCGCCTGTCGCATCGCACCGACGTCCGTAGCCTTTCCCGCCAAAACGATAGCTAATTACCCGCCAAAACCGGACAGTTTCCCGCGCAATCGCTGAAGTCCTCAATAATTGAGTTCACCAGTTTTTGTGCCCGCCTCGACGTCCATTGCCGTTGTTGTGTAAATAATTTTACCGGAAGCACAATGATTTTTGTATCTTTATGCGTTCACCGTTATTTTCGCGTAGAGTGTCGAGTTGCTTGTTGATTGCAATGTGTCAAACGACTAGATATACAATTACACACACAAAAACAGACACACACACAAGTAAGCAGATGTCTATACTTAAACAGATGTACTTACTTTCTGTCTGTTCACCTTTAGTTAACAATAATTTACGATTTTTTTTTACTCACACATACACACACAAACACACACACACACACACACACATATATATATACATATATATATATATATATATAGGTCGAGATACAGAGGTTTCGCAAGCGCCTCTCTTGTATTCATTTGCAAGTGAAGTGACTTCAATTCTAAATGAGATAGATAAATAGATAGATAGATAGATAGATATAAACAGGTTGAAATATATGGATAAGAAAAGACTGAAATAGATAGATAGATAGATAGATAGATAGATAGATATAAACAGGTTGAAATATATGGATAAGAAAAGACTGAAATAGATAGATAGATAGATAGATAGATAGATATAAACAGGTTGAAATATATGGATAAGTAAAAACTAAGATAGATAGATAGATAGATGTTGAAAAGGTTCTTACTGTGAAAATGATTTGCTAGAAGTAACTGCACGATTATATATATATATATATATATATATATATATATATATATATATGTATGTATATATATATATATATTCTGTCCACAACTATATATATATATATATATATATATATATATATATATATATATATATATATATATATGTATATATATATATCGAGAGAGAGAGAGATAGATAGATAGATAGATATAGTTGTGGACAGAATTATTCACGCCCTGATAATTACACATAATGCTGTAATATCTCAAATTTTCATGGAAACTTAATGTGTATTTTTCACAAATGATGAATAATGGATTTTAATGAATGTGCGTTGATACTCACGACATTTTTTTTATTTTAATGTCAATCAATAATACAAAAAATTATTTAATATAAGACAAATATATTGACCCTCTTGCTTCAATAATCAATTTTGCAACCTTTATTTTTGATTATTGCTTTTAATCATTTTTTATAGTTTTATATACACACTGATAGGGATTTTGCTACATTCTTCCTTGGCAATATCGACTAGCTCCTTCAAATTCGAAGTATTTTTCTCCTGCCCATTTCAAAGGGTTTTAGGTCAGGAAATTGTGCAGCTTATGCCAATACTTTACTTTCGCTGTATAAGTATTTTGTAACAATCAGTGTCGTGTGTTTCGGGTCATGTTGAAACATCTACTGACGCCCCAAAGACAGGTTTCGTGCACTTTTATATCATTATTAAGAATAGCTAAATACGTCTCTCCATCCATGATACCCTGTAACTATACCTAGTTCTCCTGGTCCAGAAGTAGCAACACATCCCCAGAGCAGAATGACCTACCATCGGTCTTAATTGTAGGGAAGATATTTTGGGGTTTGTGAGCTTCATTCAGTTTTCTTCTTACATAGCCGGAGTTCATGTGACCACATAATGCTAGTTCGGTTCCATCTGACCATAAAACAGGATTCCAATATTCACTCCCATATTCTAAATGGCTTCTACCATAAGCTAATCTGCATTCAAAGTGTTTAACATTAAGAAAACGAGAATTCCTTCGGTGATAAGTTCGAAGTTCTACACGATTAAAATTCTAGTGACAGTCTTTTGTCCATACATTTACCCCGATGTCTTTACATCAATGACAATGTCTTTTGATGCTAAGTGATGATTATTCGAGACATCTCAAAAAATGTCCTTTTTCATTCTCTCAGATATTAAACGTTTTCTGTCAGTGCTTAATTTATTCTCAACATAGCGAGTCATGATGTACTTCTTGATAATGCTTCGAATTTTCGATCAAGGAACATTTAATAGCTGTGTTGTATTTTCATCACCTTGTTTATACGCATAAATTATAATCATTCAGAGCTTCTGTTCAAGTTCAGCCGTCTTTGACATAGTTGTAGAAAGAATCAGTTATCGCTCTACGTGGCGCTTAGATATTATCTTCATTAAATTTTAGAATCTTATAGAATCAAGACAATACTATTTCATTTTTAAAGTGTGTTGTATTAAATGACAAATTACAAAAACAAAACATTACAATTGCCAGAGAGCAATTTTATTTCAATAAAGGAGGGGCGAATAATTTTGGACAGTATCATTTTTTAGGAAAATCTGTAACTAGCAATATAATAGATCAAAAATTCTAAACATTTCATGAATTATTCAAAACTACACCCGGAATAAACTATTTATGGTAAACTCAATAAATACTTGCAAATATTCGCATTTGCTTAGAAAATATGAAAATATTCAGTGGGGGGTGGGTGAATAATTATAGATAGATAGATAGATAGATAGAGAGATAGATAGATAGATAGATAGATAGATAGATAGATAGATACGAACATATGTTGGTATGGATGCGAACAAGCGCAATCATACACATAATCACACCCATATATATAATTAAACGCAGGGGACACCTCAGTGTGGTGTAATGGTTAGCAAGCTTGCCTAGCTAGAATAATTACGAATGAGTAGTGATGTAGATCCTCTCTGGGCGCCCCATACTTTCGCCCTTGTGCCACATCTAAGCTATGCTTAGAAAATCATTTTAGGCACCTCGACGTGGCGTAACGGTTAGAAAGCTTGTCTCAGTTAGATCCTCACTGGGTACCCCATACTTTCGGCCTTGTGCCACATCTAATCTACGTTCGGAAAATCACGATGCAATTAAACGCAGGTGTACACGCACAGAGAGTATCAGACATACCGGCACACACACATTCTCTCTCTCTCTCTCTTTCTTTCTCTCTGTCTCTCTCTCTTTCTCTCTCTCTCTGTCTCTCTGTCTCTTTCTCTCTCTCTCTCTTTCTGTCTCTCTGACTCTCTCTCTTTCTCTTTCTCTCTCTCTCTTTCTCTCTTTCTCTCGCTCTGTCTGTCTCTCTGTCTCTCTCTGCCTCTCTGTCTGTCTCTCTGTCTCTCTGTCTCTTTCTCTCTCTCTCTCTTTCTGTCTCTCTGACTCTCTTTCTATTTCTCTTTCTCTCTCTCTTTCTCTCTCTCTCGCTCTGTCTATCTCTCTGTCTCTCTCTGCCTCTCTGTCTGTCTCTTTGTCTCTCTGTCTGTCTCTCTCTCTCTTTCTGTCTCTCTGACTCTCTCTCTTTCTCTTTCTTTCTCTCTCTTTCTCTCTTTCTCTCTCTCGCTCTGTCTCTCTGTCTCTCTCTGCCTCTCTGTCTGTCTGTCTGTCTGTCTGTCTCTCTGTCTCTTTCTCTCTCTCTCTCTTTCTGTCTCTCTGACTCTCTCTCTCTGTCTCTCTCTGTCTCTCTGTCTCTCTCTGTCTCTCTCTGTGTCTCTGTCTCTCTCTCTTACGTGTTATTTACACTATTGCTTTTTGTAGGACTCTTATATTGGCAACATATAAGCACTATAGATAATGGTAATAATGAGTGCCAGTAATCGCATGTGCACTTGGTATAGTGCCGAAATTAGTGGAATTGATAATGTCAAAACAGCCCTACATATCTTCAGACCTCATGCCCCCACCGTAGCGGTGTAACGGTTAGCAAGCTTGTCTCACTAGAACAATTACGACTGAGTAGTGAGTTCGATCTTCACTGGGCGCCCCATACATTCGGCCTTGTGCCACATCTAAGCTATGCTGAGAAAATCATTTTGGGCATCATCTAAGATACACTTGGAAAATCACTATATAACTAAACGCAGGTGTACACACACAGACTGTATCAGACATACGCGAACACACATTCTCTCTCTCTCTCCCTATCTCTCTCTCTCTCTCTCTCTCTCTCTCACGTGTTAAAATAAATCAACCTCTTGAGCAGAAAAAACAACATTTTGAATACTATCCAAAATGGAGATCATTTTGGTAATTTACACTATTGCTTTTTATAGGCCTCATATTGGCAACATATAAGTACTATAGATAATCGTAATAATCAGTGTCAGTAATCGCATGCGCATTTAGTATTGTGCAGAACTAAGTGGAATTGAGAATGCATATGGTGCAAAACAGCTCTGCATATCTACAGACCCCATTTGGGCATCCTGAGGCGGTGCAATGGTTAGCAAGCTTGTCTCGCTAGAACAATTACGAATGAATAGTGAGTTCCAACTTCACTAGGTTCCTTCGGCCTTGGGTCACATCTAAGCCACCCTTGGAAAATCACTATCTACAGAGCCCATTGTATCGGCGATTATCGATAAACCTGTAGCTCTTTTCTCAACAGACAACTAGATCCTAAAGCCGACATTTCCATGATGGAATAAACGATGTAGTTTCGATTCCTGCCGGGCGGCACAAGTTTTCTTCAGTAGGATTCTCTACCTAGAGCGGTTATTATTAATTTCAATCTTTAATAAAATCAAATAAGTATTTGCACCACAAACAAGTGTAGCCACTAAAAATAACATTTTTAGTAATGAAGCATAAATGTATACATGCGGCACACACACACACACACACACACACACACACATATATATATATATATATATATATATATATATATATATATATATATATATATATATATATATATATATATATATATATATATAATTTTACATGGTAAGCGTAATGTAGGCCGTCTTTGCTTACACTTCAAGAACAAACTTAAATATAATTTAAATGCTGCAAACCTCCCTAAAGAGGAGTTCGAACTCGCTGTTGAGAACCGAGCTAACGTGAGAAAAACTTCCCAACAAGGAATAACTCACTTTGAAAGGAATCGTCTCAACCATCTGAGAGAATTAAGAACCAACATTAAGTCTCAGGCCAATACATCAGCTTGTCCCTCATGTGGACTTGTTTGCAAATCCCGTGCAGGAATGTTTTCTCATATGAGACAAACAAAAAATAAGCTGACAGACAAGAGAGTCCAACGGAAAGAGATTATATATATATATATATATATATATATATATATATATATATATATATATATATATATATATATATGTGGTGCAGTTCACTTTATATTACAATAAGGTTTTTCTTTAATACGCAAGTACTTTCAACTGTAAATTCAGTCATCTTCAGGCATGGAATTTTTTTTTTTTTGGTAAATTTCAGGTAGCATCCAAGACGAAAAATATAACGCGAATCGAAATATGTTTTTTTATGTGTTATTGTTAATGGATACAAATTTTTGGAGCGTGCAGTCGCAACGCTAAGGTTGAATTTTTTTGAAAATTTAAATGAATGCGTTTTTTACTTATATGGCAATTTGAGAATTTTTTGTTGTAGGAGTTTGTCAGTCAATGTTGCCTGAACTTAATTCTTCAATAAATACATTTTATACAGCTTAATATTTTTAAAAAACAAGGATCATAACATTCATCGAGTGATTTGTTACGAATGGATTTCGACTTTTTATATCATTAACTTTACGAATCTACTTTTTGTATGAAAGATTCATTGTAATATATATATATATATATATATATATATATATATATATATATATATATATACACTAAAGAAAACCCAACTACATTAAAAGAAGAGAAACTAGTGAGACCTAACTGTCAAACATGAAGCACGCTTCAATTCATGCAGTCGAACTACCAAGGGGGAAAACATACCAGGACAATCGCCATGAAAATAATTACAGAAAAGATAAAGTGGAGCAAGATTGGAAATTGACTAAAGACGATATGCCAGATCAGGACCAATTACATTAGAGACCCTTCTTTAAATGTTGTCACAAATCTCGAAATATACAGTAGGAGCATCAGATCAGTTATAATAACAGTATTCAATGCACGGGCGAACGGTAGATTTATAAATGTGTAATATGTATTGTGACGTGAATCATTGTCTGGAGGTTAACATCAGCTAAGCTGCCTGAAGATATTAAAAAATTACATCACTCTACAGTTAACCAATAATTGGAGGTCATTTTCGAGAGCAGTTGCCAGTTTTACTTTGTTAAACTTATCCAACCTATTGGACTTACTACTAAGGCGGGAATAAATAGTTGAGCCATCAGTATAAATACCTCGTTTGGAAGTGATAACATCGTGAAGGTTGTTGATGAAAATAGGAAACAACGTAGGTCCTAGGGGACACCGCATTAATGTGAAATTATTTAGAAGCGTATCTGTTCTACACAGAATTTATTACACGATTTGATAAGAACGATTGGATTAAGGCAAATATTCGTTCAGAGACTCCATGGATCTTGCGCATGTGCAGAAGGTCAGCATGTCAAACCGTGTCGAATGTCTTCGAAATATCTAAAGCCACAGAGTATTTTGATATTCTCAACTAATATTTGTCTTATATGGATAATTCCATTTCGGTCGTTCTAGAAGTGTTGGTCGATGGTTTGACAGGTGACAGGTTAATGTAATGCCTTGTTCCGAATAGCGGTCATACATGACGTCAGGTTAGACCATTTCAAACGTCCAGCGTCCTAAGGAACACCAATATACTGTCAGAGGATTTAAAAC
>OZ038505.1:34976633-35006633 GCA_964036315.1 Acanthosepion esculentum
TATTGGCCCAGGATTCAGTCTTGATTCTTAATTCTCTCAGATGGTTTAGACGATTCTTTTCAAAGTTAGTTATGTCTCGGTTTTCAACAGCAAGTTTGAACTTCTCAATAGGGATGTTTGCAGCATTTAAATTATATTTGAGTTAATCCTTGCAGCATAACAAAGGACTACATTACGCTTACCATGAAAAAGTTGGTTATACATGAGGATTTTCGACATCCGATGATCACTCATTCTTATGACATGACCAGCCCATCTGAACTGCTCATATATATATATATATATATATATATATATATATATATATATATATATATATATATATATATATATATATATATATATATATATATATACATATATATATATATATATAGTAAGGTAATAAAGGGTTTGGTAATCTCTGTGGATAATTCAAAGAGCTCGATGTAACAACAAAGTAAATGTTTATTAAATATTTGAGAAAGAGACAGCCTTAAGGTTCCATGACTATAATTTATTTCCCCAGAACCTACATAAATTATTAAAGATGGTTCAAAAATAACCCTATTTTTACTTTCCATTTTGAATATAGATCATTCTTTAGTCCTCCGATATACCCCTCCTTCTGTCACATGTCAGTCTAAAACTTTCCCTTAAAACCTTCAATTAAATTTAAAAGAAGGCAAATCTTTTTGTAACTAGAGATATGACCTGATGAACCAAGAAAAATATATTTTCTGGGGAAATAAATTATAGCCATAGAGGATTAAGGTCGTCTCTTTCTTAATTATTTAATTAATTAATTAATTAATATATATATATATATATATATATATATATATATATATATATATATATATATATGAAAAAGTTATATTTTGGCATTGAGAATGCACCCAAACAAGTTTGATTAAACACAAGCTACAAGGTATGTCTGTTTAAGTTAAGATTATATTTTTCCATTTTTCGGATAAAATGTTAAGCATTATGATGAAAGTTATAAATGTGCTTGAGAAACAATAACAATATATAAACGTTGAACAGATTAACCATGACTTCGAACACAATACTCAAGAAATCCGAAAATTGGAAAGGCAGCTGAAGTTTCCGGGATACGTCATGAGAAAGGGGGCTCTTAGATAAACTGATACTCACAGGTCGAATAAATGGAAAAGAGACAAGGGAAATCAACGCATGACATACCTGGCGGGCTTAAGCAAGTGGATGACAGAATGTGTCAAGGGAGGGTGTTAGATGGACCAAACTTATTGAGAGCTACGACGGATATTGGGAAGTGGAGAGCCATGATCGTCTACGTGCTGAAGGAACACGGCACATAAAAGGAAGTAACTAGGCTCTCATCTTTTTATGAAAGCCAACCCCTCACGAGCGTGTTTGGTTTTCGTTCTGGAAAGGGATGCAACGATGGAATATTATGTCATCAAAGACCTCCAAGAAGTTGCTTACTGCTCTAATACCTGCTCTGAAGCTCTTATAGAGGCATATAGCCACGTCACTCTCCTCATCCGTTAGAAACCGTTTTAAAAGCTCCGTATTTACTGAATGCATCGATCTTATAATTTTACATGTCTGGCGATTACCCCGATATGGAAAGCTTTCAGACCTCATTAGGAGTACGAAAAGGAGGAAATGAGAGCCCCTGTGTATTTAATGTCTCTCCAAACTATGTCATGCTTATTTACAAACACTGATGTGTATGTGATTACCACTATCCATTTAAACATTCTACACTGCAACCTAAACAAGTTTAACAATGGAAGATAAGAATCTTTGAATACTGGTGCTACACGATCACAAAGAACTGTACCAAATAACAGAAACCACATCACTTGAGGACTACCAACAGCAGCAACAATTAAAATGGATAGCACATGTAACTCAAAGAGAAAATAAAGACATAATCAAGATATCAATGTTCTGCACTCCTTCAAATAAAGAACTGTACCAAATAACAGAAACCACATCACTTGAGGACTACCAACAGCAGCAACAATTAAAATGGATAGCACATGTAACTCAAAGCGAAAATAATGACATAATCATGATATTAAAGGTTCCGCACTACTTCAAATAAAGAACTGTGCCAAATAGCAGAAACCACATCACTTGAGGACTACCAACAGCAGCAACAATTCAAATGGATAGCACATGTAATTCAAAGAGAAAATAATGACATAATCAAGATATCAATGTTCTGCACTACTTCAAATAAAAAACTGTACCAAATAACAGAAACCACATCACTTGAGGACTACCAACAGCAGCAACAATTAAAATGGATAGCACATGTAACTCAAAGAGAAAATAATGACATAATCAAGATATCAATGTTCTGCACTACTTCAAATAAAGAACTGTACCAAATAACAGAAGGCACATCACTTGAGGACTACCAACAGCAGCAACAATTAAAATGGATAGCACATGAAACTCAAAGAGAAAATAATGACATAATCAAGATATCAATGTTCTGCACTACTTCAAAGAAAGAACTGTACCAAATAACAGAAACCACATCACTTGAGGACTACCAACAGCAGCAACAATTAAAATGGATAGCACATGTAATTCAAAGAGAAAATAATGATATAATCAAGATATCAATGTTCTGCATTACTTCAAATAAAGAACTGTACCAAATAACAGAAACCACATCACTTGAGGACTACCAACAGCAGCAACAATTAAAATGGATAGCACATGTAACTCAAAGGGAAAATACTGACATGATTAAGATGTTAACATTCCACATTACTTCAACTAAAAGTTTAGGAAGGAAACCTCCATCAATACTGGAAAGAGCAATAACAGATACTGGATTCGAGAAACCAGTTTTCCTGATAAATTGATTAAATAGAAAGACTTGATAAATCTTAGCTACAAATAGAATTGGCTGCTCGGTTAACGTATGCCAAATGTTTTCTTGTAGGGAAACGGCTAACGTTATCATTACTATTTATCTCTTGTTTTTGATTGATATCTTTTATTTTATTTTCTTTGTTTACTTGGTATATATATATATATATATATATATATATATATATATATATATATATATATATATATGAGAGAGAGAGTAAGTCTTATATATATATTCCACACGGGTAAAAATATATAGGAAAAAGAAGTTGAAAATGAAATTAGAGTCTTGGAGAATATTTATTCACAGTAATTTTACTGATTTTCTAATTCTCTGAAATTCCAAGGTTAAACTGAGATGAAGAGACGTGTGGTTATCCATGGTATGTTTCGCATCTGACTGGAGTTGACGAATTCTTTCCGTTTTTTAAACGAAACAGGTGGATCAAATTGTTATCTGCTTAAGATGCAAATCTGTTTTTTTTTTAATATGATAACGTGATCAGGCATAGTCAGTTTTATCGCCCGAAACTGATGATCATTAGATTTTGTTGTCAAAAGTTAAGAGGGTCATAGTTCACTTAGCGTAGATATTGAAAAGAAAGTGTTAAATAGTTCATGACAAGAAACTATTCAATAGATCAGCTGTCAGGGATTCTATTTTGGACCTTAGAGGCAATATTAAACTGCCTCATGTACAAAACATAAATTTGTGTGTGGGCCGGGGTGGGAAATTTTAATGTTTCCTACTATGTTGGAATGCTGACATCAAGAAAACAAACAGATAAAATTATAATGATGATGATGGTGATGGCAAAATAATCGTGAATTATACATGATCGTTTATGTGTATATGAATGTGTTCTGATTCACTAAGTAGTCAGGTGAACAAGAATATTATGTGCGTTTGTGTGTGTGCACGTGTCGGGATAGCTTTTATTTGCCTTAATAATAATAATAATAATAATAATAATAATAATAATGATGTTACGCGTGCATGTTTCTGTGTGTGTGTGTATGTTTGTGTGTGTGTGTGTGTGTGTGTGTGTGTGTGTGTGTGTGTGTGTGTGTGTGTGCGCGCGCGGATAGTCCTTGGTAAAGGTAGCGGAACAAATTCTATGGGCGCCAGAATTATTATGCCAGATCCTGCGAGCATTATCAAAGAGTCCGAAAGCATTTTAAATAAATCGCTATATGAAAAATAAAAATAGCGAACATTGAGTAATAAAACAATGTCCAATATAAAATAAGAGAGCAAAACGTTATGCTAATATTAAATATAAATCTTACACCTTAGCTTTGATTTTATGCACGTGTTTCATGGTGAGGAACAAAATGAATATTTATTATTGCCATACATTTTTATATATCAATAACAATTTTGGGTGAAGATGTATGAGAAAGAGAAAAATGTTTTCGTGTGATGCGTTTCGTCTTTTAGGATTTCATCGGATTAAGTTGGTTACGTTGATTCGAGTACACATGCGCACGAACCAGAGACGCTGGGATGTTTTTATATATGTATTTTGGGTATATAATCGATCCGATGTCATTCAGATATTTTTTTGTCCCCATCACTTTTGTTATTAAATATTCCACATTGAAATAATACAAATTCTGACAAGAATGGTAAAACATTGTAAGAATCTGGACGGAAATTTAATGTGGATGATCTTGCGATAAAAGCATATTCTAAACATTTTTGTCTTAATGAATCCTGTCTTTCATTTGGAGTAAACATTTTAAACAAAAATTATCCCATGTCTCGTTATCCAAAGCAATTAATGCGTTTAATGTATAGTTTTGTAAAAATATCCTTTTTTATATAATCATTTATTTAAATTTCTTGACGTTTCCCCGATGTATTCATAGCAATCATTACAGGTAATAGAGTAAATTCCTCCTTCAAACTTTAGCTGATTTTTTGTTTTGTAATATTTTGTTTTTTCAGAGGTACTTGTGAAAATGTTGAATTTAGATAAATTATATTCAGTTGTAGTTGTGAAATTGTTACTTGGTAGAATACTAAATATATATATATATATAGATAGATAGATAGATAGATAGATAGATAGATAGATAGATATATGTGCGTGTGAATATGTGTAAAAAGAGACGCCATTTTATAATTTTGATTTCGTGCATGTGCATTGTTTGTTTTTGAGTTTGTCGACTGCACAGTATAGTAGGGTCAGTTGGGCATTGTCTGTGACAAAATAGCATGACGCCTGTCACACCGCAAGGAATCTGGAAACGGCAGGCTTGGCATTCGCGTCTGAAACTGTTTGGGTGAGAGTGCAGAGGATTCGAAAAGAGTTGGATGAGTTCAATGGTGATTACGATGGTGTTTGGAGTCAAAATTAATGATGCCTTCTTTCATCTTCCCACAGATCCTCAAAACGGAAGATTACATCAAGTTATTTGAGGCGGTAGTGCTGCCCTGGGTCAACAAGGTGGCTTCTAGAAGCCCCTATGTGTGACAACAGGACTCGACACTATGCCACACAAACACTGAGCCAATGCTGTCAGACAATTTCTGAGACCACATAACCCCTTATATTTGGTGACCTAAATCCCCAGACTGCAACCACTTGATAATTATGTGTGGGGCGCAGTTGAGTGAAAAACCAAAGAGCTCAAAAGTGTTGAACTGGAGGCAAGGATTATGGCAGCACTGACAAGTTAAAACAAGGAGTCCGCCAAGAAGAGATGCAGGTGATTCCGAAGTCATCTGGAGGAATGGTGATGTTATTGAATAAATTTACACTTTAGTAATTCAAGATATTTTTTATGTAATTTTGCTAATAATATCTGTTAAAATGAGATGTCACTGTCGTTTTCATTGTTGAGTAATTTAGACGACAATTTATCCATCGCACGCTGTATACACATGAAATGCGCGAAATTAAAGGTATAAAATGGCGGATATTTACCTATCGCACACTTTATATATAAGTTGATATTGACGGACATTCACGTGTAATCTTCCGACCATATATATATATATATATATATATATATATATATATATATATATATATATATATATATATATATATAGGACAGGATATGTGTGTGTGTGTGTGTGTGTGTGTGCGCGCGCGTGTGTGTGTGTGTAACAAATGCATGCACGGCCGCAATTTTCGACGGATTTGCACGAAAATTTACATGCACATGCTCCAAGTTAGTACAAAGGCCAAAACCGACTTTGCATTTCCCAACTCCCATCGATAGTGGAAATAATTGATTTTTTCATGCTTCTACGGCAGTTTTCATGTAGTTTGCGGGCATTCTCTACTGGCCAGAGTGAGAGCCTATAGTTGGCTGCCACGAATAGGCAGGAAAATTATATTGGGCAGCGTGAGAGCCAACAGCTGACTGACACTAATGTTAACTAGCATGCAAAAAAAATCGATAGCTGCATTCGTCACAAGTGGGAAAAATTTCAATCTGTATGGCACTTTACTCCATTTGGCTCATTCACTTGCTTAAACTCAACGTTGATTTTGATTCCGCAGAACTGGGTTGGGTGTGAAAAAATATTTGTTGTTAACATTCTTTTTTCATTCGGTTTTTCCAGTTACGAGTCCTTTTTTAAAGCTGATCATTTTGTGTTCATTTCGTAACAGATTTAATGTTAAGTATAATGCTTAGAAAAAATTCGCAGTGTGAGATAGGCAAGAAGTAAGGCATGTAGCAACATCAGCACGGCAAAGGGCACACCTTTAAAGACAAGGAAGGGCAAAAATATTTTAAGTCAAGTGATAGCGATTGATATATGAGTCGTACGATTTTTGAATCAAGCACGGGCTACGCCAGACCATGCTGCTGATATATATATATATATATATATATATATATATATATATATATATATATATATATATATATAGAGAGAGAGAGAGAGAGAGAGAGAGAGAGAGAGAGAGAGAAATAGACAAAGAGAAAGACAGTGACAGAGAAAGGGAGAATAACAGATAATTTATATTTTAACCTGTCATAAGCATATATATACACCCTTGTGCAAATTAAGTGAGGCAAAACAAATAATTCCCTTTATTATTTATCGTATTTTCCGATGAAACATAACACAGTGCACATGTTAGTACTTCGTATGTCTTATCCACGTAGTCATTCCTTGCAGATTGACCCCAGATTCTCGATTGGATTTAAATCAGGACAGTTTCCGCTTCAGTCTATAGTACTTTGATCTGCTCACTGGTAAGGCTTGCCATTGTGTTCCTGCAGCGTTACAATTTTCTTACGCTTTCTTGGAGTAACAGCCATTGCAGACAATCGACAGTCCAGACAATAGTGTCTGGGCGTGATAAAAATCTGATGCAATCCCGGATGACGTAATATATTTCAAGGCCAAACAAATTTCATCAAACACCCCGAAAATAGATTCATATTACTGTACACCACTGCAAATGACCTAATCTGAAGAAAAAAAAAATTGATTACATCCTTTCACTCCAGTGGGTCTAAAACTGACCGTATGTCGAAAGAAAGGAAACTAAAGCGGTTGTTTCAATTAAATTGCACAAGGGTGTATATAAATAAATACATTTGTGCGTGTGTTTTAATTTAGTTCATTCCAAGCAAAGCATTAATGCCACAAGGGAAGAGAGTGATTAGGAAGAAAGTAGATAATGATTGGAATTGCATTTTACTTCTTGAAAATTAGATCTGGAAGAAGAGTGTTCGACTAGCGAGAATTTCTAGAAAATAAACTATTAGAATAGAACGTACGATTACATTTACTCAATTCAACTGTAAATCGATGAAACTTTGTTGCCAGTCTAGTACTGTGCTTAAATCTAGAGAAGAGCAATATTTATTCTGATATGTACACAGAAATGTGGCACAAGGCCAAAAGGGGGTGAAGAAAGGACGGTCTTCTTCTGTCTTAACGATAACTTAGCTAGCCACAAAAAAAGACCCAATCATACAAACAATATTCCTTACACCAAAACAACACATTCTTACGTACCTTTCTTACTACATCCACCATAATACCTCACTGTCTCTATGAAAATACTAACTAGTCCCTATATCTACAATTCATTGTCTGTGGGCTGCGGGGAATAAAACAATAATTCTAAAAACTAGCCCCAATGAGTATTTACAATATGAAAACAAAACTATTTACAAGAAAACTAATAAAATAATATTAGTAATAAAACCCCCATAATCATTAAATTCAACAGTAAATCGATGAATCTTTGTTACCAGTCTGGTACTGTGATTAAATCCATAGGGAAGCGCTCAGCCAAATTGTTGCCATGAAAGGATTTATAGAAAAGTTAGAAGGAGGCATGTTTACGGCGGTAGGAAAGTCACTGAAGCCGAGACTTCACATTGGGACTAACAATATTGCTGATTCTTCTTTGTATTTTATCAAGGATATCGAGAAAGTTAGCAGGGACACCAAGCCATATGTGGTAGCAATATTATAAGCATTTTTTTAATGTAAGCAGTGTTGTGACATACCTAGTTATATTAGAGACACTACTGACTTTCTCAGTAAATTAAAAAACATTAACTTAGTCCACCATGATACAATCCTAGTAACGATGGATGTTTCGTCCCTTTACACGAACATTCCACATGTTGAAGGAGTATCAGCTTGCCATGAGTTCCTTAGTAACAAAAAATTACCTAACAACCAAATCACAGATATATGCCAAGTAATAAATTTCATTTTAACGCACAATAATTTTAAATTCAACAACAAACACTATTTACAGATTAGTGGCACAGCAATGGGCACGAAAATGGCACCTAGTTATGCCAATATCTTTATGCACATTCTTGAAAGGAAGATAACAGACAATTGAGAATATTTATTTTAGATATATTGATGACATTTTCTTATTATCGACTCATGAATCAGAAAAATTAAAAGAATTTTTTTACTTTCTGCAACAACTTCCACGATACAATTAAATTTACCATGGAACATTCATACACATCCGTCCCTTTCTTAGATGTTATGATAAAATTAAACAAACATATACTTTCTACCAGTCTATACAAAAAACCCACAAACCAACATAAATTCCTACACTTTAACAGCTGTCATCCCCTTAAATTAAAAAATCTATCTTATACAGCCCATTTCTAAGAAACAAACGCATATGCTCAGACCATCTAGATTTTCTACACAACATTCATAACTTAACAAAACAATTCCTAAAATGTAAATACCCAATAAACATAATAAAAGAAGCATTAAATAAAACTACCCACGTAAATCGTAACACACTTCTCACATACAAGAAAAGAAAAAACAACAATCGGATTCTGATGGTTTTTAACCACAATCAATATTCCCACACACTTATTCACAATTTAAAAAAAGATTACAAGAAACTCCAGTTAAACAAAAAGATCAAAGACATTTTCGATAAACTACCCATAAATGCAAAGAAACAATCATCTAACCTATCAGCTATCCTCACCTCTAAATATATAAACAATACAAACCAATTAGGAAAATACAAATGTAACAAACCTCGTTGCTTAGTTTGCAAACACTTAATAATCGATACTGTATTTTCTGTAGCCAACACCAATATCAAGATACACCCACCTCTCCTCACCTGTGATAGCCATAACATAATCTACTATTTATTCTGCACAATATGTCTCAATATTGGATATATTGGTGAACCTGGAAATAATTTTAGATTTCGCTTCAACAATCATAAAAAACCATACGTCAAAACAATCCTTATTCCCCCATAGCTGAACACTTTAATCAATCAGGACACTCATTAGACAACTGTAAATGTTTATTGATAGATTCTGATTTCAGTTCCACATACACACGGAGAAAAAAAGAAAAATTCTGGATTTTAAAATTAAATACATATAAACTAGGGTTAAATAAAGACTTGGGTATTTTAAATCTTTATAAATATTTCCATACTTAAACATTGTTTTAGATATAGTTAAAAAAAAATTTTACAAAATATCTAAAAATATTATTACACTTAGATTTACGTTAAAAAATATTCGAACACAGTTGCATTCCATATCACGTAACGTCCGCGTCTCACGACGGACGCTGCTTGTAAACAAACCTCTAAAACCAGTTATTTCTGATGAAAGATCGAGGTCGATCTGAAATATCAAATCACATATATAAAAAAAATAAAAATAGATACTTTCATAAAAAAACATTGAATATTTTTTTTAATTTACAACTTTTAGTTGTTTTTTCTATATATACATATTAAGAAAGTATATGTGGCTTCTCATTATGGTATATATATATATATATATATATATATATATATATATATATATATATGGCATTTAATGGAAAGTGCTCAATATATGTGATAGCGCTAACATATTCAGTTGTATGGATATTATTTTGTAACCCTGTGTTTAACACTTTCACGATCACCAAACTGTTTTTTTTTATTCATGCTTACTTGTGCTTAATTATTTGGGTGTGGTTTAGGGGAGATTTTCTTCTGTGTTCGTTTGGGATGACACTCTCACATACATTGACACATACATACAGGCGTATGCATTTTAGTTCGTATGAACACCCCCATATAAATAATCTGATGTTAAGTGCAGATATACATCCATGTGTTCGAGCATACATATATACGCAATTGTCATTCTATTTCGAAATAGAATGACAAGTATATCAAAACAAGCGGTGAAATATTATTTAATGTAAAGTCGAAAATGGAAAAAAATATAAGAATATTTTTCATAATTTTTTTTGTATTTACCATACTAGAAAATGCAGAGAAAATATATGAAATGGGATAGGTAGGTAGATAGATATGATTGTCAAATAGCAATTTATGATGAGACTAAGAGAAAAAGTTACATTATTTTTGTTAAGAAACAATATCTGAGAATTATCTTATTACTGAGTGTTTACACTCAAATTAATTCATTCTCGACTGCGTCCAAATCAGAATTCAGATTTCAGTTTTCCACAATTTTCTGAAGAAGAAAAACTTGTAATTGAAGCTAACGCAATACAAAACCCAATCTTTTGGGGAAGTTGACGGAAGGCGGAGAGAGTGACGGGCATCGCGAAACTTGACCTAACGTTTCGCGGGTTTCTTTTCGTTCTTTGTTTGTGTAAGACTAGTTATTATTGTGTCCTACCTCAAGAAGAGGTAAGTTTTGGCTGGAAGTAATTAAGAAGTTTGCTTGATTGACAGCCCGGGATTCGCTAATCTCTAAAACTTTCAAGTTACCGTTTGCTACATGATTAGACTGGTAATTACTGAAATAGAGCCGGGCAACTTTAAAATCGATTACTTTTGTTTACTTATATTTGTTAATTTAGTAATAGGAAGCACGATACACATACACACACACACACAAATATATATATATATATATATATATATATATATATATATATATATATATATATATATATATATATATATATATATATATATATATATATATATATATAAAATGCGTGTGTGTATTTAGGCAGCAAATGATATTTAAATATTATTAAAGCCAGCAGACGTTTTGTGTCGATTAAATTTTACTTTGTCGATTTTTATAAATTACATATAATCCTTCTGAGACAGGGAGGAAATTACATCAGGAATTGTCCGATGATCATTTTGGAAGAATTATGACCCAATCTTTCGAATTTCTTAATTCATCATCAGGGTAGGTAGGGATAAATGGTAAGTCCCATAAATCTGGTGAGTCTGGTGACAAGGGACAAGATTCACGTGACGTAGGCTAGGATTATTGAGAAGTGTTATTCTTAATTTTAAAAAAGTCTCTCAGTAAAATTAATTCAAATAAAATGCCTTCCGCGTTGAATATATATATATATATATATATATATATATATATATATATATATATATATATATATATATATGTAGTGTGCGAAGGATAACTTATCAAAATTACGCAATAATTAAAATAACTCTGACATCTCATTTTAACATATATATTTACCAAAATTACATAAAAATATCTTGAAATACTAAAGATAAAATTTATTTAATAAAGTCGCCATTGGCTTCAAAAACAGCCTCCAAACGCCTTCGGAAACTCTTCTGGAAAGGTTTTTTCTTGTTTGGTTTAGTGAATGTTGCCATAATCCGTGCCTTCATTTTATGTTTAGTGTTACAAGGAGAATTGTTTGTCTATCAATCATCTGCGCTTCACTCATATGAATCAAGGGGTTAAAGTCAGGGAAGTTAGCTGACCAGGATATTTTGACACCAACAAGATTTGATCCTAACATATCTTATTTTTGTCATAATAAAATTTCTAACAAAAAATCATGCCTTATTTTTCCTAAAACCATGTATAATAATTTTCTCCTATTTAAAGTGAAAAACAAATATTTTGTGGGCTAAGTAAAGAAATTGCCAGGGGTACCCTCAAACTTTTGAAGTGTAGTGTATATATATATATCTATGTACATCTACATATATGTATATATATATATATATATATATATATATATATATATATATATATATGAAGAAATATATCTGTCTATCTATCTATCTCTCTCTATATATATATATAAATAGATAGATAGATAGAGAGAGAGAGAGATAGACAAAGAGAGAGATATAGATATGAGAAATTAATTTTCATATATCCCACACGAGTAAAAATATATGGGAAAAAAAGTCGAATATGCAACCAGGGTGTCCATAAACTTTTGAAGTGTAGCGTATATATACATATATATATATATATATATATATATATATATATATATATATATATATATATATATATATATATATATATATATATATATATATATGTGTGTGTGTCTGTGTGTCTGTGTACATCTAGCTATCTACCTATCTCTCTCTCTCTCTCTCTCTCTCTCTCTATATATATATATATATATATATATATATATATATATATATAGATATATATATATATATATATATATATATATATATGAGAAATAATTTTTCGTATATCCCACACGAGTAAAAAATATATAGGGAAAAGAAGTTGAATATGCAACCAGTGTGTCCTTAAACTTTTGAAGTGTAGTGTATATATATATATATATATATATATATATATATATATATATATATATATATATATATATGAGAAATTAATTTTTCATATATCCCACACGAGTAAAATATATATAGGGAAAAGAATTTGAATATGCAACAGGTGTCTTTAAGTATATTTATTTAGAGTAACATTACCGATTTCACAGTTCCATGATTTTTAGAAGTTAAAATCAGACGGAGAGATAGGAGAATGTGCCAAATTAATAGATATTCAAGAATTACAAAAAAACAAAAAAAAATCATTCACGTCTAATATTCTATCCTATATCTCAACACACAAGCCAAGAAATACAGAAATATACAACATTATCCAGACAAGAACGTTCCACTATTAGGAAAAGACCCCGGACTGAAAAAAGCACTAAAATCCAATAAAGTAATCAAAAGAAAAATATAAACAAAATAAAGAAACTACTTACCTATGCCAAATTACACACCACAAACCCGAGATCAACTATCAAAAATTACGATCGCTCTAATTGTGGGACTTGTATTAACCTCATTGAGGGCAAAATTTATAATCCTCTATTAGGATAAATTTTCCTCTAAAAAATCTAATAAATGTTATTAAATGTAAAATACGCCCTGGGTATGACGATAACCCACATCCGCGTTCTGGGTAAGACGATAAACTACATCCAACAGCAAGGCCTCTGATCAGGTTTTGAAGAGCGTGGAACAACCTCTTAATTGCTGGTGTTCCCATGTCCACCCTGGTAGCAACTGTTAGGGTCCCAGCTCTGGGCAAATAGTTAACCACGAGACTGACGTAAAAAGTATTATTATAGTGCAAAAATAGGTTTTAATACCATAAATACTTTGTAAAAAATTATTACCAGAAATAAATTTTTTGAACAAAAAAACTATTACCAGCAATACGTCTTTGAAAAAATATTACCAGCAATACATTTTTAAATTAATATTACTAGCTTCAAGTAAAAAAATGTTCCCAGAAATAGATTTTTAAATTAATATTACTAGCTTCAAGTAAAAAAATATTACCAGCAATACATTTTTAAATTAATATTACTAGCTTCAAGTAAAAAAATATTCCCAGAAATAGATTTTTAAATTAATATTACTAGCTTCAAGTAAAAAAATATTACCAGCAATACATTTTTAAATTAATATTACTAGCTTCAAGTAAAAAAATATTCCCTGATATAGATTTTTGACAAAACAAAATATCAGGAAAAAAAATTTTCGGCATTAAATGACCCAGTGGTGTTGATATGCCGTAAAACAAAAAAAAACAAAAAACAAATGTAAAAGATCTATCGAGGATTACATCGGGTAAACCAAACTCACTCCTCTCTGGAACAGAATGACAATTCATCAACAAAAAATGCGAAACCCCACTGTAAGACAGATACCTCTCAGTGGGCATATAGTCTTACGTGCAACATATATGGCCCCCAAATTGAAAGTGTTCTCACTTTACATTTGCACATCTAATATTATGGCCCAAACACGAATAAATAAAGAAAGTATTTTTTTATTCCAAAATCCAAACCACGCCAGAACAAATTCTAACAAGGAACATTCACCAAGGACTATCCATACACATACAAACATACACATCCCTGTCCATTTTAATAATGGAATCATCCTTATTATTAATAAGAATAATTATTAATATTACTATCATTATCATTTCGGCGATCGTCTGCCATCCCTACACTTCCATTCACATACTCAAATATAATTTATTTGTGCGCCTGTCTACTTACGGAAACTTGTCATATTTATATACACATATACACTTATATACAGTTCATGCTTATTTGGCAATCACCATCATCATTATTATTAATTTTATCGTTTTTTTTCTTGATGTCACATTATCCTCCACATTCCATAGAAGTAGGAATCAAAAATATTTTTACACACACATGCATACACACGCTTAACCATTGTACATTGATGTCGGATTGCTACTAAGGTTCAATAAGACTGAATCACTGTCACAAAATCTAACGATCATCAGTTTTGGGCGCGAAATTTACTCTGCCTGATCACGTGATTATAATCAACCACTGAGATTGCATCTTAAGCTGATAGCAATCGAAGCCCAAGTTTCCAAATCCACTCTTATACGAAACTTATCATGACATAGCCACACATCTCAATTTAACTTTTGAATATCAGCGAACTCTAAAAACGATAAAATTAATCTGCATAACTATAATAAAGACACACGTTGCATTTTCAACTTCTTTATCCTATAGAGTGAGAGAGGGGGTTTAAAGAAAAAGAAAAAAGAGAGAGAGAGAGAGAGAAAGAACAATATGACGTTAAAATCGAAACTGATTGCTTTTGTTCACCCAGGTTTGTTAATTTAGTAATATGAAGCACGATAGATATATATCTATATCTACATCTATCTATCTATCTATCTATCTATCTATCTATCTATCTATCTATCTATCTCTCTCTCTCTCTCTCTCTCTCTATATATATATATATATATATATATATATATATATATATATATATATCTGTGTGTGTGTATTCTCACTCTAGCTATGGGTAAATGGCAGGACAGACTGCGTTCTATAGCCTTGGATGGCAACTGCTCTAGGAGAAGAACAACTCTGAATTTAAAACCTGCAGAGGGTCGTTTTCAGACCTTGTGACACGTAGTGCACTAGGTCTCTGTATTTAGCCCTTCAAAAAGTGTGGTTGGTTTCGCAGAAACATTCACCACTATAGTCAAATCATATGTGCTGGTGTCTGGGCTGTCAGTTCCGAGGAACTGGGTTGCTTGAGTCTCATACATCGAATACGAAGGGAGAGTCCAATATATATATATATATATATAGTATTATTATTATTATTATTATTATTATTATTATTATTATTATTATTATTATTAATAATATATACACATGTGTGTTTGTGTGCTTGTGTGTGTGAGAGAGAGAAAAAGTGTGAGTACACGTGTGGGCCTGTGTGTGTGTTTTTCTAAATTAATTCACAGTGAAAGTTAAGTTTTAATTCAGTGTTTCTCATCATTTTTTTTTTTTACTCATGGACGACTTTCATGCATTTTCGATGAAAAAAAAGCTTTTTTTTAATTCTACCAATACATAGGTTTAGGAATTGTATTATGGAAATGAAAACTGTTTTCATTTTAAAATAAAGCTAACTTTATGAAAATAAACTTGTATTTAACAAATAATTCTATGGAACATTTATGTACTCGTATAAGATAACTGATAATAAACCATTTTAAAATAGGAGCCCTTTGGACGCTAGTAATTTTGCATAGACCCTTCTGCCCTCCAGGATGTATAGGGACCAAGGTTGAGAAGCAATGCTTTAAGAGATCGAAGGACGTAGTTAAAGACAAGCAGCAGGTAACAGTCGTTAAATATTTTAATAGATGCAATGTGAATTGAGATAAAAAAAGAAGGTTAACAATAAAAACAAATAGAAATTAGTGTGGAAATGAGGGAGAAATAAAGCCATACAAATTATATATATATATATATATATATATATATATATATATATATATATATATATATATGTATTAACATCAATTCATACAGATTCACACACATGTACACACGTACCTTCAAACCCTATCGCTTACATAATATGTTTCTGGTATTTTGCTAAAGTCCAAAGACGTCGACACTGAAACCTATACTTGACAATTTTTCGGTGACATTTTCACCGAAGTGGCAACGACGTTTAAGTGTTTCGTCCATACAAAACGAGCTCGAAGCGGGAGGACGCTATAAAGGTCATCTTTTGATGCACTGTCCTGATAAAGTTACAAATATCTGAAGACCTTCAAACTGGCTCGGTTTCTTGCGTTCCTTTCTCCTACTCAAGGTTGACCGAGCCTCGTATGGACGATGAAGGGTAGTGGTAAATGTCTTACTTATATACATAATAATTTTCTATCCCGGTGCATTTTCATCCCGTTGCATTTTCCAGAAGCCATTGTTTTCTTTTTCATCTTTCTGTTGTACCCCAGAATCTTGTGTATAAGTCGATTTTTAAAGATAAGTTTTTAAGGTGAAAACAAGTACAGTCTTGTTCAGTTAGGTACGAAACACGAAACAAGGTTGACTAACACTCAGATGGAAAATAAAGTAAATGTTTTCCTTATATGTGTGTTATCTATTTGCTCGGGGGCGAGCGGTTAGAACAGTTCGAATTTCACCATGGCCGATTTGTCAGAAAGGAGAATTGCTGATGCTATCGGTTGGTGAGACGATTCAAGCGGTAGACATCTTTGAAAAGTGTTTGAAAACCATAATACTGGCTGACACAAGTCTTGTAAGGGAAATTGGTTAGACTGAATTTTTCATCAACGGTTGTCTTAGCACAGATTCATAGTCACGTGACGGGGGGCTTGATCATGCTAGGTGATGCACTACAGTAGCGGAAATAAGTATAAGACACCCCATGAAATTGTTAATATTTTTCTTATCACTGCACAAATTCCTCTGAGAATTTGTCGGTGGTATCGAGTTCCGATTGGTATTAGTATACATATCCGATTTTATTACAACTTCCCACCCCCCCCAAAAAATGTTATTAACAAAAAATCGTTTTCGAGGGTGGGAATAATTATAAGAGAGTTTTGAAAACTTGCATATCTGTTTTTTCTTCAGAATGCCAACGGATGAATAAATGTATGCGCAGATTATAAAAAAAGACTCTTATCAAGATTTTAAGCTACGTTAGTTCTATTTAAACATTTTATAATTGAATACAATTACTGCAAAATGCCTAGGATCCCCCACACACAGAAATGAAAATGAAAAAGGGCAGATTTCTGCCTATAAACTGGAAGAAAACGTTTCATTGCAAGCGAATTGTCGATGTCCCGAACAGTTGTGAGAAATTATCTAAAGGACCCTCAATCGCATAGCACCAGAAAACGTCCAGGTCGTCCACCTAAAATTATAAATGCAGCCAGACGTCGACTTTTTCGAAAAGATTCTAAAGGACAATCAAGCTCAAGAGATCTGCAAAACTCTCAGAATTTACCCATCCTTCCAAGAAGAATTTGTCAATTTAACCATGAATCGCCAAATCTCGTGTAACAAAACAGGAAGTCAGCTCCTGCTTTAACTGCTAAACACAAGAAGATGCGCGTAGATTGGATAAAGAAAAAGTATTGGACACAGGAGAAATGGGAAACCGTGGTGTTTTCTGATGAGAAAACGTTTAATTTGGATGGGCCCGACGGCTACCAGTGTTATTGGCATGATTTAAGAAAGGAGAAGTAGCTGCTTTCAAAAAGACCATTTGGAGTAGGATCTGTTATGTTTTGGGGAGCTTTTTCTGTGGTTGGAAAGGCTGATTTAATGGCGATGGATGGGACACAAAACTCTGCTCGATATATCAATGTGTTGGAAAAAAGTCTTGTCCCATTTATGAATCGTCTAGACACCAATAATGCCATTTTTTAACAGGACATCGCAGCCATACACACTTCTCATGAAATACTGGTTTAAAACAAAACAATATTGAAGTTTTGGACTGGCCCACTAAATCTCCAGATTAGAATCCAATAGAAAATTTGTGAGGAATTTTGTCAAGAAGAGTATACAAAAAATAAACGTCAATTTGAAGATAAAAAAAACTATAAAATCTTGCATTAAACAATATTGGAATGAAATTCCGTCTGAAACTCTCAGAAAACTTATTGATTCAATGCAAAACAGGTGTGTTGCAGTATTACAATTGAAAGGGAATAAATGTATTGAATCTTGTACAATTTTCCTCTTAAATACAAATTTACAAAATTTTCTTATGCATATTTCCATCCTCGAAAACGTATTTTTTTAATAACTTTCTTAATAACATTTTTTGGTGGAATGTTATTTATTCGAATATGTATACTAATACCCATCGGATCTAGGTACCACACACATATTTTCAGAGGAATTTGTGCAGTTATAAGAAAGTAATTACCAATTTCATGGGGTGTCTTATACTTATTTCCACTACTGTATGTCTCGGAATCTGTAACTTAGGTTGGCTCAGCCTAGTGGCAGTATAAACCACAGGTAGGCTCTATGTGTCTTTAGTTAAAATAAACCGGGTTTGACTAGTCGGCGTAGAAGACTGGCATACTCGGATATAAACTGCCAAACATTGTACATGTTTATTTTCTTCCCCAGTAGATTTTTTGACCCCCAATGAAATTCTGAATATTTAGTTCTCTTCGTTTTCCATTTCTTCTATCTCAGAATCGTTTGTATAAATCGATATGTTAAAGATCAAGTTTTAAAGTTAACGTTGCACGTAGAGCTTTCTTTTATTGGGCTTGAAATGCCAAAGTTTAACAAACCGTTAAATCAATGTTTCCCAACCTTGGCGAGATCGGCTACCAATGTTTCGCAACCTTGGCGATATCGGCTACCAATGTCTCCCAACCTTGGCGATATCGGCACTGGTCCTGTGCAGCAAGGATTAAACCATCCGTTTCAGCTTTTAACCATGCACTACGTAGCCGCTGATGGGTACGGGTTTTGTCTACGTCAGCTTGTTTGGTACAGGCAGAGTATTGGCCATGAAGCGGTTTATTTTGCCATTCTTTCTGTATCTGGTCGGTTGCATTTGTTTTTGCTTTCTTTTTTTATATATTTTGCAGCTTCAGTCGCTGTATTGTGCTTTACTTGTATTTCTGCATCCATTTGAAATTCCATTTTGAACTTGTTAGCTTCTTTTATCACGGAATAAAGGTGCTTACGACTTTCATTTTCTTTGTCACATATCATCATCTAGTCTTCTGTGGTTTCCAGGTATCTTTTAAGGCCAATTGTTGTAGATTTGTAGGACAGTTCTAGCTGAACTAATCCTCTGCCTCCTTCGGATCTGGACACTTACAGACGATCAACATCAGCTTTGGGATGATGCATGCGGTAGCAAGTGAGAAGCTTTCTCGTTTTGGCTTCCATCCCTTAATGTCAGTGATGGTCCAATTAAGAATGGTAACGCTGTACTGTACCACAGGGACAGCCAAGGTGTTTATGGCTGCTATTCTATTTTTTGAGTTCAGCTCAGTATTTAGTACCAGACGCACACGCCTCTAGTACTCCTTTCTTACCATCTATTCCATTTTGGTATGTTGTATACAATCTCCTTCGCTAATTCCGAAGTACTTATAGGCTTCATCTTCTTCTAGTTTCCTAATCTTTGTGACAAAATCTAAATCTATTGAGGCTGTTTCTACAATTCTCCCTTTCTTGAATGTTACTTCTGCTCATTTATCTAATCCGAAGTCCATACATATGTAGTCACTGAAACATTTTAAATATTGAAGAGGCCATTCAACTCATTGTCGTTTTTGGCAAAGAGTTTGAGATCATCCATGTAGAGTTAGGGAATTGAATATTTTTGTCTAGTTTGTAGCCATAGCTACTGTTGTTTAGTTCATGCGTAATGAGGATTAGGGACAAACAAAACAGAAGGGGTGAGAGGGAGTCTCCTTGAAAGATTCCGTGTCGGATATTCAGACGGTTGGAGATTGCAGTGGCTCTAGTGTGATTTAGGTATAGTGTGATGTTCCACATTCCCATGCTGTGCTTAAGGAAATTTAGTACCAAGAGGAAACTTTGTACATTTCCAAAGTCTTAATCATCCAAGAGTGTGGCACAGTATCAAAGGCTTTACGATAGTCAACCCACGTATTTCTACAACGTATCCTGGAATTTTCCAGGATCTTTTGGTGTGAGAGTAGTTGATCTTTGCAGCCATATGAACCTCTCCTGCATCCCCTCTGTTCCAGTGGAAGAATGTTGTTTATTTCGAAGAAAGAGTAAGTTCGGTTCGTCAGGACAGACGTGATCAACTTATACGTAGTGTAGGGACATTATTATTATTATTATTATTTTTATTTCCTTTGATATCTGGCGTTTACACATTTCTTTCCAGGTCCCGCCCAGGGACCTAAGGTTAGAAATGGCATCATGACACTTTCCACTGCAAAAAAAATAAAATTAAATAAAAAATAATTACATAGATAAAGCCCTTCGTAAAGTGTGGGCTGTACTTGTCAGAACAATTTTTTTGTATCTCTTTGAGGCATGGACTTCCAGGGATCCCTTCAATCAGCCTACTGGAATCTTTTCCAACCAGTCCAAGGGCTCCAACTACAACAGGAATTGTTGATGTTCCCATGTGCCACATTTTTGAGATTTCTATTTCAAGGTCCTTGTATTTTGACAGTTTTTCGAATATCTTCAAAGATACATTGCAGTCTGCAGGGACTGCCATATCAATAAGGAGGCACTTATTTTTGTTTGTGGTCTTTAATAACAATTGGCTTTGATTGTTCTGTCAGTGTGTATTGTGTAGTATCATAGAATTGTAACAGGTCCTATCTCCGTAACGGGTCATTATTATTATTATTATTATTATTATTATTATTATTATTATTATTATTATTATTATTATTATTATTATTATTCCTATGCAACTCTCAGACAATTCAACCGAGGGATGATGGCCTTATCGTATCTCCTACGCACAGCTTAGAAACTTTCAAAATCATTTTTCATTATTTACATGCGGACTACTGTCGTAACCTTTGTTGTTGTTATCACAGCTTTCGACCGATGTGCCCTCCGGCCTGCATCAGTAGCATCTTGATCATTGTATAACATAAGGAATTTCGAACTGAACACTTCATTTTATCTACGAACGGAGCCATGTCCTATTTTGTTATTGTTCTGTTATTGCTCGCCTTGTTTCGACCGAGTTCAGGTACACACTGCCCGGCCCATACCTGCAACAAGATTTAGACCATTAATCCGAATGTAAATCATGATAACTCCTCATCCCCGAAATTCAGACAGAAACAATACTTTTCTCAGCACATGTACTATTTCAAGTAGTGTTGCCACCTGCGCACTTATAATTATGCCAGGTAACTTTAAGGTATATTGCAATCCAGTAAGAATCACAGAAATATTCCTGAGTGAGCCAACCACAAATGTGATAACATAAATTGTTGCTTTGTATAGAGGGGGTCTAAAAACATTGACATCATTTTAAAAGCAATTATCTTGAAAAGTACTAAGTCTAGCTCAATAAATTCGAACAGTTTAAGTATTGACTAGCATAAGTTTATTATGGCAGCGACTTCAAGTCGTTAGTTTAGCTCTTGCCAAACACGCAGTAGCATGTCTCTGGTAACATTATCCAGTGCGGCAGTGATTCTCTGCTTGAATTCTTCAATGCTAGCAGAAAGAGGGTGGGACAAAGATCAGTCTCTTCACATATTTCCATAACAAAGAAATCAAACGGGGACAGGTCTGGTGACCGCGGCGGCCATTTCATGAAAACTTTCTTCCTCTCCACCGCGCCAGATCCAACTCTCTGGCAGAGAACAAAAATGAAACATTAAATATAAAATCTTGATCTGTTTTTATACATTTTGTGAAAATTTGAGGTTATATCAACAAGCATTGCCAAAATTATAGGCCTGCGAAATGATGTCAAATGTTATGGGAGATCCTGTATTTTTTCTGATTTAAACCGCCAGGCCAACGTAGATCCATATTTTCGCTTGTTCCGCCATCACGATCTTCTTCTTCTTCTTCTCCTCTTCCCCTTCTTCTTCTTCTTCTTCTTCTTCTTCTTCTTCTTCTTCTTCTTCTTCTTCTTTCTCCTTCACCGACTTTTTCTTCTTCTTCTTCTTTTTCGGCTTCTTTCTCCTCCACCGACCATTTCTTCTTCTTTTCCATTCACCGACTTCTACTTTCTTCTTCGTCAATACCTTCTTTTTCCTTCATCGCTTCTTTCACTTCTTCGACTTTTTGTTGTTTTTCTTTGTGCCTCATTGATATCTTATTATTTTCCTTTTCCCTTCATCGACGCCTGTTCCTTTTTTCCTTCATCGACGACTTCTTCTTCTTTCTCCTTCGTTGACTTATTTCTTCGTCTTCTGCTTTTCTTTCTCCTTCATCAACTTCTCTCTTATTCATTGAGCACTTCTCCTCTTCTTTCTCTTTCATCGATTCCCCCTTCTTACTTCTTCATCATTGTCGTTTTCTACTTATTTTTCTTCTTCGTTCTCCTTCACCGTGTTCTTCTGTTTCTTTCTTCCTCGACTTCTTTCTTCTTCATCGACACCTTCTTCATTATTTTCTCCTCATCAATCGCATTCTCTACCACTCATATTTTGTACTTTTCTCTAATTACATATGTAGATTCTTCTAAATTTCATACATTTTGAATCCGTGTTCATTTGACTATTCCTTTTGCCCATTACTTTCGTCTTTCCTTGTAATATGTATCTTTCTTTGCGATAGTTTTTTTTATTTTTTTATTTCTTACTTCTTCCTTGGAAAGCTTTTCTAGACCCCCACACCTGGTTCAATACCAATTTTTTATTCCGGCCTCTTTCTGAAAATCGGAACCAATAATAATCTTCTTTATATCATAAAAACACGAAACGGAAGTTTCTCCACGTTGCTCTTTCCTGCGCTTTTATTTGGTAAGTTACTTTCCAATAAACCCCAAAACCTTCTTTTTTTTTCATATTACTTCAGTATTTTCGGGAAACACTGTATGATTTTCCTGCTCCGTTCTTTCATTTTGATAAGTCCATCTATATAACTCCTCCTCTTCTCCTTTCCCGCCAATTCGAAATTCAATTGAATTAAATCAAAATGCAAATCAGAACACGATTATTCCGATTTGATAGACGCGAATATTTTCGAGCGTTCTACGAACATAGAAAATCAAATACAATGATCTCAAAACAAGACCAAAATCCAGAATCTAACAAAAGACGAAATAAAAACAGTAACGTAGAATTAAAATTCGTCACAACTTAAGATTTAATTATTTTGGGCAATTTTTTTATATATTTTATTTTATTTTTAGTCATATATTTGCCATTTTTTTTTGGTGAGTTTATCGGCACCATAAGGAAATGAGATCCGTTCTCTTCGAGTCGCTTGCCACATTTATCAGATCGGCTAAAGAACCAAAAATCGCAGACATAATTAAATTTAACGAATTAAATCGGTGTCCTATGTCAGTTTGGGATATTAATGGAATTGATTCTCATAATTCATTACCTGGCCAGAATTTACATTTTCATTTAAGATAGCAGTTTCAATTCATATATATAAATATATATATATATATATATTCATATTGTCCTTTTACAGATGTATTCTAGCTATACCAGAAATTTTTACACAGTCACACACACACAAATACATATATATATATATATATATATATATATATATATATATATATATATATATATATATATATATATATATCGCTATAAATACGTGTGCATGCATGTGTTTTAGAACAGCATATGAAAAATGTCAATTTGTATTAATGGACACATATATATATAATGTAATATAATTATTATGATAATTTAGGTTACCATTTCGCACAAACACATACACACATATGTGTCTGCTTCTGTGTGCGTATATATGCGTGTGTGTATATGTATATATGTGTGTGCATATAAGTTCTTATGTATTTATGTATACATAAATATAGTTTTTATATATTCATATACATGTTTTGGGTCGCATAACAGTGGGTAATTTCATATTCCTCGCAGTGACGATAAATGAAATTATATGCATATGCTTATGCGTGAATATATGCGTAAAGGCCTCTGAGCGAGGGGGCGCTGAAAATTTATCGATCCAACCAAGTTTCCCTTCAGGAAAAAAATTAATGAACACACACACACTCATATATATATATATATAAATATACATATATATATATGTACAGATTGAGAGAGACACTTGTTGCTTGGGTTGAAACATATATATATATATATATATATATATATATATATATATATATATATATATATATATATATATATGTATATATATATATATATATATATATATATGTATATATATATATATATATATATATATATATATATATATATATATATATATATTTATATTGCTTGGGGTGAAACGCTTAAAAGTTCGTCTTTATTGGAATCTCCCTCTCAAACATCATCCAACATAGGCTATATGGAAATGTGTTCTGGTGACTGCTGAGAACACTTTAACCAGAAAACACATTGCTACGTCCTATTAACCAATCTGATCAATTTTTGATCGGCGATATTATGTGGTGTCTTGCTGGGAGTGGTCACCAAAGAATGGGACCACCGTATTCAGAAATTGAGACCCGTACACAGTGGAGTAATGGATAGCGGCTTGGATTGAGGAATCGGATGGCCGAGTTCGAATTCCAGTCGAATCCATTACATTCACTTATGTGCTAATACCCTTGGGAAAGGTGTGAATCCTTTTGTTCTACCTCCAGCTATGGGTAAATAGAAGCACAGACGGGTTCTATAGCGTCAGATTGCAACTGAGAGAAAGAAATGGCAACCTACTGCGGGAATATATCTACCTCCCCAGTCATGTATCGAAATATACTTGTTCGCCTAAACGTGTCTCGCGTATGGCACATAACAGACTGACTCTACCAGAATACCTAGGAATGATGTGGCATCCAAACGATATTACATTGCTATCAAGTCTTCCCGTGTATGTCAGGAAATATTCCCTATAACATTGCATGTCACCAGCAGCCAGTACTCGTGATACAATGCAGGATGGATCCATGTATTCATTTCGTTGGCGCTAAATTCTATTCCTACCAACCGAAAGTCGCAGCAGAAATCGATCACTCATCAGATCGGGCAAGGTCTTTTCACTCTTCTATTGTCTATTTTTTGTGATTCTTAGCGAATTTTAGCCGCAGTTTCTTGTTTTTATCTTACAGCAGTGGTACCCATTTAATCTTCTGCTGCTGTAGCCCAACTGAGTCAAGGTTCGACGTATTAAACCTCAGAGATTCCCTTTTATATAGTTCCGTTGTAAACAATATTTCGTCTGCTGTAGCTTTCTTGTCAGCTGGCATAAGTCTGGTGAATCACATTCGACCTGTTTCATCAACATTGGATTGATCTCTTAGAATTATCGCTCAATGGAATATTTTTTATCACCATTCTAATTAAACCCTAGACAT
The DNA here is from genome assembly GCA_964036315.1 of Acanthosepion esculentum. NCBI lineage: Eukaryota > Metazoa > Mollusca > Cephalopoda > Sepiida > Sepiidae > Acanthosepion > Acanthosepion esculentum. The sequence continues at coordinate 35,002,598 of OZ038505.1, forward strand.
TCCTTTTAAATCTTGGTAGATCACCACTTTCTAAAATATTAGCCCCACTCGTCTGACTCAAACGATCATGATTTAAATTTCCTGTTTTTCAACTTATTAATGCATGAAATGAAATTCAGCAGGTCACAATGAAAGTGTTAAAATGACGATAACAAATAAAGTGATGCCACGTCAATGATCGGTTAGAAGCCTGCATAAAAGAATATTTCTTTACGTGTACTTAAATGGCCAGTGAGTGCTGTCTTCTGAAAATCACCATAGCGTGAAACTCTTTGAATTACGATTTGAATCGGAATCGCTGAGGCATGTTTATTGTTTTTAGTGTTACAGATCTGCTCTAGTTCAATTTCCAGCATTGAACAGGTCACCATTTTGTTTCATAGGTAGGTCTCTTCTTTTCATTTCTTTTGTCTGTTTACTTGGATTTGATTTCTTGGAATAACAGGTCCCCCATCTGTCTGACTGAACGATGTTATCGATGTGGTTTGTTTTAATGGCGGGGAGATAAAGTCTTTGAAGTTGAGTTAAATCTAGTGTTCAAAGCGGCAAATCACTTGGGCGAAGAGGAGAAAATAATAGATAAATAACAAATGAAAAATGTGGTCAAGTGGCACTTCGTCGGAAAACAAATATTTCCGCTTTCAGCCTTATATATGTAGACTCCAGGCTAGATTTGGACAGAGATAGGGCATCCGTTCATCCAAACAATCACTTCAGTTGAAGTAATAAGATTGGTTTGGTTTGGTTTGTTTTAAGGCATATCAAACTCAATGGGTTATTTAATGCCGACAAAATTATTATTATTTTTTTTTTCTTCAAAATCTATTTCTGGGAATATGTTTCCTTGAAGAAATCTATAGCTGGTCATATTTTTTTCAAAGAATGTATAGATGTTTGTGTTGCTGTATTTATTTTTAAGTATTGCTGATAATAATTTTTCCTTCAAAAGTTATTGCTGGTAATATTTTTTTTTATTACAAAGTATTTCTGGTATTAAAACCTATTTTTACACAACTTTGGGTGTTAACTATTTGCTCATATTTGGAACCCTAACAGGTGCCACCATCCCGGGAAAGGGTGGACCTGGTTCCACACTCCTCAAAACCTCCTGATCAGAGGCCTTGCTACTGGACGTAGTTATCGTCTTACCCAGGACGCGGATGTAGTTTATCCCCATACCCAGGACGGGTAAGAATAGTGGAATAGACCTAAATTCCACCTACCAGAGAGAATACCAGGCCCGACTGGAAACTTCATTGAAATAAACACCCAATTATTGATAACAAGATTGTTTTTTCTTGTTGATTTCCTCTTCTATTTCTTGTGAACGAACTGCGAGTCTAGTCTTTGTTTACTGATTCATTTGCATAACTACATGTCAAGATCTACCAACTATTATCCCTGTTATTCTGCTTTCACAATTGAAGACATGGTAAATGATACTCAGCTTTTGTGTATCTATATATATGTGCAGATATAATTACTAGTGGCGGTAATATATGTTTTATGTTGTAGATTTCTTTGGGTAATATTTCAAATACAGTTTGATTATTTTAGAAATTCTAGAGTATTATATGGATGAATGTCGTGAAATTTGGTCATTTGTTTGGTTAGTTGATTTGTAGTGCCGAAATCTTACTATTTTGAATGCGATAGTATACCCTCAAATACAGATAAAATATAATGTTAGTCATTTTGTTTTAAAATGTATTGTTTGTCATTCTACTATAAGTATGCCGGTTTTTTATAGAGAAAAATATATTACTGGTATTTTATTCTTTCATAGTGTTTTGCTTGGGGTTCACAATTTGCCCATAGCTGGGACCCTAACAGGTGTTACCACTCTGGATCAGGGTGGACCTCGGAACAACATCAATTAGGAGATGGTTCCACGCTCCGAAAAAAGCTCCAATCTCTCGATCAGACGCCTACTTGCTGGTTGTAGTTTATCGTCATACCAAAAGAATTTCTAGTCTTGCACACACGGGCGCGGATGAAAAGTGAACAACAACGTTAGGATTACTTTGTCCGGTTGGTGAAAGACTGAATGAAGGGTTTCGTTGTATGTATTGTATCTATACACTTTTGCTTCTTTTTTAAAAAAAATACTTTTATATTTTCTCCGGTAGCGGGCTGATTATTGGGAGGGTTGCTCGTTGTCGCTTAAAAAATAACATTTTTCGTTAATCTGATTTACGCTAGTCATACCGGTAAGACACAAGTGGTTATTGTGTGTGAATGAATTAGAAAACAGAAATATTAGTAAGGAACGATCATAATAGAAGTGTATTCAGAAAAACAGTAGCAAACGATTGACATTGCATCTAAATTTCAGAAAATCACAGGTAACTTGAAAGCATGGAGACGATAGAGATTTCTCCAAGCGATATGTGTGAGAAAAAAAAACTATTAGAAAAAAACATGGTTACATCTAGCTAATTCAACTATAAATTGTGTTGTGGCCTGTTTAGGGGCCAGAAAGAAAGACACGGAAGACGAAGGTAGGCTGAACAAGTGTATTGAAATAACAGATATATACAAGCAAGTGTTAGTAATAAGCAGATAGAGGTGAAAGTCCGAACGGTAGGTTAACACTGCGTCTCCTCTGCCATACGACTCTACAACGACTCTGCGCTAGGAAGTCTCGCAGTTAGTATTTATGAGAGGAGAAAGAGTTAATTCTACTGTAGGAGGGTTTATCACAACAGAAAGTCTTCAAGTAATTTCGCTCCTGTTATTTGGTACAGTTCTTTGTTTGCGAATCTATAACACCTGTCTAGAATGTTCAAATAAGTATGATATTTGCCAAGACGCTCAAGCTTCCCTGGCTCAAAGAATTTTCACTATTGATCTTGTTGAGCTGTTCTATAGAGTTGAGATAGTTTAGATATTTATGAATAAGTTTGACATTACGTATAACATCCATATGAATGTCTTGATCTGATGAGGCTATTTAAGAACATAACTCATTTTCAAGTTGATATTTTCGTTTTGTAGCCATTTGCGTTATTGGCTGAAACGACTTCGTGATCTCTGACACAGCCTGATCTATGTTCAGTTTCATTTTCTCCTATACTTAATTCTTTATAACTGATCCATACATTGAAGTATCTGAAGTATTTATCCTTTACTAATTATATATATATATATATATATGTGTATATATATATATATATATATATATATATATATATATATATATATATATATATATATATAGTAAAGGTAAAATAAATCTGTGATTATATAATCTGAGTGGATTCTAGTAATATAAAAATACTAAAACTGATCCACAAGCTTGATGTATTTTATTTATACAGTGCATTATGAATGAATAATAAAAAAAAACAACTTGTTTTAACCTCATGCGGGATTTTTTTGGCAGACGATGAAATTGGTTGTTTGTCATTTCAAACCCGATGTGGAAAGATAAACGACCACTTTCATTGTCTGCCAAAATACTCTATTCTCTACTTGAGGTAAAAAGATTTTTTGGATTATTCATTCATAGATCGGGATTTTTTATGGTGGCTGCTCCTGCTTAACACATAGCTCTTCCTCAGAATTGAGCACTCCGGCTGCTGGTTTAGTATTTATACACTTTATGTATATATTACATTAAAAGATCCCTTTTGTCTGCCATACCCCAATAGCTTAAAAGTAGAGTCTCTGACTGATGCCATATCGGTTGAGTTTCGATCCCGGTTTAAAGCAAATGGGTGTCTATCCACACTGATGTGCTGTGATACAGCGAACACTCTATTTATGCTGCCTCCTTTGTAAATCACTAGTGGGTCTTAAGTGCCACTTAAAATTATTGCACAAAATTTCATACCTGAATCAATTATGTTGTCAGATCAACCGATGGGAGAGTTCATTATTATATATGTTTATAGTAAAGGAAAAATAAATCTGTGAGTATATAATCTGAGTGGATCCTAGTAATCTAAAAATATTAAAACTGATCCACAAAAGAGAGCTTGGTGTATTTTATTTATACAGAGCAATATGAATGAATAATCAAAGAAATTTTTTT
>OZ038505.1:35016633-35049133 GCA_964036315.1 Acanthosepion esculentum
AAAAAAAGAAAATAAGAATTGAAAATGAGTACTTTTATGAGTGTAAGACATCATATTATTTGAGTTTCAGAAAGCGAGGAAACGATTTTTTAAAAAAATCTGCCTATTATCAACAGACTGTTTATTTAAAAGCTAAGCCGGAACTGGATCATGGCAGGCTTTCGGTACGAACCAGTACGAAAAATAACGCGCTAAAACGGCAGGTGCGTCACTTTGGGTTGAATAATAAGAGACAGAATCCAAAAGAGTGCCGCTGCGGACGAGACAATGTTTGAATGATTGATGTTTTTTTACGGCTTATCAACACTTTGTGGGTTTTTTTTTTTACAGCCGAATATATATTTAGTATTGTAGGAGATCGCTTATATTACCAGGTGTTCCCAATGCCGACGAGACAAGATTGACAGACAACAACAAAAGGAGGTAAATTCGCACACACAAATGAATTTATATTCTGCCACAAACATTTAGCGTTCTCTACTGGCAAAATCAATCCATAAATACTCCATTAATTTTTTTCTTCTTCTCTCTACTAACATAACCTCGTGGTGTACAATCGATTTTTCGATGACGTCTACCGGCCCTTCAGGGCAGGTAATACGCACTTGTAGAAGCCCATCTACATCAATTATTTAGGAGTGATCGATATTGACTCTTAGTCTCGTCTGCCAACTTGTCTGATAGGATCCGATCGATTTATCAATAACAATGACAGCCCCTTAAGAGGTTCCTTGCATTTGGAATTACACATGTTTACAGGTTGCAGTAAAATAAAAACGGTAGACACATTCCTCTGATTCGCTGATAAATATATTGTAATATTTTGATGCCAGTCAATCGATTATATGATAACAGCAGATTGCTTAAAATGTGTTGTTGATCAAATGGCGACGAACGAATTGTGAATTTCAACAGGAAGTTGAAAGAAACTAAATTATTGAAAGCACACTGAAGAATGTGTGTATATATATATATATATATATATATATATATATATATATATATATATATATATATATATATATATCAAAATTTAAAAAACGTATCAATGAACACAAAAGAAACCTTAGAATAAACGACTTAAATAATGCCTTAGTAACACATAGGAATAAATTCAACCATAATTTTGATTTTAAAAATTCTATACTTATAAAAAAAGAAAATGACTCATTCAGAAGGAAAATTCTAGAGAGTGCCGCCATAGAACAATACCCAAATATTAATCTACGCCCAGGCCTTTTTCCTATTTCATCTTTTCTAACAAAATTACTGCTCTCACAAACAAATGTACACAAAAACATTAAAATCAAAAGAAAATCGTTGAACCCATCAACACAGATTAATGATAATATTCTTCACGCGTGACATTGACTGAGAGTTATTTTCAGTTAACAATATGAAAATAGCGTTTCTTACATTACAGGTGCTAAGGACACTCTGTTTTTTTGTTTTTATTCATTTTCTTTGTTTAATTAAATTCATTTCGTTTCTTGCTTTGAAAAAGTCCACATTGGACGAAACGCGTCAGCAATTACTGTTTTCCTATTGTCATTTATATATATACCATTCTTAAATCGTACCTCATGAGTTCTTGGCTTTTATACTTAAATACCATCTCAAAGAATATATATATATATATATATATATACATATATATATATATATATATATATATATATATATATATATATGGGGGATGTGTGTCTGTTGTGTGTATATATATATATATATATATATATATATATATATATATATATATACATTGTTGCTTAAACACGATTTTTAATACACACACATACTCGCACGCACACACACTTACATATATATATATATATATATATATATATATATATATGTATACATATATATATATATATATACATATATATATATATATATACCAATCTTAAAGTATACCTCATGAGTTCTTGGCTTTTATATTTAATATCATGTGATAGTGTTCCAATTTTTTCATGCATTCTTAAAATTATTAACCGTTGATATATATATATATATATATATATATATATATATATATATATATATATATATATATATATATATATGTGTGTGTGTGTGTGTGTGTGTGTGTGTGTGTGTGTGTGTGTGTATGTGTGTGTGTGTGTGTGTGTGTTTTGGTGAATAAACCGATGAAAGGATTACGTTTATTTACAGGCAAAAAAGACATCTTAACCCATTGTAAAAAAACATTTTTACTTGAGCTTAATTCGAAAATCGACGGCAACGCTCAGGCTTTCTTATTCTAAATGATCAAAAATATCTCGCCGTTCTGTGAACATTGGGTGAAAGTAACCCAATATTTCCTCAAACGACCCCCGGAACCGTCGGCATTTCTCTTAAAGTCAGCCTGTTCCGGCGTAAAATCTTTGGTTTAGAATCGCCTCAAATGATTCAACGTCCTTTAGACGGTTGGTCACCTTTTCTACGTCTCTCAGGCACTCCTGCTAAAAAGCTCTCTCGAAGAATATGTACCGAAATTTTGCCTGTAATAATTCTCGCGGTAGCCTTTTCTTTATTGTCATTAACAAAATTCTTTGTCATTTGGGTTTCACCACATTGCTTAAATAGAATTGCTGTTGTGGTTTCGGCCATGATAAAGTTGGGAAAAAATCCGATCACTTTAAAGAATCTTTGGCTATCTGACCAAAGCTTTCGGTACAGTGAAGAGATACGCGCAGTGTAAATATATTGCATTAACTTTACTTACCTGAAAATGCTCTCATTATTAACAACTTGAATACAATCATCTATTATTTTTTTTATATACAACTTTCATATTCATTTAAATTAACTAACAGTATAAAGTATTTCGATTTTGAGTCTCTCATTATCGGGAAACTATCAGCATACCTATGGGGGGACAATTAAATCTCATTAAGTTTTAATTTGAGCAGAAGTCTTTTTAACAATCAGCATTTTAAGGTAAAACATTTTAATAAGCAGCATATTTCGTGAAGCTGCAGACCTAGCAAAGTCAATAGGGGAAAGCCCAAATAACAGTCGACTGTTGTTCGCTGCACTTCAAGGATAAGCCAAGATCGAATATTTAAGATAAACGTATCCCTCTGATAGTATTTGTAATACTTACCAGGATTCTTTGAAGTGAACAATACTTTCAACCAAAGAACTAAAAAACGATGTGGAAGACTTATAAGAGTTACTTAAAAATTGACAGTCAGTTTCCTGGGCCCAAGTTTTACGTTTATTAATTACTCCACATGAAGTGATAATATTGAATCAATTGCTAAAACTACTGATAGGAAAAATTGTTCTTTGTGTCGTGCCAGTAAATACCTGTCAGATTCTTGGACCTTCAGAAATCTACCATATGGAGTTCATCGAATGTTGCTGCCATATCTGGTCAGGTGTTACTAATATATATCACGAGATTTTTGATAAAATTAAGAGAAGAGTCCGTAATCTAAGTTTAACCTGGCATCTCAACTTCACTAATTTTTCATTCACCCGACGTGTCTTCCATCTGTCTTCTGTACAAATTTCCATGCCAATTGTTCCTACGAACTTTCGTCATTGGTTCAACAACCTCAAGAATTTAAGCGTGCTGCTAGATTGGCAATTAGGTCTCACCGTTTTACTGTTGAACTAGCTAGATGAAACCCTATATTCTCTTCTAATAGTTTTTTTCCATGCAATATTCGCCTGTGTATTTCTTGCATCCCTGTCACCTACAATTTTTAAAAATGCAAATGCAACGTCAATCATCATTTCCTGTCTTCTGAATCCTATAGTTTGGCCGTGTTCTGGCGCACTAAAATCTTCTCCTTCTACTTCACTCCCAGTAATTCCTTGCGTCCTAGTGACATTATCGCCTTGCTTGGGTTAAAATGATAAAAAAATACGAAATGCAATATCTGAGTGAACACTGAGAGCAATGTCCGACAGCACATCAGCTGCCTTAGATTTGAAGTGAAATGTATACATTCGCACTAGCGATATGATTATTCGAATTAAATCACTGAGCGGAATTGTTCATTATATATATATATATATATATATATATATATATATATATATATATATAATCTAAATTTTATTAATGTTTCTGTTGTAATGCCAACGTGCTTTGTGCCCGAAAATAGTAATTCGTGGTCCCCAAAATATGACTAATTCATATTTTATACATTATGCATAGGGTATCTCTTCTAAATACCGACAGGTTCTTGACTAAGACAAAAAAAACAACAAAAAACAAAAAAAAAAACGAAGACGTGATGAATCGTTCGGCCGAGAAATTGAGAGAGATTGAGATAAACAGCGAGAGTTTAGAACCCTGGAGATGCTTTCTTTTGGAATATCTTTTGAATGAATCATGCGTTCTCTGGTGCTTGGCAGCAGTGTCCTTTGAGTTGAGCCAAGATATGACCCTGAGCTGCGTTTTGTCCAAACGACCTCTGGTTTTGTGTGCGTTCAACTAAGATGATATAGTGCTGGGTCTCGCCCCTGACGTACTATAAATCGCTTATCAGGATTTCTTAGTTGAGAGAAAGTGAGCCGTTTGAAGGATATTGCCCGGATATAAGATAATAAAAACGCCATTGTTTTTGTGTTTGTGTTTGTGTGTGTGTGTGTGTGTGTGTGTGTGTGTGTGTGTGTGTGTTTATACTCTGTTGGGAATATTCCTTGAAATATGCAAGCGATTTGAAAAGAAGGCAAGATAAAGTAATTGTAAGGAGGAAGTGATGATGTAAAATGGATGTAAAAGGCGGGGAGAAGAAGGAGTTAGGATGAAAGAACAATAAAACGAATGGAGACAAAAAATTAAAACTGAGGTAGACAGAAAAGGAATAGAGAAAAAAGCTTTTTAAAAAAAAGAAGAAAAGTATTAAAGAGAAAGAAAAAATGAAGAAAATAGAGAGAGAATCAAGTAAAAAAGTGTCAGTGTAAGAAAAAAAAAGGTTCAAAACAAAGAGGAAGAAAATAGAGTAACAAAGAGATTCAAGAAAATAAAAAGGGTGGGTTAGCAATTAGAAAGAAAATAAATGAACATGAACGAGAGATCGAAAGAAAGATACAATCCAAGAGACAGATGGAGAGAAAGTATTATTTGCTGGCTGGAAAAAAATAGATGTAAAATGGAAGAAGAGAGGCAAGGCAATAATTTGAAGTGAAAGAAACGAGAAGCAAAGCAGAGAAATAAGAGAAGGAGGTGCCAGACAAAAGAGTCGAGAATGAAAAATAGGGACACACCAACAAAACGAAAAAGAAGAATAGAAAGAAAGTGAAATAAATGAAAAAATAAACAATGTATGAGCGAAAGCAAGGAAAAAGAAGAGTGAGTGTTTTAACGTAGAAAAGTGAAAACGGGAGAAAGAAGAAAACGAAAAGAAATTGCTTAATGATTTCTTACCGGACGAAATAAAAAAAAAATGAGAAGAGAAAATTTCATTCTTCTTTTCTAATCTCATTTTTTTTTATTTCGTCCGGTAAGAAATCTTTAAGCAATTCTTTCAAAAGAAGGAAAAAAGAAAAAGAAAAAGGAGGTTGAAGAAGTTAAAAATAAGAGGGAGCAAATCAAAAGAAAGAGAGGAAGGAAGACATAAAAGAAAAGAAACTGAGCGGAAAGGGAAAGAAAGCGAAACTGAACTCTAGAAAATTTTCCCCAATATTCATAAGTATTTCTATTTCTTTCTGTTTTTCTCTCATTAGCCCCCCCTCTCATTAGCCCCCCTCTCTATGCTTCTCCTCTCTTTTTCTTCCTAACTCTCTCTCTCTCTCTCTCTCTCTCTCAATATATATATATATATATATATATATATATATATATATATATATATATATATATATATATATATATATAGGATAAGAAGAATTTGATAATCCGTATAGGTAGTCCCAAAAAGGATGAAATCCTGAGAGCTCAATGTAAATCCAGAGCTAATAATTTAAAGGAAAAACAGACCACTTTAAGGCTCCATGTAATAATTTATTTCGCCAAGCCCTTTATTAAAGGACATTGGCTCATCAGACTCCACTCCCAAACGGTGTAACGAAAAATAAATGAAAATTGAAATGAACCTATACACTTTTGACGGGTAGTATTAAGTTTATGTAGTTTAACAGAGGGGGTAATGAGGTGTAGTGTGAGGGACATGATCGAATTTAGAGAGGGTTTACTTAAATATTTCTAACTATCATACTTAGTATTAAGGTAGGGGTGCAAGACATTTAATCGGTTAGCTCAACGGAAGTGATATATTGAGAGGGAAGGGGAGAAGAGAGAAACAAAGAAGGGAGAGGGAAGTAGAGAGAAAGAAGCTGTCATTAAGTTTTGCTAAGCGACAGTAGGAGAGATAACTTTGGCAATTTATGTAAAAAATATTTTAATGTTTGATAGTAATTTAATTTTTAAAATCATCGAAGAAATGAAATTGATATTTGCTAAAATTCTAACTCTTTTAACAAATAATTTAGGGATTTAATATTTTATAAATAGTATATTTAAAAATACATTCAAAGAATGTACACTAAAACTAATTATTTACATTATAACAGTTTACTTATATTAATCTTTCAATATTGTAAATGATTAAGACAACGTATTTATCAGTTTGAGTCTAATTCATGAATTTAATTTAAGACGACTTTTAGACGGGTAATCTTTTTTACTTAAGGTTTTGGTCTTCAATTAAGATGGAGTAATGTTTGAAGGCGATTATTAAATATTTTGTTTTATCATATACATATATATCTATCACACATCCACTTATGTAAATCACATATATACATACGTTCATTTACATGTGCAATTACACACAGTCACATACACATGTATCTACATACACAGGTACTCGTGTACTTTCATATATCAGTACTTATAGCGGGCCATTTGCGTTCGAGGATCCCCGACCAATAGGGCAGCTAGGCAATCGATATTGCAGACACTCGCTCAGGCATATTTTGTGTTTGTTTAACACCCACAGAGAGAACCTGTGGTCTATACTGCAACTTTGCTGAGCAGACCTTAGTTACAGTTTCCGGTACAGAGCGTGATATCTAAAATGATCAACAATCTGAACAACACCAGCACATTCAAACCCTCGGTCACGATGACTAGTGACTTCGTGCTAGCATCGAACCCTGGGCTCATGGCCAAAAAGCGAGCGGGTCAGTGGTGCATTGTGGGTAGTCTATTTTGGCGGTTATAGACTAAAATAGACTACTCACAATGCACCACTGACCTGTATATATAAATAGCCAAAAACGCGTCTATCATGAAACAGCCTGCGCCTTTAAGTGTTGACTTCAACGTTCACGCTTATATATATATATATATATATATATATATATATATATATATATATATATTGGAGAGGACTGTGATCGGTGAACCTAATTTTACTTCTCGTTCATGAGATTATATACAGTAGGTTGTGTATCTATGTCACTAGGGGTCTAAAGACAGTATGGGAAGTGGGATCAGTCCTGTCTAATTTATTTTGTTTTTGGATAATTCTGACTTTTAATTGTGCTAATGGCCTCTAGATTGCTTTTTTATGCTGATTGGGTAGATGAAGAAAGTATGTATGGAAATACGCATATATATATATATATATATATATATATATATATATATATATATATATATATATATATATATATATATATATGCGGAGTACTTATTGTAAAAGTGCGCAATATCACTGGTAAAGCTAAGATATTCATTTGTATGGATATGATTTTGTGACCCTGTGTTTCACGCTTTTTCGATCATCAGGCATGATCGGAACCCAGCGTCAGAAATACATACCCATACAACTTAATATATATATATATATATATATATATATATATATATATATATATATATATATATATATATATATATATATGTATGTATAGGATATTTTCTGTTTATACGTTATTTTCATATATACAAATGTTTAGGTAAATAAAAATAACGTATAAACAGGAAATATCTTTAATAAATAATTGTCGTATTTCGTCCATTTCGCATTGTATATATATATATATATATATATATATATATATATATATATATATATATATGCAGCAAGCTAAAGTATAATAGCATTCATCCGAAAACCTCATTGTAACCTGAAACTGACAGTCATTATACAGTGTCGATACAGTAGGAAGTGCTGCTCTGATTTCAGTAGCAAGTAATTTTATAGCGTTTTTCTTTCTAGAGTAACGTAAAGCTCATTTAGAATTCATTTTTGAGCTTCTGTTATTTGCCAAACAAAGCTAAATAGCCTAGTCTGTTGGTATATTAACTGTGAGCGAGACGAAATAAGAGGTATATTCATACCTTGGTTAGCGTATCTGTGTGAAAGCGAACGCATCCATATTGGCTAGAATTTTTAATTTACAGATCCGTGCCACTTACCACCATGATAATTTATTAAAACAAATAATGGAAAACTACTACAGGAACCCATCGAATAATTCAGGTAGTGCTTGTTAAGGATTCTCCAAACAGAGGAAATGATGTAATATTTCTGTGTTTAATACAATCACTACGGTACTGAAGGACATAATATGAGAAGCGATAGGTAACCTTGACATAGTTGTAAAGGATATTAGAATAATCCAGGACCTATACTGGCGACAAACAAACATATATACAGAAAATGAACACAGTAAATATACAAAGAAAAAAAGGCGTCTTCTCACCAGACTTATTCAACATATCCAGTGAGGCGATTCTGAGATAAGTAGATGTCCGAGCAGGATTCATTATTGGAGGACAAAATCTTAACAAAATAAGATATGGAGATGACACAGTATTTATATCATACATATAAATGAAACTACAATTCCTACAGAAGGTATTTGTAAAACCTACAAAAGGTTACAGACTGAGGAATAACAAAAACGGAAGTTGGAAATGAAATGGCAATCATTATAACATCAACAAAATACAATACTCGCTAGCGGCGTGATGTAGGTAAACCACTGTTACTGGTGGACGACTTAGACAGCATATTACCCCCACTTACAATAGTGTCCAACGTATTTATGAGATTGAGACATACCAATTAGTGTTCATAAGTAGGTAAATAATAGAAGAGTAAATAAATAGATAGATAGATAGATAGATAGATAGACATACTGATGAAAATGGGTAGATAGATAGATAGATAGATAGATAGGCATATTGATGAAGATAGATACATAGACATATTGATGAAGAAAAATACATAGATAGATAGACAGACATATTGATGAAGATAGATGGATAGATAGATAGATAGATAGATAGATAGAAAGAAAACATATTGATGAAGATAGATATATAGATAAATAAATAGATAGAAAACGTAAGATAGATAGATAGATAGATAGTATTGTAACCTAGAAACGGTTACTGAATGGGGATTAACTAAAAACAGAGGTTGGAAATGAAATAGTAATCTTTATAATATCAATGAAATACAATACTCGCCAGCGGCGTGATGTAGGTAAACCACTGCTATTGGTGGACTACTTAGACAGCATATTACATCACTTACAATAGAGTCCAACGTATTTATAAGGATTGGGACATACCCAGTAGTATTAATAGGTAAAATATATAACAGATAGAGAGATAGATAAACATATTGATGAAAATAGATAGATAGTGCTGTAACCTAGAAAAAGTTACTGAATGAGGAATAAACAAAACGGAATTTGGAAATGAAATGGTAATCTTCATATCATCAACAAAATACAATACTCGCCAGAGGCGTGAAGTAGGTAAACCACTTCTAGTGCTGAACTAATTAGACAGCATATTATCTCCACTTACAATAGGGTTCAACGGGTATACCCATTAGTGTTCATACGTACGGTATATAACAGTATTGAAGGAAAACGAGAAGAAATAACTAAATATAAATTGCAAGGAAACAGAATATATGGTTCTAATCAAAAGGAAAGAGAGCCCAACATACAAATTACAAATTGAAGCCCAAATTAAAAATAGTACAAGTGACATATCTGGAATGTGTTTTAAGGAGAGAAAACGCGATACTGAAAATACGATGGCACATTGCGATAGCAAAAATGTCTTGCAAAAGCTAAACGATGTATTCAGTCAGTTATGTGCCATGCGTGATACACGATTAGGCGATCATGTATCTTTCGATGCATGACTGACGACGCAATTTTTTCCGCGCAGTAGTTTGCCATTTCTTTCTGCGGTAGACCAGTTGCCATCCAAGGCTATAGAACCCAGTCTGCTGTTCTATTTTCCCACAGCTGGGGCGGGGGGAGAAGAAGAGGATCCATACCTTTTCCAAGAGAATGCAATAGATTCGAGTGGAATTCAATCTCGGTTTCCGATTCCCCAATCCGAGCCTCTATCCATTACCCAACGAAGTGTTAAGAAACAGAAAATGCAGTTCGAAAATAGTAGTGAATTTTTATATAATATCAGTTTTCCTGTAAGGCAGTGAATGCTGGACAATCTCCTCAAAGTTGAAAAAGGGACTTGAAAAAACAGAAATCTGGTTCTACAGAAGGATGCTAAGAATGCCGTGGACATGTGGGCAAAGACGAAGTTTTAGAGAAAATGGAAACAAAAAGGGAACGTTTAATTAACACCAGGAAGAGAGAGATGAAATTTCTAGGGCACATAAGGAAAGACAGTTTGGAAAATTTGATACTCACAGGACAGATTGAAGATATGAAGGACAGGGGTAAACAACGCATAACCTAACTAAAGGGTATTCATCGTGGTGCAGTTGTTAGTAAGCTTGTCTCGTTCAATTAATTGGGACTGAATGTTTAGTTCAATCCGCAGTGGTTGCTCCATTCTGTCTTCCTTGTGCCACATCTAAGTTACACATTAAAAATCACCAACCTAGCGAGCATGAGTAAATGGATGGCGGAAACAGGATTTGGGAGAGATAACAAAAGAGATCATTTATTAAGAGCTACAAAGGACGGGAAATTGTGGTCGATAATAGTCGATAATAGTCAAAGTCCTAAAAGGACACGGTACATAAAAGAACACGCTTGAGGAAGTGGATTTTGGAGCAAGGTTAAGGAGAGAAAACAAAAAGACAAAATTTATTAAGAGCTACAAAGGACGGGAAATTGTGGAGAGTCATTATCGCCTACGGGACCGAGGGAACGGCGCATAGAAGAAGAAAAAGAAGAAGAAGAAGTAGTAGTAGTTTTGCAGTAACGTCGGCAGTTCTGGCACCATAAAATACTGTATGATATATTTGCATTATATATGATGATGTAGGTTGTTCGAAATGGTTTTTGTCAACCACGGTAATTGTTAGTTAGTGGGCTAACTCAGTCATCCCACTAGGTTAGTTTCAACGGTTATCTTCACGCTAATACATCAAAGCCCCATTGCCCTCTGTCTCTTGATGAAAATCAAATCAGGCGTCTTTTCACCAGTAGAAACGCTTTTCTTATGGAGTATTGTTAAACAGCAAAATTCATATGATCTATATTTGGTACTTTTATTGTCACAAGTAGGGATCTTTTGTCGATTATTTGTCAGCGACGGAGATGGAAAAGTGAGAGAATTTCCAACCCGAGCAGTTGCAAACCCATTAAGTGAACATTCCCCCTGAAAAAACTTCAAGGAAATCTCGTCATCACGTTAATTGGTGGTTCGTCAATTCACTAGCGAATAAAAATTACCGACAAATATTTTTTTTATTACCGGGCTTGTAACCCTCAAATGAACCTATCAAATATACTGCATTTCCGAAATACGATTTATATGTTCGAAAACTTTTTGACAGGTTTTTAGAAGACCTAATCATTAACCATAATACATTGTTTTCTATTTTACACGCATATGATTCTGTATACATATCTTTGGGTAATTGCAGAACCATCCTATGGTATATTTCAACGTATTTTCATGAAATATTTTAGCACGAGACTCACTGCTGTAAAATTTAACCCGAGGCCTTTGAACAACGACCACAAAAAATTACTTTACGGAAGAAGACAGACAAGAAAGTAGTAAACCAGTATCCACTTTTTATTTATCGAACAGTGTTAACACGCCCTTTCGTTATTATGAATAAATGAAACGGGCCGCCGTAAATAGATACAAACTGAGAAACAGATATGGGGGTGTATTTAACCTGATAGGTAACACATTAGATCTGCTTTAGATCTTATCAGAGATCATTTCTGAAATAAAAGGAAGTAAACTACGAAAGAGTCTGGTCACGATTGGGTTAACAAATCGTCCAACGACGGTGCACGACTTTCAATTAATTTACCATAAATAAAAGACAAAATCTACATGGGAATAGTAAAAATGATATCGAAATCAAGTTTTAGCTATTCTGGAGCGGGAGGTAAGTCGAGTTGCTTACATGATTGACCGGGAACGGGTCGGGATCACAGAAATTAATTGATCGTAATATCCGATGTCAACCAATAAAGCGTGGATTCATGCAAATATTCCTTGATTATTTTGCGCGAAAGGTCCGAGGAATTTTTGGGAAATTATTGCCTGAATATATAGCTATAATATTTTACGCGCTGAAAATTATTATACACACTTTCTTCTCCTCCCGACAACTATAAATTAAACAGCAGGATAGACTGGGAATCTAACCGTGATTGGCAACCTGTCTAAGAGAAGGACAACTTTGAACTCAAAAGCGTATGTAACCCTAATATATCGTATATTATGACGCCATCCAGAAGTTCTGACTATTAGTTAAACTGCGATTGACCTACGATTATGTCGGTGTATTTTTTTATCTTATCATACCATATAAGACTGGAAAGCTACTATGTCACAATAGGGTACAATAGAAGAAGTGTAAAGAAGATAACAGTAGATAATGATTGAAAATGCATTAACATTTTTGAAGATCAATGCTGGCTGCAAAGCATGGAGTTTGAAGAAATTTCCACAAACGAGAAGTTCGAGAAAAGAAACTGTTGTCATAGGCATTAAGTTTACATCTATCCAAATTAAATGTGAATGGATGAGACCTTGCAACCAATCTAGTACTACGCTTAAATTAATAAAGTCTAGATATAGCGAAGAGTTCATCCGATCAATTACCATGTAAGAATTTATGGAAAGGGCACAAGGAAACTATTTTACGGCGGCGGGCAAGTGGCTGATGCTGAGACGCAGTGTCAGGATTATTATTATAATAATCATATAATTATTATTATTATTATAAATATTCTTATTATTATCATTATTATTATTAATAATATTATTATTATTACCATATAAAATGTTTTATCTTTACAAGAGTTATATTAGTCATGCATATTTCAATGGAAAATGTTCAGATGAGATCGATTCTTTACTTTCATCTTTTCAGACACTTAGAGCGAATTCCGGCCTTCCTACGTCCATTTTGACAAAATCCAAAGAAGAATCTCCGTATTCCATTTGTAAGGAGGAAGATCAAGCCAGCTATTTTTGCGGAAGCTATCATTTTAATACTCATAATCATTAGTTCTTACGTACTGCACTCGGGAAACCGTCATTAGATCTGACTGGTTAAACAAAGACCAAACGGTTCAAATCCTGCCGGAGGTGGCATATTTCTTGAATATTCAGGCCGGTAGATGTAAATAATATATATATATATATATATATATATATATATATATTTATACAGTTTAATAAATAAATAAAAACAGAGCATCTACTCAAATGTGAGTATCCAATACAAAATAATTTTTAAACAAATATATATATATATATATATATATATATATATATATATATATATTAATCGTGTTCCAATTTTCCCTACTCATTCGTTATTTATTAATGTGTCTTCGATCGTTTGCTGCTTCGCTAACAATTACCATTTGAGAAAGTGTTAGCCAATATATATATATATATATATATATATATATATATATATATATATATAATGTGTGACGGGTAAATACTCACCATTTCCATTTTATATTTTTATATTTTTAATTTAGCACATGCGTGTTATTTTTTTAAATTTTGTTCACTGCACAGAATAGTATTTTCATTTGGGCTCTGTCTGTGAGAAAAAAAAAACCCATAGAGCAATTCAATCTGCCAGAAATTTGGAAACGGCATACTGTATTACTTGGTATTCGCATAGGAAGCTCCGATACGAAGATTTCAGTGTATTTGGGTGTCAATCTGAAAACAGTGCAGAGGATTCGGAAAGAGTTGGATGATATATCCAGTCTACATCATGGTGTTTTGACTGGTCACTAGTGATGGTGATGTTATGCTTCCATTCATCTTCCCAAAGGTCCTCAGACACAACACGGAGGCTTACATCAAGTGTCTCGAGGAGGAAGTGCTGCCCTGGGTCAAGAACGTGGCTGCTGGAAAACCCTATGTCTGACAACAGGACTCTGCACCATGTCACACAAGCAGGTGAACCTAGTCATAGCTGTCAGACAAATTCTGAGACCACATCACCCCTTACATCTGGCCACCTATCTGCCCAGACTGCAATCCCCTTAATTATTATGTGGGGAGCATTTGAGCGAGGGACCAACAAAACTCCAAACACCAAAGATGAATTGAAGGCAAGGATTATGGTAGCATTCATCAATTTAAATAAGGAGACTTTCCAGAAGAGTTGCAGGTGATTCCGAAGTTGCCTGAAAGTCCCTGGTTGAAGCCAATGGTGATGTAATGAGAAAATTACGCTGGTATAGGTTTTAACATAGCTTTATTCAACTGAGATTACAAGGTTCGCATATAGTGTCATTTTATAGTCTCAGTAAACGGAAATAGCTCTCCCAAAGAGGAGACTAACAAAACAAGGGGAGACCACTCTTGATTATTTATAACAGATGATTTTATTGAATTAATTTTTTCTTTATTATTTCAATATATTTTTGTGTAATTTTTGTGTAATATATCTGTCAAAATGTTATTTTTATTTTTACTTAATTTAGGCAACACTTTATCCATCGCACCTTGGATATATAGCCATTTTATAAAAGGGCATTTTTTATTCCATATTGGAATCATTTTTACGACTAATTGTCATATTGTCGCATGTTTGTGATAAAAAAATGGAGATGCGAGATGACCCATAGATATGACTGTTCAAAGATTTTGCCCAATTCGTATAAACCAAGTCAGATGCTGTGTTTCAAAATAGAAAAAATGTAAAGAAAATATGTTATATATTATTGATTTCAATTAGTTAATAATCATTGTCAGTATTTTATATGATTTCCAGTAGCTTGAATATGCCTGTGATGCGGTGTGTAGAAATAATTACATTTACTAGATTACCCGCTGTTTATTCCCCCGCAATTCAAGAACGGGTGGTTTCTCCTGATGTATTCTACTCATTAGTTCAGTCGACATCTGACCCCCGATTTAAGTCAGAGCCCCTATCTGGTCAATCTTTCAATGCAGTAACACGTTCATCAATCAGTTTCTTTTGTGTTGCATCCAATACATGATATGGATTTCCATGATGCGAAAGAAATCTCTCCAAGTCTCAAATTTTCCTTCAGCAACGTAACATATTTAGCTCTATTCAATCTTTCGTCAGTTCTAAACAATTTGCTTGAAACTTGCCGCGCTATAGCATCAGACCCTTACTCCCAACGTTTCTCTGTTTTCAATGTGTAACGTGGGTCACTTTGGCTTCCAGTCGGTCTTTTGAGAAATTTACTTTGATTAGAATGAAGTTCCTTCTTCGTTTCATTGTGATCTTATTCCAAGCATCTGCGTCTCACAGATTCATGGTACTTTGATCAACCTAAGGTTGCCTTCAAATGCTTTTTGTTTAAAGCTGGTCTCCTCGTTTAAATTAATATCTTTGCTTCGTGTATTTGAAGAATACATCTAGTGTAATCTCCTCACACTAAATTGAACAAATCGCACTCATCCATCAATTGTCTATCAGTTTCCTTTCCCTGTCCTGATCAGTCTCCTTATTATACTATAATGCAGCTTCCAAAGGCGACCATACTTTGGTAGATTCAAAACACTTCCAGTGATTTCAGATTTTGAAATGATTTCGAAATAGCACTTCTTCATATTTCAAGTTCCTTAGCAATTTCCCACTGTTTCATATTGTTCACTATCTTCATTCTGGATTGACTGTAAATTTTCGCCATGATTTCATGGAGTGTCAGAATTTACCCTATACCTAACGTAAAAGATATTTCGAAACGGAAGCAGAACAAAGAAAGCAAAAATGTTCAGGTGACCGAAGAATTTAGCACGGGTTTATTTTCAGGCGTCATGTCGCATCGTCTCTCCTTATTCATAATCCTTGCTAAAAAAATATGACCTGTGGTCTCATATCTATCTATCCATCAATATTCAATACTGGAGTGATTATATTGGCAAACTCTTCCGCAAAGAGAACAACTAACAATACACATAATTACCGACGCAACTGAAATTCTGAAAACCAAAGTAGAAGCTGCACTAGCCATATTTTTTTTTATTAAGCTTATCACCCCAAGCAAAGCTGGAAGCCACTAGCACGCAAGGGGTTACAGAAGGTTTGGAGGAAGAGCAGATAGGAGTGGTAAAGGAGAGGATGTGGAGAAAGATAGTGGATCGATCAAGGCAAGGGGGTTACAGAAGATTTGGAGCGAGAGCAGATAGGAATGAAAGGGGAAAGGATGTGGAGAAGGGAAAAGGATAGATCACGGCAACTGGAGATGTCGATTAACGTTACACTTAAATAGTTGGAGATTGTATTTGTCAGGGAAAAAGGAATAAGGACGGGAGTTCCATAGGCGAGATGTGCGAGACATGAAGCTATTGGAGTAGAAGAGACGTCTACATCTAACAGTTTCAACAGTGAATGGGGTGGGAACGAGATGCCAGCCTCGCAGGACGTTTAAAGTCATGAGGCCTAAACAAGGCGACAGGGCCAGACGGAATTGTAACAAAAATTCTGACAGCCTTAGAGGAATTTGGCATAGACAAGATCACAGAAATAATAAATAAAATCTACAACACTGGAGAAATACCGGAAAATTTCAGCAGATCTATTTTCATAGCAATTTCTAAGAAACCAGGCGCAAACGAATGTGAACTCTACCGAACAATCAGTCTAATGAGCCACGTAACAAAAAGTATCATCCGTATTCTGATGAATAGAGCGCGCAGCAGAAAAGGGCCAAAGATAGGACAAATACAGTACGGGTTCGTTAAAGAGACCACAACAAGGAACGCAAGGTTCATGCTCAGAATATTATCAGAAAAGGGAATACAAATGTAGAAGGACGTGTACCAATGTTTCATAGACGACTCAAAGGCATTCGACAAAACACTCCACAAGGATCTGTTGGAACTGCTCAGCAACATTGATACATTCGTGAAGAGGATTAAAATAATCATGAACTTATACTGGCAGCAAACAGCATGCATGCGCGTAGAGAACGAGTTCAGCGAATATACAAAAATAGAAAGGAGCATTAGGAAAGGATGTGTCTTCTCACCGGAGCTATTCAATCTATGCAACGAGGCAATTTTGAGAGAATTGAAAATCCCACCGGAATTCAGCATCGGCGGACACATTCTTAACAACATAAGATTCGCCGATGACACAATACTGATAGCAGACACGGATAAGAAATTACATAACCTCCTAAAGAAGGTAGCGAAGGAGAGCAGAAGAAGGGACTAAGTATAAACTACAAGAAAACAGAATGCATGATCATCAGTAAAAGGATTAGCCCGAAAAACGATTTGCAGTTCGGGGACATTAAATCAAGTAGGTGCGGAAGTTTAAATAACTGGGACGTGTTTTGACACAGGACGGTAAGTGCGACACTGAGATCCGTAGACGTATTTGGGATGGCCAAGGACGCACTCCAAAAGCTGGGCAGAATATTGCGAGACAGGAGGGTCTTTTTGGTAACAATGAAAGAGTACTAAGCTGTTACGTGACATCTGTCCTCCTTTACGGCTGCGAATGTTGGACGACCTCCTCAAAGATGAAGAAGACACACGAGTCGACGATGATGCGGTTCTACAGAAAAATGATGAGGATATCCTGGACTAACTGTGAAAGCAATAATGGAGAGGATGGAAACAAGGAGGAGGCTTATACTTAATATCAGGAAGAGGCAGCTAAAGTTTCTAGGACACGTAATGAGAAAGGTGGGCCTGGGGAATCTGATACTCCCAGGTCGAATAGAGGGAAATAGAGACAAGGGAAAGAAACGCAAGACGTGCCTGGCGGGCTTGAGCAAGTCGATGACAGAACGTGGTCTGGAAGAGGTAGCAGAGGGACGAAAATTGTTCAGGGTATACAAGGGTTGATGGGGAGGAAGTGGCGAGCCAAGATCGACTACGTCCTGAAAGGACACGGCACATAAAAAGAAAATATATTTCTATTTTCTATAAGTATCGTCGTATAAATTCGCTAAATTAGTTTTGGGGTATACCTTAGAACCGTGTTTTTGTTCAAAAACTGAATACACACATTTTGTTTATTCAGCTTTTCAAACATTTATTAACCATTTTTCCCATATACCTTTGTGATTTTAAATTAAATTATACAATACGTAAAGCATACAAACAAAATATTCTCAGTAATAACAACACAGATCTAATTTATTAACTGTTGACTGCTGGAAAATTATACGCGTATATAAAACAACGTAAATACTTAAGTTTACTTAAGTAGGTGCCTTCAGCATTTTAATCATACTAACTCAATTATTTCTGTTGTGTTGTAAAAATATTTTTATGCGACTTTGTTTGCGAGGATTTTTGCAATTCGTTTCCATCAAGTTGAAATGAAACAAATACTCAATAATAAAATTAATTTAAATTTATAGACCTCTCTTTGATGATTATTTTTTCTTAGTTTTTTGCACGGCTTTTTGTCCACAAATTGTTTTTCACCCTCCAACTATTATCCAAGCGTCTCACTACTATGTCGCTATTACTATGTCAGATGAACGTATGACTTACATTCCATGTTCCACCAGTTAGTATCTTCAAAGCTGCTCCCGGTGTTGCAAATCGTATTAATTCTGTTACTTCGATGAGGAGTAAGTTCAGCTTCTACCCCAGATAATTTGTTGAGCTCCCGTGAGGATGCTTCAAATCCAGGGTCAATCGATATCGATCCTATGCGTGTTCATAATGTGCACTACATATTCTTTAAATCCCTACCTCTTTTCTTCACTCTATGGATATCGGGTTGGTATCAAAATTTGTTGTATTTATTCGCTTCATCTCTAATGGTGATGGTAATATTAACCTTTTGCTTATAAGGAATTATTCGGAATTCACGGACCGAGCCGCCTGTACTGCCGTCGTATGAAATTTATAAAATCCTTCTATTAAATATTTTTGACAGGTTAATAGGATTCTAGAGTCTAGTAATTGTTAAAACTCATTCTAGTCTTGATGAAGTTTTCATTTCTAACTTTAAACAATGCAAAGAATAAAGGTGTTTGTAAAGGTGAAATTAGCCCTTCAATTATAATAAAAACATTCGTTGACCGAACAATTAGTTACTCACGATTTATATTTAAAAAATCTTCCTAGTAATATTATTTTTCTGGAATATAGTTTTATTGTCCACTGTTATCGCTCTTTCTAATATTAATAGGAGTTTCCCTGCTATTGTTTTGTTTAAGGTAGTGTGGAAAATCAACATTTAGATTATATCATTATTTTCGGTTTTGGTTCTAGCCATTTTAGTTGTTGCCGCTGTTGGAAGTCTTCAAATGATGTGTTTTGTTCTCCTTATATGATACACTTTGATTGGTAGTTTGTAGCGCCAGTCTATGCGATCTGATGAAGGCTTTTATTTTTTTAAGTCCTATTGCTCATTCGTTTAATGTCATTATAATTATTGATCCGAGAAAACTGTCGTATATTGCTGAGAGATTAGACGCTACTGAATGAATTGGACGCCGTACATATTAGGGTCTCGATCCGGTGAGGCTATTTAAGGAGATTATTCTATTGTTCAAGTTAAGCAGAATCTTGCAGAGTTGGACAAATCTACCCATATCATAGCGCATCCTATGTTTGCATTCATCTCATGTACTAATTTTTTTTATATTTGATCCATAGATAGATAGATTGATAGATGTGCATAGACTGAGATAGATAGATAGATAGATAGATAATGAACAGACTAAAAGAGATAGATAGATAGATAGATAGATAGATAGATAGATATATAGATAGATAATGAACAGACGAAAACAGATAAATAGATAGATTGATGTTGTTTGCAATTTGTCATATATATATATAATGGGAATAGTACTGATTACAATGAAAATTAGATTTAAACTGTGGACGCAGAAATCAATCTTGCATACTACCTGTCAGTTTTTCAACTTAAGCGACCGTCAGACCATCGTCAGATGATCAGCCAATATGTGAAACTGCCAGTCACCATGCGGTGTTGATTTCCATGTTCAATTTCTCTTTCTTTTTATCAATATACATATATATATATATATATATATATATATATATATATATATATATATATATATATATATATATAGTGTATGGCATATATATATATATATATATATATATATATATATATATATATATATATATACATATATATATATATATTAGTGTATGGCATATATACATATATATATATATATACATATATATATTAGTGTATGGCATATATATATATATATATATATATATATATATATATATATATATATATATATATATATATATATATATATATTGTATGACACACACACAGATATAGATATATATATCTATATATGCGTGGAAGTTGTATGTACATGCCGATGAATAGGTGGGTGTGCAATGTTTGGGCACGTTTTCGGGCGAAGATTGCGAATCGTCCCTGAAATAGATAGATAGATAGATAGATAGATAGATAGATAGATAGATGTGGTAGCATATATATAAACGAGTTAAGTTATATGAATGAAGTGAATTAAAGAAGCAGACATTCTGAGACATATTGAGAGCTATTCAGATAGGTAGAGTCAAATATAATTGGATGATATAATTATGGGAGATTGGTTTCTCGATCGTTTATATTCAATAGGCTGACACCTGTTTATGCATGAAAAACGAACAATAATATATGTATGCATATATATATATATACGTTCGGGAGGATGTGTTTACATCCATATACATTTAAGCGCCTATTTACATTAATATGCACATATGTGTGCCTCCTTTCTTGAATATTGTCATTATATATACTTCGTCATGTGTGTGCCGCGGCTACCGCTTGTGGAGACGGTGGAGTGTGACAGTGCAGCTGAAGGAAGAGTCGTGCTCACTTCTCAGAAAGCCATTGTTTATCGTATGATTTATTTTACTGTCAGAAGGAAGGTATCAGGTGCCCGCTTCGCGAACGCTCATGCAGTAACGTGTCATCAATTAAACTCGCCGTTCATACTGCGTCCAGCGGGATACTACGCCGATGTTCGATTAGGATTTTATCTCTTTGATACACTAGTCATACATTTATCAGGTTTATTTTTCTGCCTCCCATATACCATATTCTATTTATACCTAAACTATTGTGATCTATTCGCGCCCGTCTCCAGTGATTAGCTTTTAGTATCTTTTCCCAGAACTTGATAACATACATATTGATATACGTTTAGATTTGTTTGTTACAAGGCAAATTCAATGAGAAAAGCTAGTCTAGCTCAAGGTTAAAATAACGCTTAATAAAAGAAATTAGTTTCGCTTATCGTCCGGTTCAGATTCCTCCCCTCTCTTTTCAACAAGAGTAGTGGTTTATCCATTTTTTTATGTTTATGTCCGTGTTTCTGATTACTTCAAAAATCTTTTCGTTCTATTTCATTGTCAGTAACCCCTTGCATTTTAATACCGTTATCGCCACTAAACAGTAAAAAGTAGGGTAGACTGGTCTCTATAGACTTGGGAATCAATCAGTCTAAGATAATTTCTTGGGAGGCAATCAGTCTAAGGAACACTCTGGGTGCCAAATTTTGTCTAAAGAACACTCTGGGTGCCAAATTTTGTCTAAAGAACACTCTGGGTGCCAAATTTTGTCTAAAGAACACTCTGGGTGCCAAATTTTGGAGAATGCAAAGGGAAACCACTATATCCTCTTTACTATGCAATTCTTCATTCAAGATGTTCATATGGCTGTCATATCTGGCGCCAACACCGTTCAGAAATATCTAACCGTTCAGCTGTATAGAAGCGCTTTTACAGATCAGTGGTTATAAATGGCTTTGAGCGAAATAAATCTGTGTCTTAGCGAGGACGATCATCTTTTCAACCTTTCTGGACTGGCGCTACAGAATCCCAAAGAACCGTACCAAATAACAGGAACCCCACATCATTTTGGGGCTTTCAACAACTGTAACAATTAAAACGGAAAACAAATGTAACTCGAAGAGAAAATGACGACATAATGAAGATGATGATATTCCACACTATTTCAGACAAAGACTTCGGAAGGAAACCTTCATCAATAATGAAAAGAGAGTTAACAGCTGGTGCATATGGGAAGCACATTGGGTAGGAAAATATTTTTAAGAGAAGGATTTTATAAATTTCAAACGAAAGTGGCTCCGTCTTCTCGGTCAACGAATGGCGAATGTTTCCTTATAAGGAACCGGTTAATATTATAATTACTAGGACCATGACAATTCAGAGAAAATAAAAACAAGATATGGATAATTATGTCCTCCTACGTCCTGAATTTAATACAGTAGGCATGTTCTAAGAAGTTAACATAGTATGTCATAATGCCACGTATCTGTAACTTTCAATAAGGATCGAACTCACCATACTAAGCTTACGTTGAAACACCAGCTCCCATACGATCACAGGATAAGCAACGTTGGACCTGGTAAGTACCTAGATGGGTGAACGCATGTGAATACCCGGTGCTGTAAGCTTAGATGTATGCGTGGTGTAATGTATAATGGTTCGAAATTGTTAATCGGAGAGCCGAGTTCCAATTCAGGTTGGGTCCGCTATATTCACATACGGTCAGAGGCCTTGGGAATAGTATGAATCCACATCTGCACCCAACTATGTGCTAATTAGTGGGACTTGTATCAATAAACCATTATTATCTCAAAAAATTCTTACAATCTAAGAATATTTTTCTGGCTTAAATAATATGCAACGGGTTGGTAAGTCGTAGAAAACGAATCAATCAATCAGTAATCTAATCTAGGTGGCAAAAGTCATAGGATAGTCCAATGGCAAGTTGAGTAACTGCACCTTAACGTTATGAGATACTGAAACCTGTATCACTGAGCTAACGTCTGTTGAGTTAGTGAAAACTCTGATTACGTTGCCTAAGACGAATTGATAGAGTTTGAAAGGGCATGACAGTTGGTATCAGAGAAACGCGATATTTAATTTTCGGAATTGTCGGTAGATTGGATATCTCGCTATCTACTGTGTCTGTATGTATACCGGGAATATCTGGTGGAAGGAATTACTCACCCAAGGGAAACAATACTGAGGGGGGTTGCTTGTACCGCACCAGAAAGTATCTAACACCTCCTGCATGATCTGACTCTCCAAAGGATTGATGTCAGATCTTGATTGCACTTGCCCGAGCGTCACTTTACAAAGAATTTTTATGTTTATTTTTTTTACAAAGAAAGCAGGAAACGTTTTTGGTCATAATTCCTATAACCAACGAATGCCCTCGATTTTTTTTTCTTTTTTGAAGCAACGTTTCATATCAAAGCAAACTTTTCTGGCCATTACTTACCTGTTATGTCAAACTGCTCGCTGAGAATTTGGGTCTTTCCGCGTGTTGGACCTAAGATGTTGGACCGAGCATGCTGACTATTCTCTTTTTGTATCGCCTTGGCTGAGGAGGAAGTGACGTAGGTCGTTACTTATTCGTTGCTTGTAATTTCAAGATCAGCAGCGGAAGTTACTTAATGTGCTCATTTGTTGCGTGCTTGGCGGATTTTTGCTTCAGGATCGCCTACCGGAATAAGTACTGTTTCGGTAGACTCTCTTGGGCAAACAAGTATGATTTTGGAAAACACGAATCTTGTGATGACCCCGAGTCATGAAATCACTGACGAGGCGATCCCGCGCACTCGTTGGAGTGTTTTCATAACAAATATTCGCACTATACAAGGTCCAAGAGCTAAGAAGGAAAAATATTTAGAATGAATCGGAAACACAATTTTAAACATAAAACCAGAAATAAAATTCTAGAACTGTTCAACAATGGGGGAGGTGTCTGAACTGAACGACAGACGTACCGATCTACTACTATTGAGAAAAGAAAAAAGTAACGCACTATAAATACTGGTTCTGAGCTTTAGGCGGAGGTGTTAGATATATCGAGCTGAAGTCGACTTTAGAAGCAAACGAAAAACCAATCCTAACTAGGAAACAAGGGGAAAACATTCACTCCTGTTCAATAGTCCGGCAAGGAATGTGAACCGGACGATAGACGTACCTATCGACTTCTATTGAGAAATGAAAAAGTTATACAATATTAAATAAAACATCAATGTTTTAGGCGCAGACGTTTTTAAGTATATACTTCATGTAGTTCAAAATCGTCTACGCGTCTTTGTGGATGATTATTTTCTTACCTACAACCCCTTTTCCATAGCCAAAAATTCCCAAGCCTCTCTATGTCTGTTTCAATGGAAAATGTTCAAAGTACTGACGTCCATTAGTTCCACCAATTCAAACCTTTACGCCTTAGACACACTATGGCAAATACACAGAAATAAGTTCCATTAAGACGACTTCTTTCTTTTTCGAAGAAGTGATAATCTGTGGAAGAAACTCCGGTGAGTGGGCTTTCCCTATCATTATAATGTTAATCTCATCAAATCATCCGTTATCTTTCTTACATGTTCTTGTAATCTGCACTTCTTACCCCCATATAACAACTACAACCAATAACACTAAGTAGATCTTGTGCCTTATATTGCTTGAAGAAATGTAAATTAAATAATATTTGTTTATATCTCTGAGATGAGGTATTCTGAATACTTCCATTATTTATATTATTCGGACTGTTTTCCTCATCTTCATTGCCATATTCACAATGTTTCTGCCGTCGTACGCTCCAGCCTTTATGCCTATGTCTTTTTATATATCTGTCTATATCTCTGAGATTAGGTATGATTACTTGCATTCTTTACATTATCCGGACTGTTTTCCTCATCTTCATTGCCATATTCACAACGTTTCTGTGTCTATATTTATGAGATGAGGTATTATGATTACTTGCATTATTTCCATTATTCGAACTGTTTTCCTCATTTTCATTGTCATATCCACAACGTTTCGGCGTCTATATCTCTGAGATGAGGTATTATGATTACTTGCATTATTTCCATTATTCGAACTGTTTTCCTCATTTTCATTGTCATATCCACAACGTTTCGGCGTCTATATCTCTGAGATGAGGTATTATGATTACTTGCATAATTTCCATTATTCGGACTGTTTTCCTCATTTTCCTCGTTATATTCACAACGTTTTGGCGTCTATATCTCTGAGATGAGGTATTATGATTACTTGCATTATTCGGACTGTTATCCTCATCTTCATTGCCATATTCACAATGTTTCTGCCGTCGTACGCTCCAGCCTTTATGCCTAGGTCTTTTTATATATCTGTCTATATCTCTGAGATGAGGTATTATGATTACTTGCATTCTTTACATTATTCGGACTGTTTTCCTCATCTTCATTGCCATATTCACAACGTTTCGGCGTCTATATCTCTGAGATGAGGTATTATGATTACTTGCATTATTTCCATTATTCGAACTGTTTTCCTCATTTTCATTGTCATATCCACAACGTTTCGGCGTCTATATCTCTGAGATGAGGTATTATGATTACTTGCATTATTTCCATTATTCGAACTGTTTTCCTCATTTTCATTATCATATCCACAACGTTTCGGCGTCTATATCTCTGAGATGAGGTATTATGATTACTTGCATAATTTCCATTATTCGGACTGTTTTCCTCATTTTCCTCGTTATATTCACAACGTTTTGGCGTCTATATCTCTGAGATGAGGTATTATGATTACTTGCATTATTCGGACTGTTATCCTCATCTTCATTGCCATATTCCCAACGTTTCGGCGTCTATATCTCTGAGATGAGGTATTATGATTACTTGCATTATTCCATTATTCGGACTGTTATCCTTATCTTCATTGCCATATTCACGAAAGTTGTGGAAAATTTACCTCCAGTTGGATTCAGCGAAAGTAACTAAGTTAGATCAAGAGAACGTGCAATTTTGAGAATGTAGTATCGGTAAAAAAAAAAAAATCCCCCAAAATTTAACTTGCACAAAATACATCGAAAGCAAAAGAATTATACAATGGATAACTTGAAGGGAATGTTAAGAAATTTCCAGGAAGGAATCACTGCTTGAATCCATTGATTCAATAGGCAAATATAATTTACTTCTTTTGGAAAGACGGGCGGACCGCGAACTTATCTGTATTACTTCGTACTTGAGAACTTTGGGATACACATGCTGAAATGGGAATAAAGTCTCAGAAGGAAGGCCTTACTGGGAAAAGCAAACAAAGGAAAGCGTTGAGTACCGTTATCTGCCAATATAATGGACAACCCAAAGAGAGAGAGAGAGAAAAAAAGATAAAGACGGAGAGACATAAAAAAAGCGGGGAAAATCAACGGGGAGAGGTGTTTGAATGTAAAGGAAATATGTTTTATTATTTTGCCAATCTCGTTTGAGACCGGTCAGTAATTAAACCAATGTAAAAAGAAAAAAAAACATGCAAATGGAAGTGCGATCATTGGGCTGAATTTAAATTCCAACGAGATCATTGCATTCGATGTCTCACAAATACTATTCACTTTTATAATTTACATTATCCGGACTGTTTTCCTCATCTTTATTGGCATACTCACAACGTTTCGGACGTTGTACGCTCCGGTCTACTTCAGGTGATTGGAATTTCGAACGGAACCCTTTATTTTGTCCACCGGAGTAAATTGTTTGAGTTCCATGTGCCATGCCTCTTCCGGATATCTTAGTTATTTCCCTTTAACTCAACTCTCCAAGTTTGGCATGGTATTGAACTCACAACTCTTTGGGTCTAGTTGGTTAGATCCAGTGACTAAACCCGATGTGTTGTGAGTTCAATACCAGGCCTCAGCAGTGATGAACCAAACTTGGAGAGTTGAGTTTTAGGGAAAAAACTGAGGCATCCGGAAAAGGCACGGCACAAACAATCTACCCCGCTGGACGAAATAAAATGTTCGGTTCAAATTCCAAATCACCTGAAGAAGGCCGGAGCGTACAACGACCGAAACGTTTTGTGAATATGGCAATGAAGATGAGGATAACTGTCCGAATAATGTAAATAATGTAAGTAAATGAAGTAATGAAAATATTTGTTGGTCTTACTATATTCAATCGTATTACTTTTAAAGACTTAGGGTCTGATTGTCATTGCAAAAATAGTATTTCTCAGTAATCAGACCAATATTAGTTGGTTTAAATACGAATTGAGAGGTTTCGACGATTTCATTGGTCAATATCATATACACAGAAAACAAATGAAAAAAAGGCTTTTTTTCCAAAAATGGGTTATTTCTGTACAGCCAAAACGGTAGCTAACCAAGAAAATATGAGGTCATTTTCAGATTCAGTGTCCTCAAATTAGCCAAAAAAGATGTTTGGTGTCTCGACACCATTCCAATTTTAATATATGTTGACCAGTGTAATAAATCTTCAAAATTGCGGCTTTCCCTAGCTGTCCCCTCGTAGGTTCCCTTTCTCCTTCGAAGGCTTTCGTTTCTAAAAGCGACCTAAAAAGATAATATGAACTTGATTAACGGATATAGCAACGAGATATTCAAGATGGATAAAACTTATAAAGCATCCGAAAACTTACAGAACTTCGGATACTTTGGCGTATGTAAAGCGTTACAATCCGTTGCACAGACAGTCGAAATGTATTGAGAAGCAGCGTTCGATATTTATCTACAATCTATCAAATCGATGACAACGATTTAGAAGAATCAAAGTCGATATTTACCGAAAATGACACTGATATGTTATTTTCATTTTTTCTGTATATATTTTTTTTTTACAGACAGTTCGTTTTATGTCGATGGCTTAAATATATTGTCCTTAATCTCATTGCAAATGAATTCTTCGGTGGGAAAGCTGGATCAGGCATTCCTAAATTTACTTGTCTAGATTCCGTTCATCATCGTAAAAATTTCTTTGCGCTTAGAGATTTTCCTTAGGAATATATCTCCAAAAACAAAAATATAAGTACCTTACTCTGCCACCCCCACCACACACATATATATATATATATATATATATATATATATATATATATATATATATATATATATATATATATATATATATATATATATTCCCTCTCTCTCATCTTCTCTTTTCTTGTATACATAAGGTTAGTAATGCAAAGCAGACGGAGAATTTTCACATATGCATCGGCAGTATGAATTGGCTGGATTTTAAGTTTAGATCATATCGTTTTTTATTGTGCGTAGTGTCACCACAAATGTATCCACACGTTTCTTCCGGTGTCTGTTTTTTTAATTTTAATTTTAGGTCAGCGATTCGGTAGTGATTTATGCATCTGAAAATAATTCATATTTATCTGTATCTCACTCATTTAAACCGTTATTTAACTCCTCTCTTTAAAACTTCTCTCTGTTAAATTTTAATCCTACCTTTCACCTTAGGCCTTTCCTATTCTTCTTTCTTCTGTTACACCTCTCTCTAGAGTTTTCATACATTTTCCTATCACACTTGTTTCCCACTGCCACATATACATTCTCACTAAAACTTTGTTTTTTATACCTGGAGTTATATTTTCCGATTGCTTTTTGAATTCGTAGGTTTGATGAATTGAATCGTGATTACGATTCCAATGTAATATTTTATAATCATGGAACATTAGGATTTGAACCTTTTATATTATTTTCCTACTCTGTCCTGGACACTAAGATTTGCCTGGATTATATCCTCTTGAGAATTTATGTATATAAACACACACACACACACACACACACACACACACACACACACACACACACACACACATATATATATATATATATATATATATATATATATATATATATATATATATATTGTCATCCACAGACATACTGTTTCGCTGTTTCACAGCTCATCAATGTGGCTAGACGTCCGGTTGCCTCGAAACCCGACTGAATTGGCGTCAGTCGGAACTTCTACCACTGAGCCGTCGGCGCACGGCAGGGATGAAGGTGAATTTTAGCGTGTTTATTTTTTTTTTAGATTTATATAAACACACTGACAGTGACTCAATTCTGCCAAAGAGTCATGCTATATTAGCTTTAATAGTCACTGTTTACAAACGCACCCCTCACACCCACAAAGCTCAACCGAAATTAATTTTTCAGGAGCCAATATATATATATATATATATATATATATATATATATATATATATATATATATATATATATTGACCACTGATATTATAAATATATATGTGTGCGCGCGCGCGTGTGTGTGTGTGTGTGTGTGTGCGTGTGTGTGTTTTGTGTAAATAGACACGTGGTTTTGGTACTTGGTTTAATAAAAGATCTTGTTTTGCGTTGTTTATAAATAATAAAAAAAATGAGATAAACAGACGTTATGGGCTGGCCGCAGGTGCAATGAAAGACCTCTGGACACCATTATGGTGACGTCACGGCATCTCCCGAGTTACGAGATGACAACACCGCCGTCCTCTCTATGCTATTGTCCGAAACCTCGCCACCCTTAGGACCATCGAGTGGGGTGCACTGGTTCGATATTGTGTCCACTGAGGAGCTCTGCTGGAGGACCGGCCAGCTGAGCATGCTAAGTACCGTGACTGATTACCAATACCCTAGAGACATTTCCCTATTCTACCCGCCGTCTGCAAACTAAAGACAACTTCGTGGGGGCCACGCAGCCACTGGAAGGACGCTGTCCATCAGGTCGTCCAACAGATCAAACTGGCGTTGGAGGAAGTTCCGATGCTCTGCGAGGACCGTGAGCGCTGGAGGAAAAATGTGGTTTGCGTGGGTTCAACACCTTCCTGGTATAAGATTTATTAAGTAGCAGCAGCATATGATAAAATGCGCTGAAAAATTTGAAAGAAAAAAGTTGTTATTGGTCAGAAATTAATACAAGCGATACTGAGAGAATAATGATATCATACACTACAGGTAAAAAGATTGGGGCCATCTTGTATTTTTAAAAAAACACCGTAAAATGAGAGTTTTCTATTTCTTAAATCAAAAGATAAAATTTCAGTAACTGCAGTGTATTTGCTTTTATATTTCAGCCTTTGTCTAGTTTCCTGTATACTACCAAAAAGGCCAAATGTTGATTCGTCTGTCTACAATATATGCTAACACACACGCGCGCGCGTGCGCACACGCGCGCGCGTGCGCACACGCACACACACACACACACACAAATATATATATATATATATATATATATATATATATATATATATATATATATATATATATGTGTGTGTGTGTAGGGGCGTCCATTTGGTCGCGTAAAAAACGGTATAGTATGATGAAAAAAGGCCACAAACTCAATAAAAACAACGTTTTGTCATTAAGTATTTTTTAATTATTTTTTTACTCCTTTGTCGCACGTCCGAAATTTTACTTAAAAATTTTGCTTTTTTTTTTTGTTTTGTTTGTTTTTTTTTGGGGGGGGGGTAAGTCAGCGGCGGACAAAAGATAAATGTTAGTTCTTTGCGCTTTTTAAAGTTGAAAAACACATTGATTTGGAAATTCTCTCAAAAATCACATAATTGTGAGATTTTGGTGAAACTTTCAGAACATATTCATTTTTTTTTGTTAGAGAAACTTGCTAAAACTTTTTTTTTACATATGTTACCACCCAATTTCATAAAATTTCGAGAAATTAAATATTTATGGGTGGGGAATTTTTTTTATTAGTTACAAGCAAGACTCCTTGGAGATAGTAAATCATCATTTTTTTTTGTAAAACTTTTAACTTATTCACTAAAAATCTGCTCTGAATTCGTAAATTTATATCAATTCTGGTCATCCATACTAGCTGTCATCAACTCGTAATTTATCGGTGACGTCGATAACATCAATAAAGACATGATCAAAAGAGAATCCGGTGTTAAGAAATATTTGTATGATATAATTTTTTATGCTCTAACTAAGTAATATTTATTTCAATTGGATTATTTTAACTTTAAATTTGATAACTTTACTCAAATAACGTGTCACAAATATATATTTTATTTTTGAAGATTTTTAAAATCTCTAATTTTTTTTATTTACAAGGTAACCAAAAAAACATCTGTCCGTTTTTAAAGGAAAAAAAATAAAACGCTTCACAGTGTGTGTAACTTCAATTTAGTCTTTGAAGTAATCGCTATCGGCATCCAGCACCTTCTGCCAACGTATCTCCAGCTGTTCAATGCCCTTGCGGTAGAAATTGGGGGGGGGAGGTTGACGCAAAGAAGTCCGTGAGGGCCTTGCACAAGTCTGCTTCCTTGGTGAAGGATTTCCCACGAAGATGATTATCCAGGGAGTGGAAGAGGTGGTAATCGGATGGCGCAAGGTCAGGTGAATAAGGTGGATGGCATAAAGTGCCTCACCCAAGTTGCTGTATGGAATCCCTGACCACTCGCGCGACATGCGGCCTGGCGTTGTCATGGAGGAAAAGCACACCTTTGCGATTCACCAGAGCTGGCTCCTTCTGGCGCAATGCCTGTTGCACACGTTTCAATTGCTGCGAGTATAGGTCTCCAGTGACCCTTTCGCCCGTTGGTAGCAGTTCATAATGAACCACTTGACAACCTGTCCACAGGACACAAAGCATAATCTTGGGTGGGTGCATATGGAGTCTAGCAGTGTGAGTGACAGCATCCTGAGAAGACAACCAATGTCTGGAACGCTTGGGAGTTTCGTACAGAACCCACTTTACATCACTGGTAAGCACTCGATTGAATAAGGATGCAGTACGGTGGCGAGAAAGCAGCGATACGCAGGCTGCCACTCGTTGTCCCTTGTGGACCTCCAACAGCGTTTGCGGAACCCACTTGCTCAGTTTGTACGTCTTACCTAGGCGGTGCAGGTGAAGCCTAACTGTTTCATCGGAAACGTTGAACTCTCTTGCAAGTTCACCACACGTTAGACTACTGTCCTCTTCAATGGCCGCCTTCAGGATTCCGTCATTCAAGACCTGTGGCCGTACACTGCGAGGCTCATCATGGAGAGACAAAACTCCCGACTTGAATTTTCGAAACCAACGCCTTGCAGTACGTTCATCTACAGCACTATCCCCAAACGCTTGACATATGCGGCGACTTGATGCAGCTGCTGATAAGCCCACTTTGAAGTCGTAAAGCAAACAGCCTCGAACGAGATCTCGAGACACTTCCATCCTTCTCACAGCTGTCCGGCTTATAACTGATGGCCGGGCACGGTGCGCGCGTTTTTTATAACGTCTGATGTTCCTACTTCCGGCTGTCCGAATTTGAAAACAATTG
>OZ038505.1:35054133-35061633 GCA_964036315.1 Acanthosepion esculentum
AAATAGCTATTTTAGGTCGTCATTGTCAAAAATTTTCTTTAAATAATATTTAAAAAAAAAAAAAAAAGTTACCTGATAATATGCATACTCATATTTGATGGGAATAAATAATTTTAAATAATGTAAGTAATTCTATTACATTTACTTGGTTTATAAAGAAATATAGCCGATTAAATTTAAAAGTTAAATTTGAAAGTAGAATTTTTTAAAATGTTTTAAAATTGAAATTAAATAAAACGGATTCTAACCTAAACATCTTTTAAAATTGTAATTAAATAAAAGGTACTCTAACCATAACACCCCTCTCAAAGCAATTCAAACACTGAAAAGAATCCAAGTGAACACCTAAAGTCAAATGAAATTAATAAGTTAGAATATAATATTGAACATTAAATGTCCTTTATACATACATATATACATTTATAATACTAAATTTATAAATAAAAGTTTATTGAATTAGTGAAATAATTTAACCACCTTTGCCGTCATTGTCATAAAGTTTACATAAAATAAAATAAAATAATATTTACTTATACTCGATAAGAATAAATAATTTTAAATACTGTAAGTAATCCTAATACATTTACTTGGTTTTTAACTAGGAGTATAGTATATTAAATATTAAAAAATAATTTATTTAGAAAGGTGGTTAAAACATATTCTAGCCTAAACAGTCCCTCAAAATCTTTAAATATACAAATAGAAAAAGTACCGTAAGAATTTTTGACGTTAGAAGAAAACCCAGATGACATGAATTTAGCGGATGTCAGAATTTGTTGAAAGATACATCCCTACCCATCCCTAAACATAACCCCGCTTTCAAATGTAACTATTAACTGATACAACGAAAATTAAAAAATTGAACCCTCTACCACCCCTTGTCTAGATGAATGGATTTATCGGTAACCTTGGAAACCCTCAATTATGAATCTATCCAGTGCCGTTAACAACCGTAAATTTTAAAAAGTAAGTTACTCCAAAATTCGCTTGATGAGGAAATGGAACTAATGTCTTTGGTTTAATAACAAAATTAAATTCAAGGGCTTTAGCTTCCATTTCTGAAACATGGTTATCACTGTGTAGCGGTAAAACCATATTTTAAATCTATTAATTTATAATATTATATATATATATATATATATATATATATATATATATATATATATATATATTTAGTTTACGAAAAACTAGGTAATCCGTATGGGTAGACCCAAGGAGGATAAAATTCAGAGAGCTCAATGTAAATCAGAGCTAATAATTTAAATAAAAATAAAAACAGACCACTTTAAGGTTCCATATAATAAATTATTTCACCACAGCCCTTTTAAAGGACCGCGGATCAGCAGATTTTATTTCCAAACGAAAAATGAAAAGATATTTACACATTTATGACGGGCAGTAATAAGTATATGTAAATTAACGAAGTGAGGAGGTGAAGGGGGTAGAGAGACATGATTGAGTTAGATTTAACATTTCTATTCTTTCAAATTTGAATTGTTTGAGGAAATCCAGACATTGACACATTAAATCGGTTAACTTGACGGAAGTTATATATTGATATGGAAGGGGGAGAGGAGAAAAAGGCATAAAGAGAAAAAGAGAGAAGGAAGTCATGAGAGAAAGTGTCACTAACTTTCTTTGGAATGAAAGGCCCGAAATAGACGCTGTTGTTTTGCTTTACTTTGAGAGTTCATAAATATTATAATGTTTGATATAAGTTTGAATGTTCAAACAGTATATATATATATATAGAGAGAGAGAGAGAGACAGAGACAGAGACAGAGACAGAGAGATAGATAGATAGATAGATAGATAGATAGATAATATTAGTGGTCAATATATATATATATATATCCAAGAGAAGTGAATCCATGTAGAGCTCAAATTCCATGACTAAGCACTATAAATGTACAGTGTAACCGGGATATAAGAGAGTTGTTGGGACCGGAGAAGAAGTATCTTATATCCGGGTTTCTCTTATATCCGGGTTTGGTCTATTATATATACATTAACACAGGCTCTAATTTGGGAGCAGATAAAATCTCTCTTATATCCGGGTTTCTCTTATATCCGGCTTACACTGTATATATATATATATATATATATATATATATATATATATATATATATATATGAAATGTCTAGCAGTAACAGTGAATATTTTTTTATCTAACCGCCTCTTTTCTCACATGGCTGCATGTTGCAGTATTAGTTGTGTTCTTATTAGGAGGCACGGTGTAATAATGGATAGCTGTTGAAGAAGCAGCCGAGTTCGAATTCAAGGCGAATCCATTACATTCACTTACGTGCTAATACCCTTGGGCAAATGTATGAATCCTCTTCTTCTTCCGCCAGTTATGGTTAAATAGCAGGACAAACCGAGTTCTATAGCCTGGGATGGCAACTGGTCTAGTAGAAAGACAACTCTAATAAACATGCGGAGGCTCATTTGGGGACCTTCTGGCACTTAGTGCTCCAGGGCTTTGTATTCGGCTCTTCCAAAAGTGTGGATGGTACTGCACAAAGCCTTCACCACTATAATCAAATCATATGTGCAGTTGTCTGGCTGTCAGGTCCTAGGAACTGAGTTGCTTGACCCGCATATGTCGAAAACAACGGGAGAGAAATTCCAGTGCTAAGGAAACATTTGACATCAACTGACGGAGCAGCCTGTTTTATTGTCGGTTGTTATTTATAAAATTCTTTTAAAAGAATCTTTCAGGTAAACAGGTAAATCTCAAGTCCTGTTGATGTTAACGGTCTTTGTAGTATTGATCGGAGTTTCCTTCCTAATATTTTATTTGAAGTAGTGCGTGTGTGTGCGTGCGCGCACGCGCGTGTGTATGTTTGTGAGTGTGTGTAAGTGTGTGTGTAGATAGATATTACTCAAAAGTTACTAGATACTCGTAATTAAGGGACCATTTTTTCAGCAGTGGGTATTTCATCAATTGAACAATGCATTCGAGAAAATTTAACCTGAACACTCCGGCAGTATTCGAACAAGATAATAGTAATGCTACCCAGTTTATACACAATTTTGATTCTGATCCTGTGCGAAAATTTAACAGACACTTATTCTCTTATTGTGCCTAATATGATCTGCAAAAACGAACGAATTTTCTATCGGTAGCAGAACCTTTATTACAGTATACTGAAATAATTGTTCGATTTTCTTATTAGATATTGCTGTTAATCTCGTATTGGGCCTAATAAGATATAAGGTAAGAGCGAATCATTCTTACAGTAAAATTGTTATAAATGCGCTATTTCATTATTAATTAATATGAATAATTTCTTATTATGGACAGTTTATTAATTAAATATTATCATAATTACTATCTCTCTCACTCTCTCTCTTTCTAAGGTTTAACACACACGCACCCCCATATATATATATATATATATATATATATATATATATATATATATATATATATATATATATATATATGTGTGTGTGTGTGTGTAAATGGTGGTACTCGTCTGGAAAAAAAAACTCCGATAGCTCAACTTGCAGTAGAACAAATCGGTACCCGAGGGAAAATGGGGAATAAAAAAAGAACTAATCAAGATAATTAAAACAAGGTGAAAATAATCGTCCAGCGTTTAATCTCCGGATCCAAAGAAAACAAAAACAAAACGAGTAAAAAGACAACTACGTAAAGTGCTCAATACACTAAGTAGAGCGAAACCTAAGATAATCCTAAGGAGCCTGGCAAACCTACCTAGGTTTCACCTAAAATGATCTTAAGGATAGAACAGGCTTTACCCTGAAGATCCGTTTAGATGAAACCTAGGTAGGTTTGCCTGGCACCTTAGGATTATATATATATATATATATATATATATATATATATATATATATATATACCTTTTATTCAAGGACTATCAAGAGAACGGTGATTAAGTTTAAAAAAAGAGAACAGTAGAGAGGAAAACTAGATCAGGAACTCACAACATTTCAACTTAGGGCTAAAGAAATCAATTAGAAAATATTCAACTCAATCAATAAGACGTTTGGCACGTAAGAGATGAGTTTCAGCTATGACAGTCCAAAGAGCAGTGAAAAAAGACGTGAAAATGAAATCGTGCGTGAAACATGTGAGGCAACTTGTTACACTACGACAGAAAGTTGTAAGTTTCGAGAGCGCGAAGATAACCTTGAATAAGTTGGAAAATGATCCTGGAACATTATATATATATATATATATATATTTATATATATATGAACTTCATGCGCTTCTGCTCTTAACTATGATTAATTGATGTTGAACATGTCGTTTTCGTTTATGATCGATTTCATCACGATTCTTCTGTTATGTTTGGAGACTAATTATAATTCTTATTGCTCAAAGTAGAGTCCGATAATGTTACAAAACCTCTGAGAATTCTAGTAAGATATCTTTAATCATTTCTTTAATCATTTCTATGATAGAACGGTTCATAGCTTAATCTAACAATTGGAGAATTTTGCTGCTGCACCCGGTATATATAATTATTTCGGTAGCAATCCCAATTTTATATATGTTAATTTTTTTTCTGGATATGTTGTGTTTAAAAATTGTTCG
Source organism: Acanthosepion esculentum (assembly GCA_964036315.1). NCBI lineage: Eukaryota > Metazoa > Mollusca > Cephalopoda > Sepiida > Sepiidae > Acanthosepion > Acanthosepion esculentum. The sequence goes on from OZ038505.1 coordinate 35,058,702, forward strand.
AATGTTCTGTATATTCGAGCGCTCATTAAACACACACGGAACATACATCTAGAAAATGCAATTGTAATAGTCTCATCCACATTTAGAAAAGACTAAGAGTAATGCAAGCACTAATAATATAAAAGAAAAAGTCAATAGCATAAACTATGAACACGGCTAAATATGCTGACAGTGTTCGGAAAATTAAACATTTCTATCACTCGAGATATATAGAAACAGAATCCATAAATACAGTTAAAAATAAAAAATCGTCCTTGTTGACAGATAAAATAATAGCAGAATGCACACAGATATGCAGAACATTTGTGCAACTGTTACACACTTGTGGCGCATAAAAAATTATACGAACACACGAAAAAATTAAATAAAAAGCTTAATCGTAGTACCTGGTTAGACATCTTATATATATATATATATATATATATATATATATATATATATATATATATATATATATATATATATATATATATAGACCAGTTGCGATCCAGGACTATGGAACCAAGTCTTTCCTGCTATTTACCCATAGGGTGAAGAAGAGGATTAATACTTTTCCCAAGGGTATTAACATGTAAGTGAATGTATTGAATTCGACTGCAAGTCGATTCCTAAATCCGAGCTGCTATCCAATATCCATATATATATATGTACTCACAAAAGTATAGGATTGGTTTATACCGAATAAATTCCAATAATCAAAAATACTATTCTTAGAGGGTGCTCAATACAGAGTAGTTGAAATATGATTTATTCGAAGATTATAACATAAATATTTTACAAAAATATTTCATTTTTTTTTCAACACTTCACGTGTCTTATCATGTGATGGTGTTGAATTTAGAATAAAGAGTTATATATATATATGTGTGTGTGTGTGTGTGTGTGTGTGTATGTATATATATGTGCGTGTGTGTTTGTGTGCGTGCGTGCATGTGTGTGTGTGTGTGTGTGTGTGTTTGTGTGTGTGTGTGTGTGTGTCTGTGTGTGCAAATGATTTTTCCCTAAGCAAGTCGATATTGTCTCGGGGATTACAGGAAGAGTAAGAATATATGAAGACTTCAGAGTGGGGAGAAGTGAGGAAAAGGCAATAAAAGATCAGGATTCAGGAAGGCAGAAGACAGAGATTGATGTTGCAATTACACGTTTGAAGATTGCAGTTATCAGAGAAGCATGGAATCTGAAGTGTTTCTCACAGGTGGGGAGTGCGAGAAATAGAACAACCTCCCTCTATCTATTTAGATAGTAAGTCGATGAGACCTACTTGCCAATCCACTAGCGCTTCAATTCATGTAGTAGCGGCATCATCAGAACTTTTGCCATGACTATACCCCTGGAAAGTGGTATCACCTTATGGCGGTGAGAAAGTGACTGAAATGAAGTTACCAGGCCAGAATCGATTATATTAAAGACCCTACTTTGAATGATCAAGAATTTCGAGATATATAGCAGCAGCACTACACCAGATATGGCAGCATTATTCAATGCATGGACATATGGTGTCTTTATAAATATAAAAGATGAATTTTACGAGAAACATTGTCTGGTATGTCACAATGGATTTAATTTCCTAGCAGTAAGCCAAGTAATTTATTCAAGATGACCATTCAACATGATGTCAATCGAAAATATGAGCCTAACAACGGGCAAAGTGTTGCTCTCCTGGAGTCTAGCAACAACCATGCTGGTGACAGACAGAGAAGTTTCATTGTGGTGATTAAATGAAAGCAATTTTGTTTTGGAGACGTTAAAATTTGAAAGCCATTACTTGTACCAGTTAAACCCTCATTGCAGCTCCTATTCGAGTGCAGTTGCCCGATTTACATTATCGGATCTGTCGGACATGCAACTATTTAAGAGTAAATTGTTGTGTCAGCTACATAAATAGTGTTATGGTCCAATATCCTCGCACCACGGTTATGATCCAAGGTTAGGACCAAGGAAGAACAACACGAACACAAGAGTAGAAAATAACAAAGATATATTACAACAGAAATATAATACAAGAAGTTGAAGGTGTTAGTATTACCTCTCAGTCTGGTTTAGAGTGAACTAATATGATCTTGACTTGTTAGGTCTCGACTCGTTCCGATATTTAACAGTCCCCCGACAAGGAAAGTAGGTGGCACAAGGCCGAGTTTAACGTGTGTTTCTCCGAGCCCGTAAGCTCGGCCAAAAATACTCCCTTAAGAACCCGTATAAACGGATTCAGGGCTAAACTCTGCCCTTCGGCAAAGCCTCGTCCAGGTTCGTCTCTGCCAAAGCAGAGAGTTCGACAGGAGTCGGCAACAGTCAGAGACTGCGTCTCTACTCGTTACTCTCTTCTCTCTCAGAGAGGCGCAGTATTTATAGAGTCAGGAAGAGTCCATTATCGTTATAGGTAAGTTCCCATAACAAATACCTATTTGAGAATTGATGACATTAGGATAGTCATTGATTTAGATCACAAATATCTTAAGACCAAGGCCGGCTCTTATTAATTTCGTTTCTTAATAAAATATTTTAAAAAAGCAAAAAAAGACGGCATAGTAAACTGGAACATCTGTGTGTTCACTGCAAATAACGTTTAATGAGGAATCATGTAGGATTAATAATTCATTTAATATTTCGTTAATCAATTCCTAACAAGCAAGGAAATAAAGCCACTAAGACACAAGGTATGACCGCATCTGAGAGAATATGAGAAAAAAACTGTTATTATAGAGAGAGAACAATAAAAAGAACAGAAATTAAGAAGAGAGAAATAACGTTTGACATTGCATTTATATTTATGAAGATTAAAATTGACAGGAAAGCAAGAAGCGAGAAATGAGTTCCACAAGCGAGAAGTGCGAGAGAAGAAAAAGTTATCATAGAACTAATGATTACATCTATCCATTTCAAATGTAAAATGATGAAACCTCTCTGCCAATCTAGTACTGCGCTTAAACTTAAA
>OZ038505.1:35066633-35114133 GCA_964036315.1 Acanthosepion esculentum
AACTGAATACTTACTGACAAAATTAGATTTGGCGCCAAAGAGACAGGATAAACTATCATAAAGGTTTTGGCTTTTTTTGTGTGATGGGTAGGGTTGGGGTTACCGATACACATTTCGGTCATGATTGAATAATCCCGAAATCTCTGTTACCAAATTACGTCTCCGTATCAGTGTAGTCGTAAATTGTTTGTATTCGTCGACTCTTTCGTGTCTGCAGATATAAATTTGCTAAACAAATATCCATTGCAGTTACAAACCGGATCGACTTGCTATCTCAGTGTCTGGTGACCAATATCGAATCACCAATACTGTGCAGGAAGGAAATACGAAACGGCGGCTCGGTCTCAACTCCTGCATCGTCTCCGATAATTAATTTTGCTTTATCTGGAGATAATAACATGAAGAGAGATCTCAGATCAAATTGACAGCAAGAAAGAAGGAAAGATGGGAAGAAAAAAGAAAGAAAGAAAGAAAGCGAGAAAGAGAGAGCGAAAGAAAGTAAGAATGATTATTTTTGCTTTATCTGGAGATAATAACATAGAGACACACCGGCTGAAACTGACAGAAAGAAAGAAAAAAAGAGAAAGAAAGAGGAAGCGAACGAAAGAAAGAAGAATGATTACCTTTGGATTATCTGGGATGATCTCAGATCAGCGAGAAAGAAAGAAAGAAATAAAGAAAGAAAGAAAGAAAAGTGTGTCGGCCATCAATATGCATACATATGGCAGAAAGTAGAAAATATAAGGACTTCTAACTAAAATAGGGTGCTCTGGGTACACTACAGAAAAGTGTTTATCAAAGCTAAAAGAGAGAGAAAAACAGAGGGTAGAATAAGAGAGAGAGAGAGAGAGAGAGAGAGAAAGAGAGAATGAAAGAAAGAAATAAAGAAATAAAGTCTTATGGTAACTTACCCATAATAATAATGGACTATTCCGAACATTATAAATACTGCGACCCAAGAGGGAGCAGAGTGGCTTATTGTAAGAATCTCCTGTCGAATTCTCTGCTTTAGCAGAGATGAACTCGGACGAGGCTTTGCCGCAGGACAAAGTTTCGCCCGGGGAGGTAGACAGGCCCTGAACCCGTTTCTACGGGTTCTAATGGGCATATTTTTGGCCGAGCCTGCGGGCTCGGAGAACCCACATTAAACCGGCCTTGTGCCACATACCACCCATGTGGCGGGGTTATTAAATATCGGATTATTGTAAGAACATTGGAATAGTGATACTTTAACCAACTCTGATAGTCATTACTAATACTTCTACTTCTTTGTACATATTTCTGTTTGTAATATATCTGTGTTATTCTATACCTGTGTTCGAATTATTCTTCATTGGTTCCACCTTGGACCATCAACGTGGGACAAGGAACTTGGACCATAACAGAAAGAAAGAGAGCTGTATTGGGAGATAGTTGGTGAGATTTCGATTGCTCATCGCCAATCCCTTTTAACTCTTCCTTAACCAAACTGGGAACACCCTCGCAAGAAAAGGAAGTCTATTTTCTGTCAGCCACTCGCATCGATTGATCAAGTCACTAACGCTCCATAATGTAAATTACATATATATATATATATATATATATATATATATATATATATATATATATATATATATATATATATATAAATTACTGGAGGAAAAATTATTAAGTTGGTGAACTATGTTAAATATAATTTATTTAGTGTACTTTTGCGGAAGTCACTTTTTATGCTCTTTTAATAATAATGCTGGACCATCGACCCTGATGAAGAAGAGGCCTGAAGCATCAGAAATGTGCTTCTACAGGTGGATGTTCAGAATACCATGGACCGAACATGTGAAAACGATGAAGTTTTACAGAAAATACAAAGAAAAAAGGAGATTATACTTAATGTTGTAATCTAGAAAAGGTTACTGAATGAGGAATAACCAAAACGGAGGTTGGAAATGAAAGGGTAATCTTCATAACATCAACAAAATACAATACTCGCCAGCAGCGTAAAGTACGTAAACCACCGCCCGTGGTAGACTACATAGACAGCACATTACCCCCACTTACAACAGTGTCCAACGTATTTGTGAAGATTGGTAAATACACAGTTGTGTTCATAGGTACGGTATATATCACTTACTTAAAATTCTCTAGAGTGCTGGTATTGAATATACACATATTGTATCAATTTGCCTTGATAAAGAAATTTAAAAAAACATATCTATGAATATAAAAGGAATTTTATACACAGCAATTTATCAAATGCTTTAGTTATACATAGAAATAAATTCAACCACAACTTTGATCTAAAGAATTCCACACTTATTAAAAAAGAAAGTAACTTACTGTTGTAACCTAGAAAGGATTACTGACTGAGGAATAACCAAACCGGAGGTTGGAAATGAAATGGCAATTATTGTAACATCAACAAAATACAATACTCGCCAGCGGCGTGAAGTAGGTAAACCACTGCTAGTGGTGGACTACTTAGACAGTATATTATGCCCACTTACAATAGTGTCCAACGTATTTTTGAAGATTGGGACATACCCATTAGTATTCATAGGTAAGGTATATAACAATTAACATCAGTAAGGGACTGTTGAAATTTCTAGAGCACGTAATGAGAAACGAAGGCATTGAACATTTTATACACACAGGTCAGGCAGAATGTTATAGGGACAGAGCAGTGCAAAGCATAACCTACATCTAGGGCTCGATACAACGGATGGCGGAACAAGTTTAGAAGACAGCGTTCATTAACAAATTTTGTTTTGTAAGTTAAAAACGAAAAGAGGTAAAGATTTGTTTGTAAATTTCCCTAATAAATCATTTTTATCACAAGTTATCTACCATCGCCTGAAGAAGTACCATCTTAATGTTGAAACATGAAATTTTTATCTGCAGCGATGTGAAATATTTTTATTGTAATTCATTATAATATATATATATATATATATATATATATATATATATATATATATATATATGTATGTATGTATATAACAAAATCTGTTATATATATATATATATATATATATATATATATATATATATATATATATATATATATATATAACAAAATCTGTTAAATATCCGGAAAAATTAGCTTGCCAAAAAACGGGCGTATAAAAAAGAGCCCAATGCACCAGTTTAGAAAAACAGACATGCATATCAAGCTAATACAATAAAAAGAGTAAAACACCGTATATAAATTGTTGAAGTAAAGAAGAGATAAAATAAACAGGATGGGGAGCACAATAGGAACCTTAACTTCAAACTTCAGTTAAAGCCACGAGATAGAAAAAACAAGCGGAGAACCAGAAAAGCCATTTTGTTCAACGCTACCCTTCTTCAACATGCAAGAGTAAACTAATAGTAGAAAGATATCTTTTAGCCTTTTGAGCAATTATTTTCCTGGTTCATCAGAATTGTCAAAAGTTACAAACACCATAAAATTAAGTTATAGTTAAACTGGCAATTTGAATATAGTAAAGAAGCAAAATGCGAGGAATCTAAATACAAACAAACAAACAAAATTAGTGAAAGAAATATATTATATAAGAGATTGAGGAGTAATTGATCTTTGAACTGGGTGTGCTACACAGAAAGTGTAGTCTACCAAGCTGAAGCTAGTGACGACAGTGGCAACATAGAATGTACCGCAGGTTCGTTTAAAAACACGCTGGTATACATTTTTTATCATAGAAAAGAGCAGGTACAACAAGAAAATGCGGAACCTTTCTGGAAATCGAAGGAAGAAAACGTTAAAAGTTCGTGCTTAAAGTGGGCCATTTTGAGACGTGCAAAATCTGGGGTAGCAGTTGTAGGTTAAGTCAGAAGGAGAATTTGGCGATAGCCACTTATAAAAACAATGCGGTGTTACTGAATGGCCGAAGAGAAATAATGACTAAATGTAGATATGTAAGCAAGAATGTGCTCGACCTCTTTAACCCCGGATGAAGAAATTTTTTTTTCTTCTTCTTCGTTCACACCTCCTCCACTTGACTTCTGGGGCCATAGCATGATATTACTAGTGAGGTGTGTTTCGAGGAATGTTTGTATCAGGATGCAGGTATTTTATATGTCAAAATTGTTTTTATTTGTTGATGTTTTGTTTTTTTTGTTTTATGAGTATTACTTCGAGGAGCATATATCTGTTTTTACTGTTTGCTGTCTTTAGTATTTTGGCATTGTATATATGGAACTGTCTAGACTTGTTCTGCTTATTAATGTGTTTTTCTGATAAAGATATCTTGCTGGAATTCTCCGAGGTTTTATAACACAATTGCACTCTAATTTGAGCAACAAGGATGCATAATTATTCTCCAAGTTGAACAGAAGAATCTTGATGAAATCGATCATCAACGGAAATGATATGTTCATCATTAGTTAAACGTAGCTTAGCTCCCAATTCTTAGTTCCAATACACATATATATATATATATATATATATATATATATATATATATATATATATATATATATATATATATAGATATAATATTGCCGGATCATATTCCATCATATTAAGATTCTTTTCACCCTCTCTATCCTTCTAACTTTCTGTCCGGGAGTAACAAGTTGCCTCACACGTTTCACGTACGATTTCATTTTCACTGCTTTTTGGACTGTCATATCTGAAACTCCTCTTTTATGGGCCAAACGTCTTACGTCTTGATTGAGTTGGCTCTTTTCTAATAGATCTCTTTACATCTAAGTTGAAATCATGATCCCTCTTTCTGTTGTGACCTGCTGATCATATTTTTTCTCTCTACTGTTCCTTTTTTTAAAACTTAATCACCTTCTCTTGGTGGCCCTTGAATGGACTTTAACGATGGAAGTCAGAGTATGAATTTTGGTACCATTACAGAAAGCCTGAATGATTTCTGTTCTCTCACCAAAACGAGTTTAACCTGTTCTGTTTCTAACTGAATAACTCAGAGGATTTTACAGTAGTTTATACGGCAAATGATATCAAGTTGCCTAAATGACTTGAAAACCTGGAGAAACGAAAGTCAATTAGTTTAGTGCTTTTTTAGATATTAGTCATATTGTGGGATGGCTAATTATGCTGTTACACCTGGTAAATATATATATATATATATATATATATATATATATATATATATATATATATACACACACACACGTATATATATATATATATATATATATATATATATATATATATATATATATATATATATATAAATATATATAACTCAACGCACATGCATAAAGAAAAGCATTAGTTAGACATGTCGTCTTTTTGGGAGAATTAATCTTTAGCAACAGATCGCTGGAATAATAAATAATTGGAAATTATTTTTATTATTTATTAATTTATTTCGGGCCCCCTCCGAGCTGTTTTGGTCGGCGTTTGTCTTTTTAAACTGGTTTGGTATTTTTGTAAATCTAACAGAATAGAAATAATCTAAGCATGTCTTATTTTGGAAACATTTTTGTGCATGTTAAATTGTATAGCAGACAGGCACTTCGTCCGTAACCAAACTACAAAAATGCTTTTGGCTTCATGAAAACAAATAAATCTTTATTGAGAAATAAACTGAAATAAACTGAAAGAACATATGCTGAAGGCGTAACATATTTGATTAACACACTATATTCTATATATTAGAATCTTTTATTGTAACCAGCTTAACTTACTCAGTTTCATCCAGTGAATCTTGGTAACATTTCTAATATTTTCTCTTGATTGTATAATGGACGACGATTGTGCCTGAAGGTATCGATGTTTCCAAAACTTGGTCAGATCTTTTAAAAAGTATCCTAAATAACATCGCGATTTAGACAAAAGAAAATGATTTATTGTGCAACATGCCATCAGACTAGAACATACATCCAGGTGTTTTGAAAAAATATCCATGAAATATAGACGCTCAATTTCCGGGTACAAGTGAAATAAATACTTAAGTAGACGATATAACATACATACATATATACATACATACTCTCTATCTCTCTCTCTCTCTCTCTCACACACACACACACACACATATATATATATATATATATATATATAAATATATATATATAAATGCATGTTTCGTTAAATAATATAGACAGATTTTGTCCATTTATTTTAAGTAAATTCCTTTCATATTGTCGAATAAGCTTTTTAGAATTATCACTGAAACACGAAAGAAAATCACCATGTTGATACATGTTTTTATTGTTAGTGCTGTCCAAGCTTTCAGCTTTCATAAGCCATCATCGGAGATTACAAGTACATTACAATAAATTATATAACAAAAATGATAATTTTTGTTTTACGGACATTGCAACAATGATAGTTTGTTTTGCTTGCATATGGAAATATGAAAATATTTCATATGCAAACACAAAATGTAAGACAATATGAAAGGAATTTACTTAAAATAAATCGACAAAACTTGTCTATATTATTTAATGAAACATGCATTAATGAAAGAAATGCTGCTTAAATACACACAGTATATATATATATATATATATATATATATATATATATATATATATATATATACATATATATATATATATATATATATATATATATATATATATATATATGTATATATATATAGTGCAGCTTGAAAATTTGTGAACACACCAAATACAACCATTGTTATTGTGAACAAATTTAAAATAAGCCTACATAAATATGCATCCAAACAGTAATTTGTAAAATAGACTAGCACTCTCTCTCTCTCTATCCCTCTATATATATATATATATATATATATATAATTAAATAAAAGAAATCTTGGTAATCCGTATGGATAATCCCAAGGAGGATAAAATCCTGAGAGCTCAATGTTAATTCAGAGCGAATAATTTAAGAAAAAACGCGACCATGTCTCTCACACCATACCTCACCACCTTCTATGTCAACTTATATAAGGTTAATACTGCCCATCAAAAATGTAAAATTTAATTTCATTTTATTTTCACCTTTTGAAAGTGATGTCTGAAGATCCAGGGAAAAATAAAATGTTTCTGATGAAATAAATTATTACAATGGAGTCTTAAAGTGTTTTGTTTTTCTTTAAATTCAATTATATATATATATATATATATATATATATATATATATATATATATATATATATATATATATATATATATTATTATTATTATTATTATGATTATTATTATTAACAATAATAATAATAATAATAACACCAAAAATTAAAATTCCATAGGTAATAATTTTTATTTCACGCGAGTTCTAAAAACAGCAGCTCCTAAACTTCAAAACCCACAAACAGTGGGTGTTCACGACTGAGATCTGCTTTTTTAGAGCTCTCATGAAATAAAGATAATTACCTATTTTAAGTGTTTGATATTTATTTATTAATAATAATTTTTCTCTGTCTTTTGGCATACAGCTCTCCCTTGATTTTTATACCCCTGGAAATTCCATAAGAGTTGCCATATTTTATCATTACTATATATATACATATATATATATATATATATATATATATATATATATATATATATATATATATATATATATATATATAGTGATCAATATATATATATATATATATATATTAGTGATCAATATATATATATATATATATATATATATATATATATATATATATATATATATATATATATATATATATATATATATATATATATATTGTAAAAATTCACAAGAGTTAAGAATCCAGGTAGTAATCAATGTCCAGGACAGAGTAAGAATATAATATAAAAGGCTCAAACAATAATATTCCATGGTTATATTTTATTACGTTGGAATCGTAATTACGACCAATTAGGTCTGATGAATTGGATCGTAATTACGATTCCAATGTAATAAATTATAACCATGGAATATTAGTGTTTGAGCCTTATATATATATATATACATATATATATATATATATATATATATATATATACATATATATATATATATATATATATATATATATATATATATATATATATATATATATATATATATATATATATATACACACACATTTCTCTGGAATTAATAGATTTTTCATTAAAATATGGCAATTTTTGGAGTAGACATGTTTATTTGATAAACACTGTACTTGATGTCTGATGGACTAGGTTTACGATAATGGCATTACGTCACTGTTCTCTACCACTGTTTAACCAGTGGCTAGGCATTAAGTCATTTTTCTCTACCATTATTGAACCGTTGGCTGGGGATTAAGTCATTTTTTCTCTACCACTTTTTAGCCGGTGGCTGGGCATTATGCCATTTTTCACTAACATCAGTAAAACGGTGATCAAGGCCCAAAGATTTAGCCTTCCAGATATTTGTATTCATGTTTCCAGACACAATTTCTATTCAAACATAGTGCGAAAAAAGCATGACGAATATCCTGTATAAAAATTTAGAAGGAGTAAGAAGAATAAAAGAAGGAAATGCAAAATGTTCAATAAAGATTATGAAGACAATATTTTAAAGCCATATATACAGTGACGCAGTAATAGATAGTGGCTCGGAGTGAAGAATCGGAGATCCGAGTTCGAATTCCAGTCGAATCCATTACATTCACTTACGTGCTAATACCCTTGGGAAAGGTATGAATCCTCTTCTTCTCTCTCCAGCAATGAGTAAATAGCAGGACAGACCGGGTTCTATAGCCTTGGATAGCAACTGGTCTACCGCAGAAAGAAATGGCAACCTACTGCGGGAAAAATATCTGTCTCGTTATTCATGTATCGAAAGATACATGATCGCCTAAGCGTATATCACGCATGGCACATAACTGATTGAAATTCACTTACGTGAAAAGGTATGAATCGGACAACGGTATGAATCCTCTCCTTCAAAGGCTATGAGTAAATTGAGGCGTACCGGGTTCTATAACCTTGGATGGCAACTGGTCTAGCCCAGAAAGAAATGACAACCTACTGCGCGAAAGATTCTGCCTCGTCAATCATGTATGGAGAGATATATGATCGCCTAAGGGTGTATCATGCATGGCACATAACTGACTGACATACAGTGAATCAACATGCAAAAGGCGAGAGAAAGAAAAGTAATTTAAATTAACTCCTAACACTATTATCATTACTAAAGATATGACCGTTTTGGCGTGAAATTTATCACCAAATCTAAAAGAAACAAGTGTTACTCGTACAGAAAATATGTTCTAAGTAGTCCGAAGGGATCCCTGCCAAATTTCAGCTAGTATCTACGAAGAGGCTTTTTCGAATAACGAAAATAACATAAAACATAAGAAAAGCAAATTGGAAACAATAATTAAGGAAACAGCAACGATAACAGAAAAAAATTAAACAGAAATCGAAGTGGAAAGAAAAAAATGCTAAGAGTACAAAATATGAACAAGAAGCGAAATACGGATAAGTAAACGAAGAGAATTTAATAAAATAATCAAAGGAACGAAGAACGAGTACTCACATCAACCTCGAACGGAAAGATGCTATCAGAAAATGAAAGAGCCAGAATAATGCTCGAGTCGAAAAGACTCAAAGACATAAACATAGAAATTATCAAAGATAAATATAATTGAAGAGTTCAATGGAAACTTGCTGCTCCCAAAATAAATTAAAAAATCCATAGGCAGCGCGGCAGATTCTAGAGATTTGCACGAGGTAAAAAAATAATTGTCGGAATGATAGTACTAGAAAATAAGATACGCTGGAAAAGAAGCAAGTGAAGATGGTGTAGTAACAGACCCTTAAAAACATATTGGAGACGAATTCAGTAAGATTTAAGTGAAGCTAGATTCACATTACACCAAATCACAGTTCATACATGATGGATTATGAAAGCCAACAGTAATCATACATTTCAGTACAAAATTGTCTTACATATAGGAAAATAAATCTTTAATAAGAACATTCTTTAATCATTAAAGAAACGTGTGTATATATATATATATATATATATATATATATATATATATATATATATATATATATATATATATTATATAAATTGATTTAAAATATGGTTTTCGAAAATGGAAGCCAAAGCCTTTGAATTCAATTTTGTTACCATATTAAAGACATTAGTTCCATTTCCTCGTCAAGCGAATTTTGGAGTCCTGTGTAATTGTGTAAAAATAAAAATATCTATAAGAACACCGGATTTTATATCTTACTGTTCTTTCTTTTTATTTATATATACATAATTATATATATATATATATATATATATATATATATATATATATATAGAGAGAGAGAGAGAGAGAGAGATAAAGAAAGAGACAGAGAGAGAGAGAGAAAGAGACAGAGTGAGAGAAAGAGCGAGAGAGAGAAGGGGATAGATAGATAGATAGATAGATAGATAGATAGATAGATAGATAGATAGATAGATAGATAGATATGTGTATGTGTGCGTATATTGATGGTATCTCCTGACGAGTTGCCGGAGCCATTGCTTAAGGGTCCGTTTACGATTTTCTAGAATGCTAAATATAACATCAGCCAGATAAGTGACTGTTATTTCTATTAATAATATATATATACATATATATATATATACATATATATATATATATGCGTCTGTGTGTGTGCATCTGTATGTGCGTGTGTATTAAAATTTGAGATAGAGCAAATGTGTAAAACGATAAAATGAATAAAAGACAAGAAGAAAAAATATCTTAAGCGGACGCGCTTCGTCCTATGAGTGAATTTATCAAGGTAAATGTAAGGATTTTATTTTGTGACAAGTATTTATATACAAGAGCAAAAATGTAAATGGATTTTCAAAGTTTGGATATCGGGATATAATGAATCTTCATAGAGCGAGCAGAAAATCAGACAAGTTCATGGGCGTGAGGTTATACAATTCAATGCCGAACAGACGAAAGTAAGTAGGATATACATATATATATATATATATATATATATATATATATATATATATATATGTGTGTGTGTGTGTGTGTGTGTGTGTGTGTGTGTGCAAATATATAGAAAAATAGGTGAAAGAACCGTTAGTTCTTAGTATTTTTGTTTTTATTTAAAAAAAAAAAAAAGCAGTGCTTAATACACAAGTAGAGCCCAAATTCTCTTGAGGATTAAACAGAGCTGGGTACTTTAATTCAATTAAATTTCTATAATTATTTACCCGCTGCCCCACGCAGCAAGATGTGGCACAAGGCCGAGTTTAAAGTGGGGTATCCGAGCCCGTAGGCTCGGGCAAAAATTAAATATAGACCACGTAAAAACAGAGTCAGTTTCCCGAGACGAGAGATTGCCCTTCGGCCGGCAGAGCCTCGTCTGGAGGATACCCTCTGACATAAGCCAGGTAAGTATATAATTAAATTGAAGTTTTTAGCTTTTGTTTTTGAAACATGTAGCGATGGAATCATATTTTTTTTAAATAATTACACACATATATATATATATATATATATATATATATATGTGTGTGTGTGTGTGTATTTGTGTGTTTGTGTTTGTATGTCTGTTTGTGTGTGTGTATAGGCAGCATGTTTTCAATCAAGAATCTATGTTTAAATAATTTAGACGTATTATATCTATTTATTTTAATTTTAATCCTTTCAAGTACCCGAATTAATTTCTTGGTGCCTGTAGAAAATTGATTAATCAATATTCATAAATTTTTTCAAATAATTTTTATTCTCCTAAGTGCTATCAATCACATCTGAGATCATCTTCAAAGGTTACACACCTAGGAATATATTATGCGTTAACACCGAAAATTTAAAATATGTTTCACTTCTATGCAGCAATTAAAACATTGCGTAAGTTACCTCCCTTGCTGCATTTATTTTCATCCTGACTGGGCCTTTTTCACAACAGGTAAAGAGGAGTAGATGCGATAGGTAACAATAAACTGCAGAAGAACTCAAAATTTATCACTGTATTTAAGTATTGCATTAATAATTAAGCTTACGTTTTAAAAGTTCAACGTTAATTCTTCTGCCACATAGGTCCTTACTTTCCGTACAAACAATTATTTTTAAATCAAAGATGACTTTCGCTGGATTTCCCAATTAATTTTGATTATTCAGAAATATATTTCCAAGTTATAAAAATTGTTATCGTATGCAAATTTGTTGCAAAAATTCACCTAAAAATTCACCGGAAACAATCACAATAATGAAAACTTGGGCATCAAAAATTTCAGAATAGCGGATCCGTCCGGATCCAGCTAGAAAGATTTACTCACGGAGTCGGCCTGATTCCCAAATAGTATGATATGTTGGGCTATGGCTTCTAGGAGTAAAGTTGAAAAGTGTGACACAGTGACATACTGACATTGGGATGTAATATAAAGAAGAAGGATATGAGCTATTAAGAGCGTCACTTTAATTGAAAAGGTGTGACACACTGACTTTGGCATTTTATATATGAGCTATTGAGTGTTGTGTCCCTTTAGTTGAAAAAGTTTGACACACTTATATTGGTATTTATTCTATAAATTATCAAAAAGGTTTTAATCAATTTATTTTAATCAAGGAAGGCAATAAACCAATAAAACGCAAGATGATACTGAGCGTGAGAGAATGAGAAAAATAAAGCAACAGAAATTTAAAAAGCAAAACATAATGATTGACATTGCATCTAAATTATTAAAGTTCAAATAATTATCAAAAGATTATTGGCTGGAAAGCAAGAATCGGAAAGTAATTTTTCCATGCAGAAAGTGCCAGAGAAGAAGCTCTTAGCATAGAACATACGGTTACATCTAGACCTTTCACAGTAAAATGATGAGATCGTACTAGTACTGAGTTTAAATCGGTAAAGTTTAGCTACCAAAGAGAAACTGACATCGAGACAATTACGAAGAAATTATTTATAGCAAAAGTCAAATGGAATTTATGTAAAGGCGATGATAAAGTGATTGAAACCGAGATGCCAGATCAGGAACAGTAGCATTGCAGATTCTTCTTGGCATTTCATTTAGAATCTCTAAATATATAGGAGAAGCTGCAGACCACATGTTGTAGCAATATTCAATGCATGGACGAATGGTAGACTTATAATTTTGTAAGGCAGATTTGGGTAAAAAAAAAAGTTATTAGTGGGCCAACCGCTTAGCACCAGACTGCAATTGACTCGATATTATAGTTCCAGTTCATGTCTGTGGAAAACTTTAACAGAGAAGGCGGAATAAATGTGGATGCTTTAAAATTAATAAGACATTTATTGCCCCAATCAGTACCTGATCGAAACTCACTTTCGCGATCAGCTTCCAATATCAATTTATTGATCCTATCAGACTAACAATTAAGACATGAGGAAATAGTTTTATTATTAGCATAGATACCGAATCGAGAGTTGATGACATCAGGAAGGTTGTTGATGATAATTTCAAACAAAATAAGTCCAAAGATAGATCCCGCAAAAAGATCAAATAGAGAGGCCAATAAAGACAACATTCCTGTGGTGATTCCATATAAAGATATATTTAAATGTAAATGCATTGCAAATGAATATTTTCAGAAAATTCGTTATCAGGAATAAACGTGAAACATACTGACGTATATTACTATAATGTTCAGATTATAAAAGAATTTCTAATGGTTTTACTGTAGAAATGTTTTCAAAATAAGAAAGAATATCATGTTCAGTGGGCTGCAATCTGTGCAAGCGTTAATGAAAATAGAAGTTTATAAGCATAAATTAAATGTATTTATAAGGACTTTAGAAAAAAAATCAGTTGAAAGTAGAAATAGTCATTTGGAATATATATATATATATATATATATATATATATATATATATATATATATATATATATATATATTTGAATTGGACATAGTCCGACAATTTATTTAAAGACATTTATAATATGTTTAACGTTCTTTTTATAGATACAAGTATTTAAGCAAATGCTCTGTTTTATAATAAACACACACATATATATATATATACAAGTATAGGATTGGTATATACGGAATAAATTCCAATAACCAACAATTATTATTCTTAAAAGAGTGCTCAATACAGAGTAGAGCAGATATAATTATTTATTTAAATATTATAACATAAATATGTTATAAAATCACTACAAAAGTAGCCATTTTGTTTCAACATTTCTGGTGTCTTATCAAGTGATGATGTTGAATGTAGAATAAATGGTTTTAAAAGTTTCAAATTAATTAACGATCCTTCGCTAGGGGTAAGTAATGATAAAATATGGTAAACTGTATGTAATTTCCAGGAGGATATAGACCAGGGAAAACACTATGTCAAAAGACAGAGCAAAATTATTATTAATTAAAGAATATAAGTCACTTGAAATCCCATAGGCAATAATTTTTATACCATGAGAACTTTAAAAAAAAGCAGCTCTCAATTTTCGAGACCTACAAACAAATCACAAATAAAATGGAAAAAATATTCTAGGTTAAAATCAAGAGATATTACTATTTAATCTAGACAGTGGGAAAAGACAGAATGTTTATCTATTTTCATATACTGACTTTGAGGATGGTGGAAGGTGCTTAAAGTGTAATTAGTTCAGTGTGAATTGGAAACATGATATATTTCATCCAACAAATCATTTGTAGATAAAAGAAGATTTAAAAGAAGATTTAAAAGAAGATTTATAAAGATTTCGAAATTAGCAAAAAAAAAAAAAATCATATGTTTTTATATAATTAACCAAGACATTTAAATTAAAATACCTTAGCGATTTGAATTAAATGCTTATTAATTTTATTTAGAGAAACATAATTATAAAATTTATGTACCTGCAGTTCTGAATGTTTATATCCTAGATGCATTTATTAATACTTAGTAGGATATGTCTGTACTTTAAACTAAGGAAAACTTAGATCAAGGTTAATCCTCTGTATTTCATTCAAGAAATTCTCTGTAAATAAAATTTTTAAAAGTATCGGTTTCAGAATATTAAAAAAAATTTTTTTTCGAAATTAGCGAAAAACCTTTTTTAAAAATTAAATGTAAATTAGTATAAGTTTTTTGTATAATTAACCAAGAAATTTAAGTTAAAAAACATTTTTGAACGAAGTTTGAATTAAATGATTATTAGTTATATTCAGAGAAACATATTTATAAAGGTTATATACCTAGAGTCCTGAACTTTTATATCCTAGATGAATTTATTAAGATTTAGCAGGATATGAATATATTTTAAACTAAGGTAAAGGTAGATCAGGATAAATTCCCTAGTTTATATTTATTGCATTTATGAGTTTAGTTAAAGAGGTATTCCACATTAATTTAAAGGAGACACGTTTAACCCGATTACCACGTAGCATCAAACTTGGTAAAAATATGCACGCACACACACACACACACACACACACACACATATATATATATATATATATATATATATATATATATATATATATATATATATATATATATATATGTGTGTGTGTGTAATATAACTATACATCTAAATAATTCTAGCTCCATTAAACAACATATTATGTCACATACTGTTTCCCTTCTGCAATCTGATATACGTAAAATACTTATAGGTAATACTAAAATTATAGATAAACATACAGACATTAGACGCCTTAAAATCTTAGAAGCATTACATATTAAAAGCACAAGACCTCTTATTAATCGTATAGATTATAATATTTCTGGAAACATCCTACAATGTTTATAATATATTTAAATTTTATAACGTATTCTTCGATCTTTTGGCTTGTATAATAAAAATCTTTTTCACGCCGTCACATGATTAAAAAATCTTCGCCATGCACGTGATAACATCATCGCGTCTTTTGAAATTAAATGGATTTTAACGTTTACTTAGTTTGTTAAAAAATGTAGCAACATGATTCCGCTACAAGACAATTGGCAAATGTTTGTAAAAAAATTTTGACTAAAAAGATTTTGACCCTGAAGATGAACAATGATGTTCGAAAGTACTAGGTTATCGTACGGACAATATTTCTTTCGATATCATTTTCAAATCAAAACTCATTAGAAAATATGAGAAAATTCAAAAGAAAATATGCAGGACGATGTTGTCTTTAACATTCAACACAACATGTCTAAAATATATATATATTCTTTATTTTGCCCATACTACATACACTGCAAAAATGATAGTCATAATGGACATATCACTAGTATAAAGAAGTAAACAACATAATAAAAATCCATAACAGTCCTGGCTAACAATAATTTTAGTTAGAACCATATATTTGCATATTCGCATATATACATCCTTACGCACACACACGCATACATATATAATCTAAGCACAAATTACTGATCAATAACCTTATCAGATTTCATCCATCCATATACACATATACACGTATACATATATACGCATACATATTTTTTCTAGCTAAATACAATATTCTCACATATGTTCTGAAGCAGATACTTTTTTTAATATTATTTACAGAGACTTTGTTTACTGAAACACAGGAGATTAGACCGCATCTAACTTTTCCTAAGTTTAAAGTACAGTCATATCTGCATACTCAGCATATGAATATCCTTCCATTGTGAAACGGAACACTTATCAGTAAACTCACTAATACACACGTTAAACCACAAATGTACACGATTGAAAAACATAACGTAGTCGACATAACAACACAGCGCCAGCTACTGTAAAAATTCTTTAAACTTAATAACGCAAAAACGAAGGATTTATAGACCTATGTTTATAAGGACGTTTTCCTTGTTTTCTTATTGAAATGTTTGTAAAAGTATTTTTGATGCACTCTGTATATGAGTTCTACTTGAAGTTTGTCGTGAACTAGAGACCAAATAAATGTTCAGATCATTCAGAGATCAGTGGTTCATCGTGACGAATGATGTATAATGTTATTTTACTGCTGACATTATTACTCTTTACATAGGAAAACATTGAAAATCAAAAGGGAATATATTATTAGGAATTACGGCATGAAAAACTTACAGGACAGGCGTATTATATGTTTAATTATACAACTATGTCTATCATTATTGAATGTATAGTTTAAAACGGCCGGTTCCCCACCTCATTTTTTATTTTATTAACAGAAAAACTACTGAACATCGCCAAGATTTAATAGCATATATGATTGAAATTTCGTACGATTTTTTAAAAAATCTCGTCTCGTTGTATATAAAGCTGTCAGTGCTGTCAGGCATATTGTGAAAGAACAAAAAAAACTAAACAAACGCAATGTACATAATGTGATGAGGGTATGTTGACGCTTAACCCTGTGAAGATAAACTCGATGAAAGAGATTGTATTGAATGGTACTTCTGAGGCTGTCCATAAGTGTTGTTAGCTGTCAAACTAGACAGAGATGTCGCCAATGTCCACTTCCTTTTGCGCTTGTACAGATAACCTTGTACGTGCCTTTTTGTTTAGGGTTGTCTAGAAGTGATTTGATGATATCGAACTAATGAATAAATAAATGCAGTAAGTGTTTCGGGTGTTAATATAAGGCAAAAACCTCTGAAAATTGTAGAGTATTGGTGTATTAACTTATTTATACATGGCCCGAAGAAAAGGAAGAAAATACTATAGTATACATTACAACCTCCAAAAGGGCTTCGTTAAGCTAAGTAGCATTCATAATGATATATATGTGGCCGAGTGGTTAGAAGGTTCGCTTTCTGACAATGAGACCCGGGTTCGAATCTCGCCAGGAAGAAGATTTCTGATGTTATTGGAATGAATCGAGGTCGATCCCAGTGTGCGACACGTTTGGAAAGTGCCTGAAAACCATAACACGGGTTGAGCCAAGCCTTGTGAATAAAATTGGGTTGACGGAATTCTTGAGGACCGTCGATAGCTGTGCAAAAACGAAGTCACAAGTCATTGTGGCCGAGGGCTTGAGCGTGCTGGCCTTGTTCAAATTGTTGATCAAGCTAGATAACACACTCTCTCCCAGAAACTGTAATTAAGGTCTTCTCAGTATAGTTGCAGTATAAACCACAGGTGGGCTCTGTGGGTGTTGAGTAAACACAAATGTCCGATCGTCTGCAATAGGGATTGGCTCGTAGCCCTAGTAGGCGGGTATCCTTGAATACGAGTGTCTAGCTATTATTATGTATATTTATGGAGAATTGAAATGGGAAAAAGACTGCAGCACAAAGGTTGCCTTAAAGATTCACTATACAAATGCAATATTGGTCTGGATAACTGGAAGACTGGTTAACTGAGGACCGGGTTCCTTGGAGAGCTGGTATTGCTGATGGCGTCAAGATTTTCCATGCGGCATCACAAAACTATTCAGAACTGAAGAGAGGGATTCGGAGGGGATCCCTGAATTAACCATGAGTTGCCAACCTGACCATGTGCCCACTGCGAACGGATATGTCTGTCCAGGGCAGTTCTACTCAGTCACCAGAAATCACACCAATACCAACGGTCTCTTTCATGTGAGTATTTCGTAATGGCATGCCTTGAATAACCGACCTGTACTAGGGTGTGCCATTCCAGGTCGGACCTGACAAGGCATATAAAAAGACACATTGGAAGTGATGATGATCAAAGTCAACTTCCACCACCCAGCGATGATTTGATATGCCAATTGAACTGCCGATCGATGGCTGGCTTTATGAGCCACTGTCGTTCAAACAACCAATGAATGCAGTGTTATGGGGTGGGGTTAACTGAAGGACTGGACATGTCACTGATGGTCATACTCGCTTTGTGAGTCGATAGCCACTATAACATATATATATATACATATTGAGTCTGATTTCCTACCTCTTCGTCACCGAGGCCCGTAGAACAGTTGGTAGAGTGTTCGCTTGACAACCTAACTGTCAGGGTTCCAATCCTCGGTAGTGGATGCGCACTGCTGATGAGTCCCAAATATAGGACGAAACGGCCGTCCAGTGCTTTCTGCATTCTGTTGAGGTTTCAGACTCGATGAATCACTTAATTATATATATATATATATATATATATATATATATATATGTGTGTGTGTGTGCAGGGTGCGATGGATGTATATTAAATATTTTCTATTTTTAATTTTGAGCATGTGTGTTGTTTGTTTTTCATTTTGTCGACTGCACAGTACAATAGCGTCAGTCGTATATTTTCTGTGAGAAAAAGAGACTCATGACGCAATTCACTCCGCCAGAAATTTGGAAACGGCATGATGTGCTGCTAGGCATTCTTGCCGAAAGCACAAAAACAAAGATTTCAGAGCGTTTGGGTATCCGTATAAGAACAGTGTTGGATGTGTCTAATGGTGAGTACGAAAGTACAGCTGCTAACAATACTCACTTTGATCGTTCTCATAAGAAAATAACTCCAAATTTTGTTGGTGAGGTTGTCAGACTCAAAACGCAGGACTGCATACAGTGCCTTGAGGGGGTAGTTCTACGATGGCTCGAGAGGATGGCTACTGGAAGACCCTATATTTGGCAGCAGCACTTTGCATTATTCGACACAAGCAGCAGAACGCGGTTATGGCTGTCAGACAATTTTAAAGATGAACTGAAGGCAAAGATTATGTCAGCATTCACCAACTTGAAAAAGGCGATCGACCAGAAGAGTTGCATGAGATTCCGAAGTTGTTTGGAGGCTGTGGCTGAAGCCAATGCTGATTTTGTTGAATAGATTTAGTCTCTAGCGTTTCAAGATATTTTGTGTGTAAGTTTGGTAAATATATCTCTTAAAATGTGATGTCAGTGTTATCTTCAATTTTGCGTAATTTAGATGACAGTTTATCAATTGTGTATCTGAGTGTGTTCAGGTGTGGAGGTGGGACGAAGAGTAATAGAAAAAGTATTGTGTTAACTATGCATCATGAGAAACGCTGACGATGCAGAGACCCTTAACTTTAAATTTTCTGACGTTCGACGTCTCTACATGGAAAAAATCGCTCTCATTCAGCTGCCTCCAGATTTCGTTTTTGTCTCTATAGCCGTTGTTTTTAAATAACTCATATTAAGATGCGAACAAGCTTGGTATCTGCGAAAAGCAGATGTCCATGAGGAAGCTTCAATACTCTGGACATATTATACGACAAGTCGTCTTCGATAAGGACATTCTCCTGCCACCAGTGGAGGTCAAGCGTCGCCAGGGATGGCCACCAACTGTTGGTTTGATATTAAGATGTGAACAAAGTGCTTATTGAGAGAGATGATGTGACTAAAGAAGCTCCGATTCTTTGGGCATATTATACGACAAGTCGTCTTCGATGAAGACATTCTTCTGCCACCAGAGGAGGTCAAGCGGTGTCAGGGATGGCCACCAACTGTTGGTTTGGTATTAAGATGTGAACAAAGTGCTTATTGAGAGAGATGATGTGACTAAAGAAGCGCCGATTCTTTGGGCATATTATACGACAAGTCGTCTTCGATGAAGACATTCTTCTGCCACCAGAGGAGGTCAAGCGGTGTCAGGGATTGCCAGCAACTGTTGGTTTGGTATTAAGATGTGAACAAAGTGCGTATTGAGTGAGCGGATGACACTAAAAAAGCTCCGTTTCTGTTGGCATATTGTACGACGATAAGGACATTCTACTGGGCCCACGGGATGACAGTGGCGCCAGGGATAGCCAGCCACTACTTAGTTTGATGACATTAAGATCTGGACTGGAATGATGGTGGTTATAGTTGTAAGAATGATCTACTAAGTAATATAAACCATATATAATATACATATGCCAGTTGATTCTGGATATTCGTCAAACAGGTGAAGTAGAATCTTCAAGCCGCAAAGATATTAGTTTCTATATAAATCTCGCTAGTATATCGCCATTTCCAATGCAAGGGTTCTTACTAGCCACAATCCTTGTCCAACCAGCCCTGAGCTTTCCAGCTACGACACGTCATGCCAATTACACACTGATGAGTCATCATTATTATATCCCTATTCCATTAAGAAGAAATAAAAATTTTTTCAATATTTTACAGATTTATGTATGTGTCAACGTGATAGTCCTGGTTCATCGATTTGCTGCTTAAGGTATATATCGACTTGGAAACGTTGTTTCTCATGTTTCTTACTCCATGAGGTATATATCAGTGTGGTAACTCCGATTCAGTGATTTACACTATGATATATATATATATATAAGGCTCCATGTAATAATTTATTTCGCCAAGCCCTTTATTAAAGGACACTGGCCCGTGACCTTTAATAAAGGGCTTGGCGAAATAAATTATTACACGGAGCCTTAAAGTGGTCTGTTTTTTCTTAATATATATATATATATATATATATATATATATATATATATATATATATATATATATGAGTGGTAGCTCTGGTTTAATGTTTTACTGTCTGGGGTATATGTCGACGTGGAAACCTTGGTTGACTGTCTTAGTACATGAGGGATAGGGATTTTCCAAACGTAGCTTAGATGTGGCACAAGGCCGAAAGTAGTGGGCACCCAGTGAGTATCGAAATCACTACTCAGTTGTATTGATTCTAGACAGGTATAAGGGCGTGGTAAATGTTATTCAATGTTTTACACTGATATATATATATAAGGGCCTGACGATTGCGTCCAGCATGAAACAGCCTGTCGTTTCTGAGGGTTGACTTCAATGTTCACTTTATATATATATATATATATATATATATATATATATATATATATATATATATATATATATATATATATATATATATATATGGGTGTGTGTGTGTGTGTGTGTGAGGAAAAGCCTTGAAAGCCTTTCTTCGCTTTTTACCCTATGATTGATATATCAGCGTGGTAAACGTGTTTTACACTATCACGTATATATATATATATATATATATATATATATATATATATATATATATATAGATAGATAGATAGATAGATAGATAGATAGATAGATGTGGTAACCCTGGTTTAATGTGTTACTGCTTGAAGACCTTCGTTTACCCCATGATGGATATATCAGCGTGGTAAATGTTATTCAGTGTTTTACACTATTAGGTATATATATATGTGTATATATATATATATATATATATATATATATATATATATATATATATATATATATATATATACATATATATATATATATATATATATATATATATAAAGAGAGAGAGAGATTTGGTAACCCTGGTTCAATGGTTTACTGCTTGAAGATATATCAGCGTGGTAACACGTATTCAGTGTTTTACTCTACGATGTATATACCAACTTGACAACGATGGTTTAGCGTTTTATAATTTGACGTATATATAGGTGTGGTAAACATGGTCCAATGCTTTACTACATCATCAGAGTACTAATCCTGGTTCAACGTTTTACCGTTTGAGGTATATATATCAACGGTGGTTACCTGGTTCCGTGTTTTACTGCATGAGGCATATATCACTCTGGTCACGCTGGCTGAATGTTTTACTGCCTGAAGTATATATCCGCCTAGTAACCCAGGCTCAATATTTTACTGCATGAGTTATATATCAATGTGGTAACTCTGGTTTAACATGTTGATGCATGAGACTTTTCAATGTCTATTTGAAACCGGAAATAATTAAGATTAAACTGGAAACAAAACCCAAACAACCTAATTAAGCGTCAATGGGAATAAAGAAATAAATTGCAGATTAAATATCTTAAAATAAGACTCATGCAATTAGTTTGGAGAAAGCTCAAGGAAGAAACATGAATAATATCAAGTAGAATTCATTAAGATTTACTGAGATATTATCTTCTCTAAATTCTTAGTTGACACTGGGACATTGTTATACGATTTATGATTTCCGAAAATTTTCCAGAATTCCAAAAATAATTCTTGCTATGTTGACTTAATACAGTATATAATCTAACAAACATCATACCAAAAATCCCAAAATAAGCGCTTTGGCTTCACTGCACTCCACAAAAAGTTATCTTTTAGTTAGACAAAGAGTGGCCATAAATATCTTATCGAAATACATGCAATAAACCGATGCCAGAAGTGCTTAACTTTTCTTATATACCCAGTCAAATAGAGACCATGCGATAAGATAGGTGAAGTCCCAGTTAACCTTGACTCCGCCTGTTTCTACTACTTCTGCCACCAACGAATTCACAGATAAGGTAGTAATAAATCCGAGGTCTCTCAATTTACTGTGCATTACTGCTAGAATAATTTCCCTGTTGAAAGGTCTTCAACCCGACTACATGGAAAAGTCAATAATTGTCACGCTCTATGTAGGTTGTTAGGTAAGAACAGATTTTGTTAGTTTGTGTTGCTAAATTGTTTTTTTATTTATTTATTTATTTTTATTATTTTTGCAGAAGCCATATTTACTACGAATGGGAGTAATTCACGTCCGAAAGTTCTGCAAAAACACAAAGACAAGTGAGCAAAATCCCCGTAGAAGCTAGTTAACTCCCCGCTTGCTGATGTTGACATGTGATGGTGGTGAAAATAAAAATAAAACGCCGCCAAGTAAGGACGCCTGAAACAATGCATTTTTGGGAGCAACGAAAGGACAAAATACGAAACGAGACGCAGCAGCACTTCACGGAAACAGAGCTTATAAATATTTACTTAATTTTATTATCATGTAGGGATTTTCTCAGTTATTCTGATACAAGCCCACATATTTTAGCAATCCAATATAATTTACATCACTCGCCTACATGGTCATAATTGCAGGACATTTGATGTTGTTTATACTAAAACATTCACTAAAATTTGTTAAGTCAGGCAAGAGGTCATGAACTGTCTATATAGTGTTATTAGGTCTATAGACTAATTCGTTAAATATTAAACAATTCCGAGCTGTTTTTGTTTCTTTTTTAGAGTATACAGTTATCCGCTTTTCCTTAAATTTGCACAAGCAAGCATTGTTCATTATTATTATTATTATTATTATCATTATTATTATTATTATTATTATTATTATTATTATTATTATCTCCCTTGATATCTGCCGTTTACACATTTCTTTCCGGGTCCTTCCCAGGGACCTAAGGTTAGAAATGGCATCATGACACTTTCCACTGCAAAAAGAAATAAATAAATAAAATAAAAAAATAATTACATAGATAAAGCCCTTCGTAAAGTGTGGGCTGTACTTGTCAGAACATTTTTTGTATCTCTTTGAGGCATGGACTTCCACGGATCCCTTCAATCAGCCTACTGAAACCTTTTCCAACCAGTCCAAGGGCTACAAATACAACAAGGAATGTTGATGTTCCCATGTGCCACATTTTTGAGATTTCTATTTCAAGGTCCTTGTATTTTGACAGTTTTTCGAATATCTGCAAAGATACATTGCAGTCTGCAGGGACTGCCATATCAATAAGGAGGCACTTATTTTGTTTGTGGTCTTTAATAACAATGTCTGGGCGGTTGGCTTTGTTTGTTCTGTCATTGTGTATTGTGTAGTCCCATAGAATTGTAACAGGTCCTATCTCCGTAACCGGGTCAGGGTGGTGTTCGTACCAGTTTCTTCCAGTTTCCTTCCCATAGGAGTTGCACATTTTCCAATGCAGATATTGGCCCACACTGTCATGCCGGGTTTTATATTCAGTGGGTACCAATAACGTGCAACCTGATACAAGATGATCAATGGTTTCTGGATATTTATCACAGAATCTGCATTTTGGTCTAACACAGTATTTTAGTATATATGCTTGATAATTCCTAGTTAACAAGCATTGGTCCTGTGCAGCAATGATAAATTATTATTATTATTATTATTATTATTGTTATTATTATTATTATTATTATTATTATTATTTCCTTTGATTTTTGTTGTATACACATTTGGTTCCATGTCCGAACCAGTGACCTAAGGTCAGAAATGGGTTCATGACACTTCTCACTGGTCATTTTTGTAAAAAAAATAACCTTTGATGAAACACATTTTACATACATAATGTGTAATGTGTGAGCTGTATTTGTGAGTATATGTTTTTGTTTGTCTTTAAGGCATGGGCTACCAGAAATTCCTTCACTGTATCGATCGGAAACTTTTTCCAATCAATCCGCGTGCTCCAACTACAACTGGAATTACTGAATTCCTTATGTGCCACATTTTTTAGATTTCCATTTCAAGATCTCTGTATTTTGGTAGATTTTGAAGAGTATTCTTTCAATTATTATTATCATTATTATTATTATTATTATTATTATTATTATTATTATTATTATTATTATTATTATTATCCATTATGGCAAAATAGAAAGAAAAGGCCATCTGAAACAATCATGTAACCTTTCCTTTTACAACGCAACCAATCAGATGTGTCTCTTGCCCATCGAACCCATATTACTAGCCAGCCTCTTCTTTTATCCTATCTCTTGTTTAATTACACCCTTTTTTAAAGACGGCAAATTCATTTCTTTCTGGGTTATTGTTAAATTTATTTCGCTTTGACGTGTGCTAATTTCGATTGGCAAAGAATAGCACGAAACATAATCGAATCTATTCTCTCAGACTCTGATTGAAACACGTCATTAATTAACTGTTGATCCTATAATTAAGATGTGGCCCAGTATGCAGGGTCACGCACAGCTCGAAAGGAGAAGGCCAGAAGATAGTTTTCTTTTTTTTTATTCTCGGAAGACAAACAAAAAAGGTAGAAACGAGTAAAATGAATGGCAGTAAAGAGACTCAGACTAATATATTTCGTGATCTTTCTTGGTTTTCCTTGTATATGTGTATAAAACAATCCCCGCAAAAAAAAAACAAGATTTCTTTTGTTAGCGATAAAACAAGTGATCTGGCGTTTTGTTTTGGCATACAAATAGTTGGTGCGTGTGTCGAAACGGTATGATGGATACCGAGAACGAAAAAAGATTATTTGTTAACAAATACTTTTTTTAAGCGAAGAACTGAAATTATTTAGAAAAACAAGTAGACATCAACATTTCTTTCTCTCACTTTTTGCCTGTATGTCTGTCTCTCTCACACACGCATGCATGTAAACACACACACACACACACACACACACACGCACACATGCATATATATATATATATATATATATATGTTAATAAATATAAATATTGTCCCTCACTGGTAGAATGACTCGGAGTTTCATGTCTAAGAATAGACTGAACGTTACGTAAATTAAACTTTAATATAATATATTTGGTTAACACAATGTTGTCGCAGTCTTTATAATATGCTGGGATTACAGATTTTTTTTAAATTATTTTATATGTATATTTTGCATTTAAAATAGACGGGATATTTTTATTTTAAATTTATATTTATCAATAAATAATGATTTCTATTTAAAGTCATGAATATTTATTTTATATTAAGTCTAAAGTGGATTAATATTTGTTTCGAATTTTAAAAAATACTGAAAGAGAAAGGTTATAATTTGCAGTAAAATTAATCGGGATCAACGTATTTAAACTATTAATTTTTATGCCTATATGTAATCATCAATTTATTCGTCTTGTTTGGTAAACAAAGATTATTTAAGCGTTTTACGATAACAAATTTTTCTATAAGGCATAAATTGCACCTATCGCCTTTGCCATTATAAGATTTGCTTTTAGCTACAATATCTCACATATATTACCATTATCCTTTAATTGCCAGAAATTTTTGGAGAGGTCAGTACTGTTTATATATCTTATATTGACTAACATTATTCGATGGTGATAAAAACGAAATTTCCAACGATTTTCACTGGAACGGAAATAAAATTTGACATCGTTACCGGAATGCAAGCTAGCTCAGTATGACAGTCAAACGTTTAAGGGACAGATTATATTACATCCGGCAGTAGCATTTATTTTTAAAAATTCAACGTCATTCTCTTTGCTGTACATATATTTATTTCGTATATTGCCAGGGATGTATATTGATACATCGAATTTTTAACGCAGTTATAGCTGATGTTTACATTGTTTTTGTTAAAAATATTCCCTACTATTGCTGAGTAACATGCTTAGGAAATAAATTTTTAAAAATAATTCTAATATATATATATATATATATATATATATATATATATATATATATATATATATATAGATAGATATATATATATATATATATAGGCGGTAGAAATACCAAACACATAAATCTCCCAGAAATGCTTTTCACATAATGTTCAGAGAGAAGATAGAGGAAGACATCGTTACCCCATTAATGTCTTACTATTGTGTCGAAGGTCTTTCTGGTAAGTATATGAGTGTTCTACAGCACACACACACAGTATATATATATATATATATATATATATATATATATATATATATATATATATATATATATATATATATATGAAGAAATATAGTTTTAAGGTGTGCTATATTTATGGGATAAAATGCTCAATATCAGCGTAATGCAAATATAAATATAAAAGTGATCATTGAAGTCAACACTCAGAGGCGACAGGCTGTTTCATGCTGGAGGCAATCGTCAGGCGACCTGACCATTGCGTCTAGCACGAAACAGCCTGTCACCTCCGAATGTTTACTTTTATTATTTTTTAGATATATATATATATATATATATATATATATATATATATATATATATATATTGTAACCCGGATATAAGAGAGTTGTCGGGACCGGAGAAGAAGTATCTTATATCCGGGTTTCTCTTATATTCTGGTTTGGTCTATTATATATACATTAATACATGCTCTAATTTGGGACCAGAGAAAATCTATCTTATATCCGGGTTTCTCTTGTATCCGGGTCTCTTATATCCGGGTTACACTGTATATGACAAAGTGGAAAAGAGTTTTCATGTGACGCGTTTTGTCATTTGTGACTTTTCCACTCTGTCAGACATTTTTCCCTATATTATTCTTGATATATAAAATATTATACATCATTAACTCATATATATATATATATATATATATATATATATATATATATATATATATATATATATATATATATAGGGCCGGTAGAAATACCTCCCCACATATACCTTCAAGAACTACCCGCCATATAATGGTAGAGTATCTCGAGGAAGACATCTTTGTCACTAATGTCTTACCTTTATGCATGAAATATTTACCGGAGTTATATATGGTAGGTTTACCTACCGCACACAATATATATATATATATATATATATATATATATATATATATATATATATATATATATATGTCTGTGTGTGTGTGTGTGTGTGTGTGTGTGTGTGTGTGTGTATACTTGCTGAGTATATTAAGATTCGGGATCTCTGATCCGTATACATTGATGACTGAATAAATAGTGATGACTACCATTTAAACTGTACAACATCTTATTTTGTTACATTACTTCATATATTTTCTCTGACAACTCCCAGTATTATGCGAACTTCTTGTGTTATTCCCTCATCAAGTGTTCTTCTAAAAAAAGGTGCTTTTTCGGTTTGATTCAATGGATATCGGAATGAGAACCGTTTTCGAATTCCCGTCGAGTTTGTTACATTCAAATATAGCCTTGGGAAATCTATGAATCAATATATTCTCCCCCAGATATGGGTTGAAGAGTAGGACAAACTGGCTTCAATAGCCTTGATTGGCAACATTATTTACCGCATCAAGAAATAGCGACCTATTATGAAAAAATCTTCTTCCTAGTTTATCTTGAATCATATGGAACTTAACTAACTGACTGACATTAACTAAATATGTCAGATGCTCGGCAGCTGATTACAATAAAATTCCACTTAATTCGGTTCACAGTTTCGAACGCTTGAATTCCAAATAATAATAAAATAAAAATGAACAAAACATAGGTATACCTGTTAAATAAATCATTTGCATTTACAAACATATGCACATGAATTGAAAATAGTTCAAAACGGGTAAAACTAGTCTTTAGTTACGTTAAATTCTTTTGGACGGTTCACAGAAAAATCTATGGTGTGAGAAAAGACTTAGATCTTCAGCGAAGATTCACCGACTGTCCATGCTATTATGGTCGTAACTGGTTTGTTTAAATTCGCCTGAACATGATCGTCAGCGAAGATTCACCGACGGTCCATGCTATTATGGTCGTAACTGGTTTGTTTAAATTCGTCTGAACATGATCGTCAGCGAAGATTCACCGACGGTCCATGCTATTATGGTCGTAACTGGTTTGTTTGAATTCGTCTGAACCTGATCGTCAGCGAAGATTCACCGACGGTCCATGCTATTATGGTCGTAACTGGTTTGTTTAAATTAGCCTGAACATGATCGTCAGCGAAGATTCAATGACTGTCTCT
The DNA here is from genome assembly GCA_964036315.1 of Acanthosepion esculentum. Classification (NCBI taxonomy): domain Eukaryota; kingdom Metazoa; phylum Mollusca; class Cephalopoda; order Sepiida; family Sepiidae; genus Acanthosepion; species Acanthosepion esculentum. The sequence continues at coordinate 35,095,651 of OZ038505.1, forward strand.
GCTGTTGTTGTTGGAGACCTTTCGATTGAAGTGGCAAACACATGTTTCCTTCAGCACGCAAAGATAAATGCTCCGTTCCCACGTCTTCCCATATGTTTGTACGGCTAGGAGACAGTCGCATCGGTGCTCTCTGAATTTCGAAATCTGTGGGGTTTTATAAGAATCTTTTCCCCGAAAACAAGAACGCAAATAATGATCTTTTATTTTTTCTTCATTGGTCAAATCTTTCTCATGGTAATGTTTGTAACCTAGAAAAGGCTACTGAATGAGGAATAACCGAAACGGCGGTTGAAAATTAAATAGTAATCTTTATAACATCAGCAAAATACAATACTCGCCAGCGGCGTGATGTAGGTAAACCACCGCTACTTAGACAACATATTACTCCCACTTACAATAGTGTCCAACATATTTATGAGGATGGGATATACCCATTAGTGTTCATAGGCACGGTATATGACATGGTGTTAATTCATAACTCAATAGATACTTTGATTTAAACGGTGTGCTCTACATTGGGAAGTTTTTGGCGTGTTTGTAATATTGGCAGTTATTGGGTAGAAAATGAAGTTTGGGTGCGTTTTAATAGGTTATGTCTGTGAGTATCTAATTGCGTTGTAAATATTGTTTCTTTCTTATGAAATAATACCATTTCTCTAGAAACATCCTTAGGTTTATTGGGGTGTTGGAAATGTTTCCTGTTGTTGTTCTTTTCCTTCTTAATATTTAAACAAAGGATATATCTTTATTTTGACCCTCTCCGATTAAAAGTTGAAGACTTATATGTGAAAATATTCTGATAATATTGAGGGTTTAATTAAATATATGTTCACGGTATATGTAAATTAACAGGTATATGGATATGATAATTATGCATTTTTTTTTTACTGGACATTATTTTAATTGTAACAATATCATGGCTGGTGTATCTTCCGGCCTTCTTCCGGTTCCTGGCATAATTGAAAAGTTTCCATAATGGCTGAAAGGTAAACTTTATCTAATCCACATTGATTAGATTCCTCTCTACAGGTTAGATGTAATTTACATTATTTACACTGTTCGGAATGTTGTCCTCGTCTTCATTTTTATATTCACGATGTTTCGGCCGTCGTACGCTCCGGTCTTCTTCAGGTGATGGAAATTTCAAACTGAACCCTTTATGTCATCTACCGGGGTAGATTTTTCTCGTTCCAAGGACACATGTCCGAGTGGATAAAAGTGTTCGTTGGATCCAATGATTTGATCCAAACTGTTGAGGGTTCAATACCTGGTTATTGCAGTGGTGAAAAAATTCAATTAAATTAAATGGAGATAGCTGAGACATCCAGGACAGGCATGGCACGTGGAACTAGAATCTACCCCGGTGGACGAAATAATGGGTTCAGTTCGAAATTCCAGTCACCTAAAGAAGGCCTGAGTGTACAACGGCTGAAACTTCATGAATATGACAATAAAGATGCGAACAATATAAATAATATATATAGTTACAATATGTCATCTCAGTAATATAGACAGGTTAGAAGTTATCCCGTGTCAGTTAATACAATATTCATAATTCGTCCTTACCGAGTCACTTGTCTATTCCATTGGAAGAAACTACACATCTGATGAGGAGCTATTCGCATCAGGGATAGAACTTTCGACCTACAGAACATTTGATTTGTTTAAATAAATCTAGGCTACAAAAGCGTTTCATATGAGTACGTCACATAGAGCAATTGTATTTGCTAGGTTACCTTCACATATTTTAGAAGCATATTAGAAGACTCCAATTCATACAATGACATCAAGCCGCTCGTGTATATATATATATTTTTAATTTCTATCGCCCAAGTAGAGTATCAGTAGAGCCACTAAGATACTAGGTGTTACAGGATGCGGTTGAATTAGGAACTGAAATATTAATGACGATAGAAAAGAGAAAAGAGTAATCAGGAGGGAAGTAGATAGCGATTGACAGTGCATTTAAATTTTTGCAGATTAAAGTTGGCTGGAAAGCATGGAGCCGGAAGGGAGTTTGACAAGCGAGAAGTGTGAGCAAAGAAACTGTTAGCATAGAAATCACGGCTACATCTAGCCGGTTCGACTGTAAAGTGATGAGACCTTGACGCAAGTCTCGTACTGCGTTTAAATTCATAGAGTCTAGGTACCATAGCGAAGATATCGTCTGAATAATTACCATGAAAATATTTATTTAAAAAAGCACAGAAAGTCAACCTTACGGCGGTGCGCAAGTGACTGATACCTAGCCGCCAGACAGATATAAAATTAATTCAGTAAATAAACAAAAAATATAAAGGTGTCTAAGACACGGGTCTTTTTTTTCCAGCGGATTTATTTAGCCTATACATTGAAGAGATTCTGATAGCGAAGAAGTCCTACATGGACTAATTATTGATTGCCACAATCCTAAAATCATATCAAAATCAAATAAGTACAGTAATTTAAATATCTTGAAAGTGTTTCAATAGAGGACGGAAGGGGCGACAGCGAAATCTGAAGGCGCATGGGGATAGAAAAAGAAGCCTTAAAAATCTAAGCAAAGTATTAAAAAACATAAAAATATCATTAGAAACAAATAAATCTGTTCTGAATTGTTACGTAATCCAAGTCTTCTTATATATCAGTGAAAGCTGGACAATCACCTCACAGCAGAAGACATTTGACGCAACAGAAATGTCGTTCTACAGAAGGATGCTGAGTGTATACCATGGACCGAACAACGGCGGAGTTTCAGAGAAGATGGAAGCAAAACGGACACTTTTAATTGACATCAGATAGAGAGAGTTTAAAATTCTAGGGTACATAATAAGGAGAGTTTGATATTCACTGGACAGATTGAAGGCAAGAGTGGGAAGAAGAAAACTACGGATGACCAACTTAACCAGAATGAGGTAATGAATAGCGGAGCAAGTTTTAGCAAAGATAACAAAAATAATAGCAATAATTAAAATAACTACAAAGGAGAGGAAAATGTGGTGAGCTTTGAATGCCAACGTCCTGAAGATACAGGGTACATACACTCCTGAACAAAAATTTAAGACCACTTGAATTTTTAAAAAAAATGATTGTTTTTCATGGAAAAAATTTAAACATTTCTTAAGGCTACTAATTTTTTAATCTAAAAGGTTATATAGACAAAAAAATTATAATCAGAACATTTTATTGTGAAATAGACATTTTTATAAAATGAGGCGTTTTACACTTGATCAAAATTATAAGACCAGAGACAAAAAATTCTACGAAAAGTGTACGAAAACATTCAACAACCAAATTTAATAATGTGTTCTACCTCCACTGGTTTTGATGACTTCAAAAATTATTTGGGGCATGCTAGAAATTAGTGTTTCCATTAAGCTGCGAGAATATTGCTCCAGCTTCTGAAGATAGCTTCACGAAGTTCATTTTTTGTTGAATATTCTTTGCCATTTCGATAAACATCTCTTGCCATCCATCCCCAAACATTTTCAATTGTGTCCAAGTCTGGTGAGCATGCAGGATGTCTCAAGAGATGGACCACAATTGTATGTAGAAAGGTCAAGGTCCGGAATTCAGCGTGGATTGTAGCATTATCCTGTTTGAATAACCATCCATCGATGGCCCTCCGTAACGATGGCCCTCCGTAAGCAACGATGCTTTTCGTAGCATGCTAATATAACCAGCCGCTGTCTGACGTCTCTACACCATTTGGAGGTCTATCTTCCCTCTGTAAGAAAAGGCACACCATACCATTAGGGACCCTGCACCACTATGATGTGTGGAGAAAATTCCAGGAGGCATGTTTTTGTTATTCCAATATCGTTGGAAGCCATCAGGACCATCTAGATTTTTTTCTCATCAGGAAACAGGACTTTCTTCCACTTCTCAATGTCCCATGTTTGGTATTCACGACCAAAACCTTAAACGGTTCACTTTGTGACGTGGAAGCAGTCGAGGAATTTGTTTGCGCTTTTTATTTACCATGCCTTTTTGGCGTAAGTGTCGTCTGATGGTTACTGGACTGCAATCAGCATCTGTGGCTGCCTTAATTTGACTAGGAGAAAGTCCACTGGCTCTCACAACAACCCGTCTTATTACCCTACTCAATGCCGCAGAAATTTGGGGGATGGGGCTACCAGTAGACCTTTCCATGATTCACACTGTCATTTAGAAAGTTGCAAATAACAGTTTTACTGCGATTTACCTTACCTGCGATCGCCCACTGTGACAAACCATGATTATGGAAATCTAGAATTCGAGCACGGTCAACTTCGGTAAGTTTGCTTGCTTTAGGCATGGTGACACCTTTACGCAGTGATTGCTAATCTCTAACTAAACTAAAAACAGTGGAATTAACCTAGATCTAACAATTTATACCCCCTGGTCTTATAATTTTGATCAAGTGTAAAACACCTCATTTCTGAATAAATTGTTTGGATTATAACTTTTTGCTTATAGAATTAGTAACCTTACGTAAGAAAAAGTTTATAATGTAACCATGACAAACAGACCTCTTATAAAATGTTTTCAGGTGGTCTTAAAATTTTGATGAGGATAGTAGAAGAGGAAGAAGCAAGTGAATTTCTCTAACTGAACAAGACTGTATGATTATACGTTAGCTCTAGCGGAATTAAGAAGTGAGAGGTTTTAATTATACATCAAAGGTTCTTTCTTCATTAAACATTCTTATATCGTACTCATTTCTACAATATGTATGCTGAGTCTTTTAAGCGGCTTACCATGATGCTCACTATCTGTGCTTGTCTGTCTTCAATGCTACACGCATAATTCAGCTATGTGTAATTTTATCGTCTCCGCATGGATTAAGTTTTTTTAAATGTTACTCCAACCCTACTTTAGTAGACCGATGTTTTCACATTTGTAGTTCATAAATTTAACACGAGGATGCAGGCTTCTTGGGATGGGTTATACAGTTGAGGCCAAAATGTTCAGAACGGCATTGTTTTTGTCAGAAAAGTAGGTATAATCTTTTTTCAATGTTGTTTTATATTCTATAATTTTCACAGACAATAAATACGATATTATTTGTTGTTGTCTGAGATTTTGGTGTAATTTCAGAGGATAATACAAAAGTTATGGATGATTTAGTGATTTACTGTAAAACCAATGGCGGCCAAAATGACAGGACGGTTGAAAAAAAAAATATATATATATTGTCATCACAGACAGCTCATCAGAGATTTATGCACTGGCTGTTACGTAATTTAAACGTAAAAAATATATTTGGTTATCGCAATGATAGCGTAGGTATATATCATACTGGGATAACAGTTTTATTTTTAATTTAAAAAATTATATTTGGCATTTAAAACAAACACGATTTTTACACAAAAATTCATTGCGTCTAGAAGAATCCTCAACAGAAAGCAGTAGACGGCCTTTTCTTTCCTATTTTTGAACTCATCGGCAGTGCGTATGCACACCGAGATTCGAAGAAGTACCATTTTCATGCAACGCAAGCATCATACCAAATGTACTAACGGATCTCGGTGACAGTAAATTGGATATATAGCCGCTACTCAAAAATTCCGTGCTGATACCCATCAAAGGATTGTGCCCCAAGAACCATGGTGATACTATGCTCTCTCTGACTTCCTCAGGTTAGAATGAAAAAAAAGGCAATCTGCATGTGCAGAAAATGTGTTGGAAACGTTGAGAATAAGTGGGGGACATAAATCAAATGAAATTTTCTGCATAATGACTGTCATTTTCAGGTTTCAATGAGGTTTTCGTATGAATGCTATTATACTTTAGCTTGCTGCATATATATATATATATATATATATATATATATATATATATAGAGAGAGAGAGAGAGAGAGAGAGATAGGGTGCGAATGCTAAATTATCGTCATTCTATAGGTTTAATTTCGCGCATGTCCGTTGTTTTTTTTTTTGGTTTTCTTTTCGACTGCACAGTATGGCAGGTTTTGTTGGGTCGAGTGTATGAGAAAAAGAGCAAATATGACGCCGGAAATCCGGAAAAGGCATGCGGTGTTGCTTAGTATTCGCATCATTAATACGGACATCTAATCCGAATATTTAAGACTGTTTGTGTTTCAATCTGTGGACAGTACAGAGGATTCAGAATGCAGTGGATGAGTCTTACGATGGTGATTACGAAGGTGTTTGGAGCGATCACTTTTCTTGGTGACGTTATGCTTCCATATATTTCTATTAGAGCGACAGAGCGGACAACAATACAAAGTGAAGATGAGACGGCGATCTGACTCGGTACCTCAGTCCCACATGTCCAGTTTGGCCAAAGATAGGAAGAATGAAGGTCATCCAGGCAGGTGTAATCAAGGGGAGTAAAAAAAAAATACACCGAATTTAAATTTAGATTTTTGGTTTTCGAATGCACAGACCGAGAGATGTAATACATTTGATGAAATAAATATGTCGGATTAAAAATACATCCAGAAATTCTTCAGAAATAGCTCTACGTTTTGAATACAAAACAGCAAAGATATGGGCTTTCGAGAAAAATATCTGAATGAAAATGTGTGCTTTCCTTAAAATGGTAAATTAAGCCTTGCTGGACTGGGATTCTCTGTGTCGTCGAGTGGCTAAGTATGTCGGATAAAACGTGTTTTTTCCCCCAACGTGAGCCATAATTTCGATCCGTGACGAAGAGCACTTTTTCTTTAATTTTTCTGGAATGCGCAGTAAATAGACATTTATATATGTGGAACTATATAATATTACATGATCAAAACAACGCAAAGCTTATCGATGTTCAATATATATATATATATATTGGGACATGAATATGAAGACATATTTTTCAGATCTTGTTAGCATATGTGTGGTGTGTAGGAGTCATTTTATGGAGTCCTCGAAAATCATATCGTGCATGTGGACGTCTCCCGTCGCTGTCATTAAAATCTATTCAAAAATCGTCAAACGTAGAAATGTTAATTGTCCTTTCTTTGTTTGCAAAACGCAAATGAACTGAGTGACGTGGCCTTTAAAAGTCGGATACAGGTGTGTGTGTTCATGTGTAGGAGTTGGTGAAATATTTTCGGCCTGAGATTTAAAATCAATTGTTCATTTGAAACATAAGGAGAACTGATTCGTTCTTTTCAAGAATATAGGACAACAAGATTTAAGGTCATTGAAGTTCAATATTTTAGAGTAACGAGGCTTTAAGAGGGAGACAGACAAGAAGAAGATATTTTAAAAAATCGCATATATATATATATATATATATATATATATATATATATATATATATATATATATATATATATTTTATATATATATATATATTTAAGTATAGGATTGGTGTATACGTAATAAATTCCAATAACCAAAAAATACTATTCTTAAAAGAGTGCTCAATACAGAGTAGAGCAAATAAAATTTATTCGAAAATTATAACATTAGTATGTTATAAAATCACTACAAAAATAGCCATTTTGTTTCAACACTTCTGGTGTCATATCAAGTGATGGTGTTGAATCCAACACCATCAGCACCATCCACACCAAAAACAACGCCATCAACAAATTCAACAACAACAAACAACAAGATTCAACATGATCACTTGATAAGACGTCAGAAGTGTTGAAACAAAATGGCTGTTTGTAGTGATTTTTAACATATTTATGTTATAATTTTCGAATGAATTATATATATATATATATATATATATATATATATATATATATATATAGGCTGAGATGTGTAAATTGTCGCTATATTATATTTTAATTTCGTGCTACGCTTTTGTTTGTTTGTAGTTTGTCAACTACACAGTAGACTTTGGACAGTCCGGAACTAAAGAAAAAAAAACCCACCATGATGCAATTTACTCCGGCAGAAATTTAGAAACGGTATACTGTACTGCTTCGAAGCTGAAATACGAATAATTCAGAGTATTTGGGTGTCAATCTGAGGACAGTGCAGAGAATTCGGAAAGTGTCGGGTGAGTCTAATGGTTATTACAAAGGTGTTTGGTGTTATCGCGAGTGATGGCGACGTTATGCCTCCATTCATCTTCCCACAGTGCCTATGACTCAACACGAATACCTACATCGTGCTTTGAGGAGGTTGTGCTGCCCTGGTTCAAGAGGGTAGCTGCTGGAAGACCCTATATAAATAGCAACATAACTCAGAACCAAGGCCCACAAGCAAGAGGACCAAGTAATGGCTCTCAGACAATTTCTGCGACCACATCACCCCTTCTGGCCACCTAACTCGCCACACTGTAACCGCATTAATTATTATGTGTGGGGTGCAGTTGAATGGGAGACCAACAAAGCTCCTTGTAACACCAAAAAGGAACTGAAGGCAAGGATTATGGCAGCATTCACCAACAAACAACGAAACCGCCCGGAAGAGTTAGATTGCGAAGTCAATGGCGATTTTATTGAATAAATTTACTCTTTGGTGTTTCAAGATATTTCTATGCAATTTTAGCAAATATATCTGTTTAAATCAGATGTCAGTGTTATTTCCATTTTTGGCGATGAAAAGTTTTTTAGATGAAAATTTATCCATCGCACCCTGTATATATATAGAGAGAGAAAGAGTGAGGCAGGAGAGTCAAGACTGACGGAGAAAGTAATAGAGAGACAAAACGAATGGCCACGAGGATAATGTTTATCAAGCGTTTCTTTTAAGCGCGTCTTGTGATTTTAAACAGCAGGGAGTTTAGTTCCAATTGGGTAACCGAAATTGACATTTGTTTTGTTTTTTGTTTGTTTGTTTTTTCTTTTTCTTTTTTTTTTTGGGGCCAGAGTAAAATAAGTTTCGTATATACTCTCTATACATTACTCTATAAATAATCCGTATAAGCACACAGAAAGACGTTCCGGGCATAGGAATGAATGCTGCGTTGTGACTGTTTCATGATACATTATGGTCTTCGCACAAGATGCCAATGCTACTTGAGCGGGCTCTGTTTGTTGAAGATTAAAGAAAAAGAGAAACCGACGTTTCCAAGTTTCTGTTCTTTACGCTTATAATTTCTAAATTGTTTCTTTATGCTAGTTGGGTGGTTGGAGGACGTGTGTATGAAAACATATATTTTATTTATTTAGTATTTTTATTTATTTAGTATTTTTCATTCCATTTGTTTTGCATATATTTTCCTTCATGTAATTGTAAATCTATGTTTATATACACACACACATATATATATATATATATATATATATATATATATATATATATATATATATATATATATATATAATGTTATTCACAGGCAGTACTGTTTCGCTGTATCACAGCTCCTCAGTGCGACTAGACTTCCGAATGCCTCAAGCCAGGATTGAAACACAACTAATTTGGTGTCAGTCAGAGCTATCTTCACTCGGTAGAGTTACACAACTAAATCTAGCATATTGTTTTTATAAATGTAAACAAATATCTGTGTGTGTTTGTGTGTGTGTTTGTGTGTGTGTATGTGTGAGAGAGAGAGAGGAGAGATGAAGAATAAATAGGAAAAGTTTATCCATCAAACAGATTACACTTCTATTAAAGCATCATCTGTGAATAAGATATGGAGTAAAAGAAGAAACAAATTATTTACTTTTCATTGTTTAATCTGGTTTCTCGTAAATTCGTATTTGTATAGGTTAATCAAAGAATTTGATAGAAATGCTTGCAGTATCCCTGATCTTCAATTACATCGCCTTAGGCTTTAGCGTAGTATTCGTTGCAAAACCCTTCATTAGAGAATTCTTTGAAAAATATTTTCCGTATAATGAACAGGATTTGAATGGGAATAAACATAAAACATCTACAATTATTATTTTACTCCTGAACGGTTATATATAATATCTATCATTCTATATAACGGTGAATACTGAACAATATCTTCAGAGATGAAGAAGAAACTTGTGGCTTCAGAAATGGTGTTCTGCAGAAGGATTCTGAGAATGACTCGAACCTAATATGTGAGGAACGACTAAGTTTTAGGGAAAATGGAAGCAAAAATGGCATCGGAAAGAACCAGCTGAAATAAAAAAGAGGGTCTGGAGAATTTTACACGAACATGAGATAGTGGAAGGCAAGAGCAATAGGAAGCTAGCAATAAACTGGCTAATGAGCGTTGATGGTTGACAGGGCAGGGTTTAGAAGAGATACAATAAGACAAAATTTAAAAGAGCTACAAAGAATAGTAATTGTGGTGTGCCAGTATCGCCAAAGTCCTGAAGGGATACGGTACATTGAAGAACTAGCTTGTGCAAATATTTGTCATAACAGATTAATAGGAGAGATAGAAAAACAAAAACAAAAAAAATAAGTTAATAAGATACAAAGGTTAGGAAGTTGATGTAGAGTCATTAGGAAGGGACACGACGCATAGATTAATAATAGCAATAATAATAATAGTAATAATAATAATAATAATAATAATCGTAATAAAATAATAATAATTATAATAATAGCAATAATAATAATTATTATAATAATAGTAATAATAATACTAATCGTAATAATAACAACAATAATATTAGCAATAATAATTATAGCAATAATAATAATAGTAATAATAATAATAATTATAATAATAGTAGCAGTAATAATAATAACAATAATAATTTTTACAAAAATAATACTATGAATAATAATAGTAATGATAATTATAATAATAATAATTATTATAATAATAATTGTAATAATAATAGCGATAATAATTATAATAATAGCAATAATAATAGTAATAATGATAATTATAATAATAGCAATTATAATAATTATAATAATAATAATAGTAATAATAATTATAATAATAATAGTATTAATAATAGCAATAATAATTATAATAATAATTATAATGATAGTAATAATGATAGCAATAATAATAATAAAGCAAAATTGTCTCGCAAAGTATATCGACAAGTCATGACATCATTCTTCACTGCACTCGAAAACCCAGCAAAGAACACCACCAATCAAACATACCAAATATGGAGAAGTACGGTGGGAAATGATATAAGACCTTACCTCAATCCATGCTTCCTAATGTCCGTAGGGACATTATGCGAAACAACTCTCAAAGACAGAAATAGATAGGATAAAACTATTCCTTAGTCACACCAGAGGCACTGCCATATCAACCGTCTAAATAGCCGTCATGGAATCTTTCAAGGAGACTCTCTGTCACCCCTTCTGTCTTGTTTGTCCTTAATCCCCCTTACGCATGAACTGAACAACAGTAGCTATGGTTACAAAATAAATAAGAAAATATTCAATAACCGACTCTACATGGATGATCTCAGACTCTTTTCCAAAGACGACAATCAGTTGAAAGTCCTCCTCAATATTGTAAAATACTTCAGTGACGAGATAGGTATGGACTTCGGAGTAGATAAATGTGCAAAAGTAACATACAAGAAAGGGAGAATTACAGAAACACCCTTAATAGATTTAGATTTTGTCACAAAGATTAGTGAACTGGAACAAGATGAAGCCTATAAGTACCTAGGAATTAACGAAGGAGATAGCATACAACAACACCAAATGAAGGAAAAGGTAAGAAAGGAGTACTACAGGCGTGTACATCTGGTACTAAATACCGAGCTAAACTCAAAAAACAGAATATCCGCCATAAACACCTTGACTTTCCCTGCTGTGCAATACAGCTTTAATGTCCGGAAATTAAGCGAATGGACGCCAAAACGAGAAAGCTTCTCACTTATTACCGCATGCATCATCCCAAAGCTGATGTTGATCGTCCGTATGTGCCCAGATCCGAAGAATGGATGATGTTATGTGTCAAAGAACATGAAAGTAGTAAGCGTCTTTACTCCGTAAAAAAGGAAGCCAACAAATTCAAAATGGAGTTTCAAATGGGCGCAGAAATACAAGTAAAGCACAGTACACCGACCGAAGCTGCAAAATACTTAAAAAAGAAAGCAAAGACAAATGCAACCGACTAGAAACAGAAACAAAGGCAAGATAAATCGCTTCATGGCCAATACTCTGTCCGTACCAAACAAACTGACGTAGACAAAACCCGCACCCATCAGTGGTTACGTAGTGCAGGGTTGAAAGCTGAAACTGAAGGTTTTATCCTTGCTGCACAGGACCAATGCTTGTTAACTAGGAATTATCAAGCACATATACTAAAATATTGTGTTAGCCCCAAATGCAGATTCTGTGATAAATATCCAGAAACAATTGACCATCTTGTATCGGGTTGCACGGTATTGGTACCCACTGAATATAAAACCAGCATGACAGAATGGGCCAATATCTGCACTGGAAAATATGCAACTTCTACGGGAAGGAAACTGAAAGAAACTGGTTCGAACACCACCCAGACCCGGTTACGGAGATAAGACCTGTTACAATTCTATGGGACTACACAATACACACTGACGGAACAATCAAAGCCAACCGCCCAGACATTGTTATTAGAGACCGCAAACAAACAAAAATGCCTCCTTATTGATATGACAATCCCTGCAGACTGCAATGTATCTTTGAAGATATTCAAAACCTGTCAACATACAAGGACCTTGAAATAGAAATCTAAAAAATATGGCACATGGGAACATCAAAAATCCCTGTTGTATTTGGAGCCCTAGGATTGGTTGGAAAAGATTCCAGTATGGAAGTCCATGCCTCAAAGAGATACAAAAAATTGTTCTGACAAGTACAGCCCACACTTTACAAAGGACATTATATATGTAATTTTTTTTTGGCAGTGTTAAGTGTCATGATGCCATTTCTAACCTTAGTTCCCTGGGCGGGACCCGGAACGAAATGTGTAAACGCCAGAAATCAAAGGAAATAATAATAATAATAATAATAATAATAATAATAATAATAGATTGATCAGATAAATCAGAAAAATGACAAAATGGACAGAATAGAGTTACTCTTAATGTAGCATTGTTAAATAAGATAAGAAAACTAAAGTAATTAGCAAATTTGATAATTCTCATAAATTTAGCAAAAACTAGAACATCCATAAACCCCTCATTTTTCTTTTCAACATATTTCACGATACAAAATGTTGAGCTAACAATATTATCAGTTTTATTATTAGTTGAACATTTTAATTTGTATTTAAAGATGGCAAAAGAAGGTTTATTGTTCCACAGGTCTTCATAGTTAATACATTGCTTGAAATTTTGGAGTAACAGCTTAAAACAGATGAAGCCTTTTTCAAATTAATAAGCATATTTTTTATTATACATATTTGTTTCTGATTTGCATTTATTTCAAAATACATAATGGCAACAAATCAGCATGCATCTATTTTTTAAAAACAATTCACTCCAAGCAAGGTAAGAGTGCCACTAGCATGCAAGGGATTACAGAGGATTGAGACCAAAAGCAAAGAGGCGCGTTTGAAGAAAGAACACGAGGGAAGACGGGGAACAAGCTCAGATGTCGATTGACATTACACTAGAATATTTAAAATTATAGTCATCGGGGAAGCAAGTAAGAGGAAAGTAAGTTCCACAGACGGGAAGTGCAGGATAAGTAGCTGTTTGAGAAGAAGAGACGGTTACATTTAACCGTTTTGACAGTGAAAGGGTGAGACCGAGACGCCAGCCTGGTAGCACGTTTAAATTCACGCAGTCTACGAACAAGCGACAGTGGCTCGTCGAAAAAGTTACCGTGAAAATATGTGTAAAAGAAACAGAGGGAGGCCACAGCACTTCTGTGGGATAACGATTGTAGACTAGATACCAGATCAGGAACTATCATCTTGCATATTCCTCACTGGATTTTGTCAAGGACCTCGAGACGTACAACGGGAGCACCAGACCATATTTGACAGCAATATTCCATGAAAGAATGGATGGTTGATTTATAGATTTGCAAGGGATTCAGACGAGAAAATCTGGCATGACACAAAGAGCGAAATTTCCTTGCGGTAGATGATGCTATTGATTTAAGTAAAACTTCCTGGCACGATTTATTTACCATCAAATGATGTGACACATATCGCCACTTCACCTTTCAAATACTTGTTTATATATATAAAAAAAAAGCTCTAAGTACTGAATTGTATAAATGTATGTCGTGTTATGCATATTTGCATTTATTTAATAATGTTATAATCTATTATGAATTGATTATTTTTATTATTCACACGCATAATAGTTGCAGTATAATATGAAAGTGTTTCTTTATATACGTGGATTGATATAAGAGCGTGTATTGAAAACAGATGGGGAATTTCCTTTAAGGTATGATGTAAAAACAAAAAATGTTCCTAGCTCAAGAGCGTCCGGTCTAATTGTAAGAAGATTTCGTGCTACACTCGGCAGACGGGTATTGTAATACACTCCTAAACTGACTGGGGGATTATGTATCGTTTATACTGTATCTCGGAAACACACACACACACACACATATATATATTTCAGTATAGATTTATGACGTCCAAGTATATATTACTGACTATTACTTGCATCATTTACATTTGGATTGTTATCCTCCTCTTCATTGCCATATTCACAATGTTTTGGCCGTTGTCCGCTCCGGCCTTCTTCAGGTGATTTCAATTTCGATCCGAACCCTTTATTTCGTCCACCAGGATTGATTGTTCTAGTTCCGAGCGCCATGCCTCTTCTGGATGTCTCGTTTATTTAACTCAACTCTCCAAGTTTTTGCATCACTACTGCTGTTGCCTGGTATTGAACTCACAACTCGTCGCGTCTAATCACTGGATCTAACCAACGTCTTTATTCACTGATCGTTGAGAACTTGTGTGTATGAATTTTGGGAGAGTTGAGTTAAAGGGAAATAACTGTGATATCCGGAAGTGGCATGACACGTGAAACTCGAACAATCTACCCCCGTGGACGAAATAAAGGGTTCGGTTCGAAAATCAAGTCACCCGAAGAAGGCCGGAGACTACAACAGCTGAAACGTTGTGAATATGGCAATATAGATGAGTATAACAAATAATTCAAGTAATCATAATACCTCATCTCAGAGATATAGACAGATTAATGACCATCTTTATTTATAATGGATTTTATTTATAATCCGATATTGTTTTCTGAAAGAACCAACAATAATTCTACGGTTGACAGGATGACAAATGGCCTACTCTTTTTTTAAGGCGGGGGATAAATTGTATGTATTGTCATATACAGCATATGTTTAAATAATTCTTTATGATAGCTATTTTGTTTAAACATGTAGAGCATAACCGACGAAAGTTTCACAGATTTTGCTAATTTTTACGACGGAAAATATTTTTGGAAGTGAAGGCCGAGTCATGGATAGCAGCTCAGATTGAGGAATCGTGGTTTCGAATTCCTGTCGAGTTCGTTACATTCGCTTACGTGCTAATTACACTTGGGAAGCTATTCATGTAAAAAAAAGCTATGGTTAATTGCGGAACACATATCGGCTTGGTTGGAAATCAATCAGGGTAGGACAACTCGGAATTTAAAACCTCCAACTATGTGTAAAATATCCACACAAAACATCAATTAACCAAGCGTGGTTTCTACGGCTAGACTCCTAAAGAGGAGGGATTTTTCATTTGGATTTGGAATCATTTCATGCTGTCATGTTTCATAATTCTATATGGATCGAGTGAAAAGTATCCCAGGCTGACTAAGATACGGTCATTAAATGCGACCAAATGAGATATTTTTCAACATAGTCCCCCATGCGATACACACAGTTATTCTATCGGTGTTACAGTGCTTGGAACCATTTAGTGAAGAATCTTTCAACCTACTGGTACAAAAATTCAACAGCCTTCGTAATCACCGCAATACTATTTTAGAGTCAAGTTCTTTTTTCCCATGTTGGCATACAGATAGTATTCAGATGAAGCCGAATCAGGAGAGTAAGCCTGAGCAAGTTGATAGATTACTCTCCATTCATGGTGTGACCCATAACATAATGTCATTTGCAACCGCAAAATCTGAGTCCATTACCTTCCCTACAGATGAAACGACATAGGTTTTCTTTGAAACAGCTGAGAAGGGATTTGACCATTGCAATGGTTTTCTCTGTCTATGGCTCAAATTGGTGAAACCAACACTCATCATGGGTTAGGAAACGTTCAACGAAACGAGATGAATTTGCAATAAACACTGCCAGATTTTCCCGTGGTGTGATCAGATGGTGGGAGCTTGATCAGACGCCAGAAGACATAGCACCCACCGAGTAGAAACCTTCGTCATGCCAAGTTCATTGTGCAAAGTATTCTCGACTCGGTCACGGGATATGATAATTTTATTGGCTATTTGATTTATAGCCAATCACCTGTCATCCATTACCATATGGTTAACAAATCAATATTTTCCTCCCTGGTTTACAGTTGCAGGATGTCCAGACTCTGAGTGAGGTTCAAAACTCTCCCTTCCCCTGCTAAATTCAGACGCCCACCTTTGCACTCTTGATAAAGCTGGAGTGTCATTCCCTAAAGTAGCAACCATATCAACATGAATGTCCTTGGGGCTAAACCCTTTTTTCTACGATGATAAATGCTGCCCCTTTTTAAGAGAAGTCGCTACCTGTTACATTTAAAGCCTTCTTTGAAGAGTCAGTTGTAAGTTTACGTGTACAGAAACAGGACAGTTATTAATAAGAAGTTAAATTAATACATGCAGCATTAGTATTACTCTCTTTCTCTCACTCATTCTTTCTATTCGTTTAGCCTTCTCTCTCACTATTTACTTCATTTCTTTATTATCACCTTCTCATCCACTTACTATTCTTACTCTCTCTAAATATTGAGATGTTTTTCGTTCATTCCCTTTAGGCTATCTTTCTTTCAGTCTTTCACTTTAACTTGCCTTTGTCTCTTTTTCCGTTTGACCTTCTCTCTCCTTTTATTTAACCCTTCTTTTTTATCTGCTCCTCTTTTTCCCTATCACTTTCTTCACTCTTTCATCTATTTCTCCCCTTGTGTTTCTTTCTTCTTTCCTTTAATTCTCATCACGGCAATTCTTTCCCTTTGTCTTTCTTCCCGATTTTATTTTATTTCTCTTCAGCTGGTTTTATTATTTTCCTTTTACCCGATCTTTCTCGCTCTCTTTCTCTCCGTCTCTATCTCTTCCTGCTTTTCAACCTCCGCCTTCTCTCTGTCCATCTCTTCTTTCGCTCTGTCTCTATAGTACTTTCACTGTTTCTGTGTTTCTTTTCTCATTTTATTTTCGTCATTCTACCCTTTAGCTCACCGTCTCACACGTTCTTTCCATATTTCTCTTTTTTTCTCTCTTCGTCACTCTTTTATTTCTCACACTTTCTATCCGTCTCTAGATTGTTTCTCTCTGTATCTCTCACAATGTATCTATTTTATTTCCCTCCGTCTCTCATTTGTTTCCGTTCCTCTCTATTTCGCTTTTAATTTTTTTTCTCTCCACCTCTATGTGTTTCGTGGTTCATTTCCGTATCTTATTTTCCTCTATGCTTTTATTTTTAACCTTCATCCCCCTCTCCTTCAACTTCTACTGTATCTACATCTTCCTCACACTGTCCCTTTTCATTCTTTCTGTATCGTTTGTTTCTTTTAGCCTTTCACGTTCTTATCCTGTCTCTCTCTCTTTACATTGTTACTATCTATCTCACTTTTCATTTATACGTCTCTGTATTATTTCCCTGTCTCTCAATTCTCTCCTTTACACTCTTTATGTCGCTGTTAGATTTCCTTTCTCCAAACTATAACTCTCTTTCTATCTATCTTTCCGTCCTGGGTAAGACGATAAACTACATCCAACAGCAAGACCTCTGATCAGGAGGTTTTGAGGAGCGTGGAACCACCTCTTAATTGCTGATGTTCCCAGGTCCACCCTGACCCGGGGTAGTAGCACCTGTTAGGGTCCCAGCTATGGGAAAATAGTGAAATCCCAAGGTGTGTCCACGTCCTGGGTATGACGATAAACTACATCCAACCAAAAGGCCGTCAATCCGATCAATCGGCTGGTCATGTCATGCCCCATCACATCTAACCCATCCCAGAACAACTACAACTTACAATTAACTTTCCCTCCCAAACCCTACACTAAATATACTAACACCTTATCCCTAAAATGTGATGGGGAAGCAATGATGTTGCCAGCTATACTTTTTTGAAACAATGATGTTGCCAGCTATACTTTTTTGAAACAATGATGTTGCCAGCTATACGTTTTTGATATATTTAGTAAATACTGGATCTGGCATTAAATAACCCATAGTGGTTGATATGCCATAAAACCCCAAACAAACCAAACAAACTTTCTATCTATCTCTCTGTCTCTTTCTTTCTCTCTTATGTTTTGATTCATATCAGTTTCTTTTTCTCTTCTAGGTTTTGTTTTTAACTTTGCTTTGTCTTCCTCCACTTCTGATTTCTATTCGTACTGTTTTCTTTCACCTCGTCTGACTTCTCATCACACAATCCTTCTTCTTTCTTTTCGAATCTTTTCTTTCCGTTACCGTCTGCTTTTTCACGGTCTCTCTATCTCTCTCTGTTCATCAGTCTGTCTCTGACTCTTGTTGACTTTTGTCTCTTTCATTTTTCGCCAATACTGCATCGTACTCTTGCTCTCTCTT
>OZ038505.1:35119133-35169133 GCA_964036315.1 Acanthosepion esculentum
AAGGATTTTATTTATCAGATTTTCATCACTTTAAAACGTTATTTTTTAGTTGATGTCCATATTTGGTGACACACTTCATTCAATTATTAAACAGTATATTTATTTATGAAACGCAGTGAGGTAAAGAAACATTGTTTAAAATGAACGAATGAGTTAGATAAAGAAATATTAATTCATTTAGTAAGTGGGTGATATAAAAAAAGACTGATAGAATGGTTCAGTGAGTGTGTAAAAGAAAGTTTAATTCAGCGCGTGAGTAGTGTGTGTCAAAAAAGATGTCTTCATTGGGTGAATGAGTGACTTGTAAAAAGATAGATTCAGTGTGTGAGTGTGTTAAAGAGAGATTAATTCTGTGCGTGAGTAAGTGTGTTAAAGAAATATTGATTCAATGAAAGAGACAGTGAGTTGAAAAAATGTAATGTGTAAGTGAGTGAGTTAATGAAACGTTGATTCATTGGGTGATTAAGAAACATTGGTTTAATGGGTGAGTGAGCGAATTGAAAAAAGATTGATACAATAGGTCAATGAGTGACTTGAGGAAAGATTGATGTAATGGGAAAATGAGTGATTTGAAGAACAATTGTATCAATGGCGAACTGAGAGTGGTTAAGAAATATTCATTCAATAGGTGAGTGAGTGAGTGAGTTGAAAAAAGATAAAGGCAATGGGTTAGTGAGATGAAGAAAGATTGAATCAATGGGTGTGACTGAGTGAGTCAAGGAAATATTGATTCAATGGATGACTGAATGAATTAATAAAACTTTGATTCATTGGGTGAGTGAGGGTGTGCTGTGTTTAATAAAGATTGATTCGATGGGTGAGTGAGTGAGTGAGTGAATTGAAAAAGATTGATACAATGGGTGAGTGGGGAAGTTGAAGAAAGATTGATATATTTGTGCAAGTGAGTGAGTTAAAGATTTTATCAGTGGGTGAGTGAGTGAGGAAGTTAAAGACAGATTGATTCAATGGGTGAGTGAGTATGTTAAAGAAAGAGTAATTCAATAAGTAAGGCAGTGACTAGAGGAAAGATGGATGAAATGGGTGAGTGAGTGAGTGAGTGAGTTAAAAAAAATTGTATCAATGGGTGAGTAAGTTAAAGAAAGATCGATATAATGGGTGAGTGAGTGATGAAACGTTGATTCATTGGGTGAGTGAGTGAGTGACTGTATTTAAGAAAGATTGATTCGATTGGTGAGTGAGTGAGTTGAAGAAAGTTTGATTCCCTGTGTGCGTGAGTTTGGTAAAGAAAGTTTAATTCAATGCGTGATGTGTAAGTTAAAGAAAGATTGATTCAAAGGGCGCTGATCCATTTGGCGAGTGAGTCTCAGAAAGACTTATTCTCTGGGTGAGTGAGCGAGCGATTTGAAAAGAAGATTGGTGTGTGAGTTTTAAAGAAAGATGTTATCAATGTGTGAGTGAGTGAGAGAGTTAAAGGAAGATTTTTCAATGAGTAAATGGGTGAGTTAGTTAAAGAAAGAGTACTTCAATGAGTAAGGGTGTGAGATTGATTCAATGTGTGTTTGAGGGTATTAAAGAATTATTGATTCAATGTGTGACTGTGTGATTTAAAGAAAGATTGATTCAATGGGTGAGTGAGTGATTTGAAGAAATATTGATTCAATACGTGAATTTGTGATTAATAAAAAGATTGATTCAATGGATGTGCTTGTGATTTAAAGAAAGATTGATTCAGTGGGTGAATGAGCGAGTAAAAGAAAGAGTAATTTTATGAATGAGTAGGTATACGAGTGACTGTGTCAATGAAAATTAATTTCATGAGTACGTAAGTTAATGTTAGTGTGATTTAATGAGTGAGTAGGTAAGTTAAAGATACCTAATTTAGAGAATGTGTGAGTGAGTGATTGATTTAAAGAAACATTATATAATGAGTGAAGAAAACTTATTTTGTGATTGTCTATGTGCGTGAAGGAGTGAATGAGTGAGTGTGTCATCGTTATAATGTTCCATTCAATGAATGGGTAACAGAAAGAATAATTTGATTTATGCACCGTCTTTCAAGTATTAACGAATCATACTTTATCTTTTGTTATACCAGAATTATATAAAATTTGCAGAAACGAAAGAAAAAGACAGTGCATTTCATTTACCTTTTCTAAGCTTCATTTAAATTCGAAACTTTCTTGAGAGAAATCCATATCAAATCTTAAAACATCTAAATAAAGTTAATTGATTAATTACTAATCTTATTTTAAAAAAAAACTTCTGATATTAAAATTATTTAAAACTGACTTCAGATTTGTTTTTTCAGTTTACTCTCCATATTTGTAAGCGAATAGTGTTTATTTTTCCGCATTTTATTTTAAAAATCAGACATTTCATAAACATTTAAAGAGTTTATTTCCTGTTGGATATAAATTCAAAGATTTGTTATTCATTTTCTAAACAGAAAATTATTTTCATTTTATGTTTATGTTGTAATAGAGAACAAGTTAAGTTTAAGAATAAGTAAAAAAAGAAAATAATAAGCTGCGTGTATATTAAGTTTTTTAGGTTAATAGAAATATATAGTACTTTGGAAATATTATATCCGACTGTGAATTAACAAATTAACTAGTAGCTAGAAGGCTAGGATATATCCTTGTCAAAAAAGAGTTTCACTCACCTAAATTTGATATTGAGAATGTTTGCCTCTTAGCAAAAAACGCGGAACAAAGATATTAGCTAGCAAACAAACTGGAAATCATCCACGTTCACTTTTTCCCTCTCCTTCACTGACGAGTGGTTGGTAAAAATTCCCTTTTACTTCTTTTATGAGCTGTGTCTCTGCTTGTCGTACGCAAACAGGCCCCTCTCATTTTCTTCGGAGCTCTTAAGCTTTGTCTTTTTATTATTTCTCCCAAAACCCTTTTTTACCAATCATTTACTCAAATGTTACGCGCTGCTTACTTCTGTGACATTTTCCCTCAATCTGTCTTGTGAGTATCAGATTTTCCAAGCTCTACTTCCTCATTATGTGTCCCAGAAATTTCTAATATTGAGTATAGGTCTGCATTTCGCTTCCATTCTCTCTAACATTTCGTCGTTGCTCACATGTTCCGTCCATTGTATCCTCAGCATACTTCTGCAGAACCATATTTTTGTTGCTTTTTGTCTCTCCTTCATCTCTGAGGAGATTGTCCAGTATTCGCTGCCATACAGAAGGATAGATATCACGTAACAGTTCAGAACTCTTTTCTTTGTTTCTGTTGCAATGAGTCACTTCTTCATCTTTTAGGAGATTGTCCAGCATTCCCTGCCATACAGGAGGACAGATATCACGTAATAATTCAATAGATACCAAACTTATTTGTGATACATAGACGACTACCTTATAATGTATCCACAAAAGACTATTTTAACAGATCTTGTCAACCAACTCAACAGCGTTGAACTGCAATAAAAAAATGTTGAACCTTACACGTACTAGGCAGATACAATTGCTAACTGAACTTTGACGTTTACGGAAAAGCTACCAACAAAAACAACCTAATCAATTTCTACTCAAACCAATCCTATACAATTAAATCTAGTAAAGTTATAATTTTTTACCAAAGAGCATTAAGATTTGCAGCCCTCAATATCTACCAAAAGAAGAAACACGCATAAAAAACACATTCAAATACCTCCAATATCATTACCACTTTATCCACAATGCATAAAGAAAGCCACAAAAAGTACACCACCGCAACAAAAATAATAACATTATACACAATAATAAATTAATGAAAACCAGATAAATAATACTACCAACCTACCAACTCTATAACATCCACTATCCAGACCAACTTATCCCATCTAAACACAATCCACATGGTCTCAACTACTTCCAAAACCGTTATGGATATAATCAGATCTAGAACCACCCATAAAATAATATTTCAGAAGCAGGCATATAAAAATAAACTGTCAAAACTATTCCTCACAATACATTGGGGAAACATGCAAAAAATTTTTAAAAAGGTATATATGAACACAAAAGGAACACATACATAACAATTTAACAAATGCGCAAGTCATAAACAGAAATGCATTCGACTAGAATTTTGATCTAAAAAATGCCACATTGATCAACAGAGAAAATAATTTCCACAGAACGAAAATACCCGAGAGTGCCGCCATCGAATAATATCAAAACATCAATCTACGCCCTTTCCTGAAAGAATTACTACTTCCCCAAGCCAACATACACAAACATAAATGTGTCGAAAAATCAAAAGAAATTTGTTGAATCCATCACTTCAGCTTTTGAAGATGTACATCACATACATCCATCTTACCCCATAACAATCTAATTACAATTCAAACAATATTCCTTTAAGAAATATTGAATATTACTCGATCACTTAACTTCTCGCCAGATTTTCAATTAGTACACATTGTGCCCTCGACATACTTTGAATGGACTTTCAACCATTTAATGAACATTCATGATTTTTAAATTTTACAAGCCTTGATAAACCGACAACCGCATCTATGTGTATATAAACATCCGCAGCATAATAAATCCTACCTCGATAAAGTGTCTCAGAGGACGAAACACAGCACGTAAGTATAGGATGTCTCCGATCTCTTTTTATTCATATATACCGGGGGTAACAGCAAATTTGTTCAAATCAGGCAACAGCAAAATTCTCCAATTGTTAGATTAAGCTTTGAAACGTTGTAATTTAGAAATAATTAAATATATCTTACTGGAATCCTCCGAAGATTTTATAACACTACTGGACTCTACTTTGAACAATAAGAATGTATAGAGCTCTGTTGAAATGATGATCCCTCTTGCTGTTGTGATTTCTTGATCCAGATTTCCTCTCTATTATTCTCTTTTTTAAAAACTTATTCACCGTTCTCTTGGTGTTTTTTGACTGGACTTTGCAGATGGAAGCCAGAGTATGAATTCTGGTGCCATTGATAACGGGCTGAATGATCCTTTTCGTATTACTACTGCTCTGTTGGGAAGAGAGTGGGTCTCTAACAAAACAATGTCAAGTTTGAAACTATGATTACGTCATTGAAAACTGTTAATTAGCTGGATGGAGGAAAGGTGAATTCATGCCTTTCCCAAGGCTATTTGCGCCTAAGTGAATATAACGAAACCAACAGGAATTGGAACTCGGCGCTCCGATTAGCAATTCCGAGCCATTATCAATTACACCACCCTCACATCCAAACTTACAGCACCTGGTATTCCGAAGCGATCACCCATCTACATACTGACAAGCTGGACGTTCGTTAACTTCAGAGATCATACAGGAACCCGTGTTTTGAGGTAAGCTTAACCCTAATTTCCTCGTGCAGATCTGACCGACCACAAAAGTCAGATTCCTGTGTGGTAGTCACGCATTCAGCAGGTGGTCGGCATTAGATGTTCAGTGAACTGAGTTTCATAGAGTTTTCATAGGACCACAGCTAAATGCTGAGGATTTTCTGCGCAATCTAGTGCATTTAAATGCATATTTCTAAAAGACAACAACGTCTTATAATATCGTTCTTTTTTTTGTTTCTATGCTACTACAAATATCAGACGCTCGTGAACACGTGTCGTGCCTTTCCCCTATTCACGGTCAAATCTTTCATCGCATCAACAATAAGTTTCAGCGCCAAGGTGTGACACTATGAGTTGGATATATGCGCACGCGTGTGTGTGTGCGCCCGCACATCTGTGTGTGTGTATATATACACCCCCACATCTGTGTGTGCGTGCGCGCGCGCACATATGTGCGAGAAGATTAGTTAGATTTGACCTGGGTATCAAACTTCAAAACCCAATGACTAGATTAGGAATCTAGATAAAAACCATGTTTTGGACATATGGCCAAAAGGGTAGGTGAGTGTTAAGTAGTTGTCAAAATACGAAGATAGTGAACTGGTCAAAACTTAAAAGGGTCTGAATTTAATGTCCCTGAATCGGAGTCAGCTAGGCTAAAAAATATTTTTATGTCCACTTTCTTCAAAGGGAGAAATGGTCATGAAAAAGTTATGGGTTTATTTGTGGGTGTCCCTTGTCCGGAAATGATGAAAGAGGATTCGGCATATATACGGGAGCGCCTTGGGCCACGGCAGTTAGACTTAGTTTAGGTTCGAGGAAGGTTGATTTAGGCCGGAGCACGTAACAACGGAGAGCGACCCATTAGCAGCCGGACATTGTTAGCTAAGATATATATTTTTTTCTCGCCAGCCGAGAATCAGCCCAGAGTTATCATCCACAAAAAGGTCACACGCCTTCCCTCCTCTTTTCGTCCTACCCAAGTTTGTAGTTGTGTTTTTCTTTTGCCTGTGAGCCTGCCTCTCGCTCGATCCGCCGCACAGAAATTCTACGACGTGGGGTCTATATCTTTGTGCAACGAGTTGCAGAGGTGGGTAGTCTCACAAAGGAGAGTCTCGACAATATGTGTGGATGTAGGTACTTGGCATGAAAAATTCTCACTGATATTCAGTATCAAAATCACAACCATCAGCAAGCTATGATCCGATCATGAGAACCAATAAGCCGCTGTATGTAAAATGCTTGGAAGGAGCAGAAGAGGACAAACTCAAAAGACCAACAGAACGTAAAGCTAATAGAGAGATAAACTGTTTCCATACTGGAAACGTTAGGCATTCACTGACATAACAGTGAGCGTCACTATCGTTTGAAATATATAAAACTGTTTTCTTTAAACAGTTTTTTAGTTAAGCAGATTACTCAAGTCCACGAAATATGTAGTTCATTCTGCTATTAATTCGGGGATCTCTTTTTTACCCTTTTGTTTTCATAAAAATTTAAGTAATGAAAATTTATTGATTTTTAGCAACAAAATTGAATCACGTAAGAGAATTCATTTAACTCACTAGAAAATTGCGTTTATGAATATGAGTCACGTCACTCGAGACATCTATCCTACGGATATAAAAAAAGTATAATGAAAATAAAAATTATTCTATTTGAAGTGTTAATTTACTAATATATTTTACTTATATGTAAAATAAGTCTTCAACCGGTGTTGAAAAATAGAAGTGTCTATTTTAATTTCGTATATATACATATATATCTATATATATAAATATATATCTATATATATATATATATACATATATATATATATATATATATATATATATATATATATATGTATATATATATATATATATATACATATGTATATATGTATGTATATATATATATATATATATATATATATATATATATATATATATATATATATATATATATATATGGATATTATTTTCAGATAGAGTGTATCTGCAATGGAACAAAATTAATAAAAAGACAAGAGAAAAAACTATTTCTAGCCGATGCGTTTCGTCCTTTTAGTGACGTTATGAAGGCAAATGCAAGGATTTATTTTGTAACACGTGTTTATATAAAGAGCAAATATGTCATTCGTTTGTTAAGGCTCATAAATTTGGGAAGGTTCATTAACATTCAGCAGGTGGTTGAAAGGTCAGTCAAAACAGGTGAAAAACACAAATTGCCACGATTCAAATCTTGTAAGGCCAAAGTAAGATTTTTTTTTAAATTGTGATCAGATTATGGTTTCGTGTGAACGTATATGTGCTGCTGTTTATCTTCAAAAACTTGAGGTAATGGATTTAACTGTTTTTGTCTTTATTATGGGAACATACTCATAATAGTAATGGTCTAGTCCGTACCCCATAAATACTGCGCCTCAAGGGGAAGCAGAGAGAGTCAGACAGAGAGCGACAGAGTGAGTGACAGTGTGAGTCAGAGTTCTGAGTCGGGGCAGACGATTACTGTAAGACATTGGAATAGTGATACTGGTCGAGACAACATAGTTCTCTCTAACCTAACCTCATTGTTATTACTAACACTTCTACTCATTTGAACATATTCTGTTTGTAATATATCTGTGTTATTCCATACCTGTATTCGAGTTATTCTTCATTGGTTCTACCTTGGACCATCACCGTGGTACAAGGACCTGGACTATAAGAGGTTTGGGAAAGTAGTAATTTGAAATTTAAATAAAAGGCTTTATATATAATGCCACAAAAGCGCAGAGGGTTACAGGGAGTGAAACCGAGAGTGAATTAGACGATTGAAAAGGGGGAGATAGAGGATAAGTCAAAAAAAGGATCAGGATTCAAGAAGACAGATGGAGATTGACGTTAAATTAAAATTTTTGAAGATTATAGTTATCAGGAAAAGAGTACGACCAAAATACTGTTGGGGTTTAAGTCGCAGTTGCATCAAGCACTTCAACAGTAAAACGATGAGA
Source organism: Acanthosepion esculentum (assembly GCA_964036315.1). Taxonomy (NCBI): domain Eukaryota; kingdom Metazoa; phylum Mollusca; class Cephalopoda; order Sepiida; family Sepiidae; genus Acanthosepion; species Acanthosepion esculentum. The sequence continues at coordinate 35,127,374 of OZ038505.1, forward strand.
CCTAATTGACAATCTAGTAGTACGCTTCAATTAATCTAGGCGGGGCCTCAGGAAAAAACCTCTTCCGAGCAGTTGCCATGTAGAACAGAGAGATGGAAGTCACTTCACGTCGCTGAGAAAGTGACTCTAGACGAGATTCCTGGTCAGGATCGATTGTTTGGCAGAGGTTTCTCTGGATGTTGTCAAGAATCTCAAGATGCCAGTAGGAACTGGGTATTTTTTCCATAGAGGAATTATTTGGCATTCATTGACCGAAATCGTAGGCATTTCTGTTGGTCAACATTTATATGTCGCTTAAAGCAATATTTAAGAAGGTAGGTTTCTCAAATCCACAAGCTGTTATTACATTTTCAAATACTGATGGGAATTTCCTTCCTAAACATTTGCTTGAAGTAGTGTGGAATGTCAACGTCTTGAATGTGTTATTATTTTCCTTTCGAGTACATGAGCTATCCTTTATAGCTATTATTGTTGTTGAAAATCTTCGAGTGGCGTGGTTTTTGTTATTTGGTTAAGTTCTTTGTGATTCTCTAGAGCAAGTCTAGGAAAATCGGATAAAAGACAGTTCTCATGAAGACCTTCATGGAGTCATTCGCTTGAAGCCGTTGTTAATCACTGATCTAAGAAAACGGTTGAATATTTTGGATAGTTTAATATCTGAGGAAATTGAATGCCATGCACGCCATCCATATGCGAGTCCATATTTAACGCGGCTATTTATAAACACACCTCGAGTTGTTAGATTAATGTTCAGGTTTTGAGGCCCCTGCGGGTGTGGGAACACGGCGTTCCGAGATGATATACCTAAACAAGTGTAGATGAAGAATCCATGATATCACAAAACTATGATGGCCAACCAATATTCGATAAATATTCTCGTATAATTTGTCCAAACTAGAAATGCCAATATTGCACTTTGTCATTGATTTTCCTAACATTTTCTGGTATATAAAGATTAATATATCCTTTAATCCACCACACACACACACAAACACACACACACGCATATATATATATATATAGATATATATATATATATATATATATATATATATATATACATACACTCACATATATATGTGTCTACTGTCTACTTGAAATACAAACACACACACCCACACAAATATATATATATATATATATATATATATATATATATATATATATATATAACGTGCATTTTGCAATAATTCTTTTAGATATCTTTATTTGAATAATATCGACAAGTTCTGTCTATTCATTTTTATTAACTTTCATCTACGATGTCTAAATTCTATGAGTTTAAGAAAAGTGCTAGATTGGCGGAAAAGTTATTTCATGTTACATCTGAAATGGATAAATATAACCGTTACTTATATGCTGACAGTTTATTCACTCGCACGTCTCGCTTGTGGAATTCCTCTTTCGGATCCAGTCTTCTGACATTCTGTAAAAAACGATTACCATACTCTGAATTAAATTATGGTTTACACTATTTTGTTGGTCACGCCATTTTGTATTATTTGACCTTCCTAATGCTGTCTCGTTTTCCAAGAAAAATTATTTGGTCTTGTATCCTCACATGTAATTTCCCTGATAACATTTTAACTGGTATATATTTGTCCATTATCTAATTGATGTGGCATCTTGAAATATTGGCGGACCTTTCAATAAGGATACTTAGTTCATATTATGGCAGACATATGAATGACATATAGATTAAAATAATCCATACACCCGAGCAATAAATCATAACTTGTTACTGGATTGCTTTATCTAATCAGTCGAATTGATTATAATTTTCTGCTGAACAAAGATAAAAATGATTATATAGAAAGTTTCTAGAACAGCAATACGTACAAATAATTTTCCATGGTTTGTTGATTGATTGATGTATTTGTTTAACGGCATAGGAACGGCTAATCGATCATTTAATGCCGAAATTTAATTTTCTTGGGAGTTTTGAAGTAATAAAAATATATCATATTTTCCTTTCACAATTAAATACATGGCAGATGAAACTGAGATATTATGCATATACATGTTTGTTGCTTGGTTGAATTTGTTTAGCGGCATATCAATCACTTGGTTTTATAATGCTGTTATATAGTCTTTATTTTATAAAATGTATTGTTGGTAATTTCATTACAAATATATTAAAATAATTCGGTACAGTTATAAGAAATTTAATTAAACTAATTCTTTTAATATTTTAAATAGTTCGAATAATTTGTGGTAATGTGCAATGTCATTATTTACATTATTCGGACTATTGTCCTCATCTTTGTCGCCATATTTATTACAACGTTTCGGTCGTTGTACGCTCCGGCCTTCTTCAGATGGTTGGAATATCGAACTGAACCCTTTATTTCGCTTACTGGGGTAGACTGTTCTCGTTCCACGTGCCATGTTTTAATGGATGTCAGTTATCAGTTATCTCCCGTTAATGTTTCCCTCTGAAATTTCTCCACTGCCTTAACCGGGTATTGAACTCACGCTATTTGGGTCCTTTGGGTACTTTGTTGTTATTATCGCCTTTCTCTGGCACTCCTTATAACTGGTTCCCATATTCTATTCATTTCTATGCTTGGTCGGCTCAGGAGATTTTTGTGGCATAGCATATGTGCTGATTCCTTAAGTTTACGAACTTTCCAATGGTATTCTTTGTCTATGATGTCAACCTGATCCCACAGAGCGCGGTGATCTCCCTTCTCTCTACATATGTGGTCAGCCGCGCCTGATTTTTCCACTTCCCGTCGTGTTACAGCTTTCTGGTGTTCTTGAATCCTCACTTAAAGGGGACGGCCTGCCTCTCCTTTATAATTCTTTCCGCAGCTGCACGGGATAGCGAGCACACAGTCTTTAGGCATGTTCTCCTCTATGGGGGTCTTACTCGGGAGAGATATCTACGAAGTGTCGTCAAGCTTTTGAAGGTTGAAGTTGCAATATGAACTCTGGTAAAAACATGATTGATAACAGCAAAAACTGCAATACGAGCACTGGTAAAAATGGTTGCTGAATGGTTGTTTATAATAACCAGAAATGCATACACAGATGTCCTCAAGGACACATGGCACAGTGGATGAAGTTAGATACAGTGACAGGACCCAAAGAGTGTGAGTTCAATATACGGTTAAGGCAGTGGAGAACTTTTAGAGGAAAAAATTAACAGGAAATAACTGATAACTGACATCCATTAAAACATGGCACAAAGAACTAGAACAGTCTACCCCAGTGAGCGAAATAAAGGGTTCAGTTCGACATTCCAACCACCTGAAGAAGGCCGGAGCGTACAACGGCCGACACGTTGTAATAAATATGGTGACAAAGATGATGACAATAGTCCGAATAATGGAAATAATGTACATAATGCCTCATTTCAGAATTATAGACAGATAGTTCAATGTCATATTCATGAACACAGTAAGTTTATTTCCCAACGTTGTAAGTTGTAAATTTACGACTGAATTTTGATGAGGTAAATATAAATAAATTTTCTATATAAGCAGGATGAATTTTTACAAAAAATATCTGCAAAAATGCTTATATATGAGAATATAAAAATAAATAGTACAGATGAAATATATATTAACGTAAGCTTTCAAAGCTGCTATGCAAATTGGATATTATCGCATATGCTATAAACACCACCTCTTAGGCTTCCCTCTGCCTTTTGGCGGGAAGCAAAGCGTAATATCTGTTCTCTGTTCACTTTTGATGGGAGATGGCGCCCAGTTCTGTTGACTAGAAATCTGCCGTAGTACCTTACACATTGCGCTAAGAGAGCTGAGCCTGGTGTAATAACCACACCAATATGACAATAAAGCCTGTAACGGGCAGTTTCTTTTTCCTAGGCCCATATATATGCGTGTGGCCGCCTCACATAGAAAAAAATGAGTGCTATACCCTGCCTTAGTGGAGACGTCATGTAAATGGGATCTGCTCTTCATCTCTCTGTCGTGTTTCTGTCATCGATCAGTTAACTTTCAGTGATGCACGGTCCTAGAGATTCTAACCTTGCATCAGCACCCGCTTCGCATTGCACTGAAGAGCGGGTGTTGGTGAATTACTGACACAATCTTTTGTCCTTGAATAGGCATATGAGCGTCCCGCATTAAAAACACCATGTGTCATACCCCGTCACGTGTTAATACCGATATATGTTAGCGGTTATTTTATTCTACACATATAAATTTGGATGAGACAGATAAAAGATTTAGTCTTATGCCAATTCATAAATAGCATTATCATTATGTGTTTAGTTACAGTAATTTTAATCTCACTGTCAGTCTATACATCTGCCGCCACTTTTAAATATTCTCTGTTATCAATAATTCTTTACCCTCATTCATTATGCTTTTCTGATATCAACCATCCTAGTTCTTGACGCAGTTATTTCCCCTTGGCGATTATTGATAAAGAAATTTCAATTTATTATGTTTCATATTGATTTCCTTTTAATTTTTTCCCCTGTTTTGGAGAAATTCGAAAATATATTTCAGATATTGTTTACCGGAGGCAAATCAGTACGTATCATTAATTAGCTGTTACCACTTAATGTGTCAAAAATCAGAAGTTAATTGAAATAATATCCCAACCCTTGATCTTCATATTATGTCTGCTTTGAACAAAAGCCATGTTTTGTTTTATTTTTTGTTTTTTTTGTTTTTTGTTTTTTTTTGTTTTTTGTTTTTTTGTTTTTTGCATAAAATTTCACACGTCTGTGCGACAAAGACAAAAACAAAATCACCAAGCCTAAAGAACATACATACGCTTACACAAAAACGATTTGATGAATTTAATCGGAGAACGTACGAACATATACTAGAAGATATAGATCTGTTTGCAGATGCCGAACTAATGTAATACTTATCAGCTCCGGACGTGAAATCGGGAATCCGAGTTCGAATCATGGTCGCGTTCCGGTACCTTCACTTTCAGTGATGCACGGTCCTAGAGATTCTAACCTTGCATCAGCACCCGCTTCGCATTGCACTGAAGAGCGGGTGTTGGTGAATTACTGACACAATCTTTTGTCCTTGAATAGGCATATGAGCGTCCCGCATTAAAAACACCATGTGTCATACCCCGTCACGTGTTAATACCGATATATGTTAGCGGTTATTTTATTCTACACATATAAATTTGGATGAGACAGATAAAAGATTTAGTCTTATGCCAATTCATAAATAGCATTATCATTATGTGTTTAGTTACAGTAATTTTAATCTCACTGTCAGTCTATACATCTGCCGCCACTTTTAAATATTCTCTGTTATCAATAATTCTTTACCCTCATTCATTATGCTTTTCTGATATCAACCATCCTAGTTCTTGACGCAGTTATTTCCCCTTGGCGATTATTGATAAAGAAATTTCAATTTATTATGTTTCATATTGATTTCCTTTTAATTTTTTCCCCTGTTTTGGAGAAATTCGAAAATATATTTCAGATATTGTTTACCGGAGGCAAATCAGTACGTATCATTAATTAGCTGTTACCACTTAATGTGTCAAAAATCAGAAGTTAATTGAAATAATATCCCAACCCTTGATCTTCATATTATGTCTGCTTTGAACAAAAGCCATGTTTTGTTTTATTTTTTGTTTTTTTTGTTTTTTGTTTTTTTTTGTTTTTTGTTTTTTTGTTTTTTGCATAAAATTTCACACGTCTGTGCGACAAAGACAAAAACAAAATCACCAAGCCTAAAGAACATACATACGCTTACACAAAAACGATTTGATGAATTTAATCGGAGAACGTACGAACATATACTAGAAGATATAGATCTGTTTGCAGATGCCGAACTAATGTAATACTTATCAGCTCCGGACGTGAAATCGGGAATCCGAGTTCGAATCATGGTCGCGTTCCGGTACCTTCACTTTCCCGCATATACCCTTGGGAAATCTATAAAACCATCTTTTTACTTCAGTAATGGACTAAATAATGACATAGAGCTGGCCATTCGTATTCGACGATACCCGTTTACTAGGGTGGCTCGCCAGTCCCTATTGCAAACGCTTGCTCTGGCGCATTTGTGGTTTATGCGGCAACTATGCTGAGCAGATCATAGTTACAGTTTCTGGGAAAGAGCATGTTATCTAGCGTGATCGACAATTTGAACAAGGCCAGCACGCTAAAGCCCTCGGCCACGATGACGTGTGGCTTCGTGCTAGCACAGCTATCGACGGCACACCCGTGGTATGGTATTCAGGCACTTTCAAAAGGCGCCGCACGTTGGGATCGACTTCTCCAGTCTGATTACATCCGACAGTCTCTTTCCTGAGGAATTGACCATAGTGAGATTCGAACCCGGGTCTTATTGTCAGAATGCGAACGTTCTAACCACTCGGGCACATAGCTTTTTTTTAATTTTATTTTTTCTAAAATAATATAAAAGTTAGACAAACTATGTTACTTATTTTTAATAGCTAAAGTGTCCTCTTTGTTCGTTTTATGTCAATCTCCTTCAGAATTTTTCTTTTCAAATTTTTGAAACACGCGGCGTATGCACTAGAAAGTAGTATGAATTTGTTCGCCTAATAATTCCGATTTTAAAATAAGTATTTTAATTGTGATCTAATATATTATTTAATAGTTGCACAAAAATATGTTTCTGCTAATGATTAAAGTGTCCTCTTAGTTAATTTTTCGTCTATTTCCTTCAGATTTTCGCTAAAAAAATTATATGACCCCTCATCTTGAATATGAAAAAAGAAGCGATACGTGTAATTTTTCTTCTCTTTTTTTTGTATGAGATTAAGCTTGGTCATAATGCCGCTCAAACTTGCTGCCAATATTAACAGAACACAGGGTGAATGATTCATTTGGGACTGGAATGTACGGTCCTGTTTTCTGAAGTTCTTTAGTGGGAATAAAAGAGTTTTGAAGATCAAAGTGCCATTGACGATCATTATCTGAAAACACTAGACAAAAAAACCGCACGTCAAAGTGACAGAGAAATATCTCAGATTATGGGTTTCAGCAGTTGAACATTATAGACGCATTTCAAGAAATTTGGCAACATAAGAAACTTGATAAATGGGTTCCGTATGAGCTCAATGAAAATCAAAGAAATAAATTAGGAATACATTGACATACCTTAGTCTTAGCAAGGAATTGGCAGATTACACCGTGTATAATTTCTCATTGATTTTCCTAACGTTGTTCTGGTATATTCAAAAGTTAAGCAAAGTATTGCGAAACGGGTTTATTTCGTTAGAAACAAAGAAAAGGGTACTGAACGGTTACGTAATATCGGTCCTCCTATATGGCAAAGATTGCTGGACAATAGACGTACAGATTCAGAAGAAATTTCTAACGATAGGGATTCTACAGGAAGGTGAGAATACTGAAAAATGTGAGAAACGATTCTGTAAGGCACATAAGAGACTGAAAATGTGAGAAACGATTCTGTAAGGCACATAAGAGACTGAAAATGTGAGAAACGATTCTGTAAGGTACATAATGTGGATAGAGTGCTTGGAAAATCGGACGCTCACAGGGTCTACTAAAGGCAAGTGAGACAAGATAACAGCACATACCGCAATAAGGACAAAGAAGTATTTAGGAGAGAGAAGATAAAAGGTAAGAATCATTACTATGAACAGAAATTTGTGGAGAGTCAAGTTCTATTGTTTTACTGATTTGTTCTCTTTTACGACATATTAATCTTAATGGGTTATTTAATACTGACAAGATTTTTACGATAGATTGTTATGAATAGAACATGAATACATTGTAAGAAATCAAATTGCCGATCAAGTTTCATTGATGTATTTTTGTAAAGAGAGTTATTTTGTCGAGAGGTAAATCTATTGCTGGTAACTTTTTTTTTTTCAAAAATATATTGCTGTTAATATTTTTTTCAAAAATATATTCCTGGCATTTTTACTATAAAAAATTTATTGTAATGCTTCCATAATCTTTTGATTGCTGGTTTGAGGTTAACTATTTGCCCGTAACTGGGATCTTAATAGGCGCTATCACCCAAGGCCAGGTTGGAGCTGGGAACAAAAGCAATTAAGAGGTGGTTTCACGCTCCTCAAAAGCACCCGTTCAGAGTCATTGCTGCCGGATATAGTTTATCGTAGTGAGTGATGATCGCAAACATCCTGAATGTACATGACACAGAAGAAGAAGTAGCTAGTAAGAGTTTGAAAAATTAGTTTATTAATTGCTGCCCTAAGAGATCGTTTTCTTTTTTGATAAGCGTAGATTACGAAGCCGACGTTGCAATTCTGAGGCCACTAGGGAAAAATGAATATCTTTCAGCGGGATTATCTCCCTGCATGACGGTAGCTCTACAATCTTTTCTTTCTATCGGTATTAGTTTTTCGAGGAAATTAAAAGAAAAATGTCGAGGAATGTGCAAACCATTTAGCTAAAGTTTTGATTCACTTAAGGAAGCTAACATTTAGTAACATTCTCTAAGTATAAAAAGTGAATTGCCAGAAATTTTGGCAAAGGTATCGCCTTAAAGACTTAAAGACTTCTTCCATACATGTTCTTTTCTTGAAGTTGTTGCCATATATTCCGAAAAAAGTTGTTTAAAGCCAAGAAACTTGGATGAAAAGCAATTCTTAAATATTCTTTTTCAAAAACCTGTTATAGTTGATCGAAGTATTCTTCAGTTTTGAAAATGAAGATGCATAACCAACTATTCGACGATTCTTTCTACTTTAATGACTAAGATGCGGTAGGAGCTCAAGAAAATTGGTAAGTTGAAGATATTTGATATATGGGTTCTACATGAAATCAGTGAAAATCAAAATAAATTAGAAATACATGAACATACCTTAGTCTTAGCAAGGAATTGGCAGTATTGAATTAGTTGGATTAGTATGTTTAAAAGTTTGTAACTCGAAATGTATTTTTTTATATTTCACACTAAGCAAGGCGGGAATGTAATTTGTGCGCAAGACGTTATAGGGAGTGAGAGTGAAAGAGAATAGGGAGGATTGGGAAATAAAAAAAAAGATTAATGGCATTCAAGAAGACAGAAGATGGCGATTGAAGTCGTATTTGAATGTTTGAAAATTGTAATTCCACAGGTAGGAAGTGCGAGAAAAAACTGTTGGAGTTGAAGTGATGATTGCATTTAGCTATTTTAAGAGTAAAAGAGTGGGACCTAGATGCCAATCTAGTATCACGCTTAAATTCATGTATTCGAGGCACGACGGGAAAAAACCTCGTTAGTGCAGTTGCCATGAAAATATTTGTAGAGTGGACAGAGAGAAGCCATTAATATTAAATATTTTCTTTTCACAAACACTCTGAAACTGGGTCAAATAATTTTAACGCAACTCTAACAAATTTAATTTAGATAAGTAAATTCAATATATATATAAATGTGTGTGTGTGTGTGTGTGTGTGCTTTGGTAAAAATTCAGATATAAATAAAATTTATTTGTAAAAATACAATATACGTAATAACAAAAAAAAATGTTTATTGAGCAACATTCTGTTGCCTGATAGTCTCTCCATAGGTAAATGACAAGATTTTATTTTGAAACATGTATTTATCAACAGAAATAAAGTGGAAAAAAAAACATGATTAAGATGGAAAGTTCCTGGAACTGCAACTATCGATTCTTGCCAAAATGTTAACTTACACCCTGATGCTTGTTTTTACAATAAAGGAAAACTATTAACTCAAAACCTTCTTTTTTCAGCAATTTATTAAAATATTATAAAATAATAATTAAAACATTACAAAGTATATATACATATATATATATATATATATATATATATATATATATATATATATATATATATATATATGGCATATATTGGATGATAACTGGTCTAAGAGAAGGACAACTTTGAATTCAAAACCTGCGAAGCGTCGTTTGGGGACCTTGCGGAACGTAGTGCACCAGGTCTCTGTATTTGGCCCATCAAAAAGTGTGGTTGGTTCTGCACAAAATTTTCGCCACCATCATCAAATCTGATGTGCAGGTGTCTGGCTCTAGGTTCCTAGTAACCTCGTAACTGAGATGCTTGACCCTCATACGTCAATAAACGACGGAAGAATCCAGTATATATATATATACCAAATTAGTTGTGTTTCAATCCTGGCTTGAGGCATTCGGAAGTCTAGTCGCACTGAGGAGCTGTGATACAGCGAAACAGTACTGTCTGTGAATGATATAATTTAGCTCTTGAAAATACATTTCAATTGAGCACTGTTGAGTGATAAGCTAATTCTATAAACAACAGCCACCTGCACTAATGCAAAGCTCTTCAGTAAAATGAATGGAGCACTTTGGCTGATTGGCATTTGTTTACTTTTGTAAAAACAATACGCTAGATTTAGTTGTGTAACTCTACCGAGTGAAGATAGCTCTGGCTGACACAAAATTAGTTGTGTTTCAATCCTGGCTTGAGGCATTCGGAAGTCTAGTCGCACTGAGGAGCTGTGATACAGCGAAACAGTACTGTATGTGAATGACATAATATATATATATATATATATATATATATATATATATATATATATATATATATGGACAAATAATAATATTTCTTCTATTAAGTTATTAGCTTCCTCCATAGTTTAACTTGACATCTTAAAATATTTTAGAAAATGATATTTTAACTTAAATGAATAAATGAAGAAGAAGAAAAAGCTAAATACCCTGAGATAGTATGAAACTGACTCTTCTTCCCAAGTTATGGATAAACAGGAGATAAACAAGACCGACAAGGTTTTATAGATTCAGATGGCAACCGGTCTAGGAGAATGAAAACTCTGAATTCAAAACTGCATTTAGCCCTCGCGAAGCACATGATATGCAGAAAAAGAAAGTGTTGTTCCCATTGACTCGATGATCCCGACAAAGGCTGACGCCTATTTTTATAAACACTTGTAATATTCTTACATTTGCCTTCATAAATCTCATGTGAGGACGTAGGAAGTTGGTAAAGAAAATGTTTTCTGTTTACTTTATTTATATATATATATATATATATATATATATATATATATATATATATATATATATATATATATCTGTGTGTTTGTGTTTTTTGTCGGCAGCATGTTTTCATTGAGGTATGTTCCGTTGAATAATTTGAACATGTTGTGTTTAATTATTCTCGATAGGATCATTTCATATTCACGGATGAAGCTTTTTTGTACCAGTATTGAAAGACGAGATGAAATCACCGTGTTGAGACATATTATATTTTATTTCCAAGAACAAGAGAATAAATAGACAGAATAGGTCTATTGAAACATGCTACCGAAATACACGACACCCCCATATATATATATATATAGAGAGAGATTTAATTATATCTATATCTGATATTGAGCGTTTTCTAATAAGTACCTCGCATATAATATATAAATAATAATATATATAATATATTACACATATATTTATATTTATATACACACACTTTCACACACACACACACACACACACACACACACACACACATATATATATATATATATATATATATATATATATATTTGTGTATTTAGGCAGCAATCCTTCTTTCATGCACATTTCATTAAAATGACTGACAACGTGCTTTTATTTAGTTTTTTATATAATTTCTCGTGCGATCTAATAAAGTTTTTCTTTTCAGATGATAAATTATACAAAAATTGTCAGAATGTTCTTTTTATCCGTGCGCTTTCGGCTATATATTTAGCCATTTTCAAGGATTATATTTCAACTCTTAGAATTAGAAATAGTTTGTTATATGTATGTTTTATAAAATGATTCATTTTTTTGTTTCAAAACACGGTCAAGATATTATGTCCATGTTCAAAGTTTTTTTGCAAGTGTATATATATATATATATGTGTGCACGTGCATAGGGGAGTATTTGTGCAGCAATCCCTCGTTAAGTCATGATTCGTTAAAGAATATAATTTGAAGTTTTATATATATTTTAATGTATGCATACGACTGTTTTAATTTTTAGATTTAAGGAAATAAAAAATGTCGAAGTATTTGTTGGTTCTGAACGCATTCAGCTAAATAATATCTTGGTCGCTTTTTGTAGCTCTTAATTAATTCTCTGTTTTACTTATCTCTGCTAATCCCTATTTTTGTATTTCCTTTACACAATCGTCTTTTATGTGTCTTGTCAGGATCTTGACCATCATGACTCTTGACAATTTCCTGTCCTTTGTAGCTCTTAAATTGTTGGATTTGTTTGAATTTTTGTATCTACAATTTGAAATTTGCCTGTTGGCCTGTTGTATTATTTACTAGCTAAGCATTCGGTATTCTTGCAGTTAATGTTTAGTCCATATTTCTATCTTTCCATCACTACCTTGTGTAGCAGTGATTTTCGGTGTCTGCTATCAGCACAGTGTCATCTCTATATCATGTTGTTAAGATTTTGGCCGCCGATAATGAATCCTTGTATGAATTCGAATTCTCTCATAATCGCTTAAAATATCGAATGTCGAAATCCTGAAATTTAAAATCCCGAAGATTGAAAACGTCGTCCCGTATGTATCAAAATCCCGAAAAATCAGAAACCCGAAATTTAAAATCCTGAAATATAAGAATCCCGAAAAATAGTCTTTGGGAGAAATTGAAAAACAAAACATTTAGGAAATACTTTTATTTCTAAACATTAACAAAATCCCGTTTAAATAGTGTTTACACATTTGAAACATTCACAAAACATTAAAAATATATTAAACCAAAATATATGAATAAATTATAATGAAAGATTATGAGCAAGAGCCCTAAGATAGTCCATAAGATTTTTGGTCGGTTTTCATGATAGTTAACTATATTTTTAAGCATTTCATTACGATAAAACACACATTTTATATATATATATATATATATATACATACATACATACATGTGCTCATGACAACAGTAGAACAATAAATATTTTATTTCGGCGTTTAAACACGTCTCATATCAGGTAGTTATCATTGTTAACTACCTGACGAGACGTTTTAAAGGTCGAAAGTAAACATGCAATATTATAGCAGTAACTTGCATGTCCTAATGGTACAGTTTGTAATATATATATATATATATATATATAGTAATCCACAGACAGATTGTTTCGCTGTATCACAGCACCTCAGTGTGACTAGGCGTCCGATTGCTTCAAGCCGGGATCGAAACCCGACTGATTTGACATATATATATATATATATATATATATATATTAGTGTGTGCGTGTTGGACAAGACAGTCCAACACACACACACACACTAATATATATATATATATATATATATATATATATATATATATATATATATATATATATATATATATATATATATATATATATATTAGTGTGTGTGCGTGTGTGTGTTTTGGTCAAGACTCTCCTCGGACAATGCGTTCGCATTCGTTTTCTACGTGCTGCTGATTTTTGTGAAACTCTCTAATAATGTTATTAACACAGACATGAGCATCGCTTATTAAAATTTCCCATCGCCTATGCCATATTATAATTTTACACTTTTAAATGAATTTTGAATGGTTCAGATGTATAAACACTATTTAAACGCTATTTTGTAAATGTTTAGAAATTAAATTATTTCTAAATATTTCTTTTCCAATTTCTCCCAAAAAAACTCTGTTTTTCGAGATTTTTGAGGATTTTAACTTTTAGGATTCTGATCTTTAGGGATTTTATAAATTCTGTGTTTCAAATTTCGAGATTTTAAAGTTCAGGATTTTAATATTTTAAAATGATGGTTTAGGGTCTGAACCCGTTTTTAGGGTCCCTGTAAGTATGTAGTATTGTGGTATATGGGGGACTTTGTGGTGATGGATAAGTTCTTGTGAAAGCGTAAATTTTAATGGATGAATGTGTCGTGAACCGGATTAGCTAGATTTAGGAGAGTGTAGACCAGCCTCATCGCACTTCCCCTTTGACCTCATGCCAAAATTGTAATTCAATTTACAATAACTCTACATTGCTTTTATATCACACTTTCTGATAGTATTCTGAGCATTTTGAGCATCTCTATTACAATTTCTTTTGGTCCTACTGATTTGTTTCTTTTCAATGTGGTCAATGCCTCTTTCATTTCAGATTTTAATATTTCTGGTTCTTCGATAATTCTGTGCACTGCCGGTTATCAAATTTCGCCGTAAAAGATTCATCTGATGTATTCGTTCTATATCTGAATAGATTTTTTTTTATTTCTTCAATATTAATGTCCCATACTTGGATTTTTGTGGAACCTTTTGAAGAGTACGTCTTTTGTCCTGCTCACTCATGTATATCTGCTTTATCTATGTTACCTATTCATTCTATTTTTCCACATTTTCCGTAGAGTCAATCCTCTTTAACCCGCTTGCATTTGTTCCGAGCTTCTTTGTACAGTGTCCTGTATTTTGTGCCTTACCTTGGCATTGTTTTTTGTCTCTTTTTCATAATGTCGATAATTTAATATCTTCTATTCATTAATTTTTTCTCCTTCGTCTGTTTTCTTTTATGATGATTTCGAATGCTGATGTTACTAGAGCTTCTCTTAAGATGTTCCACTTCGAATTTCCATTCCCATGTTGTCCATTGTATCCGCTTTTAAAACTATCCATATATTTCTCCTGCATATTCGCGCAATTCAGGTGGCTGTAGTATTGCAATTAGAGTACTGCCTTATCCCTTTCTGTAGTTTCAATCTTAGTTATCACTGCATATTACTGGAAGGTGATCGCTCCCGCAGTCGGCATTTAGTTATGTTTTGCAGTGTAGCATTACATTCTTGAATCTCTTCTTGATTCTTCTATAGTTAATTTGATTGTTTATTTCTCCTCCTAGTCTCCTCAATCTCCATAAAGGTCTTAGGTGTTCTTGATAACAGGTGATCATTCGCCGTGTACAACTGAACTACCTCTTTACGTATTTCACCGTCCCTCTCGGTGCCTATTATGGCATTCAGATGTCCCAATACAATTCTAATTTCTTGCGATTTGCAGTGAGCCGAGGCGCTGTCTAGCGTAAAGCAAAACATTACTGTACTTTGTGCATCTACAATTATGATGGATATGTGAAATGATTTCCATTCAGTTAAATGATAAGAATTAATTCAGATAATTGGTAGAACTCATTAATTGATGTCTTGGTCTAATATCAGAGGTACATCCCACTCTTTTTTGTACCCGCTTGCATATATGATCCAATGTTTTATACTACTAAGAAAAAAATGGTGTGTAAGTAAGTACTATCGTGGACAGTATAAAAGTTGATGAAAATAAACACATTTAAAATTTTAAAATACGGCCAGTACAGTATGTCCGTGTTCATATTTGATAGTTTTAAGGACGGGTTAATTGTTTATTGGAATAATAGATACTCTTAATTTAATCACTTTTGTGAGTTTGGGAACGTATTACGTTTGTGTTTTCAATGAGTATATTCATATATATATATATATATATATATATATATATATATATATATATATATATATATATATTTAAAATAAAAAACAGACCACTTTAAGGTTCCATATAATAAATTATTTCACCACAGCCCTTTCAAAGGACCACGGATCATCGAATTTTACTTCCAAATGTAGAAACGAAAAAAGAAATACATATATATATATATATATATATATATATATATATATATATATATATATATATATATATATATATATATATATATATATATATTAAACGGGAAGAGAGAAACCGAAAACGATTTTGGTTGTAATGAGGATTTTTAAAAAAATATTATGCTTTTTTTGCATAATATTGCTACACGTGTTTCCGGTCTTGCGTCCTTCATCATGCAAAGCGTGGAGATTTCCACATATTAAAAATAATTAATTTTTTTCTTATGTTTTTCGATGTTAAATATTCTCTTTTTTGTGTGTTACTGTCCAAATATATATATATATATATATATATATATATATATATATATAAAGAAAGATAATTTTATATTTTTGCTATATTTACGGGATAAAATGCTCAAAATCAGAGATAGAGCGTATGTAAATATAAAAATGTAGTCAACACTCAGAGGCTGTTTCATGATAGGCAATCAATCTTACAAACATGCTTAATTGAATATGGAACGCGAAGAAAATTTGACCTTTTTTTATCGAGTTGATCTAGTATTATTATATATTTCACTTAGATGGTGCTAAAGCTGTACAAAAATTGTCCAAGATGTCTATTGACCCAAGCGAATTCGGCTACTTCTTTCGTCATTTAATTGTTGTTAATTATGAAATAAGAACATACTCTTTGAAAATGCGTAGAGTGACTAA
This sequence comes from Acanthosepion esculentum, assembly GCA_964036315.1. Lineage (NCBI taxonomy): Eukaryota > Metazoa > Mollusca > Cephalopoda > Sepiida > Sepiidae > Acanthosepion > Acanthosepion esculentum. The sequence goes on from OZ038505.1 coordinate 35,143,597, forward strand.
AGGCGCTTCGGACAATGGACACTACGGAAATTTTTTACACTCATCTCCACCAAAGTGACGTACATACATACATATATATGTGTGTGTATATATATATATATATATATATATATATATATATATATATATATATATATATATATATATATATATATATATATATATGTGTGTGTGTGTTTATATATATACATATATATATTTATATATTTATATATGTATGTGTGTATATATATATATATATATATATATATATATATATATATATATATATATATATATATATATATATAAGTTTTCATGAAAACCTTTTGAATAATGTCACAAAGCCTACGTTTATTATTCCTGTTTTGGTAATACTTTTGGCGTTTTCAATTCCATTGAAATCGCTGAGGCTTTCATCTTCGACTTAGTTCCCTCCATTCTCTCTTCGGTTTAGTATGGAGAAGGAATATTATTCGTCTTTGTCCATCTTGGTTGTGCTCGTTGAGCGTAACAATAAACATACGTTTATTGGACTATACTCCAATCGGTATTATTTTGTTACCAAATTCCAGAAGTTGAATTTAATTTATACATTGGCTTGGGACAATGGACACTACGGAAATGTTTTGCACTCATCTCCATCAAAGGGACATACATACATACATACATACATACATACATACATAAATACATATATATATATGTGTGTGTGTGTGTGTGTATGTATATATATATATCCTTGCAAGATTGATTGTGAAGAGAAACACATATATAGTATTTTCAGAGATAATAGCTTCCCGGGGAATGTTATTAAATGTACGATTGAGCGAAGTGTTCATGATTTCATGTCCCCACCTATGTTTGGTCCTGGTTTGTGACCGGTGTATCTGAAATTGAGGTGGTTAGGGAGGGGCGGCCAGACACAGCCCTCACGTTTTCTTTGTTGGCAAAAGATTTTCTGCACTATATTGATCGTTTATAAAATTACATATCAGTGTGACACTGACTATATAAGGCGGACCAATCATCGCCTTGAGATGAGTATTAGTACCCGTAATACATGTCTAACGCAGACGGCTAGGATTCCGCGGATGATCAACACTTCATAGATAATCTAGATTGTGCGTATAAATACATGGATTCGTGGTTTTCCATTTTGGGCAAACATCTGCACATCATATTGGGAGTATGCATTAAATTGCACCGAGCGTGAAATTTATTCCTTCTCTTTCTTTATTGGGTTGCAAATGAGTCTATATTTTCCTATTTAAACTCAATGGTACAGTTTATCCTGTTTTATTTATTTAACCCTCTTCTTCCCTCACTTTTTAATATTAAACTATATTTTAATCGTAGTTCTCGTTTCCACCCAGTCTGTCCCGCGATTCTTGGTAACATTATACTAATCGCCAACGTTTCTTCTGATAAGATATTGACCGAAAAAAGGTTACAATTTTAAGGGAAAAATATGCGGTTTGTTTCTTTAAAACGATCTGTAAGTTTTGTGTTATCAGACATTTACTTATATATATATATATATATATATATATATATATATATATATATATATGTGTGTGTGTGTGTGTGTGTGTGTGTGTGTGTGTGTGTGTGAGTGTGTGTGTGTTTGTATATATATATATATATATATATATATATATATATATATATATATATATATATATGTATATATATATATATATATATATATATATATAATGGATTCTCCCATCGGTTTCGACGTATGAGGCTCTGACAATTTAACCAATTGATTCAGTTATGAATTTTATGCGATATTCTTAAATGACACTTAAGACCCGCAAGTTATTTGCAAAGGAGCCGCACGTGCAGCGACAGTGAGGATTGTGGTATGAGGTCAGTTAGATTGGCTGACCTTTTAGATCTTGCTCTCGCTTTTTGAAGACGATGCAAATTGCAGATTGAAACCCGCTGAGTCCACTAAAACAGATTGAAACCCGCTGAGTCCATTAAAACAATCTACCCGCTCCAAGGCTAATGGCACGAGGGTGTTATATATATTGACAGCTGACAAGTTTCTCTTCATTTTGTTTTTGTAACTAACCCATGAGTGTCCTACATTCCTGTAGTCCTGGTCTACCTGGCTGTACATTAGGATCTTGTGTATCCTGTCATTCTCAAGAAATGAGCAGTCCACCGCACTGAGACTGTATGAAGGAAAAATCGATTCCTCTAATATTACACTTATTAAACAGGTCTACACTGGATGTCCTGTCTTGAAGCTAATTCCACAGATGGCACGCAGACAGCCCCTATGGAAAACAGCCAACTGGCGTATGTGGTTCCTATATAGAGTCCATATGGTGGATGAATACGATGGATTCCTTATAAAATCTGATCAAACAAGTTATTTTTTGGTAAATTGTTCTTAATCGCACTGAGAATTATATGGTCGGTAGTCAGATGCTATAAATCAAGTTGACATTTGCACTCACAAAATTGATATTAATAAATTTGGTACGATATTCAGGATACATTTATTTATATATGGGCAATACATATACGCTTTACCTTATAATATGTCATTTTGTATTAAATCTTTGGACTATACCACGTCTATTTCATTTATCTTTAAATTAAAAGATAAGCAATATAAATTATATAAATATTCCAATCGTTCAGTCACTGATTTTGATCATTATTTACAGTTTTAGGTTTAACTCTTATTTGATTGTATATATTTTTCAAAATTATAATATATATATATATTTATATATATATATATATATATATATATATATATATATATATATATATATATATATATATATATATATATATATATATATTTCAGATCGACCGCGATCTTTCTTCAGAAATAACTGGTTTTAGAGGTTTGTTTACAAGTAGCGTCCGTCGCGAGACGCGGACGTCACGTGATATGGGATGCAACTGTGTTTGAATATTTTTAACGTAATTCTAAGTGTAATAATATTTTTAGATGTTGTGTAAAAATTTTTTTAACTATATCTAAAAAATGTTTAATTATTAAAATATTTATAAAGATTTAAAATACCCAAGTCTTTATTTAACCCTAGTTTATATGTATTTAATTTTAAAATCCAGTATTTTTCTTTTTTTTTCTTCGTGTGTATGTTGAACAGAAATCAGAATCTATCAATAACATTTCCAGTTGTCTAATGAGTGACCTGATTGATTAAAGTGTTCAGCTGTGGCAGAATAAGGATTGTTTTGACGTATGGTTTGTTTATGATTGTTGAAGCGAAAGCTAAAATTATTTCCAGATTCACCAATATATCTACTATTGAGACATATTGTGCAGAATAAATAGTAGATAAACCAGTTATTTCTGAAGAAAGATCGAAGTCGATCTGAAATATCAAATTACATATATATAAAAAATATAAATAAATAAAAACATATATATATTTTTAATTTACAACATTTTAGTTGTTTTTTCTCTATATATATTTATATATATATATATACCTTTACTCTTTTATACATATACCTTTTAGGGTTTCAAACGGACAAGCATAAGATTACGAGGCTTTGATGCAAACTTCATGGCCTAACCATGAAGGTGACATGATTGAGCAGAGAATTATTACATGCGTTAATTTCAACAAATCAAATAACTAACTAGCTGACACTTCCCTTGAAAATTTACTATATTTCGTATCGTGGTGTAAACAAATACTTGCAGAAAACGTTTTCAGCCCCCAAAGACATTCATCTTGACATGGTTGCTGCATTAGCGGATGACACTGCAGCTTCGTCAACAGTGCCAAAATGTGCAGCTGTATTTTTTTTTTTTAAGCGTATCACCCCAAGCAAGGCCGGTGGCCACTATCACGCATGGGGTTACAGAAGGGTTGGAGGAAGAGCAGATAGGAGTGGTAAAGGAAGGGATGTGGAGAAAGAGAAGGACGGAGGGTCGATCGAAGCAGGGGGATTACGGAAGATATAGAGCGAGAGCAGATAGGAATGAAAGATGTCTGGAAGTGTATAGATCAAGGCAATTGGAGATGACGATTGACGCTACACTTAAACCGTTGGAGATTGTATTTGTCAGGGAAACAGTAATAGGGAAGGGAGTTCCATAGGCTAGATGTGCGAGACATGAAGCTATTGGAGTAGAAAAGACGTCTACATCTAACAGTTTCAACGGTGAAGGGGTGGGAACGGGATGCCAGCCTCGTAGGACGCTTAAATTCACGAGGCTTAGGGACAAGCGAAAGCAACTCCTCGGAGCAATTACCGTGGAAGTACTTGTAGAAAAGGCAGAGCGATGCAACATCGCGTCTGTGAGAGAGCGACTGCAGACGAGATGACAGATCAGGGCCAATCACATTGCATATCTGTCTCTGGATCTTATCAAGAACCCTGAGGCAACACGCAGGGGCCCCAGACCATAAATGGCAGCAATACTCCATGCAAGGTCGAATGGTAGACTTATAGATTCGGAGGATCGATTCCGGGGAGAAGAATTTCCTGGCTCGGCACAGAGAACCAACTTTTCTTGCGGTGGATGATGCAATTGACTCGATGTATTTGTTCCATCTCAGATCAGCGGACAGCGTGAGACCGAGCAGAGTGGAAGAAAGTGAAATCTGTACGACCTGCAGGAATCTTTTGGTGTCAGATTACTTTTGTTGCAATATTTCTTATTGTATTTCTTTAGCACCGTCGTATTATCAAGTTCCTGCAGAAAAAAAGTTGCTCTAGGGGCATTTATGCAGACATGATTACTACAAATTGGTATGATACTCTTACCTTATTGACAGTGCAAAAGTGGGCAGCTGAATTTAGGAAGAGAAAGTATTGAAAATTACCCAAGATCTGAGATTTCTGCAACTGCCACCAACGAGGCAAACATCGATCGTTTTCACCACATCGTGACGGATGACAGTTGATTGACTATAGATGAAATAGCAAATTCTATAAGCTTATTCCGAAAGAAAGTAGAGTATATTCTGCAAAATGAACTTGGCACGGCGAAGGTTTCCGCTCGGCGGGTGATACTTCTTCTGACTCTTGATTAAAACACACAAGACTGATCACATCACGCAAAAATCTGACATTGTCTGAGACAGATCCAGCTTGTTCCTCTGAAAATTTCCAAACCCTTGGCTGAATGTTGAGTTCATCACTTACATTCAGAGGTAACGAAAAAAATCCATGCACTGGAAACACGTCTCCTCCTCTGCTAAAAATAAGGCCAAAGTTTTATCTAAAGGGAAGCTGATGTTCTCAGTTTTTTGGGATGTAAAAAGCACTGTGTTTGTTGACATATTTCAAAAGAGCCACACCATCAGTGGAGAGTACGATGCCAACTTGCTGAGGCAGATACGAACGGCTTCCAAAACCAAACGTGCAGGAAATAGATTTTGTGTCATCAGCTCAATGCTCCAACACACAAGCCCTTTCATTAAGAACACTTTTCATTGGTTTTGTTTGCTTCTGGCTTTAAACTGGGTGATCATCCTTTCTATTCTCCTAATTTGACTATCATCTGTTCCCCAACATGAAAACACATGGCCGGGAACCAGTATCGTAGTGATTATAACGTCATATCTCCCGTTGATGACTTAATTCGCCCAACAACTTGAACAGTCTTTGAACAGATTGATATTACTTTACCTGGAAAGAAACATGCATTTATAAAGAAGAATATTTGAAATTATTAAAGAGTCTTCCAATAACTAGGACTGATTTTAAATGTGAATTAATTTTAAACGTCAAATGATATTTTCTTTTTCTTTCAGATTTAACAACTTAAGTATTTGGCAATTTCAAGGATGGAAAGATTAAGAAACAACGTGTTAAATTTATCGAAGCCTATTAGGAAATCAATACAACAATGGCTTTATTGAATGAGAAGTTCCCAGGTCACAACATCTGTCGAAACAGCGATGTCAATTGGCCACCACGATCGTGCGACTTCACGCCTTTAGATTCCTTCCGTTGGTGTCATCTCAAAAGTAAGGTCTACGCCAACAAGCCAACAGCAATTCAACTGCTGAAGGATTAGGTAATAAGGCAGATTGGTGAAATCGAGGAGCAACTATGCAGAGACGACTTCAAAAATTTTGACCATCGAGTGGAGGTGGACCGCCATAGCCTTAGCGAATATTTGGGCGATATTATTTTAAATAACATGATCTAATAGAGAAATAAATAAATTTTCAAAATTTCACTGATTTATTTACTGCTGACTTTGATCGGTCTGAATGAAACACCCTTATATATAATCCGTCTTAATGAAACACCTATTATATGCAAGATTACACAGTTTTGGCATGATTCCTAGATATTCAACCTACGAAACTTTAACCCCACCCTCGTATGGCTCACCATTTGATGTATTAACAAACATATATTTGCTATTTTACGTATTTTTCGGACAAATTTATTTGGCAGGTAACCAGAAACTACACCTTAACATAATCTTGTCGAGAATCTTTAAGCGATCATAAAGCATTTGATGAAAATGTTCTTTTAGGTGAGCAGTAGAATTCTCGTCAACAGCAATTCATAGTAATTGAAGATTGAAAAATATATATTCGGAAACATTTTGCACTCGTCTAAAATTAAGTTGTATTACATGAAGGGGTCTTGTGGGAAATCAGTTAAATGTCATTCACCTTACGTTAATTTCAGGTTGTTTGGAAGAAAGTCTTTTTAATACAAACTGACGGGTTGGATTTCTTGCACGCTCCTGGCAAGAAATCAATTAATAATTTGCATTAATTCAAAATTCCAAAAATGCTCCCGAAAAAAAAAAAACCAGCACCTGCGGAATCTAGTGGAGAGCCATCAATATTCCAACCTAAATGAACGCGTTCGGATATTATGCACCATAACACCCACGTCGATATGTTCCTTTTCATTGGTGGATTTAATCGTTTTCTGCGCTCTATCAACTCTTTGCAGGTTCACTATTTCCATTATTCGGACTATCGTCCTCATTTTTGTTACCATATTTATTACAACGTTTCGGCCGTTGTACGCTCCGGCCTTCTTCAGATGGCTGGAATGTCGAACTGAACCCTTTATTTCACTCACTGGGGTCCTGTCACTGGATCTAACTTTCGCCTTTATCCACTGTACCATGTTCTCAAGGACACATGGCACAGTGGATAAAGACGTTAGTTAGATCCAAAGAGTGTGAGTTCAATACCCGGTTAAGACAGTGGAGAATTTTCAGAGGGAAATTAACAGGAGATAACTGATAACTGACATCGATTCCTATAAAATAACAGTCGTGATATAGATCTTTACCAACAATTGTTTTTTTTAATATAAATCATTAATAAATTATGCCGAATAAATTACAAGCGCTCATGCTATGAAAGTGGTGTTGTGCTAGGCCATTTTCATCGCTAGAATCTATCTTATATATTGATAAGTTTGCTTTTCATATCGCTGCCATATCAAGTTTGCTGCTCTTGCTATATGTTTAGAGTTTCTTATGGAATCCAACACAGCTTTGCCCAAACCCAAAGTTGTCTGGACGAAATGTTTTGACAAAATATTGGGAGCATTTTGTACGTTAAGTAATAAAATGCACTTTAGTAAAACCAACCGTACTTTATTTACATTATTCGGACTATTGTCCTCATTTTTGTCGCCATATTTATTACAACATTTCGGCTGTTGTACGCTCCGGCCTTCTTCAGGTGGTTGGAATGTCGAACTGAACCCTTTATTTCGCTCACTGGGGTAGACTGTTCTAGTTCCACGTGCCATGTTTTAATGGATGTCAGTTATCAGTTATTTCCTGTTAATGCTCCTCTCCAAGTTCTCCAGTGCCTTAACCGGGTATTGAACTCACACTCTTTGGGTCTTGTCACTGTTGTAATAAATATGCCGACAAAGGTGAGGACAATAGTCCGAATAATGTAAATAGTGTACATAATACGTCATCTCAGAAATATAGACAGATACTTTGCAGGTTATTTAAAGCCAGAAAATATTTTTAGATTTTAAGTGTGGACATAATAAAGATTTCGTGATGAAAGTATTAATAATAGACCTATAGCTGAGGAGGAAGAAAAGATGCATTTGTACCTCCCCCAAGGTTAAGTGGATAAAACGAATCCTACTGGAATTGGAACTCTGGCTCCCCAATTTCGAGCCGTTATCCATTACACCAGCCGCACATTCAAATTTCAAGCACCTGCTATTCCCAATTGATCACTCATCTAAGAACTGAGCAGCATCAAAGTTGTTTAACCTCAGTGATCGTGCGGGAACCGGTGTTTCAACTTGATATGGCAGATGTTTTAAATACAAAGCCTGATATCATTATAGGCGGATTAAGGACGGATGGAATGGTTTTCACGTTGTCGTATACTTTCCAGACCTGTAAACTTCAGTTTATCAATATTTGTTATATCGCTTTGTAAAAGCTTTCGTATTATATTGAATCAATTGTTAGGCCTGAAGATTTGAAAGTTGTTCTTTGGGTCGTCCTAGACTATGTTACTCTACAGAATTACATATTTATAAGATGACCGTTCTCCCGTGTTTTGAATATTGCTGCCACACATGGTATTTAGACATCCAAATAATAATATTCAATGTTATTGCTTCAAACCTGGCATCTCAGCAACAATCCCTTGTATATATATATATATATATATATATATATATATATATATATATTAAAATGGGTATTCTCGTATACTTGTATTTTGATTGGTCATTCCAGCTTATGTAACAGCGTTTCCCCTTAGCGAGGGGTGTTTGATTGATTTGAACCTCTTAAAACCCTTTATTCTACATTCAACATCATCAGAAGTGTTGAAGCAAAATGGCTATTTTGTAGTGATTTTATAACTTATTTATGTTATAATTTTCGAATAAAGAATTATATATATATATATATATGTGTGTGTGTGTGTGTGTGTGTGTGTGTGTGTGTGTGTGTGTGTGTGTGTGTGTGTGTGTGTGTGTGGCTGTGTGTGAGATGAACCATTTGCCGAGCCACTTATAAAATGTGACTAAAGAGTAAACATTAGAACATTTGTGAAATCTCTTCTTGGTTTCTTTCTGCAAGAGATTTTGGGTTGGAAGTCTGCATGATAATTGGATAAAAATATTATACAGGGTTGTGTCCCTTTGCTTAAAAATGAAGAAGAAAAAGCAAATAGAAAGGTGTTGATGTACGCCATTGTTTTTTCCCAGTTATTTTTTTTTTGTGTGTTTTGGTTTGTTATGTTTTTACCGTTTATTAAGATTATTGGCTCTTGTTGCTGTCCTGCAGTGTTCCAAGATAAAAGGAAAATAGGCGAACCTGAGAATAACTGAGTTATCTCCCTTCTTAGTTCTAGAAGGCGGGAAAACTGGCGGACTGCGAGCGAATTGGAGGGTTTCTTCTTTTCTTGCTTCTTTCACTTTGATTTATCTATTTTGGAACCACTGTTTCCTTTCTAAAAATAGCCTCGTTCTGATAAGAAGTGGACATCCACAGATGCATTTATCCCTATCCGTTCATCTTGGTTTTGCCACTTGTTATACTGATCCCTTATGTGTGTGTGTATGTATGTGTGTGATAAAAATATAGTTTTAAGGTATGCTATATTTATGAGTAAAAAAAACTGAATATCATGGAGAGAGCGTATTGAAATATAAAATATAAAAGTGGACACTGACGTCGAGGACATAAACACAAATGAATGCAATAATAAAAATAATAATAATAATAATAATAATGAAATTAATAATAGTAATGAAAATAATAATAATAATAATAATAATAATAATAATAAAAATAATAATAATAATGAAAATAATAATAATAATAATAATGAATTTAATAATAATAATGAAAATAATAATAAAAATAATAATAAAAATAATAATAATAATAATAATGGAAATAATAATAATAATAATAATAAAAATGGAAATAATAATAATAATAATAATAATCATAATAATAATAATAATAATAATCAACAAATAATTACGTGATCAAAAATAAACAAGGAGTAAAAAGTTAAGCAACACTATAAAATAGCTGCAAATAATCGCATTTGGATCCACAATTATTTTTCCTCAAGAGCCTCTAGAATAATTTGAAACGACCTTTACTGCTTACACAGGTATAACGGTAGCTCCATCTATGCAGAGGGACGCAGGTTCGAATCCTGCTAGAGAGCGTAATATTTAATTTAATATGATTTCTCGAAAAATCACGCTGAAGGACGACACTGAATAAATATACTTCTTAATAAATAAACTCAGCGTCCACTCAAACACGACTATCTACTAAAAGTAACGTTTAAACTGACAATATATATGCATACACACGTGGCATGGGTAACAATGCTGGGGTTAAAAGTCAGCAAAAGGACAAAACATTATGGCATCAAGTGCCGGGCTTTGCTTCTGTTGAACGTCAATAGATAAAAACTACGGGAGATCTTATTATGCACACGTGTGTGTGTGTGCGTGTGTTTAATTGAATGGATATGAGTTTATAACCCTGGGTTACATGCTTATGCCATCTTCAGAAAAGAGTTGTCAGAGGATAGCAGAAGCGTGAAACCCAGGGTCACAAACTTATACCCATTCAACTAAATACGTTAGTTCATCATTGATATTGACCGTTTTCTAATAACCACCGCACATATATAATATATATATATAGAAATTATATATATATATATATATATATATATATATATATATATATATATATATATATATATATATATATTCACACACATATTATATATATATATATATAGCTGGCCAGTCGTATTCGAGGGTACGCGTTTACTTGGGCGGCTAGCCAATCCCTGTTGCAGACGCTAGCTCAGGCGTATTTGTGTTCATTCAACACCCACAGAACCCATCTTCGGTTTATACTGCAACTTTGCTGAGCATACCTTAGTTACATCTTCAGGGAAATAAGCGTGTTATCTAGGGGATCAACAATTTGAACAAGACCAGCACGCTCACGCCGTCGGCCACGATGACAATTGACTTCGTGCTAGCAGAGCTATCGACGTGCCCAAGGGTTCCTTCTAACCAATATATATATATATATATATATATATATATATATATATATAACGCAAGCAATCGTCTCCAAATAGATATAAATACTCTATAATGCATCCAGTATCGAGGTTTTTGAGTACATTTTGGGAACTATAACATGTGAGTGCTTTTTGTTTCACTCAGTGATTTCGATGGGTTTATGTCCCCACACCCTCTCATAGTGTAACAGCGTGGTTTATCGGGTGTGTTGGGGGTAATTAATGGCCTTGGAGCAATGGATTGTCACCAGCTACTTGATTACGCGTCTTATACCTAATGGCATATTGAAAAACATGTCACTACACTCGAATGGCCAACACAGTCTCCAGAATTGACTCGAATAGAGAATTTGTGGCATTTATTAACAATTCAAGTAAATAATAAAGGGTTCAATGAAAAAAAGAAAAACATCCGGGACCTAAAAAGAATATGCAAAGTATAGAGTCAAACCCCAACGGTAGCTCAAAATGGTAAATAAATATTGTATGGATTATGAAATAATTTTTTAAAATTTATGTTAAATAAATAAAAAGTAAAATCATGATGTACGAATATTTCTTTCCCCATCACCAGTATATATATATATATATATATATATATATATATATATATATATATATATATATATATATATATATATATATATAAGGCAGAATGTGTGTATGTGTGTAACGAATGCCCGGCCGCAATTTTCGACGGATTTGCACCAAAATTTACATGCACATGCTCCATGTTAGTGGAAAGACCAAGACCGATGTTGCATTTCCCAACTCCCATCGATAGTGGAAATAATCGATTTTTTTCATGCTTCTACGGTAGTTTGTATGTAGTTTGCGGCCATTTTCTACTGGACAGAGTGAGAGCCTATAGCTGGCTGCTACGAATAGTCAGGAAGATTCTATTGGCCAGCGTGAGAGCCAACAGCTGACTGACTCGAATGTTAACTAGCATGCTAGCATGCAAAGTAACTGATAGCTGCATTCGTCACAAATGTATGGCACTTTACTCCAATTGGCTCATTGGCTTGCTTAAACTCAACGTTGATTCTGATTCCGCAGAACTGTGTTGGGTGTGAAAAGGTATCTGTTGTTAACATTTTTTTCATTCGGTTTTTCCAGTTACGAGTCCTTTTTTAAAGCTGATCGTTTTGCGTTCATTTTGTTTAGTTCTTTTTTCGTAACAGATTTAATGTTTAGTATAGAGTTTAGAAAAAAATTGCAGTGTGAGATAGTCAAGAAGTAAGGCATGTAGCAACATCAGAACGACAAAGGGCACTACTTTAAAGGCAAGGAAGGGCAAAAGTATTTAAGTCAACTGATAGCGATTGTTGTATGAGTCGTACGATTTTTGAATCAAGCACGGGCAACGCCGGGCCATGCTGCCACACATACAGACATAAAGCCACACATACACACACACACACACACATATGTATGTATAGATAGATAGATAGTGTATATATATATGTATATATATATAATATGATCTATACATAGAGGTCATTTATTTATTTAATCTAATATATATATATATATATATATATATATATAGATAATATATAATATATACATAGATTATATATATAAAATATATGCATATACTTAATATATATATATAATATATATATATATATATATAATTATATATATATTTCATATTACACATATATATGTATTTAATATAATATATATATAGAGAGAGATACATATATATATATGTATGTATTATAATATATACGTATAGATAATTTATATATTATGTTGACGATAGATAGATAGATAGATAGATAGATAGATAGATAGATAGATAATATACACACATGCAGTGTGAAGAAATGATAGCTAATCCGCAAATTCTCTCGTGCAGTGCCGACAGTATGCATCTCGGCTCACCCTCGCAGTGAGGGCATCCAAATCCAACTTGGCATGCGTGTTCGTCACGAACCAAGGATTGGTTTCCGTGCATAAAGAAAGTATTAGCTTAAGCAAAACATTTTGGGAGGGGAAGAAGAGACGAAAAGGAGTTGCGTGTTCGAAACTATGGCTTTATAAAAGCAAGTGAATACGATAAAGTAAAGAACTTAATATAAACAACTACTTACATAAAAGACAAGAGATGTAGTAGTGAAGAAAAGACAAATGTCGCTGGTCACGTGGGAGACTACATAGTGTAAAGGCTGAACACGATTCTCTCTGAAGCTATCTTGTCCAATCACGATCGGGTTCGTTTCATTCCTTTTTATTTACTTCTGTTAGATTTGACTTAATCAGTGTCTTCTTTATTTCTCCTTCAGATGTGTCGAGAGAACGTGTTTATTTCATGTAGTAATAAAGGAAACACCTTTAAAACATATAATTTCCGTTATTAGGTATACCTTCAGCCGATGAAATTATCTAAAATATTTAAAACCAGTTCAATTCTCATAGCACTGTGTCCAATCAGTAGGGATCTTCAGCGAAACAAACGCGACCATCTTTGTTTAATCTAATACAGTGTAAATGGCCACAAACCGTATTGGCTGTAAGAATAACAAAGATTATTTACACTATATATATTCTCACTATCGTCCCCATCTTTGCTGTTGTTATCACATTTCGACCGTTTTACTTTCCGGCCTCCGTCAGCTGAACATTAATCTGGATAACCTACAGGGAATTCTGAACTGAACCCTTTATTTAATCTATGGGAGTATGCTGTTCTTATTCCACTGCTGATGTCTAGGCATACCATCCGTCCTCGCTCAGGTGAATATTGATCTGAGTAAACGACAGGGAATTCTGAACTGAACCCTTTATTTAATCTAGGGGAGTATGCTGTTCTTATTCCACTGCTGATGTCTAGGCATACCATCCGTCCTCGCTCAGATGAATATTGATCTGAGTAAACGACAGGGAATTCTGAACTGAACTTTGTTTAATCTATGAGGGTAGGTTATTCTCATTCCACTACCAATTCCTGGGGATATATCTTCTAGTTCATATTTTAGTACTGTTCAATTATTTCTCTCTCGTTCCCACTGAGAATTAAAAAAGATATGTGTATGGAGTTGTGAAATATACACTGCGACCAGAAATAATTATTTGGCGATGTTTTTTTTGTTTTTTTTATTACTCTAGATCACCAAGGCCAGATCAGGAATATCGATTTTTCTGTTTTTTAATTAAATGTTATAGAAGCTAATATTTGGGGGTCCAGTTCGCTATGTATATTCATTGTAAATTGATCCCCCACGGAAGCCAAAACATATATGCACATTCAACTTGATTTCTTAAAATGGCGCAAAATCAAATTTTTACTTTGAAGTTATCTTTTCATGTCTTACTATAGATTAAGCACTCCAGAATAGTAAGTTCAAAACAAAATATGACGTGGCGTTGGGGTTTGAATGGTTAATCAGTGGTGACAAGGAGCTCAACACATTCTTTATATGTTTTTAAAGTTTTACTATTTTGATATCTGAAGCGTTTTTAGCGACGTTTAGAGTATAAGTTACTGTTTCAGAACAGTATTACACAATGGTTTCTTAATTTGGTTGCGTTCACTGGCTTCAATCCTTCATTCCAAAATGTCACTACATAGGCTGTATCAACGAAATAATGTTCATTTTCTTCTTATTTGTTTTATTAAAGGCAAGGCCAAGACGCAGTAACATCGATTCTAGCAAGTAAAGGGGGGAAGATCTTCAAGAGAACGCGTGCATACTCGTTAGCTTAACATTCCGCCACGTGCGGGTTAGGCTCTCTGAGGAATCTGTGTGTCAGAAAACGTATCGACGCTTCAAAATACTTGCATCATTCTGTCCTAAATTCGCGTAATTTTTGGTCTTATATCAAAACCTTAGTCGGAATTCCACGCCCACGTAGTATTCTGGCCAATTGCTCGCCATCCTGGTTCAGCCTCCGCATTCCGTAACAATATTTCTTTTTTTATACATTTTATGAGCGTATTTGCGTTTACAATGAAGTTATATAGTGAACTGGACCCCAATATTAACATTTACAAAATTTAATTAAAAAACAGTTAAAAAAGATATCCCTAATCTGGCATGCGTAATCTATAGTAATAAAAAATATTTATAAGTACAATTTAAATATTTCAGAAGTGTTTTAACAGAGGACAGAAAGGGCAACAATTAAATCGGAAGGCGCATTAGCGTAGAGAAAAATGGCCTCCAATAGCCAAGCATTAAATTATTAAGATATGAAAGTTTCGTTAGAAATAAAGAAATGAATAATGAAATGTTGCGTAATGTTAGTTATCCTACATGGAAGTGAATGCTGGACAATCCCCCCTAAGATGAAAAAAAGCCTTGAAGCAACAGAAATGTCGGTCTACATCTACGTCAAAAACCAAACACCAATCTAAATCTAAATTATTTTTATAGATTTAGGATTTCTTTTGATTGGATGACTTTTATAACTGCCTCGTAACCCCTTTCTATCTGAGTCGTGCAAATACGTAGGCGAAGGGGAGAATTATTGACGATGTTTATTTTATAATAATTTTTGTTTCATTAATTCTCCCATTTTCAAAAACAAACAAACGATACCACCACTAAAGGGTTGTGAGTTACTGAGAGTGAAGGATAACTGTGAAAACGTTGCCGATGAGAAAGGACAAGAAAAAATTAAGATTCAAAGAGAAAAATAATTTATATTTTGAAGAAGGCTAGAAACCATCAGAAAAGCAATAACCGTTACATCAAGCAGTTTCAACAGTAAAGTGATACGACGTAGCTGCCAATCTAATGTTATTCTTTAATTCAGATAATTGTAGTACAATAAAAATTACATTATGGGGGTGGGAAGGAAATTGAAGTCGACATGACGGATGAGGGCTGATAAAATTATATATCTTGATACATATCAGAAGCACAAGTGAACCAAATCACTTAGACTCGGCAAATGAATCGATAAAATCGTTAAAATCACGTAAGATTTTGTAAAACCAAGAAGACGCGATGAGTTACGCTCCAAGAGGTTAGCATCGGACATGGAGAAGGAATTCAAAAACGGTCCTCTAAGACGACAAAAAATAAACAATTTAGTTTTAGAGACGTTAAAAGGTTCTTGCCTCAGTTAACAGTCTGAAGGTAATTTAATAAAATCAGCTCTTAATTTGACTTCATGAAACTCATTAGATTTCTCATTAAGATATTAATGCAAAATCAAGATTTAAGCTTCTTAAGTTGATCGATTCAGATAAACTCTACATTGAACCAATTGCTAGGTATACTTCTAGGAATGTATGTAATGTGGGGACTTACCTACAAATGGACTCTTCCACATATAATATGGCTACCAACTATGAGTAAAGTCAGTCACCAAGTGAATGTCACCGAGTAGTAGCCACAGAGTGAGTGAATGAATGAGTCGGGACACCCGTGAGAGAAAGTACTCTCCAGTCCACATTTACCTTTGTACTACGTTTCCGAGAATATACTATTTAACCTATATCCGAGTCCACGTTATCTTTCTATGGTTTTACACCATAACAGTATGTTCACTGTATTGTGAATCCATCTTGCACGTTTACAAATCTATCCTTCGTTCGTGCATTGAATACTGCTGCTATATCTATTCTGGTGCACTGACTATTTACATCGAGATTCTTAACAAAATTGAAAGTGTCTGTAATATAATTAATCCTGACCTGGTATCTCGACTTCAGTCACTTTCTTGTCAACGCGACATGACTACCCTTTGTCTTTTCTACAAATATTTTCATGCCAATTGCTCTGTCGTGAATTCTCTCTTGTGCATCGACTGCATGAATTTAAGCGCGCTACTTGATTGGCAGTTTGGTCTCACACTTTTGCTTAACTACCTTGATGCAACCGTCTGTTTTATTATAATAGTTTTTTTTCGTACTTCTCGCCTGTGTCACTCACTTCCGATTTCTTGCTTCCCTGCCACCTGCGATCTTCAAAAATTTAAATGCAACATCAGTCGCCAGGTTCTGTCTTCCATAAACCTGTTCCTTTATTATCCTTTCCTCACTTCTCCTCACTAAACTCATCCCAAACTCTTTCACTACCTGTAATGTTGTGCATCGTAGTGGCATTATCGCCTTCCTTGGAGGGAAACTATGTTAAGAAAGCTAGAGAGATAGAATAGTCACCCTCTTAAATCAATTACGAGGTAAACCTTACATCTAAACTGAACAGTTCTAGTCGATTTTTAAAAAATTTGATCAATACATAAACTGTAGACAATGTTTCTTTTAATATATATATATATATATATATATATATATATATATATATATATATATATATATATATATATATATTAGCCGATTTTAAAGTTAAGCGGCGGTGAATCCTGTTAGGACTTAAATGAGAAATCGCTTGAGAACACCGGATACTGGAAGTAGTCTCTTACAAACTGAATTATGTTTTGGATTTAAATATCCCACAAACGGGTGATAAGCCGTAAAAAATAAACAAATTATTCATTAAAGTTTTCTCGTTCTCTTTCACTCCTAGAGCTAGAGGCAGTATCTTGTTGCTTGCGGTGAAATAATTCAAAATAAATATATTCAGCATTCTATTTTGTTGTTATTATTTTCACTATATCTGTTTTCCACACTACATTTTGCTATCTGCGCATTTTATGTATCTACTCTTAGTAGTTGCGATCCATTCAAAGGTTACATGAACACCTAATACCGCTCGCTTTTCATCCCAAAGGATGATGGGGGTTTTCTCATGTGAAACAAAATATGTGTGCGTAGATCTACGTATATAAGACATTGCACAAGTCGGGCTAATCCTCTCGACATAAACTTACGCACCCAGTAGCAAGATGTGGGGGTCACAGATTGTTGGTAGAAGATCACTTACACTGAATGCTTAATCTAAGCTTCGATGAGAAGATATGCGTTTCTCGTGTTTCACGGCACGTGTGTGCTACATGGACGTTGACCTCCATAAAAAGGTTCACTCACGTTTTTGACAGGTCGTATTCCTCATCCTGTCGGGTTTCTAGGCGCCGTCTTCGTCAGGTAATCCCGGATAAGCCTCCTGCCACTCTAACAGTAAATAGTTTCTGGTATAAATGGTACTGATAGCACGTTACGAATATTCCTCTAAAACAAAAATGAAACACATAAACTATTTTCAAATCAAGCAAGTAGAACTTTAACATTACACTTGTAAGCGTTAAAAACGACAGCTAATATGATACAGAAATTTGAAGATCCATTAGATCTGAGAAAGATGTCTTCCAAAAGCAAAACAAAGTATTAATAGATAATTCTTGAAACACAGAAAAAAAGTGTGGAATTGCTACTTCAATGAAAATCCTCCTCTATGCCAATAAATGCTAGACAATTCTTCATCGAAGAATAGCAGACTTTAGACAAAAGTGAAGGATTCTGAGAATACCATGGCCGAAACATATCAGTAAGGAGTAAGTTTTAAGGAATATGGGAACAAAAAGGGTAATTATACTTAGAATTAGAAAGATACAGTGGAAATTTGTTATACATAATAAGAAGAGAGTGTTTGGAGAATTTAACACGCACGAGACATAAAAAGTAAAATAGGCAAAAGGGAATGGCGAGTAACCTGACAAGCTTGTAAAATCGATCGCGAAGCAGTGATATGGAGGGATAATAATGGCACAAATATTACTTAAATTGATAGGAATGTGTGGAGAGCTATGATCACCCATGTCCTGAGGGCCGAGGAAGATGATAGAATTCATTTTGTTCAAAACAGAAGATATTGTTCTTTCTTGAATTATTTGGGTGGATATCATTATATATGTTAGATTTAAAAAAACATTCAGAATAATATACTCTCTCTCGAGCACAGAGCTTACAATATTTTTGCCGATTAAACAATCCAGATAATAATATTTAAAAGAAACATATTTAAAAAAGAATATGTGGCATGAGCAGATTTTGTTTTGGCTTCCTTTGGGAGATCAATTCATAATGAATTTACATAGTAAATTGGAGCTTCCAATTAACTTGTATATTTTTTAAATATATAGTCGTTATATAATGTTTCATATGCAGTACGATGTAAAAAAAAAACGAAAATTATTATTTCTGGTACTGTGTTTTTTTTTTTTTTTAAATGTCTCCCCAGGCAAGGCAATAAAGCCACTAAGACGCCACTTGTTGAGTGCAAGAGGATATGAGGAAAAGAAAAATTTATTAAGGAGAGAGAACAATAAAAGCCAGAAGATACCGATTGACATTGCATTTAAATTGTGGAATTTCAAAGTTTCACAAAGTAGAAGAGAAGAAACTGTTAGAGCAGAATATACGGTTACATCTAGCCATTTCAACTGTAAGATGATGACACCTTGCCACCAATCTACTACTAAATTCATAAACTCTTGATAACAAAGAGGAAAGCTTATCAGAACAATTACCATGAAAATATTTATAGAAAATGCATAAGCACCAAACCAGAGATGTGACGGAAAACTCAATGAATATTTTATCATTTCTACCCAAGGAAGGCTATAAAGCCACTAAGACGCAATGATTTATTGAGTGTGAGGGAATATGAGAAAAAAGAAAATACTATTCAAGATAGAGAACAATAAAAGAACAGGAATTAAGAAGACAGTAGATAACGAATCACAATCTATTTAATTTTTTGAAGATCAAAGTTGATTGGAAATCAAGAAACTGGAACAGCATTCCATAAAAGACAAGCCCGAAGAAAAGAAAATTAGCATAGATCCTACAGTTATATTTAGCCATTTCAGTTGTAACATAATGAGACCTTGCCGCCAAACTAGTACTGCGCTTAAATTAATAAAATCTTGGTACCAAAGCGGAAAGTTTATCAGAAAAATAGCAACGCATTTTTACTTACCGTAGGCGAAAGTTCATCAGAACAATTACCATGAAACTATTTATAGAAAAGAAACAAGGAAAGAGTACTGAATCGTTATGTAATATAACTAATCCTCTATATACCACGAAGAAGCAAGGGGATATTTTCGGCAGAGACTAAGAAGAGACATGAAGCAATATATATATATATATATATATTGTTCTATAGAAGGGTCTTGAGAATACCAGGGAGCAGGGAATGTCAGTAACGAGAAAGTTTTAAGGAAAATGTAAACAATAAGTGAACAGAATCAGTAGAAGACAAGTGAAAGATTATTCTTTGTATATTATCAAGAATTTCATCAGACCAGATATAACAATAATATTCCATGCATTTCTTTAAGTGAACAGAATTTGGAATATCCTAAGGGTTATGTTGAGGTGTCCTCCCTCTAAAAAGTCTATGTTGAACTCTTCAGCCTACTATAAGCCCCCCAATGCTTTCTCGCCTAATAATCTTATAATAGGCGGAAGAGTCCAACACAAACTCTTTAGAGGTAGGACACCACAACAGGTTAAACTAGAAACTAATCAGAATCACCTATGTAAAATTGAGATATCAGCTATTTCGACATTTCTTCAAACGATATCAAGCAAGTACAACAATACTAAAGATCTATTTTAAAGACATAAAATAGTGATGATAAAAATATCCTGAATGGGGGCAGGCTCGAACGCGTTCCGTTTATTTTGTATTTTTTTCATTTTTTTTGTTTCATTTTTTGATAGCACAACGAAAAAGCACTTGAAATGTTTGCCCTACCAATATAAAAACACAATCAGTATAAAGCAAGGAAAATTGAGGCCGAAACAATTTAAGAGTAAAGTTGACAGATTTCGTGAGTCCGCTCGAAATTTGAAGAGATCGTGAGTTACGTTGACATTTGTGACATCGACTTATTCATTCGGAGACTAGCAAATGATATAGGTCAGCCATTGTAGGTCTAATGCTGTCATTTCATGACACAAGAGATGGATAACGGAATTATTATTCAACTTCGCTCGTTTCGTCAGCCATCATTTGGGGTCATCACAAATCAGTGTCCTAAAAGCATGATGTCAGAGAAAGTATTAGTCATACGTAAAACTGTCATAACCATCTCAAACTGAAATGTTTTATTCGTAATACATGAGTATAAAGGAATAAATGAAATACATAAAGGTTATCATCCGTTGTTGAACTCTGATTTCGAGGATGTTATCGATTGTCTGCCCTTGACGTGGACACATTCAGTTTTGTATTAAATCCGTTGTCTGTTGTACATAATTAGATATATAATAATTATTTTGCCGGAAATTTTACCTTTCTTCTCGTTAAATTATTTATTCAGCTTTCTGATATGGCTTTCTTTATTTTCAGATTTTTATTCTTTTGCCTTTGATTTTATGTTTTGTTCATCCTTGCTTCCTTTTCTTTCAATTTGTTTATCGTTATATTTAATCACAAGAGATTTTTTGTTTTGTGTTTCCTGGATGTGTTGTACAATTTTCTCTATAATGAGGAGCTGCCAGCCTGCTGTGAAAATGAGCATTCAAAATTGCTGCGTGTTTTTTTTTCACTTCAAAAGAAAGACAGCTAACGGGATACCGTGTAATTTAGGAAAACAACATGTTTAACAACCAGTTCTTTGCTCTACACAAGACCAATATCTTTGGAGCTCAGATACAGTGCTCTAGAAAATAGTCTTCATTTCTTAGAATGGAGTACAATGAACCGTGATAAACAAAAAAAAAATGAAAAATAGAAAACTGCACATTGTAACATAATTTTATTAGCTCGAAACAAATAAAATACGTTAATATGGAGAATAAAACAATTTACAAGTAATTATGAATTAATTATGTATGATGTAGCAAAATATTTATAGCCAAAGGATAGATACTGGCATCTCCTGTGCTAATTACATAGTTGTTGTTTGAGATAAAATAAAAGAAATATGCACGTGAGTTTTCTTCGTCTGTCTGCAATCTGTTCTGTCAGACATAGTGACATATTCGAAACAAATAATAATAATGATAATAATACATCATGATAAAAAACTAAGAACAGAATGTGATTTCTTATTGACATGACAGTACCTGCAGGTTTATATATATCTTTGAAGATCTTTAAAATCTAGTAAAATACAAGGATCCTGAAGTAGAAATCTGAATATTGTGGCACATGAGGACATAAATAAATCGAGTTGTAGTTGGATCTGTTGGATTGATTGGACAAGATTTTGATAGACTCACTGAAGTGACTCCTGGTAGCCCACGCCTTAAACAAGTACAAAACATTGCATTCACAGGTACAGCACACATTACGAAGCGCTTTAACTATATAAAATGTGTGTGGTCTTATTTTTATTTTTAAATGATCAGTGGAAAATGTCAAGAAACCATTTCTGATGTTAAGTTTCTGGTTGGCACCCGGAAGGAAATATGTATAGAGCAGAAATAAAATGAAATAATAATAATAATAATAAAAATAACAATAATAATAATAGTAAATGTCTCAACACGCAAATTCAGGAAGATCAAGCGGAAATATAAAATTAAATCGCTCAGTGAAATTCCATCAATCAAGAAAAAAATAAAACTGC
Source organism: Acanthosepion esculentum (assembly GCA_964036315.1). Lineage (NCBI taxonomy): Eukaryota > Metazoa > Mollusca > Cephalopoda > Sepiida > Sepiidae > Acanthosepion > Acanthosepion esculentum. The sequence continues at coordinate 35,166,075 of OZ038505.1, forward strand.
AGTTAGAGAACAAGACGATACGAAATACGTTGTAGGTTCTATCGTCGAAATAATATTCCAAATGGACCTTAAGAAATTTTACAAGGAAATTGGAAAAGCAGTTATTCATATCACCATCTATTGAAAAATTGTAAAAATTTGGGGAGATTATTCAGAGCAGCCCAAGGCAATATAAAGCCAATGCAGAATGGATCTAATTGCAATAAGAACGAATGCTGGATAAATCTCTAAAACAATGGAAGAATATAACTCCGAAGAATATTAGGCAAGCTCTAACGAAAACCCAGAAATGGAAATCCCCATGAAATGCCAAGGTGCCCATTTTCTGGCCCTATCATCTATCATCAATACATAAAACTCTTGCACAAAGTCTATCAATTCTTATTAATAATCCCAGAATAGATCACTGAAGGTGGTGTATATCTGATCCAAAAAACGAGTGAAACAGATTATCCGAAAAAAAATATAGACCAATAACAACTCTGTCCACCGCGTATAAATTGATCACGTCTGTCCCGACGAAACGTACTTACTCTTTTCTCGAAGCAAACGATATTCTTCCACTGGAACAGAAGGGATGCAGGAGAGGTTCCTATGACTACAAAGATCAACTACTGATAAACAAAAGGACAATGGAAAATTGCAGGAAAACATGTAGAAATCTGAGCACAGCATGGAAGGATTACCGTAAAGTCTTTCATTGTGTGCCACACTCTTGGATCCTTAAGACTATGGAAGTGTACAAAGTCTCCCCCGTGATAGTAAATTTCCTTAAACATACCATGAGATTGTACAAACCCACATTATACCTAAATGACACCATAGGCACTCCAAGCGCCTGAATATTCGATAAAGAATCTTTCAAGGAGACTCCCTGTCATCACTTCTGTTTTGTCTGTCCTTAATCCCCTTTACACATGAACTTAAAATAATATTTATGGCTAAAACTAAACATGAAAGTATTCAATCAACTTCCTAACATGGACGCCAAAGCCGTCAATGAGTTGAAGGGTCTCCTCAATACTGTAAAATGTTTCAGTGACGACATAGGTATGGATTTCGGATTAGATAAATGTGCAAAAGTAACATTCAAGAAAGGGGAATTACAGAAACACACTCAATAGATATGGATTTTGTCATAAAGATTAGGGAGCTATCGGTACCTAGGAATTAGGGAAGGGGATGGAATACAGCATACCCAAATGAAGGACAAGGTAAGAAAGGAGAACTACAGACGTGTGCGCCTGACATTGAACACCGAACTGAATTCAATAAACAGAATATCAGCCATAAACACATCGGCTCTTCCTGTGGTGAAACGCAGTTGCAACAGTTGACTCGACCATAGCTGACATTACGAGAATGGAGGCTAAAACAAGAAAGCTTCTCGCCTGTCACCGCATGCATCTTCTCAAGGCTGATGTTGCTCGTCTGTATATTCCCAGATCCGAAGGAGGCAGAGGATTTGTTCAACTAGAAATGTCTTACAAACTACAATAATTGGCATTCAAAGACACCAAGAAACAACAGGAGACTGGATAAAGATCTGTGCCAAAGATCATTAAATAAGTAAGAAACTTTATTCATTAATAAAGGAAGCCAACAAGTTCAAAATTGAGTTTCAAATGGGTGAAGAAATGCAAGTAAAACATAATACACCGATAGCAGCTGAAAATACTTAAAAAAGAAATGACATGCAAAGGCAATCGACCAGATACAGAAACAATGGCAAGATAAACCGCTTCACGGTCAATACTCGCCCGTACCAAACAAGCTGATGTAGACAAACCCAGTACCCATTAGTGGCTACGTAGAGCAGGATTAAAATTTGAAACCGAACGTTTTATACTTTCTGCATAGGATCAATGCTTGCTTACTAGAAATTACCAAGTACACATACTGAAATATTGTATTAGTCCAAAATGCAGATTCTGTGATAAATATCCAGAAACAATGGATCATATTGTAACAGGTTGCACGTTATTGTCACCCACTGAATATAAAAAAGCGGCATGATAGTGTGTTCCAATATCTGCACTGCAAAATCTGCATCTTTTACGGAAAAAACTGCAAAAGATTGATATGAACTCCAACCCGACCCGTTTACGGAGATAGGACCTGTAGCAGTCTTATGAGACTTCACAATACACATTGATATTGACTTCGACCAGATATCGTCATTAGAGACCGCAAAGGCAAAGTGTTCCTTGTTATTTACATGGCAGTCCTTGCAGACTGGCATGTCAGACTGCCATGTATCTTTGAAGATCTTCAAAAAAATTATCAAGGCACAAGGACCTTGAAATTGACGTCTGAAAATGTGGCACATGAGGACATCATCAATTCCAGTAGTAGATGGAGAACTCGGATTGTTTGGAAAGTATTCCAATAGACTCATTGAAGGGATGCCTGGAAGCCCATGCCTTAATGAAATACAATGAATTCTTCTCACAAGTCCATCCCACATCTTACGAAGGGATTTATCTATGTGAAATATGCGTGATATTTCTTTGTGTTTATTTTTTATTTTTCAAAACTGCTCTATGGAAAATGTGATGTTGCCATTTCTGACCTTAAGTCACTGGTCGGGGCACGGAAAGAAATGCGTATACACCAGAAATCAAAGATAATAATAATAATAATAATAATAATAATAATAATATGTAGCACATGGGAACATCAACAATCCCTGTTGTAGTTGGAGCCTTAGGATTGGTTGGAAAAGATTTCAGTAGACTAATTGAAGGCATCCCTGGAGGTCCATGCCTCAAAGAGATACAAAAAAATATTCTGACAAGTACAGCCCATACTTTACAAAGGGCTTTATCTATGTAATATATATATATATATATATATATATATATATATATATATATATATATATATATATATATATATATATATATATATATATATATATATATTGGCAGTGGAAAGTGTCATGATACCATTTCTAACCTTAGGTTGGCGGGACCTGGAAAGAAATGTGTAAACGGCAGATATCAAAGGAAATAAAAATAAAAATAATAATAATAATAAAGGTTACCGATAAGTATGAC
>OZ038505.1:35171633-35186633 GCA_964036315.1 Acanthosepion esculentum
AGAAAACATATGGATCAAAGCAGCTAAATTTAGATGTACTAAACGCAGAAGTTTATTGTTTAATGAATATTTTACTAAATTTTAAATATCTCTTTTTAAGAGGGAAAATATTGTTGATCATTTTCTGGAGTGCTTTCTCAAATTTCAGAGCAGACAACAAACATGGCCGTCTGAAATTTCAAAGCCATAAGGATATCGCTGATTGGTTAGTTTATGTGACTCTGGAAATTCAAATTGAAACGTACTTATTTACATTACTCGCACTATTGTCCTCATCTTTGTCGCCATATTTATTACAATAAATAAATATAGCGACAGCAGTCCTCATCTTTGACGCCATATTTATTACAATAAATAAATGTGGCGACAAAGACGAGGACAATAGTCCGAATAATGTAAATAATGTACATAATACCTCATCTCAGAAATATAGACAGATACTGAAGGATTGGTACGGACCCGATATACCAAAAATATATTGTAATAAATATGGCGACAAAAATGAGGACTATAGTCCGAATAATGTAAATAATGTACATAATACCGCATCCCAGAAATACAGACAGGCACTGAAACGTACTTTTTCACAAAAATTAAATTGAATTTTTCTAATATTTTTAACATGTGTCCACGCCCGTTTCACTGATTATAACTGATCAGTTCAGTGTGGCTCGCGGGTGTCCTATTCGGTATCTGAAATAAAGCAATAAACACGAAAATTAAACCAAAACTTAAAATCTCTTGCTGGAATGCATGAACACTCATTGATAGCTCAACTAGTCTATTTCCTGCTCGAAAAACAGCTGTTGATGCTGGAGAACTCAGTCGTTATATAGTTGATAGTGTGGCTCTATCTCAGACCCGCCTATCTAATGACAATCAACTCGATGAGTACGGTGATGATTTCACATTCTTCTGGAGAGGCAAGTAATCATACAGACGAAGAGTGGCTGGTCTCTGGTTTGCAGTATCAACGAAGCTAATGTATTGCTTGAGCGCGATAGGCTTATGGAACTTTGTTCCCAACTTGATGGTATTCAGCATACTACGCTAATCAGTGTTTATGCAGGCTCAGATGAAACTTGAATGCCTCCATTCTATGAGGTGTCGTGCGACCTTCATTCCACGAATTTTTACGCCCTGTCCAGAACAATATGTCGCGTCTGCAATAAACGATTCCAGTCACTTGCTGATTTCAAAAGCAATCATCGTTCTCATGAGAACTGAACTTTTTATTGATAGTAATACTCGTTTAACGAGTCGACAGCCATCTTGTACGTATGGTAAACTTGCTTACAAAATTTGTGGCTTAAGATTTAAGAGACTTGCTAGACTATTGTATCAGCAGATATATCATCGACGACAAATAAATCAGCACTAAATTCATAGACGTAATCGTAGCAGTTAGTAGTTTTGTTTCGTGGCATATCATCTTCTATGGATTATTTATTGCCGAAATCTAAATTTTGAGCGCAATTTTATTTTATCTTTTTTTTTTAGATAATAATATTTGTAGCGATCCAACCTAACCTATAGCTGTGTGAACAGGAGGTGGATTCGTACATTTCCCAAGGTATTTGCGCATATATGAATATAACAAACACACATGGAATTAGAACAGGGCTTGCCGATTTCCAATTTCGAACCATTATCCATTGCACTATTTGCACTTCCAAGCTTGCAACATCTGATACTCCCAAGCGGTCACCCATCTACTGATAATGCACGACCTGATCGGACACATAGTTGATTTTCACCATGAATATACAGACGCGACATTCTGATGGTTGATCATATGGTTAGGTGTGGCAAGAAGTGGTCACTCAGACAAACCCTAAGTATTTGTGTTTTTGCGCGCATGCGTGTGGATGCGTGATTCATCCATGTGTTTCCGAGTATATAAAATTTAAACAAGACTTTTATTAGAAAGCCAAGAAATACAAAAAGAGCGAATGACATTGTACGGTGTGAAATTGTTACCGGATTCATTTTTAAATTGTGTGAGAGAGGTGAGGCAAGGAAAGAGGTTAGTATGTCTTTGCAGATGAGTGGGGGTAAGCGAAGAGGCGGGCCATTCGAGTTCCTGTTACTAACGACTTAGAAAAACGGAATCTGCAAAGAGAAAAGAAAAAGAAAAGGGGAAAAAAACGACAACCGGAAATGCAACACGGGCATTTCGGGAAAGCTGCAAAAAAGCTGTGCATTTCCAAATAAATGAGATGTATCGGCATTAGGCAATTACTTTCAGGGAATCGGGTACTTGCAAGGTGGGGCTGCCTAGAAACACAGATAAAAAAAAAATCACGTGAAGAAATAGGAAAATAAGAATGGAGCAAAATTGGGCGTTGGTTAATTTATAATGGCTGAAACCGGAAATGACGAGTGTTGCCTGTTGTTTCAGTTGTTTTTTTCCCCTTTTCTATCCTTTCTCATTCATCTCTTTCTTCATCTTTGTGCTCATCTTGAGATTTCCCCCTTTTTTATATTTATACTTTACTCAGTCAATGTTTATTTCCTTTCTCTTATATTTCTTTCTTATGCATGTTATCTTATCATCCCCGCTTTTATTTTATCTGTATCTATTTTACGGTTCTATTTTTATTCATTGTGAACCTTCTCTTATTCTTGCTTCGCTTCATCCTCTTTTGATCTCTTCATCGATTTAATTTTTTTTATTCTCTGAATCCAATTCTTTTTTTTCTTATTGTTTATTCTTCTTCAGAGGTTTTACTTTCCTTTTTCATTTCCGATTCATTCACCGTAATACTTCTTGTATTTTTGTTTGTTTTGTTTTTGGTTTGTTTGCTTTTTGCATTTCCTCCTTCTTAATTATGTATTGTAATCTAATGATACCTAATTTTTCTTCCTTTCTTACTTATCATCCCCGTTTTTATTTTATTATTTATTTTTTATTTTTTCTTCCTCTTCTTCTTCTTCTCCTCCTACTTACTTTTTCTCCTTCATTTTGTATTGTAATGTAATGATATCTATTTTTCTTCATTTCTTGTTTATCATCCTCTCCTTTTCTTTTTACTATTTCTTCTTCTTCTTCATTTTCTATTGTAATATAATGATATCTAATTTTTCTTCATTTCTTACTTATCATCCCCGTTTTTATTTTATTATTTATTTTTTATTTTTTCTTCCTCCACTTCTACTTTGTCATTGTCTTCTTAATTTTGTATTGTAATCTAATGATGTCTGCTTTTTCTTCATTTCCTCTTTTACTTTTATTCTCTCTTCTTCTTCTTCTTCTTATTATTATTATTTCCTTTGATAGCTGGCGTTTACACATTTCTTTCCGGGTCCCGCCCAATGACCTAAGGTTAGAAATGGCATCATGACACTTTCCACTGAAAAAAAATATTATATAGATAAAGCCCTTCGTAAAGTGTGGGCTGTACTTGTCAGAACATTTTTTTGTATCTCTTTGAGGCATGGACTTCCAGGGATCCCTTCAATCAGCCTACTGGAATCTTTTCCAACCAGTCCAAGGGCTCCAACTACAACAGGATTATTATTATTATTATTATTATTATTAGTAGTAGTAGTAGTAGTAGTAGTAGTAGTATTCTGTTCCTCTTCTTCTTCGTTATTTTCTTCATTTAATTTTTTATATTGTATTCTAATGATATCTGCTTTTTCTTCATTTTACATTTAGTGTCATCTTCTTTTCCTTTTAATCTTTCTTCTTCTATCTCATCTTATTCTTCTTTTTCCTTTTTATTCTTCTTCTACCTTTTCTTCTTCTTTTTCATTTTCTTCTTATTCTTCTTCTACCTTTTCTTCTTCGTTTTCATTTTCTTTTTTTTTTGTTTTGTTTTATAATCTATTGATATCAATTATTTTCATTTATTTTGTAGTATAATTACTATATTTTTTCCCTTTTATCTCTTCTTCACATTTCTTTTTTTACGCTTGCATCTTACCTTCCTTTTACTTAGCCTTCATTTTCTTTTCTATTTATAACCCACTTTCAGTTCACTACCTTCATTCTCAGCTGTCATCTTTCCTTCTCATATTCTGCCTCTTAATTTTGTATTGTAATCCAATGATATCTATTTTTCTTCATTTCTTGTTTATCATCTTTCCCTTCTTCTTCTTCTTCTTCTTCTTCTTCTTCTTATTATTATTATTATTATTATTACTTTCTGCTTCCTTCTCTTCGTTTTCCCATCACTTGTTCTCCTCTTCCCATTTTGTCTACTCTTTTATCTACACTTCCCAATGCCTATTCTTCATTTCTTCATCTTTTACTTCAATATTTATTTGTCATATGCCTTCTTTTAACTAAAGTACTTTCTCATCTACATCATCTATCCTCTCTCTCTCTCTCTCTCTCTCTCTCTCTCTCTCTCTCTCTCTCTCTCTCTCTCTCTGACTTTCAATCTCTAATTCGTATATAATTTTCATAACATTTTTCTGTTTTTTTTTAAACACACTTAACGGTCAACCAGTCCTCACCATACAACAGAACTCTTCTCAGTATTCGTTATAATGATTTTAGCATTTCTGACCAGTATTATCCGATGGCTTTCACTAAAGCACAAATGGGAGAAATAGGAGCTCAATATTACAGCACTCTCCTCAATATTCTTTATTATTATTTTAATCGTTTATTTATCCTACCGGTTGTATCTGGTCGCATTCACTGAAGATTAAATGAGAGAACGTCTTCTCAATACTCCAGCACTCTCCTCAGTATTCTTTATTTTCATTCTAATCATTGACTTTCCTACCAGTAATATGTGGTGGTTTTCACTAAAGATCAAATAAGATTATGTATTTTCAATACTCCAGCACTCTCACGTGTATTCTTCATTATTAATTTCATCATTGACTTATAATACCCGTTTTATCTCGTGGCTATCACTGTAGATCAAATGGAGCATGTCTGCTCACTACACCAGCACTGACATCAGTATATTTTATTATTATTGTAATCTATGGCTTTTCTACCAGTCTAATCCCGTGGCTTTCACTGAAGATCATATAAGAGCATGTTTTCACAATACTCCAGCACCCTCCACAGTATTGTTTATTATTATTATTGTAATCAATGACTTTTCTACCAGTTTTATCTAGTGGCTTTCACTGAAGATCATATAAAAGCATGTCTTCACAATACTCCAACGCCCCCCCCACAGTATTGTTTATTATTATTATTGTAATCAATGACTTTTCTACCAGTTTTATCAAGTGGCTTTCACTGAAGATCATATAAAAGCATGTTTTCACAATACTCCAGCACCCTCCACAGTATTGTTTATTATTATTATTGTAATCAATGACTTTTCTACCAGTTTTATCTCGTGACTTTCACTGAAGATCATATAAGAGCATGTCTTCACAATACTCCAGCACCCTCCACAGTATTGTTTATTATTATTATTTCAATCATTCACTTGTAGTATTCACTGAAGAGAAAATGAGACAACTACATCTCAATATGCCAGCACTTTCCTCAGTATTCCTTATTATCATTGTAATCACTGATTTTTCTTACCAGCCATATATGCTGGCTTTCACTGAAGACCAAATGAGACAACATCTTGCCAATACCCCAGCACTCTCCACAATATTCCTTCTTATTAATATAATCACTGACTTTGCCTACCAGTTTTATCTAGTGGCATTCACTGAAAATCAATGAAGAGCATGTCTTCTCAATAATCCAGCACTCTCCTCAGTATTCTTTATTATTTTTTAATCATTGACTTTACCTATCAGTATTATCTGATCGTTTCCACTGAAGTTCAAATGAGAGAACATCTTCTCAATACTCAGCCCCCCTCCGCAGTATTCTTTTTATTAATATAATCATTGAATTTTCTACCTGTTATATCTGGTGGTTTCCATTGAAGGTCAAATAAGAGTATGTTTTTTTCGATACTCCAGCACTTTCCTCAGTATTCTTTATTATTATTTCAATTATTGATATTTTCTAATAGTATTATCTATTGGCTTTCACTAAAGATCAAATGAGAGAACATCTTCTCAATACTCCAGAACACCCCGGGGTATTCTTCATTAATATTTGCAGATGTATCTAATAGACTCTAAGATATGCCCTAGAGACATTAATGAATTTGTATAATAGAAATACAAGTTAAACATTAATGAATTTGTATAATAGAAATACAAGTTAAACTGGTTTTCAATTGATCTTCAATTGAAGCCACCCCATAATAATTTTAGGGTGGACACTTCGGCCTTGTGCCACATCTATGATACGCTTAGGAAATCACTATAATAATGTTAGGAGAAACGTAGCTTAGATGAGGCACAAGACCGAACGTATAGGACACTCAGTGAGGACCGAACTCAAAACTCTTAATTGTTCCATTGAGACAAGCTCGCTAATCATTTCACCACGTCCAGGTGTTCTAACATGAACTAGTTATGAGTGTAGGTTATACAGAAGCATCCAAGTTGGATTTGTTTCTACAGTGTAACGGTCTTCTGCCAGAATGGAACATACTTCTTGGCAACTGAAAATGGATGGAATAAGTGTGATTATAATCTGTGAAATTTTTCAGGAGAGTCTACTTTGTAAATATCCGGGGTGCTGTTAGCAAAACAATGGCTATCATTTGAGCATTTGCTATTGAAATAGCGATATAATAGCAACAGGCGATGACAGTTTCCGTGGCTATAACAAACTGATATGGAAATACATTTACCTAAAGAAGTAGTGTTGTCTAAAAAACTCCTTTGTCTTCATCTTAATCACAGATAGAATTAACATGTTTGGAAAGGCCAAAATTCTCCGGAATTTAAATCAGGGCTATAGTGAAATTAGAAGAAATGGGTAATGTGTTTGTTTGTCAAAGACTAAAGCAATTTTTAATAGTTTCACCGAAAATAAGTCGGCAGTACCACTAAGAAGCGTGCTGCTTTAAGGACTGAAAGAGCATGTGAATAATTTAGTGGGGTGAAATGAGGAAAAGTAGAATAAAAGAACAGCATTCAAGAAGACAACATATGGCGGTCGACTTTGCATTTAAATTTTGACACAGTAAGCTAATTAAGAGATACTCAATAAATTATTTTTCTAGCATTTATTTAACTTCGTTTAAACCGTTGAAAAGTTCAATTATTATCGACCATATGATCTAGATGTACCTCCTAAAATCAGATATGTCTTAAAATTGGGTTTTAAGGAATTACATTAGATTTATAAAACTTTTAACGCTATTGTTTGTGTAATAAAAAGCGTAGATCATCTTGAAATGTTGGATAGATAATAGCTGATCTCGTATTTTAAGAAATCATATTCGTAAGGGAAGTGATGCAAGACAATCGGAGGGGTTTTCCACAGGTGATAAGTGCGAGAAAATAAACTATTAGAATAGAAGTGGCGGTTGCATCTGGTAAGTTTCAAGAGTAAAACTGTGAGACCTAGCCGCCAATCTAGCAGCGCGCTTAAATACATGTTGCCGAGGTATGAGGGAGATAAAACGCATCAGAACTGTTGTCATGAAAATATTTGTAGAGGAGACAGAAAGAAAGATGTTGAGAAAGTGACAGAAGTTGATATGCCAGGTCAGAATGGATTACACAAGATATAAAATATTGGTGAGAATATTGTCAGTGTGAAAAAGAATGTCACACGATATTATTTAATAGCGCATAACTTATTCTTTTATGCGCCGTGTCTCTTCAGGATATTAGCGATGAGGTCCTCCACCACTTCCTATTTTTTAGCGCTTTGGATTTATCGTCTTTTCACTATCATCACCTGTCTCTGTCATACCACTCATTTAGACAAACACGCTATTTAGCTTACTCGCTGTATCCCTCTGTCGATATCGTACAATAAATAGGCCATGTGAGTGTCAAATTCTCCAAGCTCTCTTTCCTCATTATGCGTCGAAGAAATTTCAACTGTCTCTTTCTGATTCTAAATATAAGTGTCATTTTGTTTCTGTTTTCTTTAAAACTGACCGATTGTGGCCCTTCACCACTTCCTATATTTTTTACCGCTTTGCATTTATGGTATTTTCACTATCATCACCTGTCTCTGTCATACCACTCATTTAGACAAACACGCTATTTAGCTTACTCGCTGTATCTCTCTGTCGATATCGTACAATAAATAAGCCATGTGAGTGTCAAATTCTCAAAGCTCTCTTTCCTCATTATGCGTCGAAGAAATTTCAACTGTCTCTTTCTGATTCTAAATATAAGTGTCATTTTGTTTCTGTTTTCTTTAAAACTGACCGATTGTGGCCCTTCACCACTTCCTATGTTTTTTACCGCTTTGTATTTACGGTATTTTCACTATCATCACCTGTCTCTGTCATGTCACCAATTTAGACAAACACGCTATTTAGGTTACTCGCTGTTTCCCTCTGTCGATATCGTACATTAAATAGGCCATGTGAGTGTTAAATTCTCCAAGCTCTCTTTCCTTATTATGCGTCTAAAAAATTTCAAATTTTCTCTCTCTGATTTTAAATATATGTGTCATTTTGTTTCTATTTTCCTTAAAACTTCCTCGTTATTCAAATTTTCAGTCGATGATATTATAAGAATGCTTCTTTAGAATCACATTTCTGTTGCTACCAGTAACTTTCAGCCGGGGAAACACTGTCTAGCATTCACTGATCAGTTCAGTAATGTTTTATTTTTTCCCCTAACGAAATGTTGATATTTATTAATATTTTTCTTAGCTTCTGGAAGTCACCTTTCACGAAACCAATGCGTTTTCGGATTTTAGTGTGTCACATTTTTCTGCCCTCTCCTGAAACATTTCCCAGATATTTGATATAAGCTAACATTGTACACGCATGCGCAGTAATGGCTACAACAAGCTCCTACCGCGCACCTATTTTAGTAAGTAGGAAAGGACGAAAATGTCGCCTTTATGCAAACACTTATTGAAAAGTATTGACAATCTAACATCTGGGTGTGCTCTATCCAGATGAATTTCAACACAGAACTTTTACATCAAGGCCTCGTAGGTAGATGATGAGATATGAACAATGTATTTATGAACAAAGGAAAAAGCGCTTAGATACTATTTGTAACCTCGTATACGGTAGTAAATAAAATATGAAGATGAGATTTCAAGCGACAGAGATGTGGTCTCTATCAATGAATGCCGAGATTACTATATGTGACTAATGACGGAATTTAAAAACAGGATCCGAAAGAGAACCGCTGTTAAACTTTCTGAATTATAAAACGAAAACTGTGTTGGCGAATTTAATGCTCACAGGAAATTTTGAGTCTAGGGTGGATATACAGAGCATTTTATGAACGTATGGCACTGCAGGGAGAAATTGTGACAGTAAAATGCAAAGTTTAAATTACATCAACAAAAGAGAGGGTGTTGTAGAGAGCCATGATCGCTCACGTCATGAACAGTCATAGTGATAAATAGAAAATTCGAAAACTTTCCAAACGGAATTTGTACAGGATCCATTTTTTTTCTAGTAGGTGATATTCCCGATTTTATCATTGGGTTTGTGGTAAAAATGGTTGTTTGTGGATTACACTAAACATGATTTTTTTTCTCTCTTATTTTCAATGATCGATTAAATTTTCCAAACTGATTTTGGTACTGATGTTCAAATGACTAATGCTAACAAGTCGTTAGAAGGAACACATTGTCATCGATTCGGGAATAGGTTGTATAGTATTGCTAAATCGAGTCGGTGTGCGCGCATGCGTGATGTGTTGCGAAGCCAATCTTTCGAAATGTGTCGGAAGACGGAGAGGGAGGTGTAATGTCGGGAGGAAGCGGGTATATTTGGTGGAAGATGTATTTCGCATTCAACCGACCAATTAGTAGAGTCAACAAGAGGAAAAGAAGGAACAGGAATGATGGAGAAATTATGGAGCGAAAATGAAGAACAAAAAAGAAAAAGAAAAAAATAAATAACAATTTGTCATACAAAATTATTTTTTCTTTAAATATATAAAAACTATTCTATAAGACAAATCTGTAAACGTAATGAAAACATTACTTCTACACCAACTAATCTTTATAACTACCTGTAACTTCGCAAATTTCACGTCGGTAAGAAATTAAAACTATCCAATATATCACGTATTTGCTCTTCTCTCATCTTGTATTATCTCCCTCACTTCCTCCCAATCGTTATTATTATTACGTACTGCTAAAGGCTTGGTGGAGTAATGGATAACGGCTTGGATTGAGCAATCGGAGAGTCGAGTTCGATTCCCAGTCGAATCCATTACATTCACTTACATGCTAATACCCTTGGTAAAGGTATGAATCCTCTTCTTCTCCCTCCAGCTATGGGTAAGTAGCAGGACAGATAGGGTTCTATAGCCTTAAACGGCAACTGGTCTACCGCAGAAAGAAATGGCAACCTACTGCGCGAAAAAGTCTGCCTCGTTAGTCATGTATCGAAAGATACATGATCGCCTAAGCGTATATCACGCATGGCACATAAGTGACTGAAATTCACTTACGTGCTAATACCCTTGGGAAAGGTATGAATCTTCTTATTCTCCCCCCAGCTATGGGTAAATAGCAGGACAGACCGGGTTCTATAGCCTTGGATGGCAACTGCTCTAGCCCAGGAAGAAATGGCAACCTACTGCACAAAATATTCTGCCTCGTCAATCATGTATCGAAAGATATATGATCGCCTAAGTGTGTATCACGCATGGCACATAACTGACTGAGATACAGTGAATCGACATGCAAAAGGCGACAGAAACAGAAGTAATTTAAATTAACTCCTGACACTATTATCATTAAAGATATGGCCGTTTTGGCGTGAAATTTATCACCAAATCTAAAATTCGTACGGAAAATATGTTTTAAGAATCCCGCAGGGATCACTGCCGAATTTTGGGAGAGCCGAGTTCAAATTCCCGTCGAATCCGTTACATTCACTTACGTGCTAAAAACCCTTGGGAAAGGTATGAATCCTCTTCTTCTCTCTCCAGCTATGGGTAAGTAGCAGGACAGACCGGGTTCTATAGCCTTGAGCGGCAACTGGTCTATAGGCAGAAAGAAACGGTAATATACTGCAGGAAAAAATCTGCCTCGTCAGTCATATATCTTTCGATACATGATCGCCTAAGCATCTATCAGGCAGAGCAAATAACTGACTGACTTCTGAATGCGAGAGAAAAACATGATTGGTTCATTTGTAAGTTTTGCTGCATTATCTTTTATAAATGTCTTTTGACATAACTCCTTATTTAATACGTTAATGTGTCTCTGTGTTTACCCCCCCCCCCAATCGCATCTCCTTGCGTCGTTCCACATTTGTTCTTTCTCTTTTGCTCCCTGTCTGGCATGTTTCTGCCTGAATTTATTTGGTCTTCGTTTTTTTTTGTCATTCTCTCCATTTTGTTACACATACACACGCTTGTACATGCACACACAGACACACACACAGACACACACACACACAGGTATATATAGGCACACACAAGCGCACACAGACATGTACACACAAATTCTGTCGCTCTTTTCATGTTGAAATTTAGAAAATTTAAATAGAGATATGTTAGCATACAGTGCCGTTCGATAAAAGTGACTCACCTGATTTTTTTTTACTTAAACATTTTTTCGCCTATTGTTTTTGGGGTCAAACTAATTTTTAATCTTACTAATATAAAGACCCCTTCCCGACCACCTATTAAAACTTAAACTCACCCTAAGGTATTCTATTGATAATTATATTTTTGGATATAAATGAGATTTAGGGAAAAACTATGTGCAAAAAAAGTGACTCACTTATTTTCTGAAACTAGTAATCAATAGAAACATAACCGAACAGCTTTAAATAAAGAATAATAAAGGTATAATTTATTTATAATAGGTAATATAGTTCGAAATATTTAATAATCTATGGGTCCTCCTTTATTTTGAATAAACCTTTTCAACCCTTGTTGGCATTGACTTAAGTTCTGGCAAATCTCATCTTCAAGCATTGAATTCCATTCGGATATGAAATTCACAATCAAATCCTCTTTGTTCCTCAACTGCTTTCTCGAGAGCCTGTACTTTATAATTCTTCATAAGTTTTCTATTGTGTTGAGGTCAGGAGATTGGGGCGGCAATGTCATAACACTCACCTGCTTCTCATCAAAGTATTCCTTCATCAATTTTGATTTGTGACGGAGCATTATCCTGCATAAAAATTAGCTTGGTGGGGTCGATTTGCACCCTTTCAGCAGACGGGAGCAGACAAGACTCTAACATTCTCTTGTACTGCTCGCTCCTGAGGGTCTTTTCAATAGGTTTTAAGAAACCAGTTTCATGAAAAGAAAAGCATCCCCAGAACATTATACTGGACGGATGCTTGACAGTACTTACTGCTAAATTCAAAGAGCTTTCAAAGCTTCTTCTTCGGATTTTAGATCGCTTATCATTTGAATTTAGCTAAACTTTCGAGAACATTTAGTAAAAAAAATCAGGTGAGTCACTTTTATGGAACAGCACTGTATCTATCTATCACAGTTTCCTTCATAACTCGATATCTATCTAATTTAATTGTCTATCAGTTTTATCATTATTTATCTATTTCAGATATATAGATATGAACCGGATGCGATTCATAGATAGATAGATAGATAGATAGATAGATAGATAGATAGATAGATAGATAGATAGATAGATAGATAGGAACCAGGTTAGATAGATAGATAGATAGATAGATAGATAGATAGATAGATAGATAGATAGATAGATAAAGAAAAGCCTTCCAGCGATTCCCTAATTGGAGGGAGTGCATGTGCAGTAACCTTTGTGCCCGAAAAGGTCTTTGAGGTATTTAATGCTATAGTCCTTGAAATGTGTTTGTTCTCCTTAGTACCTGGTCTGCACGAATTTAAGCATACTACTAGATTGCCAACTAGGTTTCACAGTTTTTCTGTTGAACTTGCTAGATGCAATCATCAGTTTTATTCTAATATTTAACTTTCTCAAAATTCTCATCTGTGAGACACTCTTCCGATTTCTTTCTTCCCTGTCAACTACAATCTTAAATAATTAAATGCAATGCCAATCAGCATATTCTGCATCCCGATGTTCCTTTATTGTCCATTCCTCAATTCTCCCCACTAAAATATATTCATGTTATTTCACTCCCTGTCCCCATCTGCGTCCTAGTCATTGTTGTCTTACCTGGGGTGAAATGATTAAATGAGATAGATAGATAGATAGATAAATAGATAGATAGATAGATAGATAGATAGATAGATAGATAGATAGATAGATATGAACAGACTAAGATAGATAGATAGATAGATAGATAGATAGATAGATAGATAGATAGATAGCTATGAACAGACTAAGATAGATAGATACATAGATATGAACAAAGGTAGATAGATAGATAGATAGATAGATAGATAGCTATGAACAGACTAAGATAGATAGATACATAGATATGAACAAAGATAGATAGATAGATAGATAGATAGGAACATACTAAGATAGATAGATATGAACAGACTAATATAAATAGATACATAGATATGAACAAAGATAGATAGATAGATAGATAGATAGATATGAACATACTAAGATAGATAGATAGATAGATAGATAGATAGATAGATAGATAGATAGATAGATAGATAGATAATGAACAGACTAAGATTGATAGATACATAGATATGAACAAAGGTAGGTAGATAGATAGATAGATAGATAGATAGATAGATAGGAACATACTAAGATAGATAGATACATAGATATGAACAAAGGTAGGTAGATAGATAGATAGATAGATAGGTAGGAACATACTAAGATAGATAGATAGATAGATAGATAGATAGATAGATATGAACAGACTAAGATAGATATGAACAGACTAATATAAATAGATACATAGATATGAACAAAGGTAGATAAATAGATAGATAGATAGATAGATAGACATGAACATACTAAATAGATACATAGATATGAACAAAGATAGATAGATAGATAGATAGATAGATAGATAGATACGAACAGACCGAGATAGATAGATAGATAGATAGATAGATAGATACGAACAGACCGAGATAGATAGATAGATAGATAGATAGATAGATACGAACAGACCGAGATAGATAGATAGATAGATACGAACAGACCGAGATAGATAGATAGATAGATAGATAGATAGATAGATACGAACAGACCGAGATAGATAGATAGATAGATACGAACAGACCGAGATAGATAGATAGATAGATAGATACAAACAGACCGAGATAGATAGATAGATAGATACGAACAGACCGAGATAGATAGATAGATAGATAGATAGATAGATAGATAGATACGAACAGACCGAGATAGATAGATAGATAGATAGATAGATAGATAGATAGATACGAACAGACCGAGATAGATAGATAGATAGATAGATAAACTCACATAAATTAATTACGGCGCACCACTTACACTGAAACTGAACACTTCTAGCCGATTGTAAAACGTGATCAATAACTAAACTGAAAACAACGTTTCTTTAAAAATAGATAAAAATACCTCTGGTATTATCGATTTAAGCAGCGTCGAGCCTTACCATTACATAGATGGGTTACCGCTTGGGAACACCGGGTACTCTAACTGATCTCTTATGATTGATGTTACGGTTTTAAATACCTCGCAAAACGGTTGATAAGCCGTAAAAAAAAATCGATTCTAAAACAAATAATATTGTATTTATTTACTGTTACATATACAAGGTTTATCAATAAAACATAACCTTGTATCTATTAGTTCAGTTCTCTGGAGATGTGCTGTATGGACCAAGGGATCCTCTGGACCTAGTCTTTATACATTTTGCTTTGAAAAATTACACCATAAAGCGATAAAAATACTTTCTTTAGAAAGTATATTCAATTTTATAAGAATCCCACCGCAGTCTTTAATACCGATATAAATAAACCTGTAACCAATGTTTTTCAAGCATTATTTTTATAGATTTTCTAGTCTACCTATCCCGTCTACATTGATAACTATTTAATTATGTTTCCAAATTATTGTTGCTCTATTCTTCTGTTTCA
>OZ038505.1:35191633-35209133 GCA_964036315.1 Acanthosepion esculentum
GCTGGAAAGTTTTTTTTTGTAACGTGTTTCATCTATTAACATTTCATCGGGCTGGGCTTTCATGACGTTGCTACGTCTACACATGCGCACGAAACAAGAGACGGAGGTTGTTTCAAAATTTTTGAAAGAATTTTTTTCCTATCTATCCGAAATCATCTGTATTCTTTTTATTTTTCTTTATCTTTACACCAATATATATGGAGAGGAAGAGAGAGAGAGAATGAGAGGGAGAGATGGCTTGAAAATTGCGTTTAATCTTGAAACAAACTCAGAAATTATATATATATATATATATATATATATATAAAACGATATTATTTTTGCACCAACCTAATATATATATATATATATATATATATATATATATATATATATATATATATATATATATATATATATATAGCGAACACATTTGTCTATATTCAAGTGCCAAATCTGTCTGTCTATTTTTCATTTTACTTACTAATTTTCGAATGATATGCCGTACATCGAAATGCCAATTGCGGACAAACTATCAGAATTTTCATGATTTGTTCTGGATTTATTCATGTAGTTTAACCCCCTAAGTTATTATCAAAAACCGGGTGTTGTTAGTGCCGTAGACAAGATTGTGTTGGCTACATCCTTGCAGGTTCTGGACACAAGGTTTCAAATTATTTTAAAGTGACGTAATGCGGTTACATTGTATCAAAATTCTATATGTATTGCAAATTTCTACAAATATTTATACGTTGTACACAGTTTTAGATACCATCGGCTGTGCTGCAATTTATTTCATATAACATCGGCTTTTTCTTTGTATAATGATAGACAGGAGTAGAAGAAGAATCTGAAAGGGAAAATATTTAAAGAATCAAAGAAACAAACTGATTATAACTGAAGGAAATGAAAAAGAGAAAATTTTGGAAAAAGAATAAAAAAAAGTATCTAAACTGAAAGAAAAAATGAAAAAAGAAAGAGAAAAAGAAAAAGGAACAAAGGAAAAGCATTAAAAAGAAAGAAAGAAAGAAAGAAAGATCGTAGAGCGAAATGAATTGTCGCGAGATGTAAGAGAGAGAAAGACAAGGAAAAATTAAATAGGGACGGGATGCTGAAATGAGAGAAAAATCAAATATAAATAAAACGAATGAAGTAAGTAAAATAAATACACAGTTAAAAGAAAGAAAGAAAGAAAGCGGAAATTATATCAGGAAGAAAGAAATAAACAGTCAAGAGAGTTAAAAAAAGAATGTCAATAAAAATGACAAAAGCCAGGATGAAAGATAGAAATAAATTAACCGGAAGATTAAAAAAGAAAGAAAGAAAGAAAGAAAGAAAATTATATCAAGAAGAAAAAAAATAAACTTGTCCAGGCAGCTAAAAAAGAGGTAAATAAAAATTACAAAAGAACTAAGTAAAGAAATTAACCGAATGATGAAAAAAATAAAGAATGCAAAACGAAAGAAAAGGGGAAATTATATCAGGAGGAAAGAAATAAGTAATCCAGTGAGGTGACAATTGTAAAAAGAAAGAAAGAAAGAAAGTAAAAACGAAAGCAACTAGGAAGATAATAACATAAGAAGTAAACAAATAAATATTCCAGGGAGATAACAATAAAAGAAAGAAAAAAATGACGAGAAGAGAAAGAAAAGTAAAAAAATAAGAGAAAAAAAAGAATGAAAGAACAAGTGCAAGATGATAAAATCAGTTCGAAAACTGGAATAATCGAAATACAGATAGAAATAAGAGCAAAATCATCAAAGACTGAAGATATGCAAATGCTTACAGCAAATAAGAACCACCTGAATAGTAGAAGTAAAGAAATGATAGGTAATTCCAACTGCAAATTGGTTTGTCGAGTTGATGACAAATCATTTGGTTCGTTGCGCGTGTCGATTACGAGAGACACGAAGTCGTAGCCAATATAATAATACCGTTCTCTAAGAATAGTTACTCCGACTCGTTTGCAGAGGCAAATTGTATCTGCGAGTTGTCGCTTGTATCACGTCCTCTATTATTTAAAATTTAAATTAAGCTAAGTGAAATCGGTACATTTGAGAAGACAAAACTTAGCGCGATTCGTAGTGTAGTATCTGTGCTACTCATCAGTGATGGTAATAGTAATATGAGGCGTCCCCTTATAAGGAAACAGTCGTGATTCATTGACCGAGCAAACAGTCTTACTCGAATTATGCTCTCTTAAGTCTCTAACCATCGGGCTGGGATCAGAATGTAGTACTTGAGTTATGCTTTTCTTCACCTGATCATAAGAATACGTTTTCTCATCCAACTGGGAATTGCCTAGTTGATTAAAGAGTTGGTTCGTGAATTTGATGACATAATGCAGAAATAAACTCAATGTATAGGTTCGGTGAAGTAGGGGATAGCAGCTCGGATTGAAGAATCGGAGGGCCGAGTTCGAATTCTAGTCGGATCCATTGCATTCACTTACGTGTTAATAAACTTGGGAAAGGTATTAATTCTCTCCTTCGGCCTCCAGCTGTGGATAAATAAGAGGACAGACTGGCAGCTGGATTAGGAGAAGGACAACTCTGAATTCAAAACATGTGGGGGGTTGTTTTGGGAATTTGTGGGAGGTAGTGCACTAAATCTCTGTATTCGGCCCTTCAAAAAGCATCGTTGGTTCTGCACAATGCCTTCACCACTATAATCAAATCATATGTGCTTCTGCCTGGGCTGTCGGTTCAAAGGAACTGAGCTGCTTGACCCTCCTTCGTCGAATACCACGGGAAAGTCCACTATATATATATATATATATATATATATATATATATATATATATATATACGCACTTACGTGCTAATACTCTTGGGAAAGGTATGAATCCTTTTCTTCTCCCTCCAGCTATGTGTAAATAGCAGGACAGACTGGGTTTTGTAGCCTTGTATGGCAAGTGCCCTAGAAGAACAATTCTGAATTCAAAATCTACGGAGGGTCATTGGGGGACCTTGTGGCATGTAGTGCAACAGGTCTCTGTATTCGGCCCTTCATAAAGTGTGGTTGGTTATGCACAAAGCCTTCACCACTATAATGAAATCATATGTGCTGGTGTCTTGGCTGTCGGTTCCAAGGAACTGAGCTGCTTGACCCTCATACGTCGAATACAACGGAAGAGTCGACCACGAAAGAACTAAACATGATATCACGTGAGCTTGTCAGTGAAACGAGAACAGTTCCACGCTGTAGATTAGATAAAGGATTAAGTTCGATATTCCCTGCTGGTCACCCGAATCGACAAGCAACTGATGAATGCCAAATAGCACAGCGGTTGAAACGTTGTGTTCATAAAAATAGATGTGTATCACGGTTTGAATGTAAATTATATCCATGCAAACAATTGTCGTCACAATTTTTAATTATTAGCACAACGTTTCGGCTGCTGTGCTCTCCGTCTTTCATAAGGTGCTTATCGATAAGGGTAATCTTCTCATACAGTGTAACCCGGATTTAAGAGACCCTGATATAAGAGAAACCCGGATATAAGAGATATTTTCTCTGTCCCAAATTAGAGCCTGTGTTAATATATATATAATAGACCAAACCCGGATATAAGAGAAACCCGGATATAAGAGATATTTTCTCTGTCCCAAATTAGAGCCTGTGTTAATATATATATAATAGACCAAACCCGAATATAAGAGAAACCCGGATATAAGAGATATTTTATCTGGTCCCAAATTAGAGCCTGTGTTAATGTATATATAATAGACCAAACCCGGATATAAGAGAAACCTGGATATAAGAGACTTCTTCTCCGGTCCCGACAACTCTCTTATATCCGGGTTACACTGTACTAGAAATTAAGACAGAAATGTTATTTCATTATCGGTGATAATTTTTAATGACAAAAATTCGAAATGTAGTTGGGAATCGCTTCTTGATTGTGCGTTATCTTGTCTTCTCTTGGCTCACGACCGTATCACGTTGAAACATCGGTTCCCATTCTATCAGCGAAGTTAAACAGTGTCGAAATTGGTCATTATCTAGCTTGGTTACCATTTGGGAATACTAGGTGCTGTAAGCTGGGATGCGCGCGTGATTTAATTGATAATGGCCTTGAACTTTTAATCGAAGAGCCAGGTTCCAATTCCAGTTGGGTTCGATATATTCCCTTACGCGCAAATACCCTTGGGGAAAATATGAATTCAAATCTTCTCATCCTAAAAGTGGCTTAGTCAGTAGGATTTGTATCGGTAAACCATTGTTATATCCAAAGACAGTTTTACTACCTAAAATTAATTTCTGGCTGTAGATGGTTGATTACCTGGAAAAAAATCAATCAACCAATCAATTGTCTTTTATGGGAATTTTCAGGTCCACCTATTTACTAGGAGAGAGAATGTCTAACAGAAAACCTAAAGCCGCAGGTCATTAACTAGTTCATCGATCCTCGCTGGAGCATGGCATATGAATTGGGTGTTGTCAGTATGGCAGACAATGTTTTGTGGACTAAATACTTGTTAATGATTGAGGCATTGGAAAATGGTGTTAACCAAACAGATAAAAACATGAATTACGGAAAAAAGCACCATAATTTAAATCCTGGTGAACAACATATTCGAAAATTAGAAAAGAGAGTAGAATAAACATTAAATAGCTTGACTTTGATTTAAACAAAATTCGTTTGTAGGAATTATTGCTGCCTAGATGCACACACACAGACACTTACACACACTCACACACACATATATATATATATATATATATATATATATATATATATATATATATATATATATATATAAGGCTCAAACACCAATATTTCATGGTTACAATTTATTACATTGGAATCGTAATCACGATCCAATTCATCAGACCTACAAATTCTAAATTTTTAAATTATAGGTTGGATAAATTGGATCGTGATTACGATTCCAATGAAATAAATTATAACTATGAGATATTAGTGTTTAAGGCTTTTATATTATATTCTTACTCTGTCCTGGACACTGAGTTCTACCTGGATTCTATCCTCTTGGGAATTTATATATATATATATATATATATATATATATATATATGTATACTGACAACTAATATTATATATATGTATATATATATAGATATATATATATATATATATACATATAAATAGAGAGAGAGGGGGAGAGTGAGAGAGAGAGAGAGAATCAAATATTAAAGGATTCAACATGGATTTGGTTTTATAGAGATAATATAGTTTCCACTAGGAACCATCAAAGCACCAACAGCAATATTCTCCGGAAGAGAGTGTCTAACTTTGATGCGAAAATTCCAACTTTAAAATCTTTCTCTTTCCTTGTGTTTAGTCAAAAGGCAATATATTATAAATATTACAAATCTTCTTACGAATATCGTTATTGTTTGTTGTCATTTTATTCCTCAAATTACATTAACAGGCCTGTTAAATCTACACACACAGAAACACACACACACATATATATATATATATATATATATATATTCACATGCATATATATATATATATATATATATACACATGCATATATATATATATATAAATATATATATGCATATATATAGAGAGAGAGAGAGAAAGAGGGAGATAATAGGTGATTAAATAAATTCGAGAGACAAAAATAAAATAATAATATTGATAATAAGATTAATCTTTATTGTATATTAGTAGGCCTTTTAACAAAATGGAAAAAATTAAATCCCTACTAATATACAATAAATATTATTAGTCTTACTATCAATATTGTTAATTTCTATATATCTTTCATCAGCTTACTATAACGCTAAACAGTATATGTGGAGAATCTTTTTTATCTATCTATCTAGCTATCTATCTCTCTCTCTCTCTCTCTCTCTCTCTCTCTATATATATATATATATATATATATATATATATTGTAATCAAATCCAGCCTAATCATAAAAAGCTATTAAAACATAATACACCGGTTTATATTACTGAATGATCCAAGCAAACTTATAAGATTTATTATCTGCTATAAAAAGATTTAAGCATTTAACATGATTATTACCAAAAACACCAGACTTTATAAATCCTTGCTATGTAAAGAATAATGCAGTCTATGAAATATCATTCCCTGTGTGAGAGTGCATCTCCAAATCTAATACTCAAAAATCAACATTAAATAATTTGCATTTAGCACACATGGTCTACACCGTCTCGCAGGTTGACTTGTCACCTGTCGAAAATTAGTACAACCCATGCACACACCGACCAGCACATCATGAGTGACCAAATGCAACTATCAACAGAAGACAAAGATTAGTGAATAAAACCAAAATACTCTGCAGAACCCAATGCAAGGAAAGACACAAAACTCTAGAAGCTATGTTTTCCAAGACGAAGTGTCCACATTAAATCAAATACAATTGACCACAAAATATGGTATCTTGAAGTACAGTTGATATGATGTGCCCACATATTCTATTAGGATTATAAGAAATAAAATAAGAATAAATTAATTAATAATATGAAATAATTAAAAATAAAAAAAATCACACTCTTTTTGTGTGGCCTCGTACCCAATGGCCCTTACTCGAGGCGTCACGCTAAACCCTTTTCAAAGGTCCAGCTTCCCAAAGAATTGCCGGATGCAGATAAAGGAATTCTAACTATCATCCCAGACAGCACATCGGTTCTTCGTAATGACTGAAAACGTCAAAAGCAATTGAACAAAAATAGCAACAGATGAATTTCGGCCAGTTGATCGACAAGTTCGAGTACAATAATAGATACATTATAAGAAAATTGAAAAAATATAATAAAAAATTAAACGAACAGACCTTATCGGTTGTTTTTAATCAGACTTGCTTGGTTGAATGCACGTTGCCTAATTACACACACACACACACACACATATATATATATATATATATATATATATATATATATATATATATATATATATATATATATATATATGTATATATGTATATGTATATTAATTTAATTAAAATTTTAAAAAAACAGACAACCTTTCCATTATATATATATATATATATATATATATATATATATATATATATATATATATATATATATATATATATATATATATATTTTAAGCGTATCACCCCAAGCAAGGCTGGAGGCCACTATCACGCAAGGGGTTATAGAAGGGTTGGAGGAAGAGGAGATAGGAGTGGTAAAGGAGACGATGTGGAGAAAGAGAAAGACAGTGGATCGATCAAGGCAAGGGGGTTACAGAAGATTTGGAGCGAGAGCAGATAGGAATGAAAGGTGAAAGGATGTGTGGAAGGGAAGTGGATAGATCAAGGCAACTGGAGATGTCGATTGACGTTACACTTAAATAGTTGGAGATTGTATTTGTCAGGGAAACAGTAACAGGGAAGGGAGTTCCACAGGCGAGATGTGCGAGACATGAAGCTATTGGAGTAGAAGAGACGTCTACATCTAACAGTTTCAACGGTGAAGGGGTGGGAACGGGATGCCAGCCTCGTAGGACGTTTAAATTCATGAGGCCTAGGGACAAGCCGAAGCAGATATATTAATTTAATTTAACTAAAATTAAAAAAGACAACGTTTTCATTAGAAAACTATATATATATATATATATATATATATATATATATATATATATATATATATATATATATGCGATGAGGTATTTTGTTCGGACTGTTGTTTTATCATTACTATTCACTGGGTCATGTGCCCTGTATGACCCATTGGATAAAAGCCTTTGTTGAATCAACCCAAAATTCACTTGTGCCAATCCTTGGCCACACCAGATGACCTGTGATACAGCGAAACAGTCTGTCTGTGGATGACAATATATATATATATATATATATATATATATATAGATAGATAGATAAATAGATATATATATATATATATATATATATATATATATATATATATATATATATACATATATAGATATATATATACATATATACATATATAGATATATATATATATATATATATATATATATATATATATATATATATATATATATATATATATATACATATATAGATATATATATACATATATACATATATAGATAGATATATATATATATATATATATATATATATATATATATATATATATATATATATATCATTATTTCACTTTGACTCACTCATTCTATTACCTTTTATAGTCTCTATGTGAATTTGTAGATCTTGAAGGCGGCCAAATTTTGAAATATTGAATGGAGATGAAACCCGTTGAGAAGTCCCTGAGAATAAATAACAAATACTATGTTAATGCTAAAACTTACCTTTTAAGATGGCGTTAACAATATATACATAAACACACACGTAACAGTGTGAGGGAGAGGTATCGATATATTTTCCAAAAATCTTTTCTTTACGACGTATTATTATTTTTTGTTTACTTGGAATTTACAGGGTTATATTCCTGGATTTTATTTTTTCCCACCATGCCATGTCATTGAAAAGTAGCATAAAAATATTTCAGAGGACGTCACACAAAGCATCTTCCATCAATTTCCCATCAACTGATTCCTTTAATGTCAGCTTTCCATCAAGACATTATTTTTGACAAGCTGATAACTTGGACCTTTTTTATTACTTTTTTTATTTTATTTTTTTCTAAATCTCCAGATTGTTTAATCTTCTCGTATCGATTTTTTTGTTTCGACCCCCTGCAATTTAAGCAGAAAAAGCAAAAAAGTGTTTATGCTCGGCAAGCCTGTCTTTCCGATTTTCACACTTGACCACTAAACGTAACTCCAGTGTTCGAGAGTGATAACAAGAGACTTATCTTTAATGAGTTTTTGATAGCATCAATATCTGCTGCCATTGCAAATCTTTCTAAATGCTTTGTTGTTTCTGAGATACTTTTGTCAAGTAGTTGGCTTCTTGTGAGTGATTCTTTCATATCGGGTGACCTTTTTTCTTAGTTTTGTTATTTTCGTCCCACCTACACGTATTTTAATAGGAAAAAATAAACAGTGAAAATAAAATTCGTTTAAAAACAAAACTTAGAAAAACATCTGCCTACGATATTTGTAACGAAAAGAAGGATTTTCAGATAACAACGGCATCTAAACAGCTAAAGGAACAGATGAAAATTTTCATTTATATTTATCGGGGTAATTTTTATTTTATTTTCGTTTTAAATCTCAAGGATTTTCAAATATGCATACAGTTAAAAAATGGCTAGATATATTTTTTTAAAGAATTTGGAGTAATGATCTGGAAAAAAAATTCTTGTTTATATTTCAATGTTTTGTTCTTAGCATAAATTCTTTGTTATATAATGATATATATTTCTTCAAAATGATTGCTGTTTATGTGAACTTTGACATTATGGTTTCATTAACCTTTACATAAGAAAGATATTTAATTGATTTTTCAAAGCGCTTTTCGTGTGGCGCATCAAATGCTAAAATCATATATAGAATTTGAGAGAAAATGGATTCCTTATAGAAATATATTCCAATTGTTTCTTAAGCTAAAACATCAACGTTTTTATTCAGCCTAATTGATTAGTTATACAGTCAACGACAAAATTATTCGTACACCCATCAATTTTGAATATTTTTATACATTTCTAAGAATCTAATGTCCGGATGATGCCAGCTTTTTTATATGTTAATCAGCACAGACAAAGGAATATGAAACTCAATTTTTTTAACTATATGTTAAATACAACAAATTTGACAAATGAATTATGCAAAATAGGAAAAGACAAAATTATTTGTACAATAAGAAATATCATTTTAAATTGATTGATTTGTACAAGTAATTTACATAATTATTTCCTTGGTGAAGCTTTCTAAACTATTTATTCAGTAGCATATTAGTGATAATTCCAACAAAGACCATTAAATGGTACTTAAAGTGTCACCATTGTTGTTTGTACATTAACAACCCGATGGGGAAGACAAAGGAGCTTATCGTTGACTTGAGACAGAAAATATTTATCTTCCACAAGTGGGGAAACAGTTACAGCACTATTTCCAACCATTTAGCTATTCCTAGATCTACAGTAGAGTCCATTATAAAGAAGTTTAAACAATTTGGCCTGACAGAGAATTTGCCTGGACGTGGAAGAAAACCCGAATTGTCGCCAAAAACTGTCACATGGTTAATATAAATCCAAGAGTTGTTTTGAAAGACATCATCAAAAGTTTGGATATGATGGCTTTCGATACATGACTGACAAGGCATATCTTCCCGCAGTAGGTTGGCATTTCTTTCTAGACCAGTTGCCATATAGAACCAGGTCTGTCCCCCTATTTACCCATAGCTGGGGGGAGAGAAGAATAGAATTCCCAAGGGTATTATCACGTACTGGAATTCGAACTCGGCTCTCCGATTCCTCAGTCCGAGCCGCTATCCATTACTCCACCGTGCCTCCTCTTACCTGTACTAAAAACTTCTCCGCATTATCTTAAATCCTTGATACGCAAACGAGATAAGGAGAAAGCGAGTTGATTCAAAATATGTGTTCACATCGGTTTACTAATTTTACTTGATCTATTATATCTCTCTATCGCTAAGTGCTACATTCTTTTCTCATATGCCATATCCTCTCAGAAATTGGCCAATCAGGTAATCTTCCTTCACACATCTCGCTGAGAAATCCATCATTTGTTACTCTCATATCTTATGTTTTCGTACGCCGCCTATATTCTGTATCCTTTCTTGGCGTCACCTATTCTCCATCCATTAATAAACTGTGAATTCCTTTTGTGATCCAGTCCTTTTATTTTATTTCTCGATTGTCTTGGGTTGACATCTACTGTTGCTCGCTAGAGATCATTCCGGTATTTCACCGTTTTTGTATATCCGTTTTATCATTTCGGTAATCTTAACGATCCTAAAATCTTCTAAGTTTTTACTATTGGAATTTCTAATGACGTCCTCCTGCTTTGTTTTCCTTCATATTATCTCGTATCAAATCCTACTCAATGAGTGCAATCAAGCATAAAAAGCAAAGCATGACTCTTCTGCAAGCAGGTCAGCTTTACTACTCCACACTCTCCACTCCGAATTGACATACGGGACAATAAACTAGTAATAGAGTCGGCTAGGAAATTTGTACTTGCACACAGTGGAAAATGAAAGAACTGAGTAGTACTAAACAAGAACTAGACGCAATATTCCTGACCTTGAGCAGCGTAACGAGAACAATCACCGTAGATTAAATAAAGGGTTCTGTTCCATGTTTCGAGTAAAACGGCTCGTCATGCACTGGTTGAAGTTAAGATGGTAAAGCGATAGAAAATTTTAATAACAAACACAATTGTTCACGCATAAATAAAGTAGTTAAAAATCCATTATCCGAGAAATTCAAACAGAAATTAATAATTATACACTTCAAAATATCCAAATAAAGCCACTACTGCTCACTTATCCAGGAGATAATGCCACTAAGACGCAAGTATTTGCTGGTAAAGAATGAGAAGACCTTAGAGAGGAGAGAGGGCAGTAAAAAGTGTTCAGGTAAAGAGAATATGACGATTGCCGTTGATTTTAAAATTGTGTAGATTGTTGGAATAAGTGAAGTAGGAAAACCGAAAGAAGTTCCACAGGACAGAAGTGCTAGAAAAAGAAATTATTAGAATACAGCTGCATCTAGCTAGTTCAGAAATAGAAATAGCGGTCAGACCTAAATGCCGATCTAGTAATACACTTACATTCATGCTGTCGAGGCCCCAAGGAGGAAAACACATCAAAACAATTGCCATGAAAATATGTGCAACAAAGAGAGAGCGAAACCACGTCACGGTGGTGGGAAATTGACTTAAGTCGAGATTCCAGGTCAGGACCAATAACATTACAAATCCTTCTCCGAATTTTATCGAGAATCTCGAGGTAGTAAACGGAAAAATGAGACTTACCACACAATCAATAGAAAAAAAATTTAAAAGTTATAACATTAAGGACAATAGACACGCGACATCTACGACAACCAATAAAAACAGAGTGAATTCCACTTCCATAATTTCTGCTGAAACTAAATAAAATTTATAAAGTTTCCTACATGTTCTTTGTTGAATAATACCGACACACAAGCATATTATATATATATATATATATATATATATATATATATATATATATATATATATATATATATATATATATGAAAAATTACGAAATCAGCCGATTCCTCTACCTTGGTTTAAATCTATTGGTATCTTCAGGCGATTTCGGTCAATTGATTTCTTTACGATTTATTTTTAAAAAAATGAAAATTTATGAATGATATATTAAAAAAATGAATAATGGCACGACGTAAGGTGTGGTAGAGGGTGAAAAGAAGGTGAAAAATGAAATGTATTGGAAATATATATATATACATACACACACATATATATATATATATATATATATATATATATATGTGTGTGTGTGTGTGTGTGTGTATTAATACACAATAAAATCCCAGATCACATCATATGGAGAATAAGCTTTTTCGACCGGCGAAAATATTCGTCAGTCTTCTTCATTATTATTTTGTCGATCAGTTTTAATATTTTAAATTTCTAGGATCCTTTTGGATTATATACTAACGGATTCGCTAACTTTACTACATATATATGCATTTTGCATGTCACACTCACACACACATATGTATATATATATATATATGTGTGTGTGTGTGCGTGTGTGTGTGTGTGTGTTTCAATCTTCCATGAATCTCTCACGTACATTCATTACTGCTCATGGGGTATCAAATGTAATCAAATGACATCACACATTATGAAATGGACAAAGTCCGACAATTATTTAACACATTTTGATGTTTAACATTCTGTTTATAGATACAAGTATTTAAGTAAATGCTCTGTTTAAAATAAACAGTATTAAATAAAATTTACCGGACTGAATGACCGAGAAATTGTCATAAATATAACAGATTTTAAACAATATTAAAATAGATATAAAGACGAGGGTCTCTTCGAAAGTAATGCATCAAATCTCACATCAAGGGCGAATGGCTGCTCTATGGCAACAGAGGTTGAATCCAGCCGACAATAAACTCTGGCTATGTTAAAAGTAAGATATTGACAGGATGGTGACTGTGAATCCTTTTGTAGAAACAAAACTCTGTGAGAAAATTGTCTAGCGTTCACTGGCATATAGGAGGAAGGATATTACATAGCAGTTCAGCACTCTTTTCTTTGTTCCTGTTGCTTCAAGTCTCCTCTTCACCCGAGGAGAAATTCTCCAGCATTCACTGCCATATAAGAGAATTGATAGAGGGGGATTGATATTACATAACAGTTCAGCAATCTTTTCTTTGTTTCTGTTGCTTCAAGTCGTCTCTTCATCTGTGAGGAAGTTGTCCAGCATTCACTACCATATAGGAGGAGTGGTATTCCATAGAATTTCAACACTCTTTTCTTTGTTCCAAACGATTTCGAGATTCCGATTCGCGATCTAAATTCAGTGCAACGTTTGCGGTCATCTGTTAACACACTCCCGAGATCTCCAGTTCCTATCTCCCGTCTTGAGTTGTTCCTCTTGTAGATTGATAAATTGCTACGATAGATTCTGATGAAAGAAATTGTTTGTCACAACGCAGTGAACCGTCTTTAGTAGTAGTAGACCTAGCAGTTGATTCAATATAATCATTCAACTTTATGTCAATAAAAACATGACACCAAGAAGGCACAATGGTTTGATCTTCTGGAGGTTAGGATCAGCCATGATAATCGAAGGGAGAAAATGATCTCAATCGTGATTTAATGATAGTTTGGTTTGGGAAGCTTCAAAATTTGCAAACCATTCCTTACACCCTATTAACCACTGATTAGACATTATTTTCGTGAGGTAATCCTGGGCATGACGATAAACTACATCCAGCAGCAACGCCTCTTAATTGCTATTGTTCCCAAGTCGACCATGACCCTGGATGCTAGCACCTGTTCGAGTAAAATAGTGAAATCCCATACAAACATCAAGGTTCTAGGAACGTGTAAAAATACATTTTACAATAAAAAATACCGGCAATACATTTTTATTAAAAAAAAATTACTAACAATATATTTTTAGTGAAATTACGAACGATACATTTTTATAATAAAATTACAAAGAATAAACTTTAAAGCAAAATGGCCAGCAAAACATTTAATAGTAAAATAAGCAAAAATACATTTTATAATAAAGTCGCCATTAAAACATTTTTTATAGCAAAATGGCAATCAACACATGACTAAAACGTAGAAAAATATTTTTATAGTAAAATTACCAGCAACACATTTTGATAAAAAAAGTAATAATAGTATATATTTGGAGTGAAATTACCAGCAATATTTTTAAAACAGAAATTATTAACAATACATTTTATCATCTCTAAACTATAAATCTAAACTAACAGACGTATAAAAAAAGTATAAAATTATGTTCAAAATATCTGAAATTGAAGCCATAATTTTGCGTACAAAATATTTAAATTTCGGTATTGAATAACCCATAGATGTGCTGATATGCCTCTAAACATAAACAAGCAAACCATATCTTCATATCCTATTATTATATGAAGATTCGTTTAATGTAACTACTTTGCTAGCTGTACTTCATCATAAGGAAACCTTTTACGATGTGCTAACTATAAATACACTATGAAACATTCTGACGCTATTGTAACTTTCTGATATTTCCTACCTTTCAGTTGACTAAATTATTGTAAACTTTAAATATAATTTATTCCAAGAAACGAGTTACTTCCTCCTATTCCCATTTAACCACTCCATATTACAGTTGTAGTCGTCTTTGACATCTCAGTCATATTTCCTCTTCTCCTCTCTTTCCCTTATTTATATAGTTTATTTATTTTATCATTCCAACTAATATAGTCTCCAGTTTGTATTTCTTTTTTTTTTTCTTGTTTCAACGTTTTTGCTTTCAGCAAAAGTGTTAATGAACATACCTTTATCTTCAGAGTCTTGATTGTCGTAAGGCTTTTCTCTCACTGTCGGAGGTACGCATGCGCGCAAAACGGGCGCATTTTGTGCAGCAATACACAGGTTGTTACCCTACACTCCCCGCGGAGTCTTCAGGGTTAACACGCAACATGAATAATAATATATCACGAAAGGAGAAGATACTTTAGTAAATATTTTCTGGCGTAAAGACAGAACTTTACAAAAGACATTCGGCATTTGTTTCTTCTCGAGTTTTTTTTTTTTCGTTATTAACATGTTTTCTAATCCGATTTCTACAATTTTACTTCATTTTTGCAAAACAAAACAAACACTTTTCCGCCACACCGGGAAGCAGCGATTCACGTCTGGTCCATTGCTTTGGGCCTAATGCTATCATCGCCGGAAATCTAACACTTTACAGACAATAAATACCAGAGTTGCTAGTTTTAAATCTTTCGCTCTTAATATTTCATCGATCACCAGCATTTAATAAACAAATTCTAAGTGTGTTTATGTGATTGGAAGCGTCAATAAGCACTTTCCACTTTGCAAATGTTTGTGTCGACTAATTCGCTTTAATGAGTCGATCATAATAGAGGCTTTTAGAACCATGTTTGATTTTCTCCTAAAACTAGATACCAAACAACTTACTTTGAATCACGACTAGACTGATTGCTTTACGCACATTCTTACATTTGTGTATTTAATACAAGTATCACATTATTATTTGTAACATTTCTGTTGAAAATACACGCACACTCATACACACACACACACATATATATATATATATATATACATATATATATATATATATATATATATGACATGCAATTGCATATATATGTAGTAAAGGTAATAAATACGTTGGTATATAATCCAAAAGAATCCTAGTAATATAAAATATTAAAACTGATCAACAAAATAATAATGGATAAGACTGACGAATATTTTCGTCGGTCGAAATAAACTTATTCCCCATATGAGGTTTTTTGGGATTTTATTGTATATATATATATATATATATATATATATATATATATATATATATATATATTTGTTATGAAAACACTCCCATGAGTGCTCAGGATCGCCTCGTCAGTGATGTTATGACTTGGAGTCATGGCAAGTTTCGGGTCTTCCAACATCATACTTGCTCGCCCAAGAGACCCTACCGAAACAGTACTATTCCGGCAGGCGATCCTGAAACAAACAAAAAAAATACGCGAAGCACGCAACAAATGGACTCCGTCAATAAATGCCACTGCTGACCAATCACCACCGACTTACGTCACTTCCTCCTCAGCTAAGACGATACAAAAAAAGACTCGACGGCGAGCTCGTCTTTTTCCTTCGTCTTAGTATATATATATCTGCGAATGACATAATTATATATATATATATATATATATATATATATATATATATATATATATATTTCCAATACATTTGATTTTCCCCCCTTCTCTTCACCTTCTACCACACCTTACGTCGTGCCCTTATTCATTTTATTAATATATCGTTCATAATTTTACACTTTTGTGATGTCATTGTCACTTTCGTAAGGCTGGTTGTAGTAGAGAGTTTGTAATCGACGATACAGCTATAGTACGCTGTTAAACAATGCTGGCGTCAGACGCTTTCGAACATCACTAGCACTAATAGCACTTGCTCGATAGTACTCGCTCGAATAGTAACCCGCGTAGTAATCCGAATAGAGCAATAGTATAGTGA
Source organism: Acanthosepion esculentum (assembly GCA_964036315.1). Taxonomy (NCBI): domain Eukaryota; kingdom Metazoa; phylum Mollusca; class Cephalopoda; order Sepiida; family Sepiidae; genus Acanthosepion; species Acanthosepion esculentum. The sequence goes on from OZ038505.1 coordinate 35,208,228, forward strand.
ATAGAGTAGAGAATAGTATAGTAATAGAGGATAGAGTAGAAACAGTGATCCGAATAGTGATAGAGGTTAGACTAGATATGGGGGTCCGTATAGTATAGAGGATAGACTAGGAATAACGATCAATTAGACACTCGCTACCGCCCATATATGTGTTTCTTCAATGCTCACGTGGTCTACTATATTCAAAAATGGGGTCGACTGTGTTTGCTCACTGGCGATCTAATTTCAGACTCAAGCGTTGGCAGCGACAATTTATTCTTATATAACATATATGCAGGATGCAATGAATAGATTGTCGTCATTATATATTTTTAATTTCGCACATGCGCATTGTTTGTTTTCATTTAGTTGCCTGCACAGTATAGTACGTCAGTTGAGCAGCATCTATGAGAAAAAGAGCACCATGAGGCAATCCAGGCTACCAGAAATTTGAAAACTGCATGCTCTACTGCTTGGCTTTGGCGATGAATGTTTAAATTCAGAGTGTTTAGGTGTCAATCTAAGTACAGTGCAGAGAACTCGGAATGAGTCGGATGAGTTTAATGGTGATTACGAAGGTACGGCAGCTCAGAAAACGTTACTTAGACCTGCCGAATTTGTTGGTGATGGGGCTCAGATTCAACACAGATCCCGACATCAATTGCATTGAGGAGGTCTGCCCTGGGTCAAGAAAGTGGCTACTGGAAGACTCAATATCTGGCGAAAGGGCTCTGCACCATGCCACACAAGAAGGAGAACTCAGTCATGACTGTCGGAATATTTCTGCAACCACATCACACCTTACATCTGGCCAGCTAACTCTCCGGACAGCAACTCCCTTGATTATTATGCGAAGTGCAGTTGAGCGAGATACAAACAAAACACCATGAACACCAAAGAGGAAATGACAGCAAGTTTCATGGCAGC
>OZ038505.1:35214133-35266633 GCA_964036315.1 Acanthosepion esculentum
TAAGCCGTAGAAAACGAATGAAATCAAATCCATGGAAGAAAGGTAGCATTTTTCGTGTAACGTGAACTCTGTCTAGATTTCTTAAAACGTAAGAAAACACTTAATGCTTGTTTCAATGTTCAGCAGCTGTAAAGCATTCATGAAATTTTAAGCGAAAAGAGCCCTCTACTCGTCAATGGAATTTGTTAATTGCAGAGCCGAGTTTTAATTGTTGTTGGGTTCGTTATATACACTTATGCGTAAATAATCTTGGGTAAAAGCATGAATCCTCCACTTCTCCCCCTATGTACGGGTTAAGTTTTAAGTCTTGGATCATTAAATCATTATTATCTAAAAAAAAATCTTACAATCTAAAAAAAATATTTTCTGTTTTTTTCTCGCCTGGGTCTATCCTTCAAATCTGCAAGTAAACCATTCGTCCTTGCATTGAATACTGCTGCCATATATGGTCTGGTGTCCTCGCTGCTCGTCTCGGGGGCCTCGAAAAAAATCTAGAGACGGATATGAAAATATTATAGGTTCTGATCTGGCATTTCATCTACAGTCACTTTCTCACAGACGTGTTGTGGCTTCCCTCTGTCTTTACAAGTATTTTCATGGAAACTGCTCTGACGAGATACTTTTACTGGTTCCCAAACTGCATGAATTTAAGCGTGATGCTAGGTTGGCATTTTGGTCCCACCCTTTCACTGTCGAAACGGCTAAATGTAGACAGCTCTTCTATTTCAACAGCTTCTTCTCTCGCACTTCCCGTCAGTGGAACACCTTTTCATCTTACTTGTTTTCCTGATAGTTATAATCTTGAAATCTTCAAATGTAATGTCAATCGGCATTTTCTGATGCCTTGATCCTTGTCCCCCTCCTTCTCTATATCATTTCCCCAAACTCCCCTCTTTACTCTTACTCTCACTCTCTGTATCCCCCTGCGTGCTAGTTGCACTACCGCCTTACTTGGGGTGATATGCTTAAAAAAAACAATAACCTGCAAAGGGTTGATAAAACTGTAGAAAACGAATCAATCACCAAGGTAAACGGAGGTTGAATGATAGGAATTCATTTATCATTTCTTCTGTCCGATGATTTGCCATTTAATATTCTTTTCAGAAATTAATTGGGGAAAATTGGAAAAGGGGAATTTCGGTTCATCATGAAATTTAGAGGAATGTTGAAAGAGAATATCATAAATTAAAGTCTTTTATCTTTTTCTTCTATGAGGAAGATTATTTCCAGTAAGTCACTGCATGGCTTTGGTTAAGTTAAGGTTTCTAAAAATCTATTTTTCTACTGGTGTCTCGTGGCGAAGTTTGGTACAATTATTATTTCGAATACTAAGTTTAAGGTAGTTAGGTCTTAACCAATTGGAAGATTGGTGCATTCCTATGTTCGAAACTTTCATTTCCCTCAAGTTAATCGTGTAACTTGCCAGTTTCAGACTAGCATATATCTATTCATTGTCTCTTCTGACGCTTTCTGTTCTTTCGTCACCCTCGTGTTTATTCATCGTCCGTTGTTTATGACTGCTTTTGGACAAGCAGACGTATGGACAGAAATGGAATTATTTGATAACCTATTCGGACATTAGTGGCCTCTAGGATAAACACAGTTTTGCAGGTCGGCGACCCAGTCGTTCCGTTGGTACGCTGTACATATTTGGCGAATTTCTAGGAATAGTAAGCAAACATGCCAAACAATTTTCTGCTATGCACACAAATTCCTGAAGGGTGGAATTTTGAATGTGTTGTCTTCTCGCAACAGTTTCCCCTACCTTAGCTTCTTGTTGTTGTTGTTGTTGTTGATTATTGATTATTATTATTATTATTATTATTATTATTCGCCTCAAGGAATTGGCCATCATGACTCTCACCAATTTCTTGTAGCTCTTAGTAAATTTAATATTTTTGTTATCTCTCATAATCCCTGTACTACGGACCATTTATAGAAGCTCCCTAGGTATGTTATGCGTTGTTTTTCTCTCTCCCGCTTACTTTCAGTATGTCCTATGAGTGTCAAATTTTCTAAGCCCTCTTTCCTCATTATATACCCTAGCAGATTTCAACTGTCCTTTTCTTGTGATAGTTATAAGTGTCATTTTGTTTCCATTTTCTCTAAAACTTCGTCATTGTTCACGTGTTCAGTTCTCAGCATCCTTTTTTTTTAACCAGATTCCTGTTGCTACACGTCTCTTCTATATCTGTGAGGAGATCGTCCTATATTCACTGCTATATAGGAGGACTAAAGTCACATAACTGTTCAATATTCTTTTTCTAATGAAAACTTTTGTCTCTTAACACTTTGGCTCCCACATGCCTCACTGGAGGGTCGTGGTGCTCAGCAAGGCCCAAGTGATCCTGTTGGGGGTCGTTTTCCAATTTCTTTTCCATGAGGATTATTAGTGGTGGGATACTATGATTGATAGTTTATGAGGTCATGGTGCATTGAAAACACATTTTTTTCACAAAAAATTTTAAATATTTTTTAATATAGATGTTGAGAGTTAGTGTCAATGTAATACTTGTATATTGCGAATTTTCCAACGACCCACGGATGGGTCGAGTGAAACTCTGGGTTGTAAAATGAACTCAGGTCTCGAACGGCACACCGGTGTGTGGTAGATAATAAATATTTCTGTGATACCCTTGCCTCATATATGAAAGAACGTTAAAACAAAGTCGTTTATACCAAAATTAGTTAAGATATAGTATTGGGAATCATAAACCTAATGTTTCAGTAAACTTTTTTTTTACAAGAGCTCATATTGCAATTTTCTTCTTATTATTATTTTTCTCTAGCACACCGTATTACTGGTTACCATATTGTATCCGTTTGTGAGTTCAATACCTGGCTACAGCCGAGGCGAACAAAAACTTGGAGCGTTGAGCAAAAGGGAGATAACTGATACCGAGACATCCGGAAGAGGCGCGACACGTGGAACTAGAAGAATCTACCCCCCAGTGGACGAAATAAAGGGTTCAGTTCGAAATTCCAACCACCTGACGAAGACCGGAGCGTACAACAAGCCGAAACGTTGTAAATATGGAAACAAAGATGAGGACAACTGTGTAAATAATTACAATACCTCATCCCAGAAATATAGACAAACATCGCAGATATTTAAAGTTTTGTGGAATACTGAACTGTTACGTGACATCTGTCCTTCTTTACGGCAGCGAATGTTGGACGATTTCCTCAAAGATGAAAAAGAGACTCGAGGTGACTGAGAGGGGTTCTACAGAAGGATGCTAAGGATATCACGGACCGAGTGTGTGAGCAACTCTGAGATCGTAGAGAGGTTGCAAACAAGGAGGAGGCTTATGCTTAATATCAAGAAGAGGCGGCTGAAGTTTATGAGGCACATAATGGGAAACAAGGGCTTGGAGAATCTGATGCTCACGGGTCGAATAGAGGGTAAGAGAGACAACGGAAAACAACGCGTGACATACCTGGCGGACTTAAGCAAGTGGATGACAGAACGTGGTCTGGGGGGGGAAGCAGAGGGATGAAGCTTGTCGAGAGCTACAAGAGATAGAGGGCAGTAGAGAGCCATAATCGCCTACGACCTGAAAGGACATGGCACATAAAATGAAAAAGAAAGTTATCCGAGTTCTTTTCACCTTAATATATATGTAACCGCTCTTTATTTACCTGTTTCTCTCCTCTCTTTTTCTCTATGATAATTTTCGTAGTTGGCCTTTCCTTCTGTCTTCTTTACATTTTTTTTCTCGGCGTCTCCGGCTTCATTTTAATCTTTTAAATTATTTTTTTTTAAATATTTACTACCTTTACCATGAATTCTTTGTCGTCTTTTCAGAAATCTTCAGAATGAAATTCCGTCTTCTTCGGAAAACGATGTAATTATTACCCAATATACACGGCTAACCCAAAAGTGTTTTGACTTTCCGTATCTAAATCCATGAATTAAAAAAATCAGACTGTCCAGACGTAGGCGATCATTGATTTCTAAAACTTCCTGTCACCGTCTAAACACAGTCGAGAAGATTTTAACACTAGAACACTAACCATGGGTATATAGTACCCAGCGCAAATTTTCCTATCTTTAATTACAATATTCAATACCTGATTTTCTTACCTAAATAATATGTTTTTTAGTTCCTGTTAATGTTAACTCAAAATACAAAGTTTGAAGTGCCTGCATGTAAAATATTTCAAATAAAGAATTATATTTAATATTTGTTTTGATATTTTCAAAATCGGGTGTGATATACCAATGGTTAGTCGTGGTGTAACTTTGATTGATGGTTAGTGTTCTAGAGTTAAAGCCAAACAGAGGCTCGCTCTATAAACAGCTAATTGTTTTGAAGAGGTGAATTATCATGTTTTTCCGTGACCGGTTGGACTGTACACATCTACTTTCAATGGAAGCAGGATCCGGGTAAGGGAGCTACCGTAGTCAGGCATGAACGAAAACCAAAGTACGGTATCTAAATCTTTGTATAATATATTTCACGGTAAATGTTATTCTCGCCATTTTACGGGTAGCTTTGTACAAAAAAGAATAAAAATCATTTATTTGCGATAAAATATATTCAGGATGATGCAATATTTGAATACAATAGGGCGACTAGTATTGCTCAGAATCTGGGGTCGCATTATACCAAAAGTCAGTTTCAAAAATAAAATTCAAATGTCGCAGTATACATGAAATCGACTTATACACTAGTATATACGATAAACGAAACGAAGCGATTAATACATTAGCTATTTTAAAGTATGAAGTATCCACATTATAATTTTAAGTTTGTTTATCAAATTTTAATTAGCTATAAATCCATATCATCTCCCCCAGATATGGGTTAATTAGTAAGAATTCTATCATTATTATCTAAAAAGAAATAATTTCTAGGTTTGAAAATCTGCACTTGATAAGACATAGAAAACGAATCGATCATGTAATAAAATACTGATTAGCAAGGTTTTTAGATATATTTACATTCTCTGATATTTAATATGTATAAAAATTACCGTGACCACAAAGTTCGGTATCAATTTATATATTAATTATAGTATAGAATTGATCCCTCATTTATATACACCTTAGAAGTTTTGGTTTGTTTATTAAATTCTCATTAAGTACGAATCTACTTCTTCTTTCATTGTATCACTAAAGCATTATTATCTAAAAACAATTTACAATCTAAAAATATTTACTGGCTTTAAATACCTGAAAAAGGGTTGATAAACCGTAAAAAATGAATCTTTCTAAAAATTCCTTGAACAAAGATTTTCTGGTTCTTCCTTTAACCTGACTATTAATTTCTTTGTCTTCTACAGTTTACTTTCCATATTTTCCTCTTTTTAAATATCTGTTTTTTTTATTTATTTTTAACAAATATTTTCTTCTTCCTCTTCATCGACTTAGCATTTATTTCGCTTCTCTAATTTAATTTCTTCAGCTTTCTAACTATTCATTTCTTGTTCTTTATGTTTTTGCAAATGTTTTTCTCGTTCTTTATCTTCCCTTTAAAATACCCATTTCCCCGTGTCCAAAGTATTTTTTAAAAATATTCCCTTCTTTCTTCGTTAAAATCATTCGTCTTCTTTATCATTGTCTCGCAAAGAATTATTTTCCAGACTTTACTTTTTTCCCGTTTAGTGTTCTCTTCGTTTTTCTAAGAATTCCCCCTCCGAGTTTACATTTCTTTTCTGTCCGTATCTTTTAATGTCTTTCTCTCGTTTTCCTAATTTCGCTGCCGTCCCATTAGTTTTTGGTTTATATGTTCTTCTTTACAAAACCATCTCCTCCTTTCGGCAATATACAAAAAAGTATTTACCATGTTCTCCATTTCTAGACATTCGAATTAGCCAGATACTATTTACTAGAAAATAGTCTCACATTTTTCTGACATCTGTGTAGCTTACAGCGTAAAAATGGCTGCTTCGGCTTGTTTGTTACTGTGGACAAAGATACAAAGTTATCAAATACAAAATGACATCAATGTGGGTCGTTTGCTGTTGGATCTTGTGCCAGTTTGCAAGTGGGAGGTAGATTAAATTATTTTTCAGATTCATTTTCTTTCCTTGTTTTGGTTATTGTCATCAAGTTTATGATCAATTCGATTCTAAGTCGTAGATTTTAATGTAAGTGATATTTCCGGGAAAAAACAGATAATCACAACTGAAAAAAATATAGCCTTCCTAGGATAATTGTACTAGTTCTGTTTAAATTACTATAAATTACTCTATATAGTTATATATGTATGTATAGCTGGCCACACATCTTCGAGGATACCCGTCTGCTAGGGCGGCTAGACAATTCCTCTTGCAGACGCTTGCTCAGGGCATTTGCGTTTATTAAACACCCACTGAGCCCACCTGCAACTATGCTGATCAGACCGTAGTTACAGTTTCTGGGAAAGAGCGTGTTATCTAGCGTGATCAACAATTTGAACAAAGCCAACACGCTAAAGCCCTTGGCCATGTGCAGGCGCAGCTATCGACAGTCCCCAAGGTTTCCGTCTACCCAAATTCACTCACAAGACTTGCGTCAACCCATGGTATAGTTTTCAGGCACTTTCCAAATGTGCCGCATGCTGGGAATGACCCCTCCAGTCCGATAACATCAGGAAGTCTCCTTCCTAACAAATCGACCATGGTGAGATTCGAACCCAGGTCTCATGGTCAGAATGCGAACCTTCTAAACACTCAGCCGATATATATATATATATTGTTATATAATGATATACTAATTATTAAAAGATTTTCTAAAACATACATATAACAAAGTTTTTTCTTATTTAACAGTTAAAAGATTTTTCCATGAAAATGGCTAAATGTATAGCCGAAAGCGCTCGGATTAAAAGAACATTCGGGTAGTTTTATATAGTTTATCATCTGAAAAGAAAAAATTTATTAGATCTCATGAGAAATTGTATAAAAAAACTAAATAAAAGTACCTTGTCTGTCGTATTCACTGAAATGTGCATAAAAGAAGGATTGCTGCCTAAATACACACATATATATATATATATATATATATATTCAATAATCAGGAAAGGTACAAGCAACATTTCTTGATAAAAGACTCAATAGCTTCGCGTCAAAACCCTGATTAGACCTTCATGAGCATTTGGAGGCGAAACCCCTTGAATTGGCTAACCACACATTCACTTGAACTTAATACATTTAGTTCTGCTAGCCTAAAAATTACGGTAACTTTTTAAATTTTCACTTATTCTCTCACTTTTGTTATTTCAGAGATTATATACATATATATATATATATATATATATATATATATATATATATATATATATATATATATATATAGAGAGAGAGAGAGAGAGAGAGAGAGAGAGAGAGACTAACCTGTTTTCCACCAGACGTCTGTGGACACCCTGCAGGATTAAAAAACGATATAACATGTCAAAGTTATGTTAACTTTTTTATGGGGCCAGTGATCATCCAACACACAGCACGCTGGGAACGTCAAATCGCTTCGACTTCGTTATGGCACCCAAATAGGTGACGGAATTACTCGCAGCTCCCTAGAATCCAATCAAGTTGATTTGATCTTCTTTTTGGACAATTACTTTTGATGATCTGGTAATGGATCTGATACAGGGCAACATATGTGCCCAATATTTAAAATCACTTGGTGGTGCACAGGCCAGAAATATATAGCCAACTGAGAGTGATGGCCAAGAAATTTATTGACAAAATGACACCAATGGTAATGCTCTGAAATTGTCTAAGATCAATTGGTCGATGCTGCAGTCGATTCAAAAGTGAATCCTGCATGTAGCACCACTGGCAAACAATGTCAGTCATTAGCACTTGTATATATAAAAAACTTAAAAGTAAAGAAATATTGCGTTTTTATTAAATAAATATTTGTTATTTGAATTATTAAATTGTTTTTAAAATGGGGTATTTTGTATATTTTTTTAAAAATGTTTTACCAAGCTACACACTCTAGTAAAACCAACTGTAATGTGTACAGCTTATCTGATTGCTCTTCACAAAATTTGTTTTCGATCGGTCAGTCCATGTCTACTTTAGAGGGTGTAATGAACAGATGTACGGACTAACGGATGTCATATTTATTTGGAATTGTCCGTTTCTCCAGCAATTTTCTAATTAATCTTCGTCAAATTTCACGTGGGCGACACAGATATCAGAGAGAGGGCACCTTGGGGTGGTGTAATGGTTATCAAGCTTACGACTGAGTAGTGAGTTCGATCCTCACTGGTTGCCCCATACTTTTTGGCCTTGTGCCACATCTGAGCTACGATTGGAAAATCCCTAAGGATATCAGAGAGATCTACACTGCTGTGCGGTGCCTTTATTCGAATCGTAAAATCCATTATTTTCTGTCGCAGCTTGAACCGCACGAAGAGTTGCTTATTTCGAGACGAAATTAATAGGTGGATTTCCTATTGAACTTCTAGCCTTTGCCTACAGAGGCAGTGCCTACAAGGCAGCAAGCTGGTTTGAGTTCAGAGTTGTCCCTTATCCTAAACTAGAACCCAAGTCTATTGGGCCCAATTTGTCCTATCATTTTACCCATAGTTGGCGGGGAGAATAGATGAATTCATACTTTTTTCCAAAGGGTATTAGCACGTAAATAACTATCGAATTCGGCTCAATCCGAGACGCTAGCCATTTCACTGTCATGTTCCCTATTCTAATTAATCACAAATTATTTATTGCCCGCATTTATTGTCTATGGCTATATTCTTTAATGACCAATTATGGAATCCTTATGGCCGAAGCGGGAGTTTTAACATTCGTATGAGAGAATCTAAATCATCGTAATAGATTTTGACAAATTACAAATAATCAACAACAAAATGTCTTTATTTGCCTCTTTCAGTCCTTGTGGCTCATTTTTGCCTATAGGACCGTCGAGAGATGTACGCTGTTAAAGACAATATGTCCGTTAAAAACAAAAAAAATTCTCGAATGACGATCTTCATTATTGAATGGTAATAATTACCACTTTTCACCGTTTCGCTTCGTGGTTTTCATATTCCGGAGAAATATCTCGAAATTAATCTTAAAACATGAAGCTTTAGAACTGTCCTTTCGATTCGGCAACCCTCTTCAAGTAGTCTCATCTGATCATTGGGAAACTAATTAAAAATGCCTTCAGGGCTGGTTGGAGGACCCGTGTAAGATTTTTTAAATTTGGTATTTAAGGGTGGGAGAGTGTTTACTGATAGTGTGGACATAGGGGTGAACACTGTATTGTAATTAGGTTTCATGCCGAAAGCGATTGAAAGCACAGATTGTAGTTCCCTATGACCACCCTGTTTATATCTACAAACGTTCTATCTTCGACCGCTCTGCCCAATTAACACAGTAAATCTTAAGCAAACATACTTCTCCCAAATATATATATATATATATATATATATATATATATATATATATATATAGAGAGAGAGAGAGAGAGAGAGAGAGAGAGAGAGAGAGAGAGAGAGAGAAATAAGCAGCTTTTAAAAAAGGTCTGCCTGTATGGACACCAGAAAGAAATGTGCTCAAAATCACACAGTATTGTAACGCTTTTCTAAACAAAGAATCACATCTCAGGTATAACCAGTCCGACCACTAATACAAGTTTCTTGTCTTTAAGTAGTTGTCAGGCAGCTGTAATGAAAAAAATGGGAGATTTTATATCACCAGGAAAGACTAAAATGGAAAATGCAGAAACTAACTAGTCTCACCTTGAGGTTTTAAAGTACCCATCCGGCCAAAATCCAAATGAAGCTGTAAACGCACAATTAAACCCCACTCGCCTAAAAAAAATATATCTTGTGGGTGCATCAAAAAAGTGCTCAGTGCCAGACAGACACCCATGGCAGAGCTTTCAAATATAAATTGAAATAAGCCGCTCTTAAAAAGCAATGGTTGGACTGTGTACACCTGAGAGGTGATTCTTTATATATATATATATATATATATATATATATATATATATATATGATGTCAAATCAGTCGGCTTTCGATCCCGGCTGGAAGCAACCGAGCGACTAGCCACGTTAAAGAGTTGTGAAACAAGAAAACAGTCTCTCTGTGGATGATACTATATATGCTCCCGTGAAAATCCGGTTGAGCTCTCGGGAGAAAGATTTTAAAAACAGCGGCTCCTACTGTTAGTAATGCATTACTCTTTAAGTACGAATTGAGTTCTCGGGGCCCCTGGCTTATTTCGTACAGGAAAAAAAAACTTTAAAATTTCCTTGCTTCTGTGCCGTGCGACGATTGGCTAGGGCTATGATATCTGACTGATGTTAAATCGATCGGATTCGATCCCGGCTTGAAGCAATCGGACATCTAGCCACATTGATGTGATGTGAAATAGCGAAACAATTTGTGAATGACACAATATATATATATATACTATACACACACACACATACACACACACTCACACACACACACACACACACACACACACACACACACATATATATATATATATATATATATATATATATCGGACTAAGTTCATGCTACTAAACATATGCACGAACGAAATATAATTACATTTTCAAATCTAGTCTCGTTACAGTGAACAACCACTGCATTTAATGTGTTGTTTTATAAAATTCCCTTTTATGTTCATATAATATTTTATTTAAATTTCTTGTGATTTCTCCAATGTATTTCTTATGGCAATTATTACAGGTAACAATGTGAATTCCACCTTCAAGTTTTAGCGCATTATTTTGTTTCGTATTAATTAAGTTTTTGTTGTATTAGACGGAGTGATGAGTTTAGTTAAAATCTTTTCAATTGTAGTTGTGATAGATTTGTTTGGTAACCGCTATTCGAATTAAAAACAAAATAATTCATGAAGACGAAAAATATTTATCACAACGCTTCAGCCGTTGTACGCTCCGGCCTTCTTCAGGTGGTTGGAATGTTGAAGAAGGCCGGAGCGTTGTGATAAATATGGTAACAAAGTTGAGGATGATAGTTCAAACAATGGAAATAGTGTATATAATACCTCATCTCAGCAATATAGACATATATATATATTTATATGCACTAACACATACACTTCGAGGTGATGTAACGGTTATCAAGACTCATTGGATGCTTTCGGCCTTGTGCCACATTTAAGCTACGCTTATTAAATCGCTATACATATAACCGGGTGGATTATAACATATTTCATAGAGGAGGTAAGGAAATTGAACATCTAAAAAAGCTGCGCTAGGAATAGTTTCGCACAATACTGCCAGTTGCTACAAAACCAAAATATTAAACTAAAATTTCGAGACATGTTTTTGAATACTTTCGTTAATTCGAGACCTTCACATGCGTGGCACCAAAACGTTCAAAATATATAATCTTTCAGCTGTATTCGTTTTCTCAGATCAATTAAAATACCTTCCAGCGAGTGGAGCCAGTAGGTGTCAACAAGGACCATCCTTCTCCAGACCGAGTCGACTGGTGCAACAGAAGTTCAACAAAGGACGACGGAAGACGGAACTCGAAGAGAAAGCAATGACTCCAGTTGGTTCAATTTAGCTGTACCACAACGAAAATACTTTCTACTATAGGGGTTTTAAGTTATTGCTGTTTCGTAGGGAAGGCCTCATTATGAGCAGCCAATATCATTTACAGACCAGAGGAGGTTCTCTGGTTGAACTATACCATTCTAATTGTTAAGGGTCTTTGACGAATGTGATTTGATCTGAAAACAAAGAATGAGTACTTTTTTTAAATTAGTTTTTTAAATGATTTTTAATAATCAATAATTCTTTTTTTAGTCTTCAAGTGCCAGGAATCAAATTGTTGTGTTTATCATTCTTTTCTTTTTTGGTTTCAAATTTATTGGTCAGTTGTATCTGCGCACAACTCTTTAGGTGACATCTCGGATTTAAAATATTTTTGTTTTAGTTTCTTTCTGTTTTCCGAGTATTTCAAATGATGTCGAATTTCTTACGTTTTCTAAGATATTAAAGTTCTTTTTATATTGTTATTTCTTTTTCGATTCAATGTGATTGTTTGAAATTTGATTCGCTTGTCAGAAATAAACCTTACATGTTTGACAGAGATTCTGCGTATTTTTGTTTTGTTTTGTTTTTTTCCTTTGTTTTTTGTTTTAAATCTTTATAAAGAGCGAAGCAAAGGCCAAGAATAAGAATAACGTGTTTTGTGATTGTTGCCTGCTTCCTATCAACGCCAGTAGTTCGGGTTCGAGCGCAGGTAGAATAGAAGATTTCGAAAGCAGTTTTTCAAGATTAGCATAAACATGTTTTCAGCGTATTTAGTTGCCTTTATGCTAGACAAATCTAAAATAAGCATGTTTTTCTGTCTATATTTCCCTCCCTGACAGACATTACTGCTTCGATGTATCACAGCTCCTCAGTGCGACTAGACATCCGAATGCTTCAAGCCAAGACCGAAACCCAAACGATTTGGTGGCAGTCAGAGTTCCTGCCACTGAGCTATCATCATTCAGCAGAGAGAAACAGCTAATTCTAGCGTATTGTTTTTACGAATGTAAACAAACGTCAATCAGTCAGAGGGCTCGAATTCATTTTACTGAAGAGCTTAATTATGTAAATAGATAGATAGATAGATAGATATTATTTAAACGTTATTTTGAGTGTAAACTCGTATTTGAGTACAGGCTATGTTTAATTATTGAATTTATATTTAAATGCTAAATTTATTTATTTTCAACTACCGGACAGAATATCCGAGAAATCCTGTTATAGGAAAACTAGCTTCGACGTATTTACTTTCCTTTTTACCAGACAGACAATTAGAAATGTGTCTGTATATATATATATATATATATATATATATATATATATATATATATATATATATATATATATCTATTGTCATACTGAAAAGCTGTGATACTGCGAACATTAGAGTCTGCGAATGACATAATTGAAAATATATTTTCCATTGAGCACTGTTGAATGATAAGCTTATTCTAAAAACAACAGCCACCTGCGTTAATGCGAAGATCTTCAGTAAAATGACTGGAGCAGTTCGGTTGTTTGGTGTTTGTTTACATTTAGAAAAACAATACACTAGATTTAGCTGATTCATTCTATCGAATGAAAATAACTCAGTGGTAGAGATTCTCACTGAGACCAAATCGGTTGGGTTTCAATCCGGGTTTAACGCATTCGATTGTTTAGTCGCACTGAGTAGCTGTGACACAGCGAACTGTGCTGTCTGAGAATTATATATATATATATATATATATATATATATATATATATATATATATATTGACTGCTGACCTAAGATGGAACAAATACATTGAGCCAATATCTTCGTCCACCGCAAGGAAAGTTGGCTCCCTGTCTCGCGCCACGAAATTTGTCTTGCCGGTGTCGATCCTTCAAATCTACAAATCAACTATTCGCTCATGCATGGAATGTTGCTGCCAGATATGTCCTGGAGACTCTTCTGTTTCTCTCAATTTTCTTGATAAAATCTAGAGACAGATATGCAATATAATTGGCCCTGATCTGGCATCTCATCTGCGTTCACTCTCTCACAGACGTGCCGTCGCCTCCCTCTGTCTTTTTTACAAATACTTTCATGGTAACCGCTTTCGCTGGTTCCGAGACTTCATGAATTTAAGCTTTCTAGTAGATTAGCATCTCGCTCTCACCTCTTTCACTGTCGAAACTGTTAAATGTAGCCGTCTCTTCTACTCCAATAGTTTTATGTCTCACACTTCTCGCATGTGGAAATCCTTCCCCTTTTCCTGTTTCCCTGATAGCTATAATCTCCAACTATTCAAATGTAATCTCCAGATGCCTTGATCTATCCTCTATCCTTCTCGTCATTCTTTCCTCTATCACTCCTATTTGCTCTCGCTCTAACTCTCTGTAACCCCTTGCGTTCTAGTGGCTTCCCGCTATGCTTGGGGTGAAACGCTTAAAAAAACGTCATTAGATCTGACGTGGTTTGGTCTCTAGAATACAGAGTTAGTCGATGACCAGTCGAAGTTGAATAGTGCCGTTAAACTCAGATATTTATTAGACTATTGAAATAGACACATTTTCTATGGTTAAACTGAAGAATGTTTAACCGCACTAATCGAGTATTATGTATGTACTAATCGTATTTTGGTATACAAAACATTTTAGCGCGCTAAAACATGCGCATTAATCAAGGGATAACAACTTATATCATAACGAAGTGTTCATCCGAACAGTTCCGATGAAAGTATTTACAGTTTACCCAGATCAATATTGTCTACAACCTTGCAAAGACATACCGGTTCTCAGAGGACAACGACAAGGACAATTTCAGGCCAGAACGAAATACTGATAAAAAGCGATCCGACGCAACTAAGACAAGGAGAACCTAGCAAAAGGCAAGAGTAAAATCGTCAAGGAATTTTGTATCAGAGGGTATCTTCTCAAGAAGCGCAATCATACAACTGGTCGCTCGTCATCGCCAGATTGCAATCCTCTCGATTATTTTACGTGGGCGACTTGAAGAGGTAGTGGAAGTGAAGGTTCTACAACACCGAGGAGACTCTGAAGGCAGCCATGAGGGACGCACTGGCCAACATGGACAAGGATAATATCGCCAAGGACTGCTCCATGTTCGTGTCCCGCCTGGAGAATTTGCTGGTCGCTGATGATCGGCTCATTGTGTAATTTTTATACCTTCTATATTTGCCTGTTTATAAAGTTTCATTGAAATGTATTGTCTACATACACACATACATACACTCACTTACACACACACACACACACACACACACACACACACACACACACACACACACACACATATATACATATATATATATATATATATATATATATTACTTGACTTATTTAGATTATTGGACTGTTATGTTCATCTTTCACTGACATATTCAGAACGTTTTGAAGGTGGTAATCTCCGACCTTCTTCAGGTGATTGTAAAGGGTATAGGTCGGGGACAATAGTAAAATAAAGTTTAAAGGAGGAACGCCGGGTAACTAGTGAAGTACGAATGAATGTTAAAATGGGTAAAGGTGGGGGTAGTCGATGTATAGATTAAAATATGAGAAGTGAAAATGATGATGGATAATATATTTATCCAGAATTAAAATATTTAAGGAGAACTCATTTCCTATTATTACAACCTAATATAAGTTCATTTCCTTTATGAAGTAGATTTCGATCATTGATATTGTTGAGAATGAATGTTTTTTTTCCGGCTAACCAGGTTGGATCGGTCGCCGCGGCCGGAAATTGGTGTAGTTTTGGCGGCGAAATCCCAATTTACTACCGGTGTGTAGTATGACTACATACGGGTAGTAAATTGGTATATATATACACACACACACACACACATATATATATATATATATGTTGATAGCAGAAAGATATTCTATTGGTAGGAGGATCAAGGTAGTGGGGGAGAATTGGAAGGAACGGAAGGAAATATTTATAGACATTATGGTGTGATCAGAATTGCCAAACGGGTAGAGCTGCGTAGTACAACAAGAGTCAGGGATAGACGCAACACAAAGATCGAGAAGAGAGGTGTTCCAATCAGGGTTACTGGGAAAAAGCGTGGATATGTCAACGACTTGCGTGAGAGATTGAGTGATTGAAAAGTTAGGGATTTGTATGTCAGCGAGGTCAGTGACAGTGTGTTTAAGCTAACTCGTATGGTAGGCGTTAAATTCTCCAAACACGAATATGTTTGCAAACGGGTGTAGTGTGTAAGTCCTTGTTTATATCATCGAAAATACTATCTAGCGCGCAACAGTCTTGAGAGGAAGAGGAACGGTAGAGAAAGAAGAGATAGCTGAGTTAAGTAGAGAGAGACGGAGCCATAAGTATGAGTGGTCTGTATATTGAAGAGAATAGCCAGCGGAAGAGGTTCGCGGACATAAATTTCCCAAGACATGCATGTGGGCTTTAGAATCCTTTCTAAGTAGAGGAATGTAACTAAGAATCGAGAAATCAGAGGAAGGGATAGAAAAATTGACGTTAGTCTCGCAGTGAGCTAGAATACCTGGAGACTTTTCGAAAAGGAATGAGTCTAAACTGCAGAAGTTGGTACCACTACCACGTGCGTTGGAGAAGGAAAGGTTAATGTGTTTAGGAAATTTATTTTGGCCTCGTTTAGTCTTATATGTTTGGTTGTTTATAGTCATAATGTTTTAAATTGGCAAAGGCCTAAGCTAGTAGTAGCAGTCGGTCATTTTATGTGAGATACGCAGAAGGGAAATGGCGCAGACTGTAATATAGTGTGAACTCGGGGTTGCCCACAGGTGTTAACTGCAGGGACACCCTTCGGACTCCTAAATACTAGTCGGGAACAGCAACCAGAAAACTGCCAACCTTGTACCCTCAGTATAAAGAGACGTTGCCATCCACCACTCACACCCCTCACATCACAAGAAACTCGTGCCAGCACCTCTCTTAAAGCCTGAGAAGAGGAAAGAAATCGGAAACACCTTTCTACGCAGGAAACAAGGGATGAGCATTTACTCCTGTCTAAGAGAAGGAGTAGGAGTATGGACTGGGCGATAAGAGAGCCTGTTTACTCCTGTTAAGCAAAAGAAACAAGAAAATACAATCCGGGTTTACCTTCAACATACTTTATTACAGACAACTATTATATTAAATCATACCTGTGCGCGGGTGGGATAATAATAAAAATAAAAAATTGTTATAATTTGGAATAATTAAGTTTTAACTAAGTATTTCGGAGCATGTTAACGCTGTAGATGGTACGATACCGTAGAAAATATTAATGATGTCTTAGTACAAAATTATTAAAAACAATTTAAATTTCATATTATAGAAGAAAAAAGGACGTCGCAGAATTAAGGAGGAAATATATATATATATATATATATATATATATATATAAGAAATATCAAGTTAACATGAAAACACACATTACATTCGAGAAAAGTGTGAAGTCATCCATTATAGTCTGGAAAGTTATGTTTCATGATATATAGTTGGGATTCGTGGAAGGAGATTGGTTAGTAGAATATCACAACCACTTCACCTTTTTCGGCGGTGAGGTAGCGGGTAGATGGGTTATCCGGAAAGTTTATGCCAATTTTTAAGGGACATTAAAACATGAAACAAAATCATGACATTAAATATTTATTCCACTAAATATGAACCATTTTGTTCTACACCTTTTCTCCATTTTCCTTCCACTTAAAGATCCCATCTTCCCAGAATTTTGGTGGTTTCACGGCAAAGAACTCATAAAGTTGGTTTTTATGTCATCCAAAGAATTAAAATTTTTATCATCGAGATAATTTTGCAAGGAGCTGAATAATGAAAATTCGAAGGAGTAATGTCTGATGTATATGGCAGGTAGGGTATCACATCCTAGCCAACCTGCAACAATTTTTCAGGTTCGCCAAAGGAACATGAGGTGTGGCATTATCCTGATGGAAAAGAAAACTCATCCTGTTCGCCAATTCTGGGCATTTTTCTGAAATTTCTGCCTTTAATTCATCCAGTTGCGAGCAGTACTTTTCAGAATCAATTGACTGCTTGCTTGGCGAAATCTCATAGAACAAGATTCCTTTCAAATCCCACAAGATGCACCGTATGCCTTTCTTAGAAAGAAGACTTGCTTTTGAGGTGGCTAAAGTTGGCCCATGTCACTTACCCCAGGATCTTTACGCTGAAAATTATTGTAAACGATCCATTTGTCATCACCCATTACAATTTACTTAAAAAACGGTGCGTTTTCATAGCTTTTTTTACGCAAATTGCAGATGAAATGTGATTTAAAAGATTCTCTTCACTCTGGTCATGCGGTACCCAAATATCGTAGCGATTTGGGTACCCAAGTTTAATAAGAATTCATGAATGGCGAGTTTTCATACATTTAGTGTTTCTGCCAATTCTCACGTGATGTAATGCGGGTTATTCTCAATCAATGTCTTCATATGGTCGTCATCTATAGTGGGGGGAGATCTAGCTTGAATGTTTGTCATCAATAAGGCTACAATCACCAACTTAGCGAAACACTTCCATTACATTTCTTTCAGTTAAAGCACCTTCACCATAAACAGCACCTATCTTCTTTTTTCTTTTTCTTTTTTTTTTTTTGCAAGATATTTATGCGTTCCGGTAAAAAAAAATCAAGTGTCTATAATGATCATATAATTTTCCAATCTCATAGGGATGAAAAATTGACAGGAATTAAGTAATTTTAAACTTTCTTTCTCAAGCGATAGAAGTGTGCTCTATTTGGAAATGTAAGCAAATTATATCGGTCGATAAATTTGACGGGCCCTAACGTGTTGGAACATGAACGACTAAAAATCGGCATGAACATTCAGGACAATTTATTATACATACATACATACATACATACATATATATATATATATATATATATATATATATATATATATATATATAATGACAATATATATATATATATATATATATATATATATATATATATATATATAAATATAAAAGGAAATGGAAGTCAGCACTTAGAGGCGACAGTCTGTTTCAGACCTATATATATATATATATATATATATATATATATACAAGTCTACACGTACCTACATATATATATATATATATATATATATATGTATACAGATATGCATATACACACATACGCATACACATACATATAAGCACATATAAATATATCGACCCATACAGCAACGTAAAAAAGTAAATAAAGCCGGTAAAAATACATATACACAAAGATGCACATATATAAAAATACATACATACATATACATATATATTTACATATACATACATACGCACGTATACATATATGTATATAAATTAAACGCATAAACATACATTCACAAATACACGCATATACATGAAAAATCAAACAAACCTAAATTAAAACTATATAAACATATATACGTATATACACACCCACATATACATATATACACATCCATAAGCATATACATATATATACAGATATATATATATATATATATACATATATATATATATATATATATGTATATATATATATATATATATATATATATATATATACGAACATACATCCATATATACATAAATATATAATCATATATAAATACCCATATGAACACATCCAGATATACATATATATATATATATATATATATATATATATATATATATATATATATAAGTACACCCACATCCGAGCGTATACATATAAATACCGACACACATATATATACATATATACAAACACATATACATATATACATGTTTAAACGAATATATTTACACATACATACATATACACACACACACATATATATATATACATATATATATATACACATATACATACATATACACATATACACACATACATACACTCACATATATATATATATATATATATATATACATTTACACTACACACAAGTATACATACATATCCATATACACATACATATACTTACACACGTATTAGTAGACACCTACCAAAGTTTACATCCCTACTCGTACACATAAACAGGTTAACATATTATAGGTGACAATATACACACATATATACCCTCATATAAAAAAAAAATACTAACATATATATACCCCAATATACACACATACACATCCAACAGTACAACCACACATACATAACATACAAATATATACATACAAATACAGACACGCATAACACTTTGTAAGTACACAATACACATTCATATCGACAAGATGACCATCATGTTATAAAGGTAATAGTCTATTAAATTTAACTTATCATTATCATTGAAAGTATATGATATCTATACTAAGTTAAATTTAAAACGGCGTTTACAGTTAAATGTTAGTTCATATCTTTGATTTAAAAGATCAGTCTTATTTTTAAATCTAAATATTTCAAATTTTTCGTTAAGGCATAGGTAACACGTGTCATATAGGGAGTTACATGGCCGGGCTTTCTTAATCAATTTCCACTTAACCGTAGGTGTTTTATTCTTTACTTTTAAACTCCAAAAGTATTTGGATAATGAAGTCATATACTTATAGTTACTGTTATTAAAAGATTGCATATGACCCCGCCAGCGTTCCTTGAATGGTCTCATGGTGCTACCAATGTAAAATTTCTTTATATTTGGATTTTCTAGTGTTGATATTGTACTAAGATAAACTACAGAACTAGTTAAACAATTATTCTTTATTGGACAATTATTAGGATTTCTACAATTACATAATTTATTATTCGTGTCATTATACTTAGTATTGCTGCTTACAACCTGGTGGGTTATCAAACTATACTAGTTAAAGACTCTGTTGTTATGTTTTTTAATTATTTTCTCTATGTTATCTGCAAAACTATAGCTTAACTTAAGAGTATTAGGATTAAATATTTTACTAAATGGGTTAGTTTCAGTGTGTGTCTGTGTGTGTGTGTGTGTCTGTGTGTGTGTAAACACATAAACACACACATACACACACATATATATTATATGCAGTGTCATAAAAATATTTTTCAACTTTGTCATTAATTTTCATAATGCACACACACGTATATATATATATATATATATATATTTATATATATATATATATATATATATATATATATATATATATATATATATATATATATATATATATATATATATACACACATTCATGTCAAAATAAAGGCAAATAATAATGGAATAAAACCCGACAGTCAATAATATCAATTATGAAAACGGCCATAATAAAATAATATTCAGTTAAATGTTAAATAAAATTCATCCTTGATAATAGCTAGAAGTAATACCCAAAATCACTTGGATCCATAAAACATTGGAACAATTTTGTTATAATTTGTATCCTGAAAAGAAAGGAAATTATAAGAATACGTGAAAATTTATATAAAAAATGTAACCACATCACCTTTTCAGTCGTTTTTAAACTTGCATAAAAGAGGGATTGCTGCATATATATATATATATATATATATATATATATATATATATATATATATATAAATATATATATACGTACGTGTGTGTGTATTCTGTCTATGTGCGAGTGAGGTAGAGGAAGTTATTTCTCATGCACTTCGGGAGAATCGTAATTAATCAGATTCTTCAGTTTCCCTGAAGACAGGTATTTGATGTCTTTGGCGCCTTTCACAATCATTTCCTGGCATTACCCAGACACGTGCTCCCATCAAAGACTTGACCAGCAAGCGAATATTCTTCGACTGACCGCTCACAAAGGTTGGGTTTCTGAGAGAAATAGTAAGGGAATGGAATCAAGCGACCAAATTCCAAGCACTGCGCAGTTTCCTGGTTCCACAAACACACACACACACACACACGCACACACACAACACACGTACACATTGCACACGTCCTTACATCGATCAGCGGGGCAGTTCTAATAATTCGCCACTGGAGAACTATTATTCTTTTGAAACGCGATTCGAACATCCACAGTCTGCGTTTCTTTGCCGTGTCATCACCTGGGAGTTCAGGGCTCAGTTGAAGAAACTTTGAATTTAGGAACTATTTAATAATATAGATGACTAGTCGCTCGGATCAGAGTAAGCGTATGAACTACAGAAACGAGATAATCCCCGTTGCAGACGCTTTCTCAATCACTTTGTTCAACACCCACAGAGCTTATCGATTAATACTGCATTGTTCTTGAATGCAACGTAGTTGAAGCTTTCGGGAGATAGTACATCACCACTTTGAACCACCAAGGTAACTAGGATCACATGGTTGTAAAGCAAACATTATAACCACTTGGACAAGCACACACAATATATATATATATATATATTTAAAAACATTTATGATATGTTTAACGTTCTTTTTTATAGATGCAAGTATTTAAGCAAATGCTCTGTTTTATAATAAACAGTATTAAATAACATTTACCGGCCTTACATTTACAGAGCATTTGCTTAAATATATTAAACATTTAAAAAGAAGAAAAGAAAAAAAAGAAAACGGGAAATAAAGGAACGGAGTACGCCACCATTGAAAACAGGTATTTTCTTTCCTTTCCACAGATGAGACGTGCGAGTGAAGAAACTGTTAGCATAGAACTTTCGGTTACATCAAGCCAATTCAGCTGTCAGATCAGGATCAATAACATTGCAGATTCTTCTTTGGACTTTATCAAGAATCTATAAATATATAGTAGGAAAACCAAACCATACGTGGCACCAATATTTAAAGCATGGATAAATGGTTGACTTATAAATGTGCAAGATAGCTTCTGGAGAAAAAATATATTTCTATCACGACACAATGAAGCAATTCTTCTAACAGCAGCCCTAGTAATTCAATATAATCTTTCCATTTTATGTCAACAGAGAACGTCTGTTCGAGAAGGCACAGCTAGTCATTCTCCTGGAGGTCAGCATGTTTCGTTGAACAATATAGACATATTATGTCTAATTAATTTTATACTGATCCTTTCCAGTTGTCTAATCAATTTCTTGGAGTTAACATGAAATTTATCAAGGTAGGCGCCATAGTTTGTTTTTTTGTATCCAGGTACTTCTACCATTTTCTCAGATCATCTTCAGGGGGAAGCGTATTTTAAATGATAATCTGCATTCCGTTGTGATAGTGATTTTTTTTTAAAAACGCGAAAACGCGTTGTTATAGTTATTATTATATTTTTAATTTATCCGTTGTATTTATGGCTTTTTTTAAACAAGCGTTTCAGTATAAGGAACAGTATTAAACTGAGTAGGTACAATATGTTTATATTATTCAATGAATAGACAGAGTGCGATGGATAAATTGTGTACTAAATTACGCAGAAAATAACACTGATATCAAATTTTAACACATACTAGCAGCCATGCACCGATTGTCTATCAGAAAAATCGTTCAATTAGAATGGAGCAAAAACAGCATCATGTTTAGATGTAACAGAGTTACATTTTCATAATGTAATTATTCAATTTTTCAATACTTTCATTGAAAAAACATTTGAATTAGTGCAGTTACTGATATAACAGAAGTAGTCTGTATTTATTCAATAGAATTTAGCCGCGGTCATGAAGGGGTAAAACAGGCAACATGAAGACCCATTCAGACCACAATTATTTTGGAGTTTTTGAAATTCAATTTGCCGGTGTGCTAACAGGGATCTAGAAGAGGATAAATTTATAAAGCAATTGTTAATTTTGATGAAAATTGATGGAAAGATCAACGGAAAATAAAAAAGAAGCCAATAAAATTCGCCATTTTTCGCTATTTACGCGGGTTTTCACTATATGGGTAAGTAGACTCATTTTTCAAATTAAATGACTGTTAAATAATCAACTTATTGTTGGCTACAATTGAGTGAAATTTGTAATAGATTGCTTGAAAATTGAGCAAGTTTTAATTTAAAATTTGTGTTGAAATCGATTTTTCGTTTTTTGCTAACCGCAGTGGTGTAAAAATAAAAATGAGGTATCTCTGAGCTCATCATGATGTAAGTAACCTACATACCGTGTTTGAACGAAATCGGAGGAGAAAAGTTGAATTTATCGATTTTTGATCGGCCTTATCGATTATTAACTTTTTAAACATTATCGATTATTTACACTACGAACCTATCTCGTACATTGTACAATGTACATGCCAAGTTTTGTCAAAATCGGTTGGATGTATCTCGAGTAAAAAGGTATCGCACAGACAGAAAGACACACACACACACACACACACACACACACACACATCCTCTGCTTTATATATATAGATAAATATTTACCAAAATCTTGAAATATAAAAGAGTATATTCATGAAATAGAATAGCCATTAGTTTCAACCACGGCCTACAGACGACTTTAGAATCACTTGCAAGTCTTCTGGACGGTCTCCGTGCTTAATTTGATGAATGCTGTCATAGTCCTTGCCTTCAGTATATCTTTGTTGTTACAAAGAGTTTTGTTAGTCTCTCGCTCAACTGCACCCCACGCATAATAATCAAAGGGGTGCAGTCTGGGGAGTTAGGTGGCCAAATGTAAGAGTTGATGTCATCTCAGATATTGCTTGACTGAGTTCTCCAGCTTGTGTGGCATGGTGCAGTGTCCTGTTGCCAGACATAGGATCTTCCAGCTGACACCCTCTGGAACTATGACAGCACTACCTCCAGGTACTTGATGTAAACCTCCGTGTTGATTTTGAGATTCTCACCAACAGTTTCGGGATTTATTTTCTTCTCAGAACGATTAGAGGGGATTTTTCGTGTTGCTGTATCTTCGTAATCACCATTAGATTCATCCAGCTCTTTCCGAATCCTCTTCACTATCCTCAGATTGACATCCAAACACTCTGAAATGTTTTTATAGAAGCTTCTTGCGTGAATGCCAAGCAGTACAGCATGCCGTTTTCTAAATTTTATGACGGATTGCATCATGGTGCTCTTTTTCTCACAGACGGTGCCCAACTGACCCTACTATACTATGCAGTCGACAAAATCGAAAACAAACAATGAGTATGTGCGAAATTAAAAAATAGAATGGCGACAATTTACCCATCGCACCCTTGATACGTCTCGGCCTTTTGAGTAAACATGAGGAGAAAATGTTTAAAATCGGAATTTCTGGACACGTCTGTGTCCTGTATCAGAGAAGAAATAAAGAATGTAGTGGGACCCATTTTCCAGGGAATTTTTTATGTTATTTTTTGTTGGGGCGTGGTCTTTCCACGTGTTGAATTACCGTAAGAGATTTGCCAGT
Organism: Acanthosepion esculentum; assembly: GCA_964036315.1. NCBI lineage: Eukaryota > Metazoa > Mollusca > Cephalopoda > Sepiida > Sepiidae > Acanthosepion > Acanthosepion esculentum. The sequence continues at coordinate 35,238,750 of OZ038505.1, forward strand.
TTTGGTCTAGCATGCCAGGTTTAGGGTTGTAAAACAGAGTTGATAACCAAAATCTTTAAAAAAAATAATAATGTACAATTAGATCTTAGTCAATTAGATTTTGATGCCAGTCATCACGCAGGTCTTTGACACCTTTTGAATAAAATTCCGCCGATTTTGATGTAAAAACATTTTCGGTGAATTTTTGTATCTGGCTTTCATTAGGGGATACTTTTTACCAAAAGGCGTTTTTCCTCCGCCCTGATGTGTCACAGCACAAAGAAAACGAAGAACAAAAACAAGGAGTTCCTCGAAACACGTTTCGACTGTTTTAAATTCAGTGTCGTCTATCATTATTTAACCTGTAGCTGTGATACATAACAGAGGTTTATCCAGGTATATTTTTGCGAAAGAAAACATAACGGGCTCAACTATAATTTGAACTCGCATCGTCGGGCCTATTTTCTGCGCCGATAATTGCTACATGACGTGCACATCACAATCAAAACTACTTCATTTATCTATATTTCTAGTCACAAGCAAGCATTCATTCTATTATATTAAGTTCCGATGTCTCCTTATTGATGTAGACATTTATTGAATTCTTGGATATATTTAGCCCGTCAATGCACATCTCATTGTTATTTTTTCTTCCACACGTGCTGTTGGCGAGAATATCGTTTGCAAAGTTCTTAGTAACAACCTCCAACCACGCTCGGATAATGAAACCATAAATTTTCAACATTTTTCATAATTCTTCGATGTGAAAGAGACAGAAAGGTTCCTCTCTATGCAATAAAGATCGCCCGGCCTGGTGTATCATCGGTGATGTGATTGCATTTAAGGCGCCTTGGAATCTGCTTTCGAATGACAAATTTAATGATAAAGAAGTCGACAAAATACTAAAAACAATAAAGGCCTAGAAAATTTACGATAAAACTAATATCAATTTCTAAACAATATGGCGGATACAATATCTAATCAGATTGAAAATATCATCAATTATAATAACATTAGTAATTTTAAAGATAATGAATGATTGGTCGATCATTGTCACAATGACGATGTATTTCCAATTTTATCCTCTCTTTCTTCCTTTAAATAAATGAATAAATATTTATATTAATAAATAGAAAATCTAATTATTTTGTTACTGTGCGGTTTCCCCGATACAGGGCCCGGAAGTCACTGCTGGTAGACGGTTGCAAAGTAAGAACCACAGTTTATGCTGATATGCGGGAAGATAACGGTTATCCCTAAACCTGAACAGGTGAAGTGATCGGAAAAACATCCTCTTGGGAGCTGGTTCCACAGAGCAGTGATTAGCAGGAAGCTGTTGGTGTGAAACTTTCTTCTCATCAGTGGAATAGAGAGGGACTTCTGGTGCTTCACTACAATGTGCGTTGCATGACGGGTCCAAGACACGATGGTGGAACTATGGAATGTAATTTGAGCACTTTCCATGAAAGTAGTAGTAAAGCAGTGAGTGGTTGTCGGGTGGAAAATAATTTTTCATCCCCAAGGACAATGTCATAACGATGTTAACGTCAACCTTTCTCTAATCCAAAATTCTTCTCTAATAATAATAATAATAATAATGATAAATATCCAGAAACCATTGATCATCTTGTATCAGGTTGCACGATATTGGCACCCACTGAATATAAAACCCGGCATGACAGTGTGGGCCAATATCTGCATTGGAAAATATGCAATTTCTACGGGAAGGAAACTGAAAGAAACTGGTACGAACACCACCCAGACCCGGTTATGGAGATAGGACCTGTTACAATTCTGTGGGACTACACAATACTCACTGACAGAACAATCAAAGCCAACCGCCCAGACATTGTTATTAAAGACCACAAGCAAAATAAGTGCCTCCTGATTGATACGGCAGTCCCTGCAGACTGCAATGTATATTTGAAGATATTCGAAAAACTGTCAAAATACAACGACCTTGAAATAGAAATCTCAAAGATGTGGCACATGGGAACATCAACAATCCCTGTTGTAGTTGGAGCCCTTGGACTGGTTGGAAAAGATTCCAGTAGGCTGATTGAAGGGATCCCTGGAAGTACATGCCTCAAAGAGATACAAAAAATGTTCTGACAAGTACAGCCCACACTTTACGATGGGCTTTATCTAAGTAATTATTTTTTTTATATTTTTATTTATTTATTTATTTATTTATCGCAGTGCAAAGTGTCATGATGCCATTTCTAACCTTACGTTCCTGGGCGGGACCCGGAAAAATGTGTAAACGCCAGATATCAAAGGAAATAAAAACAATAATAATAATAATAATAATAATAATAATAAGAAGAAGAAGAAGAAGAAGAAGAAGAAGAAGAAGAAGAAGAAGAAGAAGAAGAAGAAGAAGAAGAAGAAAAGGGGGAGGATTCTCAGGTAATATAACGGTTATCGTTGCAGGACCGAGATAAGATTTTACTGATCATTAGTAGAAAAATGTAGGAATAAGAGGTGACCCCATTACGGCTTTCCCGATCCGTGGTTAAATATTATAAGAGGCGGAACTTCATTGATGAGACATTATAAGACTCCATCAAGGAAACAATGTCTTTAAAACCTAAATTAAATCCACGATTTGTAGACAATATATTTATTTTAGCTGGAACATCCCAACATGTCAAGAAGAAGAAGAAAACGAAATGTAGGACCTTTTTACAGACACGCAATATGGCTTTCGCTTCCACAGGTCAACTGCTGATGTATTTGATAAAAACGCTGAAACACCTCGAAAGATTTCGACAGGGTTTGGCATACAGCTCTTCTCCACAAGCTAAAAACTTACTGCGTCTCAGGACAATTTTTAACTGACTATTAAAACTGTTTTTTACAATCTTTCCTAACAATTCGTGAAATAAAAGTTATCGTGAACGGCCGCTCGTTTAGATCCTTTCGTACTAATTCAGGTATCCATCACGGCTCCATCTTTGGTCCTACTTTGTTTTTAAGTTTCATTAGTCACCTTCCTGATGGTATCTGCTCTCGACTTGATATAAACGTTGATGAGACAACGATTTACTCCAAAAAATCTGATCAGTAGGATAAGGTAAAAATGACAACCGACAAATCCTTTGTTAACTGGCGCAAAAGAGGGGTTGTTAATTTTAACGCCTCCAAAACTAAACTTCTCTCCATTAATCACCTGAGAAAACCCTCTTTACTTTCCATCATGCTAATCACCAGGAAATTGACTCGTTGAGCCTTCTCAAGCTAACGTTCCTAGCTTACATGAAGTGGAAAGAATATATTGGATCGATTGCTACGTAAGCTGCTAAGAAATTTGGTTCACTGTGTCGTTGCGAAACAATTTTTCTAAAATCTATTATACATAACTTTAAGTCTACTAATCATCCAGACTTAGAATATTGCTACCACATGAGGTCCGGAGGTCCTGATATATACCTTGAGCTCACTGATAAAATCCAAAGAAGAATCAGCAATATTATCGATCCTGATCTAGCGGCTCGGCTTCAGTCACTTTCCCATCGCCGTAAGATTGCATCTTTGTGCCGTTTATATAAACAATGTAACTGTTCGGATGAGCACTTCGTTTGGTACCTAGACTTTTAAAAATATTTACACGCAGTACTACTCTGGCATTGAGATCTCATCAATTTACTGTTGAGCTGGCTCTATGCAACCGTAAATTCTAAAGGTAACAGTTTATTTTCTCGCATTTCCTCCATCTGATTTAAGAGAAGGCCACAGTCATCAGCGCTGACAATATAATATATAAGTTCATTTCGCATTCTGGATGGACTGCAAACTTCACTTCCTACTAAAATCCTTCGAAGAAAAGATGGACCAATCTCTTCAGCCACATATATGAATAAAATAGGGATAAGATGGGATACTTCTTGGAAGGATAAACAACATCTTTTAAAGAAAGAGCAGAAAGCAAAGGCAAACTAGTCCCGTTCACATTTTTTTTTTAGTAGCTATTAAAGAAACGAAAAGTGTTATATCATTTTAAAAGGATTTAGAATATAAAATTTAGAATATATTCAATTGGGAGCTTCAATAACTAAAATGATGAGATAACGTATTATGTTTACCATATGTTAATTTTCTACCCTTATTGTTATAGTTAAAAAGTTCTGGTATCTGCTTTGCTAAGTTATTTCTTTTAAGAAAATTCTAACACTTTATTCAATACACTGAGATAAGGTCCACTCTTTTAGTTGTCAATGCTGGAAAATATTTCTTTTCAGTTAACTTGTCCTTGTTAATTTGTCCATAAAATATCACTTTTCGTTTTTCTTTCGCTGAACCAGTCGAGTCAACTAGGTTTAAGATCCCATTTTAACTGCATCGAGCGAATATGAACTCACATTCCGAGTCAGGCATCTTCAGACCGCTAACATGAACAAATATCACAACATGTACAGAGGGTTCAGTTACAAATTTCTAAGTAAGGAATGCAGGCTGGGATTTTTACTAGCCAATAAAATAAGCCGGTTCTCGATTTCACCGGACGCAGTCCCGATCTGTCTTGTGTTGAAGACAAAACGCTACGTTCGCTTGTCTGGACTTGCTTTTGTGCGTCAACCCCAATTCTTAGCTTGTTAAGTTTTTGCCATATTACTATTGATTTGTTTCGCATAAATTGATTGATTTATATTAGTTTTGCTCAGTCCTTTTGTTTTGTTTTCTTTGTTATTGCTTATTGCAAACTTCGTCAATTATGTTTGTTGGGCAGTTCTGTTATTTATTTTGCATTTGGCCATGTCCAATCAAAAATGCTACATGGAAGCAATTCAGAAGGAACACAAAAAAAGCTTCTTACCAAAAGTTATTCAGCGCGGAAGACAAACATACGTTTTGTATATTCTTTACGCTGTTTTTTTTTCCTTCTTCTTTTTTTCTTCTTCTTTTTTTAAATTAACTTGAGATCCGGAAACAGAATCAGGTTTTGGAAAAATTAAACAACTTTTGGCCAATCCTGTTGCCTACTTCAGTATTTCATAATAAATAGCATGTTTTCAAATCCGACGGTTGCTACCCCCCCCAGTGAGAGAAGAACCAATCCTTTGAACACGGGTTTTGACAAAGATTTTTATTGCAACTTCCACACCCTTTCCCATTATACATATTTGTCTATCGCATGTCACTTACAAATTCACACAGACATATACACACACACACACACACACACACACACAGAGAGTGAGAGAGAGAGAGAAAAAAGGTGGAGTAAGGATAGCGGCTCTGTTAGTCTTGAATTAAATGTGGATTAATGGATAGCGCCTCAGAGTTGAGGAATCGGAGAGCCGAGTTCCAATTCGCATCCATTACATTCACTTACGTGTTAATACCCTTGAGAAAGGAAAGGCATGAGTCCTCTTGTTCTCCCCCCAGTTATGGATAAATAGCACGACAGACCGCTTTCTATAGCTTTTCATGGAACTGGTCAATTGCAGAAAAAAATGTCAACCTACTTCGTGAGAAAAATCTGTATCGAAAGATACATTATCGCCTAAGTGTGTATCACGCATAGCACTTAACTGACTGACTGATATATATATATATATATATATATATATATATATATATATATATATATATATCAATTCTATTTGTAAGAATGGATATATATATATATATATATATATATATATATATATATATATATATATATATATATATATATATCCATTCTTACAAATAGAATTGAAACACCATTAGTTAATGACCCTTTTTCTATGAGAATTTTAAAATTAAAAATCGCATTTTTTTCAAACTGTTTATGGTGTCACTTAAACAGTTTGAAAAATCTTGAGAATTATAAATTTAAAATTCACATGTGAAAATGATCATTAACTAATGGTATCTTAATTCCAATTGTATGAAATAATTTGCTCTGTTTAATGAAAATAAACATTGAGCGCTCTTTGTGAGTCAGTTTTAACATTTAATATTTAAAATTCTATATTGTGTTAATAGGACTACTGGCTTGGATTATACCAACGATTACTACTATATATATATATATATATATATATATATGTGTGTGTGTGTGTGTGTGTGTGTGTGTGTGTGTGTGTGTGTGTCTGTGTGTGTGTAGGGTTTCAAAAAATATGCATCATTTAAAACGTGAATTTTCTTAATAACTACATCTCTAAGCTAAACGAAATTAACCAGGCTTCATGCTGGACAATAAAAGCTTTATTTATCCAAATTTGAACAAGATATGCAAAGGCATGTAGGTTTCAAAGCTTTAGAAGAAATGTTCAATATGCGCACGACCTTTGACATGACACACGTCAAATCGGGAGTACAGCTCTTGTCAAACACGCTGTAGAATGTCTTGCGTAACAGTCCCTCAGTGATTCTTTACTTAAGTTTCTCTAGGCTTGTAGGAAGAGGAGGTATACATACCTATCTTTTCAAATAGACCAACAGAAAAAAAAAACACAAGGTGCCAAGTCAGGTGAATGTAGAGGCCATTTCAACAGCATGTCGTCATCATCACAGGCAGTCTCGTTTCATCTACCTGGTAGATTCCCACTAAAATAAGTTCTCACTGAAGCACTAGAGAATTTTACGCAAGACATGCTACAGCGTGTTTGGCAGGAGTTGGACTACCGATTTGAAGAGCGTCAAGTCACAGATCGTGTGCATATTGGTTTAAAATTAATTCATGTAAATATATACGTACCAATATGTAAAAGAATGAATATTTTAATAATATATACTTATTGTTTGGAATGTACCAGTTAATTAGGACAATCCTAGAAGGGCGAAGGCAATGATATTCTGACATATGATGGAATGATTGCATTGGCTAAAAAGGGGTGAAAATCACTGATCTAGATCTTAGAGAAGACAGTCTCCGATCATAGACGCTGGTGCTACAGAATTACAAACAGATCTTTACCAAATAACAGAAACTACATCACTTGAAGACTTCGAAAAAAAGAAACACCGAAAATGGGTAGAGTAAGAAACTAGAAGGTGCAAATAATATAATCAGGCTATTAACATTTCAGAGTAATTCAAACGAAAGGTTAGGAAGGAAATGTCTAACAGTGCTAGAAGAACTGATATTACATCCTTGTCAAATTAACTGAAACAAAACTAATAATTACTTTGTTTTTTCGTATTTTTTCAAGGAAACATGACCCAGTGCACATGTTAGTACTTTGTATGTCCATTCCACGAAGTCGTTCCTTGCAGATTGTCCACAGATTCTCGATTGGATTTAAATCAGGCCAATCTCTAGTACTTTGATTTGCTCATTGGTAAGGCTTGTGCGCGTGCATCGTTACAATTTTCGTACGCTTTCTTGGAGTTACGTCCATCGTAGACAATGGTCGTAGGACAACTAATCGACAGTTGAGACGATAGCGTCTGGGAGTAATGAAAATCTGATGCAATCAGGGATGACGCAATATTTTTCAAGGCCAAACAAATTTAATCAAACACCCCGAAAATAGATTCCTATTACTGCACACCAATGAAAATGACCTAATCTGAGAAAAAATAGAAATCGATTACACTCTGTCATTCCTGTGGGTCGAAAATTGGCCGTATGGTGAAAGAAAGGAAACTTGTTTCAATTAATTTGCACAAGTATGTAGTAGTCTTGACAAACGTATTTTCTTTATAAAATATTTTAAGAGAGAGATTTTGTAAATTTCAACAGACAACAGCTCCAACAGGTCGTTTAATGAATACCGAATGTTTCCTCATAAGGAAATAGCTAATCACACCATTCCCATTCCCAACGAGTTTACTTCAGGTGTCAATTCTACTCATGATTATGGTTTCACATACGAGATTAAAAGGCTTGCCTGCTCAGTGATTTCTCACATCTGATAATTAAACCAATGAAAATATGTCGCTTGTATCAAAGTGAATTCCTTGATAAAAATCTTCTCTAAATACATTTAATCTTGGCACTTTTGGCACATCCTCCTCCAGACAGCTCATGGCAGACGCTTTGGGTGAAAAAGAAATCATTAAAATGTCGTGTCTGTATTTTTTTAATAAGTCGCAAATTGATCGTGGCTTTTGTGAAATGCCGTGTCGGTCGCAAGGTGAAAATCTGAGACAGACCCCGTCAAATATGGTGATAAGGTCAGAAGTTGACAGCTTCGTTTTAAGCTATCACGTTCTCGATTTGGCCACGCGAGATCAATAACAAGACAATCAGGAAGCATCCAATGAAAAAGCAGTCACCAAAATAGACGACAAATCCGTGACCCATCTGAGGCGTCTCTGACTCTAATTTCAGTCTGGATTTTCTGGAATGGGGAGTTATTATTATTCACATTATTTACATACAGATTATTGTCTTCATTTTTGTTGTTATCATTACAACGTTTCGGCCGCTGTGCCCTCCGATCTTCATCAGATACTCGTCGATCATGATAAACTTCAGGGAATTTCCAGCTGCTTTAACTGAGCAGAACTAAGTAAAAGGTATTTCTTTCGAAATTCGCTGAAGGTTACTAGAGAAGAATTGCCTAAGCTATCAGCTATATACAACCGTTTAATGAGACCAATGATGGAAAAAGGCTTCAAGCAAATGAATCCGATAAGTTGTAAAGAAGAGAACCCTTCACATGATATTTGCGCTATAGATCCCGAACAGAACTTTACCAATTAACAGGAACTGCGTTACTTGAAAACACTCAACAGCAGTAACAAATAAAATGGATAGAACAGGTAACTTAAAATGATATATTCAAGAAGTTATCATTATTTATACGTCTATTGTCCGTATCTTTGTTGTTTTTATCACAACGGTTCGACCGTTGTGCTCTCCGGGCTTCATCAGATCCTTGTAGATTAAGGTAAACTACGTTGAATTTCAAACTCAATAACTTGTACAACGTAAGAATACGACGAAATATCCTTCGATAGTATCAATGGAATTTGAACAATCTAACGCCGTGGATAAAATAAACGGTTCCAATCCAAATTAACTGAATGATTACCTGATGAAGGCCGGAGAGCAGAAGTGGGAAACAATTTGTGGTTCATAGAGAAGTTACTTTGAAAATCAGTTTTCAAAGTTCTGTGTGGATGATTACCTTCTCTCTGATGGTCTACTGTTCTGTAAAATAATTAAGTTACTGTCCAAATCCAATGACTGCAAAGTTAGACAACATAATCCAAATCGCCAAATGCATCGCTTAAAATCACTTTCTCATTGTGGGTTATGTTAGTAGATTTGATGTGTGACTTCCAAGAAAATTAATTTAAAATATAAAGAAAAAAAAATCAGCTGGGTTCAATTTTATCCCCAGTAGGCAATCAAGGCATCTACTGGGATTTAAGCTCAACCCAGACTTCAATTGGAACTCGTACATACGATCCATCGGAACATACTGGGAAATGGTCGGTTCTTCGTACCGCTCGAGCAAGTGCCTCATTATTCCTGCTATCATCTACCTTTACAAGAGCCACATCAGACCGAACGTGAAGTACTGCTGTCATATGTGGGCGGGAGCTGCTCAGTCTTTCCTTTCCACTCGCTGTAGAGTCCAAAAGCATCTATGCGTCCTTGTGGGCGACAAATAATTTTCCTCATAGACGAGATATCGCACGCCTTGAACTATTCTGTTATTATTTCTATGGTGAGTGATCAAATGAAGTACACTCCTTTTTACACCAGCCCTAGCGTGAATACCCGTCATGCAATGCGCCTTCGTATACCTCTGGTAAAAAGTATCTTCCTCTCAAGCAGTTTCTTCCCACGAACAATTGCCTTGTGGGAACGACTCCCTATTGGTTGCTTTCCCTATCACTACAATTTTAACCTGTTCAAGCCTAGGGTTAACCGTTATCTTCTTCAGATATCTGCATACTTCTTCCTCTGTAACCTTCTACCTCGATAGGCCTTCGTGCCTTGTGCAGGGTGAACACCATTGTAAAAAGAGTTTAGATGATTAGTGAATGGGAATGTTTTATAGACATAAGACGTGTAGAATATCAAGATAAGAAGAACAAGTAACCGTTTACAAGATTTGAAAATTTGGGAGGTATCCTCTCGGGTGGATATTCCACAAAGCGGCAAACCTCGTCTACGCAAGAAGCTCTGCTTTGGGGAAACTTTAATCTTACCAAAGAAATGACGAATGGAATGGTCCGCCCGCTTGAACATAACATGGCGGATTTTAGTGGTAAGTGTTTGGTGGAATTATATTATGTAACCCATCAGAAAATTCTCCGATATGAATTTAGAAAAAGGGTCCCCTGTGCATGCAGAATATCAAATTTTGTTTTTCCAGTAAACCAATATGATGACGGTCCCCTTGACTTCAAACAAAAAGCTTAGGAAGTAAACACCCACCACTACTGAAAAGAGCAATAAGAGTCACTTGACTTGAGGAAACTATGTCCCTGAAAAAATGTTTTAAGAAAAAGTATTTATAAATTTCAACTGACAGCAGTACTGACTATTAAATTAATGAATGTTTCCGTATAAGGAAAAGTCATATTTTACCTTTACTCTTATATATGAAAAAATCATATGAAAATATTTAAAAATGTTCTTTTTTTAATTTAAGCAATAATTGATTTAAATTTAATCTCTAATTTTATCATAAGAATGTTTTGAACACAAAAAAACATTGAATATTGACTAAAACTAACGGAGGAAGCTGGTAACATTTTTTAAAATTTTCTCATTATATATTGGATTTTCCTTAAGAATCATTATTTTATTTACACTATTTACATTGTTCGTACTCTTGTCCCCATCTTTATCTTCACAGTGTTTCGGCCGTTGCACGCTCATGGCCCAGTGGATAAAAAGCTTTGGTTGAAGTAATCCAGTGATTAAAACCAAAGAGTTCAATACTTGGTTACAGTAGGGGTGGAAAAAAACATGAGTTACTAAAGGGAAATAACTGAAACTAAAATATACAGAAATAGACATGGCACGTGGAACTAGAACAATCAACCCCGATGGGCGAAATAAAGGGTTCAGTTGAAAATTCCAACTTATATCATCTGAAGAAGCCCAGAGCGCACAACGGCCGAAACGTCGTGAAGGAAAAGTTGAACGAAACAGTCCGAATAGTGTAAATATTTACAAAATCTAATCTTAGAAATATAGACAGGGAAATCATTATTTTACACCTCTTCTCGAAAAATATCTTGGGCAATTCTTATTATAAATGCCTGCAAGACGGCTCAAGTGCATTTAACTACTTAGATAAAATTGGACATAATCATGATGTTTTTATCCATAAACAGGATTTTGTTTTTGAGAAATGTCTCCATCGAAAAGAGTTTTAACAAGAAAAAAACATGTACACAATTCACCATTAAAAAGAGTATAATTGTGAACATTTACCCAGAAAAAAATTCGGTGTATGTTTGCTGGAATAGTTTAAATAGTCAATGAAATAAATATCGGATCACAGCAAAAGATTATGCCCGATGTTCATTCTTCATACAAATTTACCGCAAATGGCGTTTGTTTTTGCTGGTAGTTTCTGGTATGGTCTAGATTGAAAATTGACATTGTTAATTTGTGAGTGAAACTCTTGAATGTTGTCGTTTTGTTCACAAATAAAACCCTTAAAGATGGAGGATGAAAACTCTCACTTTCGCTATATTTTGTTCTATTAAATTCGGGAAAGAGTTGCTTCGAAACCGAGACAAAGATCGGATCTTCTAACGATCAAAAAGCGTTTTGCCAAATTTCGCCAGGATTATTTTTAACGTAAGCGATCAACCACGCTTCGGGCGACCTTATGACGTCGCCGAAACGCTCTGCCAGGCTTGGTAGAGAATAAACCGACGATTTAGACAGAAGAGATTGCTAAGTGTTTGAAAGTTGCTATCTTAACTACTTTTCGGCATTTGAAGATACTTGGATTCAATAAAACAGTGTCATTTTCCACCAAAACGTAAGACAGAAGGTTGTCAAACAGACATCGCAGAAGCTTAAAGAATGAAATGGAAATTCCTCCAGACATCGTATTCACCTTCGGATTTTCATTCATTCCGGTATCTACGGAATAATTTAAATGACATCTGTACAACTTTACGTGCTGCATTCCTTCAGAACATGTGATAATGACTCGCCACAATAAATATTGTTTTTTTATTATTTCTCCTAAACCTTACTATGTCATTTCACTAAGTACGTTAAGCATCGTTTTTCTCTGTCCCTCTGGAATGAAATGTGGAGTAATGGGTAGCGGCTCGGATTGAGTATATCGGATAACCGAGTTCGAATTCCAGTCGAATCCATTACATTCACTTACGTGCTAATACCCTTGGGTAAGGTAGGAATCCTCTTCTTCTCCACCCAGTTATGGGTAAATACCAGGACTGATCGGGTTCTATAGCCTTGGAAAGAAATGGCGCCCTACTGCGGGAAATGTCTGCTTCGTCAGTCATGCATCGAAAGATACATGATCGCCTAAGCGTGTATCACGCATAGCACATAATTGACAAGTATCCCCATCCCTCCTTTCTTATTATGTGCCCTAGACATCTTAAATGTCTCTTCCCGATGTTAAATATGAGTTTCTTTTTTCTTTCCATTTTCTCTAAAACTTCGTCGCTGCTCACATATTTTTGTTCATGTTATCCTAAGCATCCTTCTGTAGAACCACATTTATGTTGCTTTAAGTCTGTTCTTCATCTTTGAGAATATTGTCCAGCATTCACTTTCCTATCGGAGGACGGATATAACTTAACAGTTCAGTACTCTTTGATTTTGTTTGCATTGTCTCTAGACCTTCGTCACTGGTCACAATTTTATCCATGTTATTTTCTGCTTCTTGCTTCAAGGCTCGCTTTGAGTAGATTGTCCAGCATCCATGGAACAACTGAGTCAGTCGAAAGCTACTCAACAAACTTCTTCAAACAAATAAACACAAGTTTCTACGAAAATGGCATCAAAAAGCTTTTAGAACGATTGAAGACAGTTGTTAAAACAATGGAGACTGTACTTGACTAATAATTTATTTTTGTGTGAATGAAAAATCTTGTTTTTAATTTTCTTATCCGGCTGAACATATAAATAGAAATGTACTCTTTCCATCTTTCAATTTTTATTTTGTATTAAGATAGAAATTGAAATAATTAATGACAAGAATAAAATATTCCTACAGTGTAAAGCTATACTGCATATATTTTAAGCATTTCACCCCAAGCAAGGCGAGAGCGCACATGAACGCAGAGAGTGAAAGTAAGGGTAAAGAGGGGTGAGGAAAGGATAAAGAGATCCCTTGGTAAGCTAGCGAACGTTGTCACAAAACAGTTTCTTGTTACCTCCACCCTATTAACTAGATATTCCATCACTGGGTTAACCTTTATTCTGGTCTATACAGAATTTTCTTAATGAGAAATATTTCCATTTCCTACACGACACGAAGGCATGTGGAGTAATGATTTAGTTTTTCAAAGAACTTTAGACGCTAAAATTACGCTAGAAACAAAGAAAAGTGTACTGAACTGTTCTTTGATATATATTCTCCTGTATGGCAGCGAATGCTGGACAATCTCCACAAAGCTGAAGAAGAGACTCGAAACAACAGAAATGTTGTTTTGCAGAAAGATACTGGACGAAACATGTGCGCACAACTAGAATTTAGAGAAAATGGAAACGAAAAAGAAACTGATACTTTACATCAGGTAATGAGGCAGGAGGAGATAGGAAAGCAGCGCGTAATATACTTAATGGGCTTGATCAAATGGATGGCAGAACAAGTTTTTTTGGAAATAACAACAAAAGAAAAAACTTATTAACAGCTACAAGGGAGAGGAAGATGTGGAAAGCAAAGATCGTCTACGTCTTGAAGATCTACGGCCCATGGAAGAGGAAGAATGTTCTGAAAAGATGGAATTATGCAAATGGCTGGAATATTGCAGGAAAAGAGCTGAAGTAAATGGCCTAAAGTATGTCATTTGTTTTCCGAAACATACTGAACGAACCTCTTGATAAATGCAGTATGAAAATGATTTCAATTTGCCTGCAAGAAAATACACAAACAAGAAATAAACAAAAGAGAAATTAAGTATTGTTTAAATCAGAAATTTTAGCTAAGAGGTTGGAACGGAATTCCAGAGAGAAATGTGTAATATTGCCAATCCATGAACAAATGAAATTGAAATGCCAGAGATAAGATCCATTAGGACATTACCAAGAAATAACCACTGCAAAAACTAGAACAGCATCCCATTATACGTAACAATATGAACTAAGATCCTAGTCGAATGTTTGAAAACTGCGTATAGTGCCAAACCATATTTATATTCAATAAATAATGAAAAAGGTTAAACGACTTATTTGATTGCCAGGCTCAAGAGTTGAAATGCTCGACAGGACCAGAAGTTAGATAAATCTATTGAAATTATGGAAAGAGCTTAAATCCATACTACTTGGGACAAACGCTAATTCTAACTTACAAAATTGAAATTCTAACAACCTTATAGTTTCTTTAAAAGTGTAACAAATTTTGAATTTAAGAGCAGTTAAAATGTTTTTAATATCTTTTTCTACTCCACTCTCTCTCTCTCTCTCTCTCTATATATATATATATATATATATATATGTGTGTGTGTTTGTGTGTGTGTGTACGAATTTAATAACCAACACATATGTATGTCAGCATATACATATTTGATTTTATCAATTTTAATTTACATAAACGTGATTTTTTAACGAATTTTCACGATCTTCATATTCAAACTTATCGATTATGTATTTGTTTAGTTTAATATCATCCCCTAATTAATGAAAGTTCCAGTTTATTTTATTGGATTATATTGTTGATATTAAATAAATAACAAACTACACAAATAGTTATTGATATTATTATTAGCTTATTATAAATAATGATATTTGATATCATATATAAATATATATATATATATATATATATATATACATATATATATATATATATATATATATATATATATATATATATATATATATATATATATATATATTAAAAAATATCAAACATTTAAGATCCCAGAGGTATGTCATTGATATGATTTTGACATAGACTTCTCCCTGGAACGATATCCTCCTGGAAATACCATACGGATTACTATATTGTATAATTACTATATTACACACACACACACACACGCACACACACACACACACACATACATACATATATATATATATATATATATATATATATATACATATATATATATAGTGTTGTTCGATAAAAGTGACTCAACCAATTTTTTTTACTAAATGTTCTCTTCCCCGATGAAACGAACGTTGAGCTAAATTCAAAGGATAAGCGATCTAAAATCTGAAGAAGAAGCTTTGAAAGCTTATTGAATTCAGCAGTAAGTACTGTCAAGCATCCGTTCAGTATAATGTTCTGGGGATGCTTTTCTTTTCATGGATCTGGTTTCTTAAAACCTATTGAAAAGACCCTCAGGAGCAAGCTGTACAAATTAAAATTGATGAAGAAATACTTTGATCAAGATCATCTGAGTGTTATGACATGGCCGGCCCATTCTCCTGAACTCAAACCTATAGAAATCTTATGGAACATTATAAAGTACAGGCTCTCGAGAAAGCAGTTGAGCAACAACTCCATACGTTTTCTATGGGGTTGAGGTCAGGAGATTGAGGCGGCCATGTCATAACACTCACCTGCTTGTCATCAAAGTATTCCTTCATCAATTTTTATTTGTGACAGTGAGCATTATCCTGCATAAAATTGAACTTGGTGGGGTCGATTTGCAGCAGAAGGGAGCAGACAAGTCTCTAAAATTCTCTCGTACTGCTCTTTCTTTTACGTGTGTAATAAGGTAGATAGGTTTGTAAGCACAGATGACAGTCAAGGATCGTTCAATGCCACACATCTGCTTAGATACCAGATTTTACTTCCAAATACCAGTTGATTCCTTTCGCTTTGATTTTATACTTTCTTTTGGTTTTAACAGTTTTATTTTTTTCTATTTATATTGTCATTCTTTATAGATTTTGTACTTTCCTTTATATATATATATATATATATATATATATATATATATATATATATATATATATATATATATATATATATATATATATATTTGTATAATTTATATTTTTGTCATATTTGGATGTATTTATTTCTAAGCGGCTCAACGTAGGCTTGTCGAGTTAAATTTACAAACAAGGGCTTTGTTTTCACTTTCCCCCAAATGTTCTTGAAAATATCAATCCCTCTCTTTTCCCCAAAGTAATTTTTAACATTTTTTAATCATATTAATTTCAATGAGATATCTCACTTTGGTTGGACATCCACTTCTGAGATTTTATCCATTGCACCGCCTGCATATCCAAGCCCACAGCACTTGATAGTCTCAAGCGGAAACCCATCTATATACTAACCAGACTCGAAGATGCTTAACTTCTGTGATCGTACCGGTGTTTGAACGTGATATACTCGTAAGCCATAGCACCCGCACATCCAAATTTATACAACACCTAAGCTGTCAACCATCTTGATACTGACCAGTTTCGACGTTTCTTAACTTTAGAATTATTAATCAAAGAGTCGCGTTTCAATTTCCGCTGGATTGGTTATATTTACTTACGCGCAAATACCGTAATTCCCAATGTATAATACGCCTTCATACATAATATGCACCCCTAAAATTGTGCTGAAAGTGCGAGAAAATACTTCCACTCACGTATAATACGCACACCTCGTTTGGTAATCAAACCCTATAAATTGTACCTCTCCAATTTCATTACGGCCAGCGTTTCTTACTCTTATTTTAAAAAAAACTGTTTTAAATATAGAATAATATTATTCTAATTTAGTTTTATGATAATTCTTATTTTATTTTACATTTGTAAGTATTATTAGTTACATATGATTGTATTTGACATCCTTATGGGGTCGTACTCGCCGAATGTTAGTGTCAGATTGTCTTATGTTTGTGGTGAGTAGTTATTTCGAAACTGAAATCGACCTATGAAACGGCAAATCTTTAAAGATTTTTTTGTAGCTGTGCATAATCCGCACCCTAATTTTGCTTATTATTTTTTAAACAAAAAAAAACGTCTATTATACATTGGGAAGTACAGTACCTCTTCAAATCCCAACTATGGCTTTAATTAGGAAGATTTGTAAGACGAAAGCATTATTAGTTCAAAAGATCCTTACAATCTTTTAATAACAATGGTTTTACCTGACCTGCAAAGGGTTGATAAGCTATAGAAATGAATCAATCAATGAAATACTAATAAGGTACACAGATATATATTTTTTTCAGATATATTTTCTGGAATATAAATGTTTAGAAACTAGAATGGACACAAACTGAGGTATCAGTTTATATATTTGTTTTGCAGTATATAACTGATCACTCACTTTATATCCAGATTATATTTTCTTGCTTGTTTATCAAATTATGATTAGGTATGTTTCCACCTTATCGCCCCACCAGTTATAAATTAATTCGTAATACTTGTATCAGTAAATCACTATTATCTAAAAAGATTTTCTTACAATCGAAAAATATATTCCTGCTTTAAATAACCTGAACGTGGTTAATAAGCCGTAGAAATGAATCGAACAATACATTGTATTTTCGTATTCATCTTTAACTTTATTCCACATCTAAGAGAAAACAAATGGACCCAATATCGCTTAATATATAACTTAATCGTCCTTGTAGTAATTTCTATGAACTGTTACACCCTTTGTCAATCTTGCCGATACAAGTTTAAAAAGTATTTTTTAAACCACGAAAAATGTTCTTAATAGTTCGATTTCTATTTGTTGATAAGTTTGTTTGTTTTTTCTTGTCACATATGAGCCAGGTATCAAGAAAGTACTACCCTACCGAGGTAGAAAAGTGTATCGGTTGGATATAAAAAGAAGCAGAATAATAGGATTTATACTGTAAAAAGTGTGCGCCGAGTCATGTGGCAAGAATTACAACATGAAGTCCCGTGTTCGAATCTCAGTATAGTCAATAAGATGACAAATTAATGAGAGTCGATACCTGAATTATATACATGGTCCAAGCATTGTGTGAAATTGATTAAGCAAAACTATTCAGAAGCCTGTGACGGTTGAACTAACACGGAGTCTTAACTCATGGTGACGTTTGGTTTAAGCGTACCGGTCTTGCTCAACTACTGATCACGCTAGATTCGACTTGTCCGCCCAAAATTTGTAACTACGGTCCGTTCGACATAATAGGCATCCGTTAATCTAGCGAGATAAAGATATCGCACCATTTGGTTAAAAAATCAGTTCTTTGGTGCCGAAACTGTAGTAACCTCTCCTGTCTGCAGGCCAGTTTTCCGCCTTCGACGAAATCTGGCTTCGAGGCCACGGGACCATTTCATAGTCCACGGAAGCATGTCCCCATTATCACCACGCCTATGACACCCTTTGGAACATGTATAATGTATGTATATCAAAGTATATACAATATTTATTTTAGAAGATCCAATATATATATATATATATTTTAAATATATGAAATATTAGGTAAACAAAAACACAAACTAGAAAGCTCAAATATGAAAAAAGTTTAGAATTCAGACAGAAAAAAAATGAAAATACAAATCGAGATTTTACCCTAAAATCCTCGATGATGAAGTCATTGTTTAACATACAAGAAATAATTTATACTGCCATTTTATCACTACTAACAGATAAACAATCAATTGACAGAAAATGAATGAGAGTAGAAAACGCAAAGTTGATAAATATAACTGGGTAAGCAAAAACAGAAAGTAAAAATAAGACAAACGATGGTCAGTTTTGAATCTGATCTAGGGCATTTGGAATTGGGTCATTAGGAAGACAATGATGATCGGTTAAAATTTGAAAAAGAGCTGAATCAGGCTATGACAACTTTGAAACTCAGATGTTTTTCGGTTGAGAGCGACAGTCATGATTATCGCGTGTGGACCAAGGGTCGATTTGTGATCAATGCAGAATGTTAATATCTTCATTATATTATTATTTTCCCTTTGAGTTACATGTGCTATCCATTTTAATTGTTGCTGCTGTTGGTATTTCTCAAGTGATGTGGTTCCTGTTATTTGGTACATTTCTTTATTGGAAGTAGTGCAGAACATTGATATCTTGATTATGTCATTATTTTCTCTTTGAGTTACATGTGCTATCCAATTTAATTGTTGCTGCTGTTGGTATTCCTCAAGTGATGTGGTTTCTGTTATTTGGTACAGTTCTTTATTTGAAGTAGTGCAGAACGTTAATATCTTGATTATGTCATTATTTTCTGTTTGAGTTACATGTGCTATCCATTTTAATTGTTGCTGCTGTTGGTAGTCCTCAAGTGATGTGGTTTCTGTTATTTGGTACAGTTCTTTATTTGAAGTAGTGCAGAACATTGATATCTTGAATATGTCATTATTTTCTCTTTGAGTTACATGTGCTATCCATTTTAATTGTTGCTGCTGTTGGTAGTCCTCAAGTGATGTGGTTTCTGTTATTTGGTACAGTTCTTTATTTGAAGTAGTGCAGAACATTGATATCTTGATTATGTCATTATTTTCTCTTTGAGTTACATGTGCTATCCATTTTAATTGTTGCTGCTGTTGGTAGTCCTCAAGTGATGTGGTTTCTCTTATTTGGTACAGTTCTTTATTTGAAGTAGTGCAGAACATTGATATCTTGATTATGTCATTATTTTCTCTTTGAGTTACATGTGCTATCCATTTTAATTGTTGCTGCTGTTGGTAGTCCTCAAGTGATGTGGTTTCTCTTATTTGGTACAGTTCTTTATTTGAAGTAGTGCTTAACATTGATATCTTGATTATGTCATTATTTTCCCTTTGAGTTACATGTGTCATCCATTTTAATTGTTGCTGCTGTTGGTAGTCCTCAAGTGATGTGGTTTCTGTTATTTGGTACAGTTCTTTATTTGAAGTAGTGCAGAACATAGATATCTTGATTATGTCATTATTTTCTCTTTGAGTTACATGTGCTATCCATTTTAATTGTTGCTGCTGTTGGTAGTCCTCAAGTGATGTGGTTTCTGTTATTTGGTACAGTTCTTTATTTGAAGTAGTGCAGAACATTGATATCTTGATTATATCATTATTTTCTCTTTGAGTTACATGTGCTATCCATTTTAATTGTTGCTGCTGTTGGTAGTCCTCAAGTGATGTGGTTTCTGTTATTTGGTACAGTTCTTTATTTGAAGTAGTGCAGAACATTGATATCTTGATTATGTCATTATTTTCTCTTTGAGTTACATGTGCTATCCATTTTAATTGTTGCTGCTGTTGGTAGTCCTCAAGTGATGTGGTTTCTGTTATTTGGTACAGTTCTTTATTTGAAGTAGTGCAGAACATTGATATCTTGATTATGTCATTAATTTTCTCTTTGAGTTACATGTGCTATCCATTTTAATTGTTGCTGCTGTTGGTAGTCCTCAAGTGATGTGGTTTCTGTTATTTGGTACAGTTCTTTATTTGAAGTAGTGCAGAACATTGATATCTTGATTATGTCATTATTTTCTCTTTGAGTTACATGTGCTATCCATTTTAATTGTTGCTGCTGTTGGTAGTCCTCAAGTGATGTGGTTTCTGTTATTTGGTACAGTTCTTTATTTGAAGTAGTGCAGAACATTGATATCTTGATTATGTCATTATTTTCTCTTTGAGTTACATGTGCTATCCATTTTAATTGTTGCTGCTGTTGGTAGTCCTCAAGTGATGTGGTTTCTCTTATTTGGTACAGTTCTTTATTTGAAGTAGTGCAGAACATTCATATCTTGATTATGTCATCAATTTCTCTTTGTGTTATATGTGCTATCCATTTTAATTGTTACTGTTATTGAAACTCCTCACGGGAATGGTTTATGTGGTTTTTGCGTGTGAGGTAGGCACAGCACTTTCTTTGTGCTTTTTTTAATGCCAGTACACGGAGTTCCATAATCAGTTGATCTGTTGATTTTGTCCAGCTGCATATGAATTACTCTATGGGTTATTTAATGCCGAAATCTAAATATTTTGTACACGATTTCATGGATTCACCAAAATGATTTTGAACAGAATTGTATGTTTCAATTTCAGATTGGGTGATTCATTTTGTTTAGTGGCATATCAACGCTTCTGTGTGTTATTTAATGCCGAAATCTAAATATTCTGAACACGATTCTATGGATTCAACTTAATGTTTTGTGAACAGAAATATGTTTCGACTACAGATTGGTTGTTTGATTTTGTTTATTTGAATACAAACGCCTTTATGTGTTATTTAATGCCGAAATCTAAATATTCTGAACACTATTTTATTGATTTAACTAAATATTTTTTTAACAGAATTGTATGTTTCAACTACAGATTGGTTAGTTGATTTTGTTTAGTGGCATACCAAAGCCTTTATATGTTATTTAATCCGAAATCTAAATATTCTGATCACGATTTTATGGATTCAACTAATTTTTCTTTTAACAGAATTGTATGTTTCAACTAGAGATTGGTTGATTGATTTTGTTTAGCGGCATGTCAACACCTCTATGGGTTATTTAATGCCGAAATCTAAATATTTTGAACATACTTTTATGGCTTCAACTACAGATAATATGTATTGTTCGTAATTCTATGATCAATAAGTATTATTGGTATTTTTATTACATACTAAAATATATTGATTTTGTTTTTAGTATCAAAATGCATTTTTATACTTTCATAGGGTTTTATTTTTGTATAGTTTTTCACTATTTGCCCATAGCTGGGACCCTAAATGGTTCTACCACTCCGGGTCATGGTGGCCCTGGAAACAACAGCAATTAAGAAATGATTACACAATCCTCCGAACTTTTAATCTCCCGATCAAATGTCTTGCTGCCGGATGTAGTTTATTGTCATACCCAGGACTATGTTTTGAAGAAGAGTTATCCTCGCTAAAACCTACAGCAGTGGTTCTCAATGTTTGTTTGTTTTTTCTCTTGAACGCATTTTGGAATGAAAATTTGCTCGTTCCTCACCTAATTTTATGTGATAAAAGGTACAGTTAAAAATAAAACAGAGACAGGGTTAAGGGAGATAACCGCAGATTCGATGTCAGAACCGTTTCATTGATAACTCTCTCCTCCATTTTGAAGACCCTGGTTACTATATTCTTAATATTTCATATAATGCCAAAATATCACAATGATAAAATTGGTCAATAATTATTTATAACTATTTATACTGGGACTCATGCATGTAATTACAAGAAATTCATAATAATATTTTACATTTCGAAATCATATTTATGAATTTTTTTGAAAATGTTTCTAAAAACTTGATTATCTTTCAATCATTCAGCCTCACCTGCTATTCTCATCCCTCGCACTTATGAGGCCCGCCGCACCGTTTAGGAACCACGGACTGATAGCCTTCATTTACACTAAGCCATTTTTAATCTTTCTTTTATTTTTATGTGCCACGACTTTTGAGGACGTAGGTGATCTCCACCTGCCTCTATTCACTGAAGCTCACAGCAAGCTGCTTCCTCCTTCAGCCCACGTTCTGTCATCCACCTGCTCAAGCTCGTGAGGTATATCACGCGTTGCTTTCCCTTGTCTCTCTTTCCCTCTATTTGACCCGTGAGTATCAGATTCTCCAGGACCCCCTTTCTCATTATGTGTCCCAGAAACTTCAGCTGTCTCTTCCTGGTATTAAGTATAAGCCTCCTTCTTGCACTGATCCTAAAGAAGAGGAGATTCGGTGATTTATATTGAAATATTAATAGTGTTTAAGGATAATGAGTAAATAACCGAATATTTCGAAGAAGAATAGCAATGTGGTATCGTTAATGTCTGTGGTATTCATCAGTACTGATTTCCTGAGAGAAAGCAAGCTTTCTTTTTCATCTATGGATTTTTAGGTGCAAGGTAACAATAGACCTTTTGGTTAGCATTTGGAAATGTTGACCGCTGAGCCTGAAGAGATCACCGACTCGGTTGTGTTCCATTGTCATGGCGCCATCTTAATTTTTCTATTCTCCGCTCAGTCTCTTCTCACTTGCCAGCTTATGTCAGGTGATAGATTCCGGTTCCTATTTATAGCCTAAACGGTAAGTCTTGGCATCTTTGGCGAACTCGCAATGCAATATTAATGCGTGAAATCCCCAGGAGAGCAGCTACGGCCTACGAGAGTCGTGTTCGCGTGTCAGCCAGAGGAGTTAGCAAGTAAGTAATGAGACCAGCAGGTTTTGGTAAATAAAGACATTTCTGATGAGTTCCTCGAACTCTTTAAAAATACATCACTTGGCAAGGAAGAAAGTGCCACTCAGAAAGTGAGAGAGATAAAGAACGAGACAGGGGGGGGAGAGGAAAGAAAGAAATAGAGTCCGTGAGAGAGAAGAAATATAATTTCGAGAGAGAGGAGGAAACAGTCATAACGTAAGAGAGAGATAGATAGATAAGTAGAGAGAGTGGATGAAAGTAACTGAGAAAGAGAAAGGTGAAAAGACAGTGGAAGAAGGAATCAGGGGAAACCAAAGCGAGATAAATTTGCAAGGAAAAGAGAGACAGAAAAGTGAGTAAGGAAGATAGAGTGAGTGATAATAAATTAGGCTAGATAGAGAGTAAGATAGAAAAGTGGGAAAAGGTAGAGAGAGGGGATGCTGTGAGTGAGACAATGAGAGCGAGAGGGAAAAATAAATTTGAGATAATCAGAGTAAGACAGAAAGGAAGATATAGTGAGTGAAAGTGATAGATACATACACTAAGCGAGAGAGACAAAATGCATGAGAGAAATATAAAACATCATTTGGGAAAGGGAGAGAGAAAAGAAAAAGAGAGATAAAGAAAGAGAGTAACGAAAAAGGTTCTGGAGAAAAGTGAGAAATATAAAGAGACGAATTAGATGAGTGAGAAATAAAATTAGTGAGAGAGAGTAAGAGAAAGAGGGATAGAGATGGAGGGTATACATGAAAGACAAAAGTATATCTATTTATCGTTTCAACCAAAACAAGGTAATAAAGCCACTAAGATGCAAGGGTAAAAGAGGGGGTAATTGATAGAGAAAAAGTAAATGAGTCGGAAAAATGTGCGTGAGGTAGACGAGTAGAGAGACCGAGAGATAGAAAGAGAGAGAGAGAAAAAAAAATTAATGAGAGAAGTTAGAAAAAGTGAGAGAGTGACTTAGTGGGAAGAGAGCATTTGAAAGAGGGTGAGTTCATGAGAAATGCAGTAAGAGAGAG
Source organism: Acanthosepion esculentum (assembly GCA_964036315.1). NCBI lineage: Eukaryota > Metazoa > Mollusca > Cephalopoda > Sepiida > Sepiidae > Acanthosepion > Acanthosepion esculentum. Next base: position 35,262,884 of record OZ038505.1, read on the forward strand.
AGAAAGAGATAGAAAAGGAGTGAAGAAATGATGTGAGTAGGCAGAGTGTGCGTGTTAGAGAAGCCGAGTGAGAGAAAGCGATTGGGTGAGTGAGACAGACAGCAAATGAAGAGAGAAAAGTGAGTGAGAACATTTGTGCGATTAAATGAAAAAGGAAAAAAAAACGACGCGTAACAGAGGGAAGGTGAGTGTGAGCCTTACAAAGAGAAAAGGGGGGGGTAGGAAAAATGGAAAGTGAGTGATAAAAAGCGAGTCCGGCGAGATAAAGAGGAAATAATTATTTTACAGACAGGTAGGCCGTGGGAAACATTCGAGGAAAATGATAGCGAGAGAGATGTAAGAACGAGAAAAGGTAATGTGAAAAATGGCGAGAAAGCTGTAAAGAGGGGAAGTAAAAACTATATGAAGGAAATTTATACTGTTAACCACTAACTGCCATTTAACGTTTCGGCTGTTGTGCCCTCTGGCCTTCTTCAGCTGTATAACAATCTGGGTAATCTACAGCGAAATCTGAACAGAATCCTTTATTTAATCTACGACTGTTTTCGTTCCACTGCTCATGTCTAGGAATATCGGCTAGTTCTTCTTTTATTTAGTATTGTTCAGTTATTGCTCGCACGTTTCACTGAGTGTAAGTACACACTACCCGGCCCAGTGCACTCAAATTGAGGAAGCCCGGATGGCACAGTGGCCGAATCGTTGTAATAGCCACAAAATTGATTAGGACAATAGTCATATATAAATAGAGTAAATAATGATAACTCCTCATCCAGAAATTCAGACTGAAGTTCCTATCCATTTTAAGTCTTTGTAGTATTTGTCTATTTACCACCCCACCCATTCTTCCTTTTGCCATCCATTCACATAAGTTTGTCAAATAAGTGTCTCTCTGTCTTTTTTACCGTCGATATGTCCCCAGAGCTTCAAATTTCTTGTCGCTTCTTTGTCTCTGACTAATTATGTCTTGTTTGTTTTTATTTTCTATTTATATATAAGAATTCTTTAATGCGTCCATTATTGGTCCATGGTATTCTCAGCATCCTTCTGTAGAGCCACATTTCTGTTGCCTCCAGTTTTCTCTTCATTTTTGTGAAAATTATCCAATATTACCAATATTGCATACATGGTTCGGTGCCCTTGCTCTTTTTCCTGGAGCTCCTTGATAAAATCCAAAGAAGTTTCAACAATCGGTCTTAATTTGGTGGATCGGCTCCAGTCACTTGCCTAGCTGTGCCTGTTTTATAAATACCTCCATGATAATTGTTCGGCTGAGCTCTTCGCTATAGTACTAAGACTATATACAATTAGGCACAATACTAGACTGCTGGCGGCGGGATCTCATCAATTTACAGTTGAGCTAGTTAGATGTCGCCATAACTTCTATGCTAACAGTTTCATATCTCACACTTCTTGCTTGTGGAACTCCCTCCCGGCTCCATGCTTTCCAACCAACTTTAATCTGCAAAAATTTAAATGCAATATCAATCGCTATCTACTGTCATCCTGTTTGATCTTTTCTTCTCCTCGTTACCAATGTTTTTGTTCCTTAATTCCTCCTCAGCTGAAGGCATCCTCTAAGAAGAACTTTTTTTCTCACGCTCCTTTCTAATCATGTAAGTCTACTCAATTTATTTCCAAACAGATCCAGTTTTTCTCCCAGTTCCAATAAATCACTCTGCTGTGCCTTAACAAATTGTTTTGCCTAATATATGAAACATGAGTGTACGTCCCGCGCAGATTCATTTTCTTTTGATGTGGCATGTCCTTTCAGGACGTAGGCGATCGTGGCTCTACATCTTTCTCTCTCCCTTGCAGCTCTCAACAAGTTCCTTCCATCTGCTTCTTCTCTCAGACCACGTTCTCTCATCCACTTGCTTAAGTCCGTCATGTATGTCACGCGTTGTTTTCCCTTGTCTCTCTTTCAATTTAATCGACCCATGAGTATCACATTTTCCATGCCCTCCTTCCTCATTATGTGTCCCAGAAACTTCAATGGTTATCGGTTCAGGATGAGAGATCGAGGAGCTGTTATCGTACTCCGAGTTCGTTATTCACTTACGCACAACTTACCTGCAGAATGTAATGGCAGCCTATTGCGGAGAAAATGTGTCTGCCTCGTCAGTCATGTATCAAAAGATGCACAATCGCCCTAAACATGTATCACGTGCGGCAAGTGTAACTACGCAGATTAGACTGCCATAATTTGTTCAACAGAGATTATTTTAAATTTTATTTTCTAAGCAGAACTTATAAAGGTCAACGGCCACATATGTGGGGTACGCAATGTGAATGGAACACACTTTCTTAATAATGGTCGTTCACATTCAAAGACTGACGTAACAAGAGCTTCTATTTACAAGCCTTACGCTTTCTGAATATGTGCCTTGATAATGCGTGATAAAGAAAGGTAAAAAAAAAGATAATTTTTTTTAAATAACACAGATGGAAAAAAAAAAAGAAAACTGCTTATGAAAAGACGCGATGTCAAAAAAAAATTGAACAACCGCTATATTTCTTCTCTCTTTCAATCAATTTATTTCAAAATCTCTAACAAGGTCGTTGCTTTTATATCTGTCACTCATATTCTTTTTCCTTTATTGTCCCTATCATCTACTCACTTTTATCTTTATCACACCATCTCTCTCCGTCTGTCAGTAAATCCATATTCTGTTCACTTTCTTTGTGACACAGTTCATCTTGATCTCGTTCTCTCTCACACACTTTTTATTTCTGCATATCACTTCAAGCAAGGCGTGAGTGCCGCAAGCACGCAAAGAGTTACAGAGAGTGATAGCAAGTGTAAAGAGGGGTGTGTGAGGAAAGGATAAAGAGAAGGACGATTATCAAGATCAAGGCATCAGAAGATGTCGATTGACATTACATTTGAACATTTGAAGATTATATCTATCAGGGAAGCAAGTAATTGGAAAGGAGTTCCACTGACGGGAAGTGCGAGATAAGAAGCTATTGGAGCAGAAGAAACGGCTAAATTTAACCGTTTTGACAGTGAAAGGGTGGGACCGATATGCCAAACTAGTAGCACTTTTAAATTGATGCAGTTTGTTTATCAGTGAAAATAGCTCGTCAGAGAAGTTGCCATGAAAATATTTGTAGAAAAGACAAAGGGAAACCAGAGCACGTCTGTGAGAAAGTGACTGTAGACGAAATGCAAGATCAGGACATATCACAATAGATTTGGGATTTTATCGAGGACCTCGAGATAAGCAGCGGGGCCACCAGACCATATATGGCAGCTGTATTCAATGCAAGGACGAATGGTTGATATGTAGATTTGAAGGATGGACTCAGGCGAGAAAAAACTTTTGGCTCGACACAAAGATTCAACTTTCCTTGTGGTGGATGGAGCCGTTATATCTTATTATTTTCCCTATCTCATTCTTCGGAAAGAAATATGTACTATTTACTGGAAGAAGGCAGAATTCATTGTTACCAGTAAAAGATAAAGTCCAGTTTCTAATTTAGTTATTCAGTACGACAAAATTAAGCCTGTAGCAGATGTCGGAAAGGGCATCGTAGAAATTCGAAGAAAAATAGGAATAGCGAAAGAGTAACCTTCTAAAGCAAAGTCGACAGGTTAGAAGTTAGTAGAATGTAGAACAGTATCCGAACTAAGTAAAGAAACCTTAACAAACAACGCATTTTACCTCCGTCTAGAAGGCTTCCTCGGGTCGGAATTAGAGTCAAACAGTATGTGTAAGGAAACAAAAACACTATACCACAATCGAAGAG
>OZ038505.1:35271633-35296633 GCA_964036315.1 Acanthosepion esculentum
TTCTTTATTTCTGTCTTTGCGTTAGCTTCTTCCTTTTTTTTTCTGTTCATTCGTAACTAACTTTGTCCTTCTCTTTCTATTTTTATTATTATTTTTCTTCATGATTTTATTTGTTCTTCTATTTTACATTCACGCTTTCTTTATTTTTCTCTCTTTCTTTTTCTTTTCCAAGCGCATTTTTGCTTCAGAGAGGTTTTTGTTCTTGCTCTATTGATTACTCCTTTCGTACCTTGTACATTTGTTGCCTTTTCTTTAAGTTTTCTTCCTTTCATTTTCTTTCTTTCCTTCCTTCCTTCCTTCTTTCTTTCTTTCTTTCTTTCTTTCTTTTATTTTTCCAGTTTACTTTCGTTTGATTATGTCCGTAACTCACTATTCTTATAGATTTGTTGCATGTTGGCTCTTTCATTTATATTTTTATCTTTCTTTCATTTTACTTCCTTTGTTCCTCTTTTTTTTTTGTATAGTCGAGTTGCAAGGCCTCTGATCGGGATATTGATGGTTTTCAGGATAGTATAAGTTCCTCTTAATTTCTGGACTGGGGTGGTAGAACCTGTTGGGGTTCCAGCTATGGGCAAATAATGAACGCTAAACAAAAACAAAACACTATGAAAGTATAAAAATACATTTCTATAGTAAAAATAATAGCAATACATTTCTATATATAAAACAATTACCAACAGTACATATTTATAGTAAAATTACCAACAATACATCAACCAACATGAAAGAACTCTTTCATGACATTAATCCATATATTATCCTATAATTTCTTAAAGAAATCAAACTGTATTCCAAAATAAAACTTCAAAAAATTTACGATATAAAACACACACATCACCGCCTCTAGAAATTACCGCCTCTAGAAATTATTTATTTATTTATTTATTTCCTTTCTCCCTTTCTGTCTTTCTTCCTTTCTTTCTTTCTTCCTTTCTTTCTTTCTTTCTTTCTTTCTTACTTTATTTCTTTCTTTCTTACTTTATTTATTTATTTCCAGTTTTACTACTGACTTTCTTGCTCACCTATTTTCTTTTTCATTCTTTGCTTCAGTTTCTCCTTTTTGTTATTTTTTTTCGATTTCATTTCTCTTAGTGTTTTTCGGATACTTTCTCATTTAGAGAATGTCTTTTTTTTTCCTCTGCTACACGTCATTCGATCTTCATTTTCTCTCGCTGCGTATTCCCTTTCAGCTTTTACTACTGATTTTATTTTTATTTTCCGACATTCCAGTTATCCTCTCAGAGATCAACTCACTGCGCCTTCTCGGTTTCATGTTTTCAACTGGCATGAAGTGGAATGATTATATTAAATCAATTTGTTTTATATCCTGCTGCGAGAAAAGTCAGTTCACTATTCTAGACACACTTTCCCGACAGAATCTATCTTACATATCGATAAGTCTACCATTCGTCCGTGCATCGATTATTCGTGCCACAACCGGTCTAGTCTTTCTGTTTTATATCTCGAGATTCTTGACAAAATCAAAAGAAACCGAAATGTTATCGGTCCTAACCTGTTATTTCGGCGTCAGTTACTTTCCAATAGACGTATTCTAGATTCCCGTTGTAGCTTCTATAATTTTTTTTCACAGTAATTTTTCTGATGAACTTTCATCGTTAGAACATCGAGTTCACGAATGTAAGCGTCGTAAGAGATCTCATAATTTCACTGCTGAAGTTGTAAGAATAATGTTCATGCTGGCAGTTTCTTTTCACGCATTAATCTCTTGTAGAGCATTATTGCGGTTTCCTGATCTCCCCATAACTACAGTTTTCAGAAATTTAAATGCAACGTCAATCGTCATCTTCCGTTTCCTTCATATCAATTCTTTTATTATCTTCTCTGTTATATACTTATGGTGTTATTTTCTTTCTCGGGGGAAAACGATTAAAAATATAATTTGCATTATGAGAAATAAAATCTTTAAAAATTCTCTAGTTTTTGTGAACTTTTTATTTTTTAACTCATTTCACGCCAGTCAAGACAACAAAGCCAACAACAAAGCCAACAACATGCAGGGGGATGGATACTGACGATGAAACAATATGAGAGAAACATTATTAAGGATCAAGAACAACAAAAAAACATTAAGACAGACGATAACGATTGAAATAGCATTTAAAATGTTTAAAGATCAAACTTGATCGGAAAGTAAGCAGAGTAATTGTTCCACGAAAGCAAAGTGCGAGAAAAGACAGTGTTAGCACAGAACTTACGGTTACATTTAGCCATATTGACTGTAAAATGAAGAGATCTTGCTGCAAATTCAGTAATGCGCTTAAATTCATAAATTTTAACGAACATGAAGGAGAGTTCATGAGAACATTTACCATGAAAGTATTTACAGAAAAATCTCTCTCATCCATTCACATCCAACCATTAAGTAATTTACTCGCGGATTTCCCCTGGTTAGAGAATATACGTTTCCTATTTGTACTATTTCTGTCACTCAATCTAACCCAATCATTAAGTAGTTTACTCGCAGATTTCCTCTGGTTGGAGAATATACGATTCCTATTTGTCCTTTTTCTCTCATCAAATCTCACCCAATCATTAAGTTTTTTACTCACAGATCTCCCCTAGTTGGAGACTATACGATTCCTATTTGTCCTTTTTGTGTCACCCAATCATTAATTAGTTTACTCGAGGATTTCTCCTGGTTGGAGAATATACGATTTTTCGTTGTCTATTTTTTTTCATCATTCAATCACACTCGCGGATTTCCCCTGTTTGGACAATGTTTGATTCCGATTTGTCCTTTTTCTGTCACTCAAACTCACCCAATCATTACGTAGTTTTCCCGGGGTTTTCCCCTGTTTGGAGAATATACAATTTTTCTTTGTCTATTTTTTTTTCGTCATCCAATCACATCCAATCATTAAGTAGTATACTCAAGGTTTTTCCATGGTTGAAGAATAAACGATTCCTATTTGTCTTTTTTCTGTCACCCGATCTCACCCAATCATTAAGTAATTTACTAACGGATTTCGCCTAATTAGAGAATATACGATTCCTATTTGTCATTTTTCAGTCATCCAATCATTAAGTATTTTACTCGGGGATTTCCCCTGATTGGAGAATATATGATTTTTCTTTGTCTATCTTTTGTCGTCATCCAAACACACCCAATCATTAAGTAGTTTACTCGTGGATTTCCCCTGATTGGAGAATATACGATTCCTATTTGTCCTTTTTCTCTCACCCGATCACACTAAATAGTTTGTTCACTCTATTCACCTCCTTCTTTTGTCTTGATTATTTTTGTTAAAGTCTCAGTCTTTTTTCCACATTATGTGTCCTAGGAATTTCATTAGTTATGTTTCTCATTCTAAGCATCACTTTCCTTGTAGTTCCAATTTTCTTTAAATCTAATTTGCTTTTCGTTAGTTTGGCCCATGGTATTCTTGGCTTTCTTTATAGAACCACCACTTTGTCGCTTCAGGTTTCTTGCAGTAAGAAATTGATTTTTTTTATATATATTTTTCCAATTATTTCTTTTTCATTTTATTTTAATCAGATTATTATTTATTTCAATCAGATTGTTTTCTGTCATTTATTTTACGAAAATGTCTTCTCTTCTTCATTTTCCTTTCTATCGATACCGTCTTTAAATTTGTCATTTAATTTTTTTTTCAATTTCTTTGTAATAATTTTTTCTTTCCTCCATTCGTATTTCGATCAGTTCTTTTTCACATTCTTTCTACCGATTTCATCTTTTTCGAATTCATTTTTTATCAAATACTTCTTTTATTCCTTTTCTTTCTACCAATGACTTCTTCATTTTCTTTCTATTTTCTTTACATTTTTTTGTTTCAATTTTTCGATTGCTTTATATTTATAGAAATTCCTTCTTTTTTTCTACATTTTCTTTCTATCAATTTTTTTTCATTTTCTTTTCTAAAAAAACTGTTCACTTCATTTTTATTCAAAGAATTTCTTTCCTTTCCTTTGTATTGTTCTTCTTAAACTTTCTGCCTTAAAAATCTTTATTTTTTTCTATTTTCGTTATTTACCTTCTATTGACTTGCAACCACTTTCTTCTCTTTCATTTAGTTTTTCTTCAATTTCATTTGTACCTATTTCTTCTCGCTTTTCTATCAATAACTTCTTTTTATGTTTCTTTCAAACACATGCCGTAGAAACACTGACATCCGGATTAAGAAGGCCTTCTGGATATGAGGAATTGGTTACAAAGTCATCAGGGTTTATATTTAGATTAAAATAAAAGAACTGAAATCAGATTTAACATTTATTTTCAATGTTTTACAGTAAACAAAATAAGCTAATGGTGATTGAAATATAACGGAATTGATTTTAAAGAAAAAGAAATTATGTAATGTTAATGAAAATTCATTAAATTAAGTATGCCAAGTATGTAAAACAAATAATATAACGAGAATTGTTTTAATCGCTGTTGCATGATCATTCTTTTTCTTCTAATGTCATTCTCAACTTTTCCGCATTTCTATTTCAGTCCAGGTTTCATCACAATCTTGTTTATTTTTCTTGTTCATTGTAACAGTATGAACGCTGGAGAATTGTTTATTTGGAAGATTTTATCTCATACAATGTTGACTTTCCTATGTTGAACTCAGCCATGAGTTACAATGAACTTTCACCAATGAATGAATTTTCCACTTTTTGCGATAACTTCAAAGTTGTACTTTACCTCTTACTCCCATCATCTTTTGCATCAATACAAGACATTTGAGTGAAATGAGCATAATTATCCAAAGTAAATTTCCTGAAAAACAGAAATTTCCAATCATTTACATATCATCCAGATAGTTCAAATATACACATCAAAATCATGTCCTGATATACGGGATTACGAATATGAGGCACTCCGGATATGAGAGATTACGGATATGATATGAGGGATTCTACTATAATTGAAAATCAGAATTGTATCCATTTCGTTTTGCTTTTGATCTTGAATTTTTTAAAGCGAAATACACTTTTTAACTCCGCGTGTGTTCTTACAATCATCATAGCTGAATGCTGGCTTTCTTTCCATAAAACCGACAACTTTTTCAATATCATTTTCAATTTCAGTTCAGGTTTCATCACAATCATGTATTTCATCGCTATCTTGTTGCAGATGTGTCTCGTTGTCATCCTTTCCTCTTATTTCCATCATCTTTTGCATCAATACAAGCCATTAGGGTGAAATAAGCAATTATCCAATGTAAATTCCCTGAAAAACAGAAATTTCAAATCAGTTACATATCACCCAAATAGTTCAAATATACACATCAAAATCATGTCCGGATATGAGGGATTCCGGATATGAGGGATTCCGGATATGAGAGATTCCGGATATGAGGGATTCTGCATATGAGGGATTCCGGATATGAGAGATTCTACTGTATTTATATTTCAGTTTATTTTTACGCATTTCTTGTTTTTCACTTTTTACCGGTTACTTCAGTTTTTCAATTTCCTTACTTCCAATTTCTTTTACTGCTTACAAATTTTTCCAAGCATTTTATTTTTCTATCAATTCTTTTCTTTACCATTTTTTCTACATTTTCCTGAGAATTTTTCCTGGCGTTCCATTTTTTTTATGTAAGACTTTTGTTCTTTTCTACATTTTGTTCCTACAAATCTTCTCCACCTCTTACTACACCTCCCTTATATCATTTACACATTTCTATTTCTTTTCATTGTTTCTTTCTCTTTCTTTTCTCCTTTCTTAACCTCATCCGCATCTTCTTTCTTTACATCTTCGTCATCTTAATTTCCCTCCTTCTATATTTCTTTCCTGCATTCGTAATTTTTTTTCATCCTTTCCTCTTCGTCAATCGCATAATTTAGACTCACCTTCCAACAAGTGCAAGCAATTTCAAGGGTGAAAGGTGCCATAAATTTGCATGCATGGCCAGCCGTTGGGGACGGGGTCGAAAGCGAATCCTTTCGACATCTTCCTGAACTCGCTATCCAAGAGAAATCCTTTTTCGCTTCGATCCTGCTGAGTAGTTGCAAACACCTCAGGATTTTCTTTCTTATCTCTTCAAGAAATTAATCTTGTATCAACACAAAAATTTGCACAGTGTCTTTTCCGCTACTCACATTTTCTCACAGTTTATGTATTCTGTTTATATATATATATATATATATATATATATATATATATATATATATATATATATATATGTATATGTATATATATATATATATATATATATATATATATATATGTATAATATATATATATATATATATATATATATATATATATTTATATATATATATTTATATACATATATAGATATATATATATATATGAAGAAATATAGTCTTAAAGTTTGCTATATTTATGGGATAAAGTGCTCAATATCAGAGATAGAGCGTGTGTAAATATAAAAATGGACATGGAAGTCAGCACTTAGAGGCGACAGTCTGTTTCATGCTAGTGCAATCGTCTAGCAACTAGTGCACTAGTTGCCTGACGATTGCACTAGCATGAAACAGACTGTCGCCTCTAAGTTCTGACTTCCATGTCCACTTTTATATTTATATATATATATATATATATATATATATATATATATATATATATATATAGGGTTCCATAATGTTCTTGTGCACTTTAAAAATTTTAAAAGTTTAATGTATCTAGTTTTAAGTATAACTAAAATAACTAATGTGTTTTCAGGCATTACTGTAAATCAGTTGGCAAATGTTTTCCGTGAACTGCAAAATCGTATTACCCTTTTTATTGCTAATGATGGCGGACATGTGGAAACTTAAATAAAATTGCAATAAAATCTTCAAAAATATAGATTTACTTCTTTCTAATCCTTTTTACAAATTATTTCTATCCCATATACAAATAAAGTTATAAATTTTGTAAAGTGCACACGAACTTTATGGACACCCTGTATGCATATATATATATATAATTATATATATATATATATATATATATATATATATATATATATATATATAAATTTAATTTTATTGTTCTCTGAAATAAACTTTGATCAGTTTAAATGCATCTAAGCATAAAAATAATGTTCAGCTCCATTAGACATTATAAAATACTCTTTAAATTTCGTTCATTTTAACAAAATTTAAAATTCGGACAGAACTTATGGCATGACCAATATATATATATATATATATATATATATATATATATATATATATATATATATATTACTAGAAAATACTAGAACGCACAATAATTAATAGCAGCAGAATATGTCTAGAAAAGCGGAAGTCAAAATTGCTACATTTGAATGAAAAGCGGTAAAATAGAAAAAGAAAAAAAATTAACGAGTCAGTGTAAAAAAACGACATTCTACACTTAGGCACATACGGGAAGACGGGCACAGTTGCTAGCACACATACACTAGGAAACAAATCTTGTACCAATGAAAAATGCATCTACTGTAAAATCGATGGGTATTAGCAGTCTGTTTCTGATACCCACTGACGATTGTATGCAGTGATTCCCAGAGGTTCCGTCTATGAAACTCTGGAGTCGGGGTGATGAAGGTAACATCAATCAACTAAGTGACAAACCTTTTACTTTTATTAATTCTCTATCTCTCTCCACACACACACACACACACACACACACACACACACACACATATATATATATATATATATATATATATATATATATATATATATATATATATATATATATATATATATATACATAGTCATCCACAGACTGTTTTGTTGTATCACTGCTCTTCAGTGTAGCTAGACGTCCCATTGCTTCAAGCTGGGATCTAAACCCAACCGATTTGGCCGAGATCCTTCCCCGGTAGAGAGAAAGGGAGAAAAATCTGAGAAACTGGAAAGGTTACAAAAAACCTTTCCAGTTTGTCATATTTTTCTGAATTATACAAAATTATATACCGTTATATCATTATGTCGAAATGGAAAACACCAAATTCTGAAAAAATACAACAAGACTCCCCCCTCTCTCTCTCTCTCTATATATATATATATATATATATATATATATATATATATGTATGTGTGTGTGTGTGTGTAGAGAGAGAGAGACTGACAGACAGACAGAATTAATACTAGTAAAATGCATGTCTTTTGTTTAATATTATGTTCCTTTTTTCTATAGAAGTATTTTCTTTTCTATTTTTTGTTAAGAACTGTTTGCTTCTCCTCTATTTATCTCTATGTCGATTAATCTATGTTCGTTTCTATTTCTCTGGTTATACGCATCTATATCAAAGTTGTTTTACGGAATCGAACAGTGAAAATTGTTTATAAAGCATTTTATTAATATTCTCATACTGTCGAATAAACAGTTTGACGTCAAGTGAAAGCTTGTAAGTGAAATTGCCAAAATGTTCGGTGACATTCTACCAAGAAGTTTTGTCGAGTTCCGTTACAAGATTGTACAGCTTTCTCACTGAAAGCATTTTTTGCAGTTGCAATACACTTTCGTACATCCGTGTCTCATATTCGTGAGTTTATTAAATTTCCGCGCCTGTTAGATTTTGACTTACCCTGTTAAGTAACTTCTATGGTTGTTTATTTGCTGAAAACAATCTAATTCTTTCTTCTTCCAGTTAATAGTAAATATTTTCTTGTTGTTTTCCACGACTACATTTTCTAATAGCGCTGTGTTCCATGTCTATTCTTTTTTATGCGCTGTTTCCCTTCAGGACGTAGCTGACCATGGCCCTCCACTTCTCCCTATCCCTTGTAGCTCACTTTAAGTTTTGTATCTTTGCTACTTCCCACAGGCCATGTTCTGCCATCCAATTGCTTAAGCCTGCTCGGTATGTCATGCTTTGCTTACACTTGTCTCTCTTTCCCTCTGTTCGGCCTGTGAGTATCAGATTCTCCAAGCTCCCCTTTCTCATTACGTGTCCCAGGAATTTCAGATGCCTCTTCCTGATGTTAAGTATAAGCGTTCTCCTTGTTAGCATCCTCTCCAAGACCTCGTCGTTGCTCACACGATCGGTCCATGACATCCTCAGAATCTTTCTGTAGAACCATACCTCCGTTGCCTCGAGCCTCTGCATCATCTTTGAGGAAACCGTCCAACATCCGCTGCCAGAAAGGAGGACAGATGTCACGTAGTAGCTCAGTACTATTTTCTTTGTTACCAAAGAAATCCTCCTGTCTCATAATCATCTGTCTAGTTTTTGGAATGCGACTTTGGCCATTTTTTTGTCTGGGCTCGCGGTTGATAAATCCTGTCATCGCTTACATTGCTCTGCGTATCCTCACGTTTAGAGATTACATAAATCCAGCCAAATATACAAAAGATGCCGCATTCTATTTTATGTAGGCACTAAATTCGTCATCTATTCATTGCTTTGTAAAGCTTACAGATCACTTGAACAGATTTTCCATTATTTTTTCTTACTGTGGGGTTCACATTGTAAAAGGCCCAGGGACCCATCGTGTAAAAGGGTTACAGTAACGGAAAGTTTCTGAACAACGTCCAACTATTTTTCTCCATTTCAGATTTCTGATTCCGCTATAAGCTCTATTCATTAGACTCATAAATAATCAATTTTAATTGTGTAACTACCAATGTGATTGATCTGTAATGTCCTCGTTTACTTGCACCTGTATTTTTAGCAGGGGTTTGAAATTTTATGAGTGGACGATAACAGTTTAAGCTGGCTTGAACAGGTTAAGACAGTAGTGTTCGGGAAAACATTCCCCTGGGTGTCGATTCCACGGAGCACTGGTTCGCGGTAAGAAGCTGTTCGAGTGGAACGTACTTCTCACCAGTGGAATACGGAGGGAATTTCTTTTTCCAGTAACGGTAGCATACCAAGCTTCTATCTGGCAGGACCAATGAATATAGTTTGTTCCAGCACTTTCCAAGGTATTAGCGATACAACAGTGAAAGGCTGACCATGTAACGTCAGAGACAGAGGTTGGATGATGGAAAACGATTTATCACCTATAAGGACTTCTTAATTGTTCTTTCTTTCTTTCTCATACAGACTCTCACCCTCCTCTTGGAATCGCCACCCGTTCTTAGATACAAATGGAAGACGAAGTATTTTTAAATTCTTTTTCTATGTTCTGCGTCCATTCGGGACGGTGGATCACATGCCCCCCCTCCACAATCGTCTTCTTCTATGTGTAGCTTCTGTATAGGACATGGGCAATCATGGCTCTCCATAATGTCCTGCCTTTTGTAAATCTTAGTAAAGTTTGTCATTTTGCTATCTCTCCTAATCGCTGTTTGTCATCTATTCATACAAGCTCCTTCTTCTTCTTCATCTATGTGCTGCGTCCCTAAAGGCTATGGGCGATCATATTTGTCCACAATTCCCTATCTTTTGTATCTCTTAGTAAAGTTCGTCATTTTGCTGTCTCTACTAATCACTGTTCAGTCTTTTATTTAGAGAAGTTGGTCGAGTAGCTTACTAATTCCTCTCCTCTGTTCCTTTTGCCTTCAATATTCCCTGTGTGTATCTAATTCTTCTAATTCTCCAAACACTCATCCTTCATTATGTGTAAAAGATATTTCAACTCTTTCGGATTCTATGTAGAAGCGTTCTTTTTGTTTCCAGTTTTCCGTAAAAACTTCCTCCTTACTCAAATGTTCAGTTCATGGTATTCTCAGCATCCTTCTGTAGAACCACATTTGTGTTGCCTTTATCTTACTCTTCATCTTCGAGGAGACTGTTTAAATTTCGCTGCCGTATAGGAGGGTTTATATTACATAACACCTCACTACTATTTCTTTGTTTATAAAGATTGTTTTCCATTAACTTAATACTTTGCTTAGCTGTTGTAAGGCCTCTATCTTTATGCCAATTTGTACTTAGATTTTGGTGTTACATTTCAGCTCTTTGCATTTCATATAAATATTGACATAGCAGTTGCTCTGCTGAGCTTTCCTCTTCGGATAGTTGACATTACGAATCTAGATTGGCAGTGAGGTTTCACCATCTTGCAGTTAAAATATTTCCTAGATATTTCAATTTTTGTACTTGCCTAATTTTGGCATCTTCATTTGTCATTCAGATGTCGGACTGTTGTTTTTGCTAACAAGCATATAAGCTGTTTTTTTCTGTAATACTTTCTCTAGGAGTTCCAACTGTTCTTTTTCCGTGTTTCTTCCTACTTTTCATTTGGATCAAAGTGATATTAATAAGATTTGCTTGCAGCTTCTTGGGGGTTTTATTTTATTTTTGTTTTTATGCATATACTAGATTGTTACAAAATTTATTTATTTCTTCTTTTGTGATTTATGATGGGGATATATACGCCACTGTGATTGCCATATTGAATGGCTTCCGTTTCAGTTTCACTAGGGCCCTTTTTCTAATAGTAGTCCTAGTGCTCTTTCATTGTTCTCCACACGTACTTATATAATTCAGTGATCAACCCTTATAAAATTGATATTTAAGATTTCTAAAAACGTTTTTTTTACATTTTCTAACTTTTGATACAGTGTCCTACTATCCCATGTTTGACTTTAGATCGTAACAATGCTGCAAACAGTCATTTTGATGACGGTGAGACAACTCCTGACACACATATCACACTTTATTGGGAAAAGGTCAGTTTCAAATGTGCTCCCTTCACGCCATTATTTAATATTTCTGGTTTGCGCGTTGCCATAATTGAAAGAATAATAGATTTGGTAGTCTTCGCCTTCTCCACGGTGAATTCATGCATACATCAGCTCTGTTTAGCTGACCGTTGGTATTTGAATTCATTCGCCCTTAGAAAGGCTTTGCATTTCTTCCTACCAGCTACGCTCATCTTCCAAATTTAAATGGATGTGGGATAGCCGGGGTTGTCATATAATCGGCTTCATCTGAAGAGGGTGAGAAGTGGCATTAGTTTTCCCCTACTGGACACAGGTTCTATTAGACAAAAATGTTGTCTGAACTGGTCTTGTTACCAAACGGTTGTGACTTCAATTCCGTGGCCTGATAATAAAAAAAAAACCTGTGTCAATGAATGACACAAGTAACATTCCGAAGATGAAATAACAAATACCCCAGTGTTTTATAATCTGAGTAAGCTGGAGGCTACACTTGCCGAATCTTTGTAACTATAATAAACAAGATGAAAACCGTAAATTCTATGTTAAGATTTTCTTCTCTCACACCTCTTACATCTTTGTTCTTTAATTGCCCCCTCTCCTTAATAGTAGCTTTCTCATATTCTTTAACAGTACAATTCAAAATCTGCAATGTTATTTGTCCTGACCTGACATTTCGGCTTTGCTCACGTTACACCCAGAGTAACCTAGCCTCTCTCTGCATTTCATACAAATATTGACATGGCAGTTGCTCTGCTGACCTTTTCTTTTTCTTCGGCACGTTGACATTACAAATCTAGATTGGCGGCAAGATTTCATCATTTTGCTGTTGGAATGGCTTGTAGCAAACGTAATCTTAACAGTTTCCTCTCTTACACTGCTCAGTTACGGAATTCTCTTCCGCCTTCTCACTTTGCAAACTTTAAATCTTAAAAAATTTAAATGCAATGCCAACCATTGTCTTTTGTTTTCTTAATTCATTTTCTTTTATTGTTCTCGCTCCGTAAAAATGTTAACATTTACTTAAAATCTCTCAGGCACATTAACTTGCCTCTTAATGGCTTTATTGCCTTGCTTAGCTTTAAAGAATTTAAAAACTAATCCAAATAAATGAGTGTATAATGTACTTTAATTGCAGGATATTTGACTAGAAATTTTGCAGTTCAGATCGATTCCTTGTTTGAACGAAAAAGAACATGTATTTTTATTTAAATAGGGATCTCAATTCACATGAACTTTAATTTGCATGAGAAAGAATTTACTGATTTGTTTTGGTCGTTGAACAAGAGTTTATGTCTTGGAGAATAGGGATCTCCATTTATTTTTGACGTTTCCCAATAAACCGAATTGTTCCAAACACGTTAGAGAATTTAAAATGCAAGCTGAATCTCAGGTGGAGGGTCTGAATTAGTATCGTCACGATAGTCGCAAATTCAATTTCGTCGTAACCGGAAAAAAGACTTGAAGCGACACAAACTTGGATATAAAATAAATAGAGTATCTCACGAATTAGAAAGTTTTAATGAGATTTTTTTATGCAATGTCACTTCAGAACGTGAGCGATCTGAATCTCCTCATATCCCTTTCTTTATTGTTTGAGTCGTCATGACTTGTTAGGAAATATAGTGGAGTAGATTCACGTTGATTTTTCTGAGATTATTATTCAGAGCAGTCCTGGTTGAATGGCTGCTACGCAAGGCTAGAGAGGCCGTTCTTCCCTGATATTTAATTCATAGTGAGGGAAATAATGTGTATTCTTATATTTCCGAAAAGCATTTGTTCGAAATTGAACGCTGTAGACGGGAATTTGAATTTGGCTAATTGCACTTTCCACGCCGATAACTGCTATATTATCTTCATACCCTCAGGAGAAAATGGACTACAAAGTAATTGTTAGCAATCATTGAGAGACAGATGAAAGTTATCGAGTAGCTGATGATAAAAGAAGTCTTAACAAATTTAACAGAGAGACAAGATAAGCAGAGAACAGTAACTGACTTGCTAACTTTGAGCAAATTTGCAAGCTGAACAAAAACGGATCCGAAAAGAACAAGTCTTGTTGAGAGTAACGTAGGCAGGTTGTTGTGGGTAACCATGTAAACCTCACCCTGTTTTTTTATGACAAAGAGAAAGACAATTAAATCGCTCGCTAAAGACGGTGGAAAAATGGTTGGTTTCCTGCATCACCTCAGGAAATATATGACCCTTCTTGTCACTCTTCTTGTTTGCAATCGTCAGATCAGGCCAAAGGTGAAGTAGGGCTCTTATATTAGCGCCCAATCCTCAATTTAGGGTCTTGAAAGGGTTCAAAATCATTCACGAAGCCTTGTGGGCGAGTAATTATTTCCCACCTTACAACCGGGCTTTCCTACAGATGAAACGTTATAAGCCACTCACTAGTTTAGAGCCTATTTCTTCATAGTTGTTCTGACGAGCTATATTTATAGTTCCAATAGTTTCGACTTATACAGCTAAGACCTTCCATCTCAATTATAGAGAAAACGAATCTCCTCACTAACCTTCAACTGGTTGGTTGATTATGTTTCGCGACATATCAGACTCTATGGGTTGTTTAATGACGAAATCTTATGTTTTATAGACAATTCTATTCCTTCAACTATATATATAGGGTGACCCCAAAAAACGAGAACTTTTTAACAATCCAATAAAACCAAGAGTGATGGAAGAAAAATATTTAATTCATAGTAATTGAAACCTTAAAACATGCCATTTAAGAAACAATGATGGAATTTTCATTTTTAAAAAATTACGTCCTGTAGATGGCGTCCTCCTGTACGAATGCATTCTTGAAATCTGCTGTTGAGATTCTTCATTGACTGCTGCAACATCTCACTTGGGATACTGTGAATTTCATTCTCGTTACTAAAATGGCGAAATGTTTACTTGCTCAAGGTCACTGTCTAGCAGTGTTGCTACTTGCTCATGTCTGGCATTACGCACTTAAAAAATTCCCGTTTTTTGGGGCTCACCCTATATTTTGTACTTAATTTTATACTTCCAGGGCAAACGTATGTTTTTTTATATATAACGTTTGAATATGAGAAAATGTAATGTTGGTATTTTTTTTTAATTTATTGCTGCTAGTTCTGTCTACATTTCTAAGATGAGGTATTATGTACACTATTTACATTATTCGGACTATTGTCCTCATCTTTGTCGCCATATTTATTACAACGTCTCGGCCGTTCTACGCTCCGCCCTTCTTCAGGTGGTTGGAATGTCGAACTGAACCCTTTATTTCGCTCACTGGTGTAGACTTTTCTAGTTCCACGCGCCGTGTTTAATAACTGACATCCATTAAACATGGCGCGTGGAACTAGAACAGTCTACCCAAGTGAGCGAAATGAAGGGTTCAGTTCGACATTCCAACCACCTGAAGAAGGCCGGAGCGTACAACAGCCGAAACGTTGTAATAAATATGACGACAAAGATGAGGACAATAATGCGAATAATGTAAATAGTGTTATTGCTGCTAATTTTACTATAAAAATGTATATTTATACTTGTTTTAGTGTTGTGTTGATTGTCATATTTTATAAAATGTATTGTTGATAATTCTCCTATAGAATATATTGCTGGTCATTTTAAAATAAAAATATATTATTGGTAATTATAATTCGTCATACCCAGGACTTAATTGTTAAGGAGAAGTTCCAATGAGACAACTTCTTCTCCGGAACCAAGTAATTTTGAAATAAACACCTGTCTGGGTGTTTTCGTGAATATTACAAGATTAACCTTTTTCAAGACTGAGAGCAACGAATTTTTGACATGCTTTTCATTGGAGACCATTTTTCACGACAAAAATTTTTGTAGCAACCGTAAAATGTCTGGTGTAAGTTCAGCTAAATACAACAGGAGGAAGAGAACAAACCCGTCGAGTTCCAACGTCTTTCCTGCTATTCTTGCTTTCTACAGACTTTCGTTGTCATGAAGGTGGCTATTATGTTTTCTATTGACGGGTTGAGGGGAATTTTCGCTCGAATTTTTATGAACACGTTACAGCAGCTTGGCATACAAATAAGCGTTAAGTTTTTTCTTACATTTTACGAAATGTCATCAAATAATCACACTACACGAAAAATGCTACCTTTCGTCCGTGGATTTGATTTGATTGGTTCGTTTTCTACGGCTTATCAAACTTTAGCAGGTTATTTAAAGGCAGAATTTTTTTGGAGATAATAATAGTTTATTGATACAAAATTTACTAACTAATTAACACATTATTGGTGGATTAAGACCTCCCCCAATAGTATATGCATGTTATGGAATATAACGAACCCAACAGGAATTGGAACTCGGGGATCTGCAATTATCAATTCCGAGCCATTATTCATTACAATACTCGCACATCCGAGTTTACTTCACCTGGTATTCCCAAGCGGTTACCCGTCTAGATATAGATCAGACTCGTTCTTCCATCGAGAACAGGTTTTGAGGTTGGTTGTGGATGTTTATCGTTGTCAATCCAATGTCTTTTTCCGTTAAATATTATTGCATGTAACCTATTTTAGTCACATATAATATATCTAAGTAAGAGTTAGGATTATATATTTGTCATTTAATCTGTTTCTCAGAAACAATTACTTAAGTCTAAACCTAATATAAGAGTGTAAGTCAAACATTACCAGCACTTTCTCAATATCTATAGTTTTGTCACAATGCCTTCTGATCATGTGTGCTTATCATTGGTAATAATATAGTCATGCGATCGAAGATTGAGCTTGATCGCGTCAGTCTTCTTGCTGCTGTTACAGTATAAACATGGTTGCCCCGCTAGCAGTATGCATAAAGGAAGAACAAAATTGTAGTTATCCGAATCTATTGCGATATAGATTATCGGTGACAATTTACCAGTTGGCTATTACCATCTCTCGAGATTGCTGAATCTTCACGTTAGTGGTGGAGGTTGATAGACTTCCTGCTCGTTCTTCTTTTATTACGCTGGTCCGGCCATTTTTAAACTTCTCGATCCACTCGTGCACACTTCTACGCGGTAGTGCACTGTCGCCGTATTGTGTTAAAATCATCCGATGAATTTCAGCTCCCGACGCGCCTTTGGACCATAGAAATGGTAGCATTGTTGCACACTGCTACCGGAGCGGTCATGTTTACACTGTAACAGCAGCAACAAAACTAGTGTGATCAAGGTCAAAGTTCGAACGCGTGAGCCAACTATAAGCATTCATGAGCAGAGGGTAAACAGAAAGTTATGTTATGGCGAAAATGCGGACAATTTTTTAGTTACACTCGTAATAACAACGGGGCCAGACTGAAAGCTGCCAGTTGAAGTAGTTGCCTGTAAATTACCTAAAACAGCAATGCATTAATCATTTACTTTCAGATATGAGAGGAGATAATAATTGTTCATCAATGAGGTTCGCATTTCATTCACTTAGCGTTTCGACTTGATGCTGTTCTCATATGACAGTCAACTGACATCAATTTGACCATCATCCATTTTATCCAACTTCAGCCACTTCAGTGTCATTTTTTCACAGCACAGATCATGACTCACTGTAGATTTGGTCCCAAATATAGGCACTGGGACTTAGATGCCGAGCCATATCCTCATGTTCTTTTATGTACCATGCCCCTTCAAAAGATAGTGTCCATTGCCCTCTACAGCTTCCTGTTCTTTGAAATTCTAAGCAATGTTGATTGCCTTACTAATACTCCCATTCTCTGCTCTGTCGTTTATGCACACAAACTTATTAGGTAAGTTGCTTTCTCTCTGGTTATCTCGTTTTCATTAAGCTCTCTGAGTTAAATTCTACAAGTCGTCAGTCCTCACTAGGCGTCAGAGAAATTTCAACTATGGTTTCCTGATTCTAAGAATAAGTGTTCTTTTTATACTAATTTCCCCTAAAACTTTCGTATTGCTCATATTTTAAGTTCATGGTATTTTCGGCATCCCTCTAAAGAGCCACATCTCTGTTACAAGCCTCCAGTCCTCATTTAATCTGTGAGGAAATTGTCCAGCATTCACTATCATATTTAGATGAATTATATTGCGTATCAGTTCATCAATCTTTTCTGTGTTTGTAACAAAATTTTCTTATTTCTTAATACTTTGTTTAGCTTTTTTGAAAGGACTTATCAGTTCGAACTGCTACACAAACGGACCTGTAAACTCCGTTTATCTTTGCCTGCCTTATTTTTTATTTTCTTCTCTTTTAATTTCTTTTTATTTGACCCGCATCTCGGACCTTCTTCTTTCTCATCTTGCTTTTCCCTTTTCTTTCTCTACCCGTCCCATTTTTTCTTCATCCGTCTTCACTTTTCTTTCTTTTTCTATTTTCCATATTTCCATCAAATATTTGAGATTTATTCCATATTTCTTGTCCTATTTTTAATTCTGTTTTTACGCATCCTGCTTCCTTCTTCTGGCTTACAGCCATATCACGTTGAAACACAGGTTCCTATAAGATCACCGGGGTTAACCAACATAGTGTCTTGTCAGTAGCTAGATAGGCAACCGCTTGCAAATACCAGGTGCTGTAAGGTGTTCGTTATATTGACTTACGCGCAAATATCCTTGGGGGAAAGGCATGAACCAACCTGTTCTTCACCCAGCTACTGATAAAATAGTAAGACTTGTATCACTAAAACTATTATTAATCAAAAAAAATATTTAGATTTAGTCATAAAATATGCCATAGATGTTGACGTACCGCTAAAAAAAAAAATTAAAAAAACAAGCACCCAACATTTTTCAATGATTTTTAAGATATCCTTCTTCTTCATCTTTCCTTCTTGTTTTATCTTTCTTCTCATCTCTTTTTTCTCTCTTTCTTCCTGTTTCTGCCTCTCTCTTCACTTTTCCTTCTTTTTCTGTATTCTATATTTCCTTCATCTATTTGAGATGTCATTCCATATTTCTTTTAATTTGTAATTCCGTTTTTATTTTTCTCTTTCCCGTTTATTTTTCCCTCGATTTTTATTGTGTATATGTTTTCTTTTCTTTCATTGTTTATTTCTTTCTTTAATTTTTCATTCTTTTTTTCATCATCCTGGAATTTTTCACCTAGCTTGCATTCCTCTTTATTATTTATTCTGTCTTTCTCTCTTTCTCTCTCTCTCTTTCTCTCTCTCTGTCTTTCTTTTCTCTCTCTCTTTCCTTCCTTCCTTCCTTCCTTCCTTCCTTTCTTCCTTTCTTCCTTCCTTCCTTTCTTCCTTTCTTTCTTTCTTTCTTTCTTCCTTCCTTTCTTCCTTTCTTTATTTCTTTTTTCTTTCTTTCTTTCTTTCTTTCTTTCTCTCTTTCTCTCTTTCTTCCTTTCTTTCTTTCTTTCTTTCTTCCTTCCTTTCTTTCTTTCTCTCTTCCTTTCTTTCTTTCTTTCTTTCTTTCTAACTCTCTTTCTTTCTCTCTCTCTTTCTTTCTTCCTTTCTTTCTTTCTTCCTTTCTTTCTTTCTCTCTTTCTTTCTTCCTTTGTTTCTTTGTTTCTTTATTTCTCTCTGTATTTCTTTATTTCTCTCTTTCTTTCTTTCTTTCTTTCTTTCTCTCTTTCTTTCTTTCTTCCTTTCTTTCTTTCTCTCTTTCTTTCTTTCTTTCTTCCTTTCTTTCTTTCTTTCTTTCTCTCTTTCTTTCTTCCTTTCTTTCTTTCTTTCTTTCTTCCTTTCTTTCTTTCACTCTTCCCTTCTTTCTTTCTTTCTTTCTCTCTTTCTTTCTTCCTTTCTTTCTTTCTTCCTTTCTTTCTTTCTTTATTTATCTCTCTCTTTCTTTCTTTCTCTCTTTCTTTCTTCCTTTCTTTCTTTCTTTCTTTCTTTCTCTCTTTCTTTCTTTCTTTCTTCCTTTCTTTCTCTCTTTCTTCCTTCGTTTCTTTCTCTCTTTCTCTCTTTCTTTCTTTCTTTCTCTCTTTCTTTCTTTCTTTCTTTCTTCCTTTCTTTCTTTCTATCTTTCTTTCTTTCTTTCTCTCTTTCTTTCTTTCTTTCTTTCTTCAACACCTTTTCTTCTTACATTTCTTTCTAATTCTGCATCCTCTTTTCTTCTTTCTTCAATAAGTTTTTTTTCCTTTGTTTTCTTCACTACATCTGTTTTTCATATTTTTTCTTCTTTTTCTTGTTACCTCATATTTTTCTTCAAAGAATTGTCATTTACCGTAATTCCCCATGTATAATACGACTTCACCCATAATACGTACACCTAGAATTGTGCTGAAAGTGTGGGAAAATGCTTCTACTCATGCATAATACGCACCCCTTGTTTGGTAATTAAACCCTATAAATTGTACCTCACCGATTTCATTACGCCCAGCGTTTCTTACTCTTATTTTTAAAAAAATGGTTTCAAACATAGAATAACATTATTCTAATTTAGTTTTATAATAATTTTTATCTTATTTTCCGGCAATTTTTAAAAATTCTTTGTAGCTGTACTTAATGCGCAACCCTTATTCTGCTTATTATTTTTTAGAAAAAATGCGTATTATACATGGGGAATTACGGTACTTCACTTTTTCTTCTTCAACACATTTTCATGTTTATTTATTTCCCATTTGCTTCTGAATTACATTTTCTTTGTCCTTTATTATTGCTTTTCTTTCAATAAGCTTTTTTTTCTTTTCTTTTTCTTCTTCAATAAGATTTCTTATTCCTTCCATTTCATGCTTATTCCATTTTCTTTTATTTTTCCTTCGTTTCCTTTTTTATTTCTTATTCGATAACATGTATTCTTCTTCTATTTTGACTTCAGTACCCTTTTTTTCTCCTTATTTATTCTTCATCGATGCACACATTTCAGTACAAAATACGTCTTTGCCACAGTGACAGCAGCTTGCTTAAACAAATACTTTCGGAGGGGTCCACCCCCGCCTATGGGGCGTCCTACTCCACCAGTTTGATCAGAAACGGCGTAAATCTATTGCTAGCTAATCTCATTTCCTTATTTGCAACTCTTGCAGCTGACGTGTACCTCCGAGATCATTCAGTCAAGATCTTTGCGGATCCATTGCCTCTGTTAATCTGAAGACGGAGTTGGCGAACGTGCTACTGCGTTCGTTGACGATACCAAGATGTTCGACTTGAACTAAGAATAAATTCCTACATTTATCATGTTCCTTGATTCTCATAACTGACCCAACCAATCCAACCCCAGCTCAGTGCAAAATTGAAGTACAACTGGGTATCGGGAAATTCAAACGTGAAGAGGCAGCCCAGTGAATTTGGACCGGGGGCAGTGTAGGATGCAGTTCAAGGCAGTGTGTTAAATATGGGTCCTTATTTTATTCCCCCTCTCAATTGTCTTGCCGTCGAAGACAGATTTCCAAAAAGGTGCGTGCAAATGGCTGTGGACGCAGGATGGGATGACAAAAGTGGAATGAAATTGACCATCAAATAAGCACCCGGCTATTTTGGTCTCGAGACTACAGTTAGGTCAACAAGATAAATCGTTTTGGGCTTTCGAAGAATGTCAACGGAAGATTGATAATCTTAAGGTAAGAGGTAGTTGTGGACCTTATTTTAACAGATTGCATACGACATTCAGAGATCGAGAGAATTCTTTTTCATCTTCTTCTTCTTCTTCTTGCCTTGCCAAAAGAAGGGATGTGACTTCTTTGTTGAAATACACATATTAACGTTTCTATTTAACGATATCTTGTCATACATCGAATTAATTTAACGGCCACTTTTTGCATATCACCTCATGGCCTCATTCTCTTTTTGAGTATTTTGTTTTTCAGTTTCAATTATTTTGTATTTCTTAATCTAAATGTCACTTTACAAACCACGCTTTCATTGCCTTTCCATAAACTTCTTCCTTGAATTTGCCATTGAATTTATAGTCTCTCCGGTTTGCGTTGTTCTTTCTTTCTTTCTTCTTTTCCTTTATCTCTTTCTTTCTTTCCTTCTGCCTTTCTTTCTTAAATTCCTTCGTTCATTTTTCCTTGCTTTCTTATTTTCTTTCATCCTTCCTTCCGTTATTTCTTTCTGTCCTTTTTCTTTCTTCCTTTCTTTTTCCTTTTTTTCTTTCTTCTTATTTCTTTGCTTTTGATATTACCTTCCTTCCTTCCTTCCTTGTTTTTACTTTACATTCTTTCTTTCTCTCGTTCCTTCGTTCATCATTTCTTCTTTGCTTTCTTCTTTCCTTCCTGCATTCTTTCCTTTCTTCTTTACTTAGCTTATTTCTTCCTTCTTTCCTTTCCTTCTTTCTTTCTGCTTTTCTTCTTTGCTTTTGTTCATTTCTTCCATCCTTTCTTTCATTTTTTCTTTCTTTCGTTCGTTCGTTCTTCATTTATTAGATTTTCCTTTTTTATTTTCGTCTTTGCTTTAGACATTTTCCTCCTTCCCTTCCTTCCTTTCTTTCTTTCTTTCTTCCTTGCTTTTTCTTTTCATTCTTTCGTTCCGTCGTTCTTCATTCCTTCTTTGATTTCTTCTTTCCTTTCTGCCTCCCTTCCTTTATTCTGTCCTTAATTACTTTATTTATTTATTTCTTTTGTTATTTCTTTCTTTCTGCTTTTCTTCTTTGCTGTGTTCTTTTCTTCCTTCCTTTCTTCTTTTTATTCTTTCTTTCGTTCGTTCGTTCCTTCCTTCTTCATTTATTTCTTCCTTCCTTACTTTCTTTCTTTTTTCTTCCTTTCTTTCTGCTTTTCTTCTTTGCTTTTGTTCCTTCCTTCTTTCCCTTTTTTCTTTTGATTGTATCATCCTCCCTCTCGATCTATATTTATTTATTTTCTCTTGGCTTTTCTTTGATATATGCATGCGTAACTTCCAAATCAGCAGCCATTTTTCCATTCATTTATTTTTTATTCTTTCTTCGGCATATTTATTATTTTATACATTCATTTTCAAATGGTTTTTCTTACCTTTTCTTTTCGTCTTAAATTGATTCATTTCTTTTCTCTGCCTTTGATTTTTATTTTCTATTTACATTTAAATTTTTTGCGTACATTTTATATTTTACTATTCATTTATTAATTTAAATCTATAATTTCTCTTTTTGATGAGATCTTTCTTTCTTTTTCCTTCCTCCCTTTCCTTCTTTCTTTCTTTCTTTCTTCCAGCCTGCCTTCCATCCATTCTTTCTTTCTTTTTTCTTTTTTCTTTCTTTTTTCTTTCTTTCTTTCTTTCTTTCTTTCTTTCTTTCTTTTTCTTTTCTTTCTTTCTTTTCTTCGTTGTTCATTTCTTCTTTGCTTTCTTCTTTCCTTCCTGCCTTCCTTCGTTTCTTCCTTCCTTTTTTATTTCTTTGTTTCTTGCTTCCTTCCCTTTTTTCAGTCTTTCTTTCATTAGTTCGTTCTTCATTTATTATATCTTTCCTTCTTTTTCTTTCCTTTATTTCTTCCTTGTTTCTTTCTTTCTTTTCTGTATTAAAATCTATATTTTCATCTTTTTATTTTTGTTTTCTATTCATCTTTCATTCATTTTTACATTGAATTCTATAATTTTCTTCTTTTTATGTTTTCTGCATTTCGTCGTCTATTTCAATTTTGCATTTAAATCTATAATTTTATTTGTTCTTTCCTTCGTCCTTCCTTTCTTTTTCTTTCTATCTTTCATTTTGTATTTATAAATTTAAATGTATACTTTTCTCCTTTTTATTTGGTCTTTTTTCCTTTATTTTTTCTTTTTAATGTGTACTTTGCCTTTCTTATTCATTATTTCTTTCTTTATTTGTTCTTTCCTTCATTTTCTAATTCGTTTCTCTTTCTTTTTTTAATTTTCGCATTTAAACCTATGCTTTCTTCCTTTTCGTTTTTTTCTTTATTTCTTTCTTTATTTATTTATTTATTCATTTATTTATTTATTTTTGCATTTAAATCTGTATTTTCCCCCTTACTTGTCCTTTCATTAATTTTTGCTTTAAAATCTATATTGTCTTAACTATTTGTTATTTGCTTTTTTATTATTATTATTTGACAACCGGTATACAAACAATATTAATTGCTGACCATCAAATCCAGTATAGATATCTTGGTTCCATATATGGGATTGTACGTATGCGCACGCGCATTACTATTAGCAGCGCTAGTAGTAGTAGTACTAATATTAACTTTCTATTCATTTCTATTGGACGAATAATCGTTAATCATTATTAATTTTGACTAGTTAAAAATTATTAATGTTTTAATTAAGAAAATACCTGGAAAAGTATTGGGCATATGACATTTTCTTAAAATATTTTTCTTCAAAAAATCACGATGTAAGTATCCAGAAATTGATGAGACAGAGGGGGAAGACAAAACGAGAGTCTGGATGGAAAAATTCGAGCGTTGTATACAGATTTGAAACTGTATTGGCAACGAATGGTGGTGTGCGTAGTGAAAAAGCTGAATCTGCTATATATATATTCCCTAAAAAAGAAATTAACTGATAGTTGTTTCTGCGAATCTCGTAATTTCTCGAAAATAATACGCACCCATAAATATTATGCACCCCAACAAATGATCCGAAAATTAAGGAATATATCTATCCATGTGTATAATACGCATCAAGAAGTGTTGTCTCAAGATAGCCATGGATGGCGCTGAGGATGTCCTATTTTGACAAGAGAATAAAGAGGCCGAAGATCATTTTGAACAGGCCGAAGATAATATTGTAAATGACAATTTGTTTAATGACAATTTAGATATTGATTCTCTAATAGGAAGTGATGATGATTTAAATTAAAATTTCAATAAATTGTTAACTTGATATCCTCTTTTCTTTGAAATTGGCCTTTTTATAGATTTTTATTATTTTTTCGCCAAATAAAAAAATGGTGTAACTGATAAATTTATTGATAAAAAATGTTACAATTATTATTGTTGGATTTAAAATGAAAATTGGGATAATATCTTTCTTATTTTAGAACAACAAGTACGTATTTATTATTAAAAATCAATAACGAAAAAAATATATTTGTTTAAGCATATTAATAATACGCACCCCAACTATCACATGCAATTTACAGTAAAAAAAAATGCGAATTATTTTTTAGAAATTACGGTATGTATGTAAGGTTTTATTGCTTTGAGTTGTATATATTTCCAAGTACTAGCGAGTTTGGCAACCGGATGACTTTTAATTTCTTATCTTAAAAGATTAAACGTAAATAATTAGGTAGTTGGTTTCATTTAATTGAGACAGGGGGTATTTTTATCGAATTATTATTTTTTTTCTGTTTTGGCCTTTTCTTCTTTTTATTAATAATTTTTGGAATATCTGATCACCCCGTTGGTAACAAATATTTAGCTTTCCTATGTTCTCACTTTCAATTTCGAGTAAGAACGGGATACTTTCTCCCTCTCTCCTTCTCTCTCTCTCTCTCTCCCTCTCTCTCAAACACACACACACACACGTACACTCACAAACACATACATATGTATATATAAATACAACCATACATACACATACATACATATATATATACTGTATATATATATATATATATATATAAATAAATATACAACTGAATATAGAAGTCAACACTTAGAGGCGACAGTCTGTTTCATGCTAGTGCAAACGATTGCACTAGCATGAAACAGA
>OZ038505.1:35299133-35311633 GCA_964036315.1 Acanthosepion esculentum
TTAAAAATGCTACACTCATAAAAAAAAATAATTCACTCAGAAGGAAAATCCTAGAGAGTGCTGCCATTGAATATTACCCAAATATTAATCTACGCCCAGGCCTTTTCCCTATTTCACCTTTCTTAACATAATTACTACTCTCCCAAACAAACGTACACAACAATATCGTGAAATCAAAAGAAAATAGTTGAATCCGTCAACACAGCAATAATAACAATATCTCCACACGTGACAGTAATTGATGTAATTTTCAGTTAACAGTATGAAAATAGCGTTCTCTAAATTCTTCCAGGTGCTAATGACATTTTTTTTATGATTATTAGTTAATTAGTTTAAATAAATTCATTTCGTTTTTTGCCTTGAGAAAGTCCACATTGGACGAAACGCGTCGCCAACTATTACAGTTTTCCTACTGTCATATATATATATATATATATATATATATATATATATATATATATATATATATATTATTTTCTCTTTAGACTATATAATAAATGACTCGCGGCCTCTTACATTCCTGCTTGTTGAAATTCCGCCTCAGTTGTTCCAATCTTTAAGAACTCAGGTAAACCAAACCGTCCGTCCCTTCTGTATATTAGATTTTCTACCTCTTTTTGCTACACTACTCGTGGCCTTAATCAAAGCTGAATTAGTTAATAATCTTACAACGCAGGGCCTTCATTCAAACAATCTACATGACTTTCATTTCTTTAGGTTAACTGCTGATGTATTCATGATTATTGATGAAAGAGTCTATCAAGCTTTAGATAAGAACTGTCAGGCTCCGGCCGTTGCTTTGGACAATTCGAAAGCGCTCGACAGGGTTTGGCATGCTGGTCTTCACAAGTTTAAAAAGTTATGGTGTCTCCAGGCGATTTTTTCAGATGATTCAGTCTTTCTTATCAAATCGTGAAATGAAGGTTATCTCGAACGACCAATCTTCTAGATCTTTCCATACTAATGCAAGTGTCCCTCAGAGCTCTCTACATTGTTCTATTTTGTTTTTAATTTCCATTAATGACCTTGGTATCTATGCTGAAGACACAAGAATTTACTACTATCTGGATACTAAGTCTGATCAGTTCGATAAGATTAAACAAACGACCTTACAGTATGTTGTTAACTTTGTCAAAGAATGAATTCTTAATTTTAACGCCTCTAAAACCAAACTGTTTAGAAAGACGTTTCGGCCTTTCATCATTTTCACCTAATGTTAATTTCTAGTAGTGTTGCTCGCAGCGCCATCTCGGGTTAACATTCTCGGCTGAAATGATGTTGTAAATGCATATTGAATCAATTACTAGGTCAACTGCTAAGAAATTTATTTCACTGTGTCGTGCTAGACAATTTTTCTCTCCAGAATCTATCTTACATATCTGTTAGTGTACTATTCCTCCGTGATTAGAAAATTGCTGCCGCATATGGTCTAGTGTTCCTGCTGTATATTTAGACAGCCTTGATAAATCCAATGAGCAGCAATATTATTGATTCTGACCTGGCCTCTCGGCTTCAGTCACTTTCCTACCTCTGTAAAGTTTATTTCCTGTGCCTTTTCTATAAATATTTTTATGGTAATGTTTCGGACGAGTTTTTCGCTATGGTACCTAGACTTTATGAATTTAAGCGCAGTACTAGATTGGATAGTTTTGATCTTTTCTATAATTTAAACATTCTAAAATAACTATAACAGAGCGAAAAGATCGAAAATACTAGGGTTGACGCCTTCCTTGATGAATTTCATATTAATATGAAGAAACTGATTAGACAACAGGAAAAGATCAGCATAAAAAGTAGACAACATATGTCTATATTATTCAGTGAACCATGTTTGAATGAAGGCATGCTGCCGAAATACCTACACACACACACACACACACACACACACACACACACACACACATATATATATGTATGCATATAATGCCATGTCCTTTCAGTTCAGAGGCTATCATTTCAGAATCGACACTAGTTAGTTCATATATAATGCTAAACAAAAAGCTTATAATATCTACAATGAAAAAAAAGAAATTATAAACACAAAAAACCGGGACATTATATTACGTACAGAACTTCAGTGCTAATGAACTTGAGAGAAGTCTCATTACAAAGATATGAGAAACACTTGAAAAACAGTTAAACATTTAATCGATGTAAATCAGAGGCCTTGCTGCCGGATGTAGCTTATCGTCATGCCCAGGACTACAAATTTTAAGAAGATACTAACATTTAAGAACTTATATTAAGCAACACATTCAATTCATCTGCGTATGGCAAAACATTAAATATTTTCTTATGTATATATATATATATATATATATATATATATATATATATATATATATATATATATATATATATATATATATAGTGTAATAGAAGCAGCGTGTGGATATCCAGTCTATAACAGAGAAACCATATTAAATACATTAAATGTCACAGTAACGGACGGCAGCCAATGAAACTCAGCATGTGTGCTGGATCAATGTCCTGATGAACCAAAACGTTTTTCGGCAGTTTTCCTGGGCGTTTGTCTCGTTGATCTTTCGTAACTGTCTCAGAAAATTTGTCTCATACTCTCCATTGATGCTGTGACATTTTTCAATTAATACAACGTATTTTGTATCCTAAAAGATTACGCCTTCAACTTACCTGTAGATGAAACGACTTTGACATTCTTTGGACTAGATGAGGAGGGGGTGTTTTCCACTGCATGACTTGTCGCTTTGGCTCAGTGATAAAGCCGTCACTTATTCAAGGTTAGGATACGTTCAATGAAGCCAGCTGGATTTGCAGAAACAATGTCAGATTTACCCGTAATTTGGTTAGCTGATGTACTTTGGATCAGGTGTCAAAAAACGTGGCTACCCACCTAGCAGAAGGCTTCGTCGTAACAAGAACATTGTACAGACTATTCTCTACTCTCTCACGTCATTCTCTAATACCATTGGCTATTTAATTCTCTAATACCATTGGCTATTTAATTCTCTAATACCATTGGCTATTTAATTTATATTCAACCGTCTGTCAGGCATCACCATGTGGTGAAAACGATCGATATCTTCCTCGACGCTGGTCACCTTCAAGACTCCAAAATTTAAATTCCCACCTTTGTACTGTTGAAAAAGCTGGGATCTCATCCCCTAATGTGATCATGAATGTCTTTGAGGGCCAAACACTTTTTCTATAGATACTTGATAACACCACGATACCAAATTTTGTCCATTTCCAAGAGAAGTCGCTACTAGTGACTTTTGAAGTCTTCATTGAACAGTCAGATATCAGTTTATCTGGAAATAACCAATGTTATTATTAATAAAAAGAGATGAAATTAAGCCATGTACGACTTCACAGAGCTAGCATCAATCATTCAAAGTATCGGTATAAAGTTTTTAACCGACACAAACACACACCAACATATATATATATATATATATATATATATATTCGAAAATTATAACATAAATATGTTATGAAATCACTACAAAAATAGGCATTTTGTTTCAATAGTTCTGGTGCCTTGATTCAACACCATCACTTGATGAGACACCAGAAATGTTGAAATAAAATGTCTATTTTTGTAGTGATTTTATAACATATTTATGTTTTAATTTTCGAATAAATAATTATATCTGCTCTATTCTGTATTGAGCACTCTTTTAAGAATAGTATTTGTTGGTTATTGGAATTTATTCCGTATACACCAATCCTATACTTGGGTATATATATATATATATATATATATATATATATATATATATATATATATATATATATATATATATATATATATATATATATATATATAAATAAAGTAGGTGAAACGGAATCGATATCTTCACAAACTTAATAATATTAAAAAGACGATATAAAACGAATGTAAATACGCAAATTGATATTTCTGTTCCAAACAAATAAAAAACCGCTTTAAAACAACAGGGTTTGTGTTTAAATATGTGCGTCTATGAACAAAGAAAAGTCCTGTTTAGTGTGCAGCTGTAGATGAGTGCTTCCCATTAGAAATGTGACCCGACACAGCGTCGAAGTGAAAGTTCTTTTTTGAAAGCATGTATTTATAAAGCACCCGCCAGTTGCTGCTGCTATATAACTTCTCTACAGAAAATCGTCTTTGTCGTGGCCTCAGTTCCTAGTAGATTTATCATTATATAAAAATATGTAAACAAATGTCGTTTAAATGTATGCAAAATGAACCTGTATCTAGTACGACAAGTGAATATCTTTCTTAATAAAATATATATATTCCTATATAATATATGCGAACGTCAGTGTGTCACCCTTTTTCAATTAAAGGGACACAACACTCTAACATTCAATAGCTGATGTTACAGAAATGTTGGATTCCTATGTTTTCCATACTGCTATTGTTTTCAGCGATTTTTACGTGAATTTTGCGACGGATTTTTTGTACGATAGCAATTTTTATGACTTGGAAATAAATTTTGGGATAATCGAAATTAAATGCGAAATCCAGCAAAAATCACCCATGAAAAAATTGTTTGTACAGAAAGTATGGACATACACACGACTTTCAATTAAGTGTCAGGGGAAGAATTATCATTGTACCTTTAAAAGGTAAGCTTAAGTATCAATGCAATACTTAAATGCAGTGAACAATTTTGAGTTCTTCTGAAGTTTATGGTTGCGTATCGCATACGGCAACAATATGACTCGCAAAAAGATATCTCTACCAGCAGAGGACCAGTTTGCAATCAAAAGAACCAAGACTGCTGCGAGGAAAATAAAGACTTGTGAAAATGGGAACTCAGATCAAACTGCAGCCAGGAGAGCTTCCAGTGCTGAGAATATGCAAAGGCTTAGGGACTCTAAAACTCCATTAAATCAAGAGCCCTTCGCAGGAGCTAGCTTAAATGTTGCCCGATAGGATAGCTTTAAACTTTATTATATATTATTACTTTATTCATATATGTATATATATATATATATATATATATATATATATATATATATATATATATATTATTATTATTATTATTATTATTACTTTATATATATATATTATTACTTTATATATATATATATATATATATATATATATATATATATATATATATATATATATATATAATATATATATATATATATATATATATATATATATATATATATATGACTCTATTCTGTAGCGCAACAACGCACGCTTCTCAATTAACTGCCCAAAAGCTATTATAAAATTTTTCCTCTTCCTTCATATTCACCTGATATCTCTCTTACTGAGTATCAATTATTTAAGCATTTTGAGATTTACATACGCAATAAAAGATTCTGTAATAATGATGAAGTAATCGAAGCATTTGAATTTTTTATCACATCAAATGACTAACAATAGCACCAAGAATTTAAAGGTACATTGGAGAACATTCATGGTTCCTATTTCAGCTAAATAAATTACTTAATTAACATTTCAGAAACGTTTTATTCGTTTCATTTAAAGTGTGTTATTTTCTGTGTGACAACCTAATTAATTAGTTATTTAACATTTCAGAAACTTTTTATTCATTTCATTTAAAGTGTGTCATTTTATGTGTGACAAGCTAACAAATTAGTTATTTAACATTTCAGAAACGTTTTATTCATTTCATTTAAAGTGTGTCATTTTATGTGTGACAACCTAACAAATTAGTTATTTAACATTTCAGAAACTTTTTATTCATTTCATTTAAAGTGTGTCATTTTATGTGTGACAACCTAACAAATTAGTTATTTAACATTTCAGAAACTTTTTATTCATTTCATTTAAAGTGTGTCATTTTATGTGTGACAACCTAACAAATTAGTTATTTAACATTTCAGAAACGTTTTATTCATTTCATTTAAAGTGTGTCATTTTATGTGTGACAAGCTAACAAATTAGTTATTTAAAATTTTAGAAACTTTTTATTCATTTCATTTAAAGTGTGTCATTTTATGTGTGACAAGCTAACAAATTAGTTATTTAAAATTTTAGAAACTTTTTATTCATTTCATTTAAAGTGTGTCATTTTATGTGTGACAAGCTAAGAAGTTAATTATTTAACATTTCAGAAGCGTTTTAGTTCATTTCTATAAAATGCGTCATTTCGTGTTTGCGTGTGTGTATTTGCTTAAACATTTATTTGATGTGAAAATCTGATCTTTTTTCTCACTTGTTCTAACTTTCATACATGTATAAGCTTAAAATTACATGTAAAGTATTTCTAAAGCAACAAAATTATCCAAGTGTAGACAATTATAATTATACAGTGATTTATATAAACTCGTGTCGACGTTTTGGTTGTTACCGTAACCTGGTGTTGGTTGTTGAACTTTCCGGTCTTCTTCAGGTGTTTAACCTAACTATTAATCTTCTACAGTTTTCGAAACGTACCTGTATAAACAATCTCTGTATTCTAGCGTTTATATTGCGCTCATTACTGTAATCTCTATTTAATCTGTCTTTGCGACATTGCTTGCTTCTGGCGGAAAATTTAATAAACCCTTAACAAAGCAGTCAAATCTGTCTTGTAACTTCATTTGAAAGCATCAATCAATTGATTGAGAAACAAATGGTAATGCTCTTTCTTGCAAATCCTTAAAGCAACAGAGTAAAGGCCGAAATCATGGAGTACCCAGAGAAGATCAAAATATAGACTGATATGGATTGAAGGAAGGATGAGAGAAAAAAATATATTGCTACTTTTGAAAGATGATTTTATTTTACACTGCCGGGACCAGATATTGAACTCTTTGCTGTCTGATTTCTGGTTTAATACCCCCCAGGACTTGATTTAAAAATGGTTATTTTCTCAGCGTAGCTTAGATGTATCAAAAGGCCGGAAGTATGGCTCACCTAGTGAGGATTGAACACACTTCTCAGTTGCAACTGATCTAGCTAGACATGCTTGCTAACCATTGCTCCATACTGAGGCGCACAATGATTTGAAGTACAAGTATACACTACCCGACCCAGAGATTGAACTCACACCCACTATATGAACTAATTCACAAATCAACTAACTAGATCCTCGTAGTTACATTTCTTATGCGTGTAAGAGGAAAGTGAGTATGGATAATCTGACGCTCACATTATATATTGAATGCAAGTGGGGTAGAGGTCAACCTACATTACTATTGGGTTGGTGCAAAATTATCAGGCGTTTTTAAACAATATCTATTAATAAAAACTATATTGAAGTTAAGTGGGGTAGAGGAAATCATTGGGCAACCTACATTACTATTGGGTTGGTGCATAATTATCAGGCGTTTTTAAACAATTATTAACAAAAACTATATTGAATTTAAGTGGGGTAGAGGAAATCATTGGGCAACCTACATTACTATTGGGTTGGTGCAGAATTATCAGGCGTTTTTAAACAATAGCTATTAACAAAAACTATATTGAAGTTGTGGGGTAGAGGAAATCATCGGGAAACCTACATTACTATTGGCTTTGTGCATAATTATCAGGCGTTATAAAAACAATATCTATAAACAAAAACTATATTGAATTTAAGTGGGGTAGAGGAAATCATCGGGCAACCTACATTACTATTGGGTTGGTGCATAATTATCAGGCGTTTTTAAACAATATCTATTAACAAAAACTATATTGAATTTAAGTGGGGTAGAGGAAATCATCGGGCAACCTACATTACTATTGGGTTGGTGCATAATTATCAGGCGTTTTAAAAACAATATCTATTAACAAAAACTATATTGAATTTAAGTGGGGTAGAGGAAATCATCGGGCAACCTACATAACTATTGGGTTGGTGCATAATTATCAGGCGTTTTAAAAACAATATCTATTAACAAAAACTATATTGAATTTAAGTGGGGTAGAGGAAATCATCGGACAACCTACATTACTATTGGGTTGGTGCATAATTATCAGGCGTTTTAAAAACAATATCTATTAACAAAAACTATATTGAATTTGTGGGGTAGAGGAAATCATCGGGCAACCTACATTACTATTGGGTTGGTGCATAATTATCAGGCGTTTTTAAACAATATCTATTAACAAAAACTATATTGAATTTAAGTGGGGTAGAGGAAATCATCGGGCAACCTACATTACTATTGGGTTGGTGCATAATTATCAGGCGTTTTTAAACAATATCTATTAACAAAAACTATATTGAAGTTAAGTGGGGTAGAGGAAATCATCGGGCAACCTGCATTACTATTGGGTTGGTGCAGAATTATCAGGCACCTGATAACTATGCACCGATGCAATAGCTTGTTCAAATGGAAGACAAAATGAGGAGGGATGTGATAGTACAGGGACAAACATTTCTTTATAAAAAAAGGATGTTTTGGAGAGCCATGATCTGAATGAATGCAGCACATGACAAGGATGATTGCCTGGAAGTTGATTTCTGTTTTCTCTAATCAGTTAGTTTTTTCCTATATACACGTCTCAAAGGTTCAGTTACTGCATGGCGTCCTTGTCCGATTTTAATCAGAGTATCATCAAACTTGCATTTTTTTTTAAAATCTCGTTTTATTTTCAGGGCTTATGATAGATCTCCATCTCAGAGAACGATCCTCCTGAAATAAGATCCGTATGTTTCCATAGGGTTTCATGTCTTCTAGCTCGGACCGATTTCTATAAATCTTGATATAGACTTCCTCACATCTGCCATATTGATTACAGAATAATCTGGCTGTAATATGGAAATTTATATGCACTCAGGGATATCGCGGATATCATATGTTGCTTCTTTGTGGGTCGACTGGTTTCAAAACAGTGATATTTTCTCTCTTTCTCTTTCACTCTTTATCTATCTATCTATCTATCTGTATATATATATATATATATATATATATATATATATATATATATATATATATATATATATATATATATATATATAACACTCACTCACTACTGCCGGTTGCCAAATAAACATCTCTCGGATTTAAATTTTTGGGATGTTTTTCCAACACCTTGTAGCTTGTTATGACCCCCAGTTATCAATATTTCTCTACGAAATTATGGAATAAATTCCTTGTGAGTTCCACGTCTGTAGCTTATTCATGGAAGTTCGTCTATTGCATCTTTAAATAATATAGTTGAAGAAATTTAAATAAATATTACAATATATGTCTGAATGCAAGTCATTATTTAAAGAAGGTGAAATAAAAATATTCAGAGCTGAAAAAAAGTTTTTTTTTAACAGTTTCACTGAGAATGCCGTTAAACACATGGGATCATCTTCCAGCTTCCCTTTCTTTCGTTTTCTCACTAAAACTTAACAAATTCTTTTATCTTCCGTCTTTTCTCGCAATTATAACAGAATAGTTCATTAATCATCTGTGGTAACAGAACAGTGAAATCCGCGGGCTAACTTACTCATAACTAAATAATTAAATAATTCACTAATAACGGTCGAAGAGGGCATTGATATTAGTGAAATAAATAAAACATTACAGATTGAACGAATACATCGGAGAAGACTTCGATGATGAAAGAAGACCACCGGCAATAAACAGAAACATCGAAGGACCAGATACATTAAAATCTGGATTGATCTACTGGAAGATTTAGGTACATCTAATGTCATAGCGCAGCCTAAGAAGCCAGATCCAAACGAATGAGAACTCTATAGGACAATCAAACTAATGAAAAACATATCCGAATTCTGCTGAATAGAATGTGAAGGAAAATAAGACGCGAAATAGGATAAGAACAGTGTGGTTTCGTTAAAGACAAGAATTGAACAGAAATAAAGTAGCAGACCCACACGGAATTGTAATAGAGATGCTGGCAATATTGGCTGATTTAGGCATTGACAAAATTAGAGATCTAATAAATAAAATATATTACATGGTGATATACCAGAAACCGGAGTCATATGCATTCGGCATTTACAAGATTACAGACTTTTAATATGAAATATACAACAGTGGGGATATACCAGAAGACGTAAGTAAATCCATTTCATATCGCTCCCTAAGGTGAAAACGAATGAGAACTATATTGGACTATCACCCAAATGAGCCACATAAAAAAATCTTATCATCTGAATTCTACTTAAAAGAATGTGTAGCAAATTTAGATGCGAAAGAAAACAGGGACAATTTCGTTAAAGACGCTGAAACAAGGAATGTTATTGATATCAGAAAAAGAATACAAAAAAGTGTATAGCTATGATTTATAGATTATACATATATACACCGTGCTTTTGTATATATTAAGTTGTTGCAAAAGTTTAATAGCATTTTTGCAATCCGCTAAGCAAAGACAGAATATTATGCAGACCCGACCTAGTGACAGATAATATCAAGTCTGGAGAACTGATTATATATATATATATATATATATATATATATATATATATATATATATATATATATATATATATATATATATATATATATATATATATATATATATATTGCGTCGTATTTGCAATGTCAGGATGGTTATTACCATGGATCAAAATCAATTGTTGGCTTCCAAAAAGAAATAAAAAAGGCAGTTCAAACAAACCAATGACAATGTAAATATGTGTGGTAATGTTTTCGCTTTCTTGGTTCTATCATTTTGTACTAAAATATTCCATTTTTAACTCTTACAGAAAAAGGTAGCCGTTTCCTTTCCATAGTATCAGTCACACAAATCAATTACCCGGTGTAGAATTCCGCAGAGATGTTTCTCTAGATTTTAAAATTTTGCAATGAAAAATTAATTTTGGAACCCTATTAGAAAAAAGGACTTTTCAGTTTCAACATATTCTTCAAACAAGACATTTTTCCACTCTAGAATTGTGCAGTTAGGGTGTGACTAATTTCTGCTATTTCATCATAAATAATTCCCTTATGAACCCAATTAGAAAAAAAGTATTTTTCTGTTCCAGTCTGTCCTTCAAAGACGCCAAATGCTCACTGTAGAGATTTTCAATGTCTTCATGCATCAGGATTTTATAATAAAATATTTACGATACAGAAAATATCAAGTTAAGAGCTTAAATATTATTCTGGATTTAAGGCAGATTTTTTCGTTTCGGGATGTTCGCAATAAATCCATTTTTCATCGCAAGTGAGCATACTGTAAAAATAATTGTTAAAATTCGAAGTTGAAAAAAACTCAAGCTTCAAATCTGATCGATATTCGTTTTTAAAAACTGATTTTCCAAGATTCAAAATGTTTCCTTAGAATTATCTCACTGCACAATAAATTGAATAAAAGAAAAGGATACTACTGAGATTTCGCTAACATGGCAGTGCTAACCTAAACGTAAGCAACTACATGTATATTCCTAGGTAGAGTGATGGATATACATTGATGGAAATGAACTTAGTAATGTTAATATCAAATCAATATCAAATATACACACAAACACACAAATATATATATATATATATATATATATATATATATATATATATATATATATATATATATATATATAGGTAACTATACTCGTTTGGAAAACCTTCGAATTCTTGATTTGCCAATGATCAAATCAATCTCGAAGGAAAAAAAGGTTTTAAAAAAAGAAAGAGCTAGGAACATGAAAGTCTGTCGAAAATAATTGCACAGATACAGATTCGAAGCCGAAAGAAAAAAAACCGATACGAGTAAACAAGTAACTAAAGTTAATTCAAATCTCGGACGATAAGATAGACCTGATTAGACACTGACGAAAAACATTACTATTCCATAATAATGTACTATGGATAAAAAAAGACGACGTAAATAGTTTTGACAATCCCATGGGAGCATATGATGGAGCAGAGGTGTGCGAGTTAGGAGGGTGCCTGCTGCTCTATAGGCTTAACGACCACATAGATTTTAATGACGATGGGTTGTACCGCGACGAGGGATTAATCATAGTGGATAAAAGTAACCCCAAAAAATGCGACACCATCCGAAAAAACTACACTGTTTTTGTTTTTTTAATTCGGATTCAATCTTGAAATTGAAACCAATCTGAAAATTACCAATTATTTAGAGATCACGTTAGACTTACAAAATGGTACTATATCCCCGTATAAGAAAGAGAACCAGGACCTCCAATATTTAAATGTAAAATCTAATCACCCAGCAGATATCATAAGACATATTCCAAAAAGTATTAGCCATAGGCTTTCAACCAATTCATCGGCTAAAGGCATTTTTGATGCCAATAAAATAATTTACGAGGAAGCTTTATCTAAGAGTGGACACAAAGATAAATTGGCATATATTAACATAAATATTAACACTGAAACTTAGAATAAACGTACAAATAGGCATAGAAATATTTTGTGGTTTAACTCTCCATTTAACCTAGCTGTAAGAACGAAAATTGGCAAAATATTTTTTAACTTATTAGAACAAAATTTCCCCAAGAATACTAAGTTGCGTAAAATATTCAATAAAAACAATGTAAAACTTAGTAACTGCTGTATGCCTAATGTAGAGACCTTGATTAGTGGATTTAATAAGAAAAAAACTAGCGACAATCCACGCATTAGTTCTTCCGGTTGCAATTGTAGAAAAAAAATACCTG
>OZ038505.1:35316633-35346633 GCA_964036315.1 Acanthosepion esculentum
TTCTTTACTTTTTCGTTTGTCCTTCTTTCTTTTTCTTACTTTCTTCAGTTGGCTGTCTTGTTTATACTATCTGTTTCTTCTTTTTCATCGTTTTCTTCTTCTTCAGTATATTTTATCTTTTCCTTTTGTTCTGCATCTTGTTCTTCTCTTTGGAAACTTCTTATATCTTCTTTCTTTCTCCTCTACTTTATTATTTTCTTTTTCACTTCTTATTCGCTTTACTATTTCGTTATTCTTCTCCTCCTCTTTTTCTTCATTCTTTTCTTTTTTCTTTTCTTAATCTTCTTCTTCTTCATCTTCTTTGTTCACAATTTTTCATTATTTTTCCTTTCCTAATTGTTTTTTTCTTTTTTTTTCACATTCTGTCTTCTGCTTTTTTCATCTTTTTTCTTTTCTCCATAATTTCTTTTTCTTCTTTTCTTTCTTTCCTCTTTTTTCTTACGCTTTCTTTTCTCTTCTTTTCCTTCTTTTTCCACTTCTATTTCCGGTTCTACTTCTTACTATTTTTTTTCCTTTTCTTCTTCCTTTTTTTTATTTTAATCTTCTTCCCTTTTATGTCTCTTTTTCACCATTACTCATTATATCAGATTTTTCTTTTTTTCTCTTCCCTCTTTTTTTTCTTATTTCTTTTCTTTTTCTACTTCCTTTTTTTTATTTTAATCTTCTTCCCTTTTATGTCTCTTTTTCACCATTACTCATTATATCAGATTTTTCTTTTTTTCTCTTCCCTCTTTTTTTTCTTATTTCTTTTCTTTTTCTACTTCCTTTTTTTTATTTTAATCTTCTTCCCTTTTATGTCTCTTTTTCACCATTACTCATTATATCAGATTTTTCTTTTTTTCTCTTCCCTCTTTTTTTTCTTATTTCTTTTCTTTTTCTTTTCTTTATTCTTACATTTTATTTCATTCCATGCATAATGCTATCTCTACACCTTCCACTTGAATTTCTCATTCTTGTCCGATTTCTTTTTCTTACGTACATTTTTTCGCCTCTTAATATTTATCCACCTCCTCGAAACGCAATATCTATAGCTTACAGTATTCCTTTATCAGGTTTATATTTCTTTCCTGTGTTGTCTTCATTTTTTATCGATTGCCTCGAAATAAGGCATCATCAACTACTGGAAAATATTACCACCGAATTTTCGTCTGTTCGATCGGATAAAACTCTTCCAAAGCATTTTAACTATAACATCCGGGGAGATCCCATCTGAACAAAAGTGACAGAGAGCTTTCTTTCCGTTGAACTAATCTCGCAGACTCTTAATTTTAAGTTTTTTTGTTTGTGGATAATAAATTTCATTTGCTTTGTACCAATACTTTTTTTTAATTTTAATTATCCCAACCAAAGCGATAATGTCACTAAGACGCAAGGGGGTGAAATATACTGAAAAGACTTCAAAAGGAACCGGAAAACCAATGCTAAACAGGAAACAAGGAATAAATATCTACTACAGTCTAAAAGATGACGGAAGCAGACGAGGGTGGGCTGAAAAATTCATAGGATAACTATGAAGGAGTGATTCTAGGACTGTGAAATATTGCATGCATTAATTTCAACTCTTCTTATTAATAACTGCATTGTTTCTTTCTAGGTTAACTGATATTTGATTGTTTGAAGAAGATTTCAAATGTAGTAGTAGTAGTAGTAGTAGTTTGCCTTGAAAATGATCAGAATGTGACATCAAGTACCTACAGAAAAAGGGTTTAGCCCTCAACGACGTTCATGCAAAACATAATTGCTACATTAGGGGATGAGGCTACAGCTTTAACAGCAGTGTTAAGGTGGGCAGCTCAATATAGTGGGAACGAGAGAATTAAAAATCACGTCCTGCAACTGCTACCACTGAGGAAAATATTGACCATGTTCCCCACATGTTAATGGATTCCAAACAATTGGCTATTAATCAAATGCTATTAGTATATGTCCTTCGATACTTGAGAAAAGGTTTGTAGGATTGAAGGCTTTATGGGGTCATCACCCACAATGCCGCGTAGACGCTTATAAAATCTTTCAAAAGTGACAAGTGAGGACTTGGCACCTCTGGTAGGCATATTCCATTTTTCGTCTGAGGCATTCTGGTCAAACTAGCAAGGCATATCATAGTTTTTGATTGTTAGATGAGTTCGTTAGTTTCACACTTTTTTTAAAATTCTAATATTCATCAACAATTTTAATGATTAACTAAATAATATATTCTTTTTCCTTGTTCATGACTTCTTGGCAAGCTTCCACTAGCATGGCAAGCCATGATTGTAGAAATCAACGGGTCTTGACTCGAAAAATTAATCGAGGCATGTTTTCAACTCAACGTAACACCTCGCAGACTGTTGGAATTCAACCGAAAATGGTTATAATCTGAAAGCACTAAATCAAATGAATCCACTGGTTGCCACAGAACTTCCTGAAAAAGCACTTGAATCGAATTTGGGGTCAAATTATTGTCGTGTATGCAAATGTTAAAAAAAAAGAACGAATTTATATATAAAGCATTTATGCGGGGTTAGGCGTGATAAAATCCTTCCCTCGCTACAAAATCTTCGCCACCGAAGAAACGATGTGAGCTCGGAAGAGAGACGTTCCTTTGCCCCAACTGTTCAGATATTCACAGCTAATACGCACCATGTTTACTTACTCCATTACTATGTCTATTGTAATTGTTCTAACGAGCTAAATTCATTAGTTCCACCAGTTCAGACCTACTATTTACTATTTCTAAAACTAATATTCTGGTGAGCTACATACCAGTTCCACCAGTTCAGACTTTCACAAATAAGGCCCACCATCTTTGATTACTCTATTACTATTTCTCTGGCAAATGTTCTTACGAACTACATTCATCAGTTCCTCCAGTTCAGACCTTCGCAACTAAGACCCAACGCGCCACATACATAGCGTCGACTCATCCATATCCCCTTCATATTCCATTAGTGAAGAAGAAGGTCAACTTTGTTTTTCCCAGCTTTTGTAATTTTGTGAAAGAGACTCCTAGGTGAAGGTCCCTCTATCTGTACGATCTTACATTTTTTTTGTTCAAACTCAATCGTTGTATATCCTACCTCTTCTTATATTCTGAGCTTCTTACAGTGTATACTCATGTATAAGACTATTTTCTATATAGTTTAACCTCTACATTTTTTGGTGCGAAACCTGACTTTTTTTTATACAGCAGGTGCATAATGCGAACGCAGCCTCCGAACAATACAAGTTGGACTTCCGTAGTCAAATACTGCAAAACTTGTCA
Source organism: Acanthosepion esculentum (assembly GCA_964036315.1). Classification (NCBI taxonomy): domain Eukaryota; kingdom Metazoa; phylum Mollusca; class Cephalopoda; order Sepiida; family Sepiidae; genus Acanthosepion; species Acanthosepion esculentum. The sequence continues at coordinate 35,319,878 of OZ038505.1, forward strand.
ACAACCTGGACATATTTTATCGCAAATATATAGTGTTCTTTAATTGTTAAGGGTAGTAAAAGCTACTGTAAGAATGTTGAAATACCAGTTAGCTGATTGTCAGCAAAATTGTATGAAATTTAAGGCTCGCCAGAAAGAAATTACTTGTGTATAGAGCAAATGATCACAGAAAATCCACGATTTTAACCTCTTCAAAAAATTACCTGTGTACATGGTGTTTTACAATTGGAGATCTTCCCTGTTGAATATATTCTCTTTCTCTTTTTAGATTATTGATAGGAAATAGTTAACATTTGGATATATTCAACCAAATATAGTGTTATCATGCTTTTGACAATGGAGCAGAAAATATTTTGTGTGAAGACATATTATGAAACTAAGTCTTTCAAGACTGTTCACGCAAGATATAGAAGGAAGTTCAATTTCAACACATTTCCAAACAGGAGTTGGCCAAAAAATTTGTGGCTCAAGGCCCTTGTGTAGATCGTAGGGCAACGGGTTCCCAACCAGGAGGAATGTGCACACGGTATCAACAACTTTGCATGCCGCATTCAACAGTGTCTTCAACTGAACAGTGGACATCTGAAACATATACTCTAAGGCTCGTCTTGACTTTTTTGTTAATGTTTGAGACATTTGTTATCCTTTTCCCTTCCAATAATTGTCAATTCCATTACTCTATCATTTGTGGTCCTTGATTTGTGTCCGTTCATTTTCTTTCAAAAATTGTGAATCACCCTATATTGTGAGCCCCCTATTTTTGGCGCAAAAGCGATAATAATAATTCGTAATATGCACGAGTATATACGGTAATTCCTTTTCTTACGCGGATGTGCAGGTGGTGTCATGAATACTGATTCGGATTGAGAAATATAAGAGTTAATTTCGATTTCCAGACAAGTTGGTTACGTTCACATACACGCAAATATTTGTCGAAAGATATGGATTTATATTCTCCTTCAGGTATGAGTTAAATAGTAGAACTTTTTCTGGAAAAATCATTGTTATTCTCAAAAGAAATCATTATTCCTACAATCCAAATCCTGTTCCGGCTTTAAATAACCCACGACATTGTTGATGAACCAGAAAATATAAATCAACATCTTATGTACGCAGAACAACCTTTTGCGTCTCGTATTTTGTGGAAAATAGTATAAAAATGTAATTATTTGACCATCTCTTTATACTTTCTGTGGTTAGCAAAATGTATTCTTGAGACATCAGCTTTTTGTTCAGTCTGAAAACCTCATTTGTATTGGTTGATCTGCTTGCATTTTAAAGTTCTGCAGAAGTTTCTTTTTCTAAATACACTATAATGGTTTCTTTGTGCATGCACAAATGGCGTACAAAATCATATCCCCGTGTGTTGCGTATTCTTGTTATGTTAAGGGTTTGTCTTATTCGTTGTCGTAGTTGTGATAGAATCAGCAGGAGCAGACATAACTAGGTATATCGGAGGGGAATAAATTTAGTGTTTTCTTTTCTTTGGTTTTGTTTTTTCTTGTCTTTGTTGTTGATGCATCGTTCGTTTCTGGATATTCTCAAACGTCACTTATTGCGTAGCGTCTGTAAGACAAAAAAACATTTAGAAAAAACGCATAAGTTGGTTCGAGTTTTGGTAAAAGAGTGATTTATCATAATTATATCCAAACATTTTCTGGAATGACAAGCCTTCTGCGACTGAGAGAGACCAGCTGAAATAATCTAAGCGAATTTTCTGAAAATTTATTCGAGGTAAAATTGGCTTTCTGCTAGAATAAAAACAAAACCTCGACTCTTATGAGTTTGATGTGACATTATTTATATCCTAGTCTTATTAATCTCTTCTTATTATTATTCTTATTCTTCTTATTATTATTCCTCTTCTTGTTCTTCTATTTCCTCTTCTCCTCCTCCTCAATATTATTATTATTATTATTATTATTATTATTATTATTATTATTATTATTATTATTATTATTATTATTATTATTATGTTTCTTCTTCGTCTGTTTCTTCTCTTTCTTCTTCTTCTTCTCATTATTTTTCTTTTCGTCTGTTTCTTGTTCTTCTTCCCCCTTCTTCTTCTTATTATTATTATCATTATTATTATTATTATTATTATTCCTCTTCTTGTTCTTCTATTTCTTCTTCTTCTCCTCCTCCTCCTCCTCCTCAATATTATTATTGTTATTATTATTATTATTATTATTATGTTTCTTCTTCGTCTGTTTCTTCTCCTTCTTATTTTTCTTTTCGTCTGTTTCTTGTTTTTCTTCCTCCTCCTCCTCCTCCTCCTCCTTCTTATTATTATTATTACGCTTTTTCCTTTGTTTGTTCTTCTTCTTCTTCTTTACTACTAATACTACTACTATTCCCTACTTTTCCAACTTCTTCTCCCTCCGCTACTACAATTTCTTTCTGTTTTGATATATTTTTCATGTTATTTTTCTTTCCTTTTGTTTCTTCCTTTCTTGCTACTTTTAATTCGTTATTTTTCTTTTATTTCTCCATTTGTTTCCTTCTTTTCATTTTATTACCTTTTCTTCTTTTTTCCTTACCCGTTTTTCTTCTTCTTTTTCTCTAATTTCCACCAGCTTATATCCACGTTTCACTGTTTCCTTCTGTTTGCTTGTAAAGAAAAAATATTTTCGACAAAAATAACGAATAATCTTTTATTTTCACAAAATAAAAAAACATATTTTCGCAGATATGAATTTACATGTTGTTTATTCATTTAAAGCTTTTCTTCTTCTACGTGCCGTGTCTTTTCTAATAATGGCGCTCCACTTCTTCCTCTCTGTTGTGGGCCTTATTAAATTTGTTTTCTGTTATCTTTCCAATTTGTTATTTTTGCCAACCATTCTGCTGGCATTCACTATGTCCTGTGAGTGTTAGGTTTTCTGAGCTGTATTTCTTCATTATCTGCCTGAGAAAATTCAACTGTCTTTTTTCTGGTTTTAAGTATAAGTTATTTTTTCAGCCTTTTCGTTAATTCTTCTTCGTTGCTCACATATGATATTCTCAGCATCTTTCTGTAGATCCATATTTCTCTTGTCTCAAATCCAACTCGTAGTTCGCATTTCCGACCCTTCTATCTGATACCAACAATATATTCTGTCTTCTTACAATTGATATTTCGAGCCCTGTGTACAATGATAAGCTACACCCGGTAGCATTGATTCTGATTATGACATTGAAGTTTTTAAGGAGTTTCAAACCACCTTTTAATAGCTGTTGTTCCCAGGCTGGTAGCACCCAGCTATGGGCGAATACTGAACTCCCCCAAACAAAAACACTTTGAAAGTACCAAAATACATTTTTATATAAAAAAATTAAAACAATATATTTATAGCAAAATTACTCACAATACATTTTTATCTGTAGTTGAAGGCATACAACTGTGATCCAAATATTGAAATTTCGGCATCACATAACCCATAGGGGTTGATATGCTACTAAATAAAATCAACCAACCAAACAACCAACATGAAAAATCTCTTTCCTGACACTAATCCATATAAAATACTGAAATTGTATTCCAAAGTATGAATTCAGTTAAACTACAACAAAACATACATATCACCTCTTAGTAATTATTCCCTCACAATCATGTATTTTTTAAGCATTTCACCCCAAGCAAGGCGAGAATGCCAGTAGCACGTAAGGGGTTACAGAGAGTGAAAGTAAGTGTAAAGATGGGTGTTTGAGGAAATGATAGACAGAAGGACCGGTATCAAGATCAAGGCATCAGAAGATGTCGATTGACATTACATTTGAATATTTGAAGATTATAGCTATCAGGGAAGCAAGTAAGAGGAAGCGAGTTCCACTGTCGGGAAGTGCGAGATAAGAAGCTCTTGTAGTAGGAGAGGCAGCTACGTTTAACAGTTTCGACAGTGAAAGGGTGTGACCTAAGTTCCAACCTAGTAACACTTTTAAATTCGTGCAGTTGGGACACCAGTGAAAACAGAGCGTCAGAGCAGCTTCAATGAAAATATATGTAGAAAAGACAGAGGGAAGCCACATAATATATGTGAGAAAGTGACTGGAATCGAGATGTCAGGTCAGGACCTATCACATTGCATATCAGTCTTTGGATTTTGTGGAGAACCTCGAGAAGAACAGCGGGGTCTCCAGACTATATATATATATATATATATATATATATATATATATATATATATATATATATATATATATATATATGCGCAAAAGCTGAGTATCTTCTACCATGTCTTCAATTGTGAAAGTAGTATAAAATATATCATATTTTTATTAATTCAAAGCTCAAAAAAAAATAAAAATTCCGGCATAAAATAACCCCTTGATTTGTCGCTAAACGAAATCAACCAAACAACCAACAATTGATGTTTACCCTTTCATTCTCTTTTTCCTTCACCACCTTCTGTAGTATTTCCTATATTTTCCTTTCTGTGTCTGTTGTCAAAAGTACCATCTGTGTCCTATATTGTTATGGTTGTGGCCACTAGTAATGAATCCTGGTAGGATTTCTAAATCTCTCAGGATAGCCTCACTGTAAAGGTTGAATAAATTTAGTGAAAATGTACGTCCTTGTCTTATCTTTTTTCTATTTATTGAATCCATTTTCTTTTGTATTCCTATCTGTACCCAGTGGCCGTTTGTTGCGGGAAAAAGATCCCTCTCTTTACTTCAGTTTTTATTTTTTACCGGAAGTAGGCTTTAGAATAGATTGGCCGAAATAAGAGTTTACCTGATAAAACAATATCTCGTCATGAAATAATGAAATAATTACTGAAGAAAAATTGCAGACACCGTTTCGGTTTCTCCATCCAGAAGCCAGAATCAGTGAGCTTAATTTAAATTCCAGTTTAGCCCGGAAATTTGCGAACGCCATTTTTCCTTTACTAATATTTCTCCAATATAATGTCTAAGAACCACTCAAGGTAGATTTGGTTTTGTTTGGTTTGGTTTGGTTTACGGCATATCAACCTCAATGGGTTATTTAATGCCGACAATTTTTATTGCTAGTAATATTTTGTTTTTCAAAAAATGTATTGCTGGTAATATTTTTTTCAAGAAATCTATTGCTGGTAATATTTTTTTCAAAAGTGTATTGCACGTAATAATGTTTAACTGGTGATAATTGTTTTTTACAAAAAATTATTTCTGGTATTAAAACCTATTTTTTCACTATCATGGTGTTTTGGCTTGGTTTACGGCATATCAACCTCAATGGGTTATTTAATCCCGACAACGTTTTTTTCTTTATTGCTGGTAATATTTTTAATCAAAAATGTATTGCTGGTAATAATGTATTGCTGGTAATAATTTCTCCACAAAGTATTTCTGGTATTAACGCCTATTTTTACACTTTCATAGTGTTTTGACCCCATTTTGGGGGTTAACTATTTGCTCATAGCTGCGACCCTAAGAGGTGCTACGACCCCGGGTCAGAATGAACGTGGGAACATCAGCAATTAAGAGGTGGTTCCACGCTTGTCAAAACCTCCTGTTCAGAGGCCTTGCTGTTGGCTGTAGTTTAGCGTCATACCCAGGACGGCTCAAGTTAGATAACCACTAAATGAGGAACGTCATATGAACATCATAAGTGTAGAAATCCCTAAGTGAATATGAGGATAGATAACGATTGACCCTAGACTTGAAGAGGCTAAGTTTATACGGATCGGGAAGAATCAGCTTTGAAGCCTTTTCTACAAAGTAGCGTTTATTGAGATGTTACAATTTTTGTGTACCCTTATGTAACTAGTGAGCCAACCCAAATGACTTGACTCACTTTATAGTTCCCAATAGAAGGTTAACCAGTCAGGAGACGTAAAATATTCAATCCGTCGTGTATAAAGGCAGCCATTTTGTTTACACTCTGCGAATATCCAGTGCCAACTTCTCAGGCGAAAGAACAGAAGGAAGAACTACTGAACTACGCTCTGCTACTTTATCAGGATATCCACTGCTAACTACGCTTCTCTACTCTCTTCGAATATTCACTGCCAACCTCTGAATTCTATACTCAAAGACAACCATCATCATGAACAACAGAAGAAACTTTCTGACTAATAGAATACGTAGAGAATGAGCGTGATTCAAACATGTGTATGTAGCAAGTTGCCAATCCATGTCTTCCTCTGCCCGACTGTGTGTTAAATAACCGAGTACACTGAGGTCTCTAGCTTTTCAGTTTAACAGCTAATTTTAAACAATGGCGAAGGCAACGACAAACTACCATACAAAAAGCTATTAAATGATTTTCTCTATATTAGGGAAAATATCTTTCTAATTTCAGACTTTTGGCAGAGCTGTTTCTTTGGACACGGGAGCAACTATAAGACAACATAATCTCGAGCTTTTAATAACAAAATTAATGATCCGGCAACAAATTAAGGAAAACAACGAAACAAATAGCTAGAGAACTTTGAATCTCCAGGATAAATCTATTGCTAACGTTTGACCCCAAGTATGGCAACAAGAATTTACTAGCAGAACGAAAATCCAACTTTCAACATTTTTTTTCTGTTCTTGAAAATGGCTAACAACAGATTTGGAAACGATTCACGAAAACAACTTAGGTTTTCTTTTTCTGTTACCGTGTTTGTATATTTGGGGTCGTGGAACTCATCATTCCGAGCAGGTATTCACTCAATATTAGTGTTTCCCAACATGGGTTTTAGCGCCCCCATGTTATGTTGAAAGGGGACGCTGGGAGTTTTTATTTCATTTGGGAGGGTGAACTTATTCAGGGGGACAGTGGAGATTTTTCATTTTTTTTTTTCAAATTTTCAAAGATTATTCAATATTGGCTACGAAAAGAAGTTTCTGAACGGTATCTAAAGCTGTGAGAAGCTGTCAAACATTTCTTCATTGCTTTTCCAACTTCCGGTATGGCTGAATGTGGTTTCAACGCAGTCACACAGCTTCTAACTAAACAAGAAACCACCTGCGAATTACAAACCGAGGAGATCTACAATTACTTCTAAGCAGCATGGAACCTAGAGTAAGAGCATTAGCCAGTAAGTCAATCATAGCATTGAAAACATTGAGATAAGCTATGAAATAAAAGGTAATTTAGCATTTTAATTATTGGCAGTTATAACAGAAATGAAATCTGTTATGTTTTGCATGTCTCTCTGAGGAGTAGTTGTCGTAGTACAGTTGTCCGTGTCCTGAATAGCAACCGGGTTTCCTAGGCAGAGCCACTCTATGTTCGCCAGTTGTTCTCTATTTATACTTGTCTATCTAATTTGCATAGGATTTTACAGGAAACAATTGATTTACTTGACACTCCCCACTGAGTCAGATTGTGACACAAGGTCATGTTTTAATGTGGGAACCAGAGAGTCCTCACTTGGACCGCTGGTCATAGCTTGACCAAGCTAGTCAAAGGTGATCTAGCTGGTCATAGCTGGTCAGATCCGGTCCAAACTAGTCATAGCTGCGATAATACCAGCGCAGGGAAGGATCCCTGTAACCGTTAAATATCAGAATGTGCATACCAAGAGTGCAGCGTACATACTCAATACTACTAAAAAAAAACACAAAACAATATTGAAATTATTTTTGAATTAATGCTTAAGTGTTATCTTGCTGTGAAAGATGAATACAGTATAATATTCAAAATTTAATTTGATAGGGGAGTAAAGACAAAAAGTTTCTGTCCAAAAGGAGCGCTGATTGAAAAAAAAGTTTGGGAAATCACCGATCGAGAGGAATCAAAACTGATCTTAAAACTTCGATACATTGTAAACATATCCGAACACAGATAACACTATGAAAATAAATTCAAACAGAAAATTCAGAGTGGAGCCCTCAAAGCGATTGACTGTCAACAGACACCCTTCGGAAACTTCTGTAGCCAGGTCGGCCACAAATGTAATTGTGATTTTCAAAGCGTAGCTTGGATGTGGCTTGAAAGTATGGCGCACACAATGAGAATCGAACTCACTATTTAGACGTAACTGATCTAGTGAGACAAGCTTTCTAACCATTATACACACCACGTTGAAATGCACTCGGCCACAAATGTAATGCCCTGTACACCATTGCATCGTCGTCGATACTGCCGAGACGGGGTTATTGTTGTCTGAGCAGGGTGCGACCTTCTTATCTCATCGCCTAGGCCTGCACCCAGGGCAGATCACTGCAGTTTCACCATCCGATGAGACGAAAAGTGGACTGAATTTTGAATTTGATCAAACCATTAGCTACCATTATCTCGTGAAAGTACCAGTTATGAGCCCAACCATGGGCAAATAATGAATACCTAAATAAATATCAAAATTATATTGTTATAATAGAATTAACAATGCATTTTATAGTAAAATTACCAGAAAAATATTTTTATAAAAAATTACCAATACGTTTTTATGGTGAAATTACCAGCAAAACATTTTTAAAAGAAAATTACCAGCAATACATTTTATCATCTAGAAACTATCCGGTCATCCCATAAGTTCTGTCCGAATTTTCAATATATAAATATATATATATATATATATATATATATATATATATATATATATATATATATATATATATATATATATATGCAATTTATTATATATCAGGTCTCCGAATTTTGAATAAAGAAAACAAGTGACCAAATGTTACATTTAATTACAGATTCAATCAACAATTTATTTTCCCTGATTATCTATGATTCCTTCCATCTATTAACAAGCTTACTAATTCCATAACTGTAAATTTCTTTTGGCTTTGATTTGAAGAACTCAGAAATGTCAGTTTTAATCTCTTCTTGTGTTACAAAAGCTGTTTCTTCCAAATGATTATGTAAGCTACGAAACAAATGGTAGTCTTAAAGAGCAAGGTCGGGAGAATAAGGTGGATGAGAAATTCTCTCCCAACCAAACTTTTGTGACGTGATATTTGCTGTGTGTGGTCACGCATTGTCCTGATAAAACATCACCCGTTTTTGATTCACTAGAGTAGGTCTTTTTTCCTCAAAGCTTGGTTCAAACGCTCTAATTGCTGACAGCATATTTGAGCATTAATTGTTGCATTAGGTGGTAAGAATTCAAAGTGGATTATTCCTTGGCAATCCCACCAGATTGAAAGAAGAAAGTTTTGCCCATGAAGTTCCCTTCTCGGCTGTGGCTGGGTCCTTCCCCTTTACCAAGCTACTGTCTACGACGCTTAACATTTCGATAAAAGATCCATTTTTATCGCCAGTCACAAGTCTATTCAAAAAAGGTGAAACAAGTTGGCGAGAATGGAGAGAAGAGCAGATGTCAACTCGGGATTTGAGGTTGTTTTCAGACAATTCATGAGGCACCAATTTTCCAAGTTTAGGAACTTTTCTAAGTTGTTGAAGATGACGATGAACAGTTTTATGGTTTGAACTGAAAACCACTGCCAATTCCTTAACTGACAAAGCGGGATTTTCTTCAAGGGCTGCTTCAAGAAGCTTTTCATCAAACTCAACTGGACGTCCGGTTCGATCTTCATCTTCAAGGGTGAAATCTCCACCTCTGAATTTTGCAAACCATCTTCTGCAAGTTCTTTCATTCACACATTCCTCTCCATCAACTGAGTGAATGTTTCTAGCCGCTTCGGCTTCTGAGTTTCCTTTCTTGAACTCATAAAGCATTATGTGCCTCAAATGATTCTTGGGTACTTCCATGTTAGCACGGTTTTAATCAAACAAAATTTTATTTTATTTTTCTCTGGAATAAAGTTTGATCAGTTTAAATGCATCTAAACATAAAAATAATGTTCAGCTCCATTAGACAGTATAAAATACTCTTTAAATTTCGTTTATTTTAAGAAAAAGTTACAATTCGGACAGAACTTATGGGATGACTTAATATATATCTAAAAATACACATACGTTTGCTTTGGAAGAATAAAATTATGTACAGAATATCTGTATCGGAAGGCATAAAATTGCCAAAAAATATTTAGATTTCAACACTAAATAAAGAGGTTGATCTAGCGCTAAACAAAATCAACCAACCATCCCCTTATGTCTTCGTAGTTTTATTTCCTTGCTTGGGGTGAAATATTTTTTTAAAAAGATAAGTAAAAAATAAATGGTGATGCCAATCGATCGCCTTGTCACTCAAGATTTTCAATTTTTGATGAGTTTTCCTGTTTTCTTTTTTTACCGGTATACGAGAAAACTATCAAGGAAACAAAAAGGTCTTAAACTTTTCTTAACGTTTTGTTGTTACTTGAGATGATAACCTTTCAAAAAATTGAAGTTGTAAGCGTATACATTCAGAAAGATAAAAAAAAATGAACAAACGAAGTAAGTGTAAAAAAAAACCCCAAAACACAACAACAACAAAAAAAACGAAAAAAAGAATCTAGAAAAAGCAAACACTGAAGAGATCTTAAATTTCTAACCCGAGGAGTTTGGTCAGTTCTCATGTTTTAGTAAGAAGGAAACTAAGGAAATTGACCAATCGCTTCCCCCCCCACACACACACAGACTTTTTTTTTTCTTTTTTTTTTTTTGCTAGTCACCCGATCCTATTCCGTGTAATTACCATCGATCAGTCTTGCTTCTTGTATTTCGCATGAGACTCTTCGACCTTTTCGTTTTCTAGCAAATTGAAGAGTCAAGCACAGGAAATGGTGACCAATTAAATATTTGAGAGAACGTCGAAAAAGACTCATACATTTCCTCTTGGCTAAAATGATGGCGTCAGAGGCAAAAGCTTTTAGTTATTTAACTTTTTGTTTTTATTGTTCCATAGCTATGAGGCGAAATGCTGGTTCTAACACTTGTTACTAACGATTGGTTGAAGACTTAAATCACGCCAGGTGGACTCTACTTTTAGAGGACAAAATTAAGGCTTGCGAACGGATGAATTCAAAAGAGATGTGCCACAAATATGTTCAAATGAAAAGAATTCAATACGTCGGGGAATATTACAAACATAATTAAATAACGAAAAACAGAATTCATAATAGAAAAATACATTTAGGAGTTTGCATTCATAAACAAACTCTGAAATAATGTACTTAGTTGTATTGTTTGATTGATTCGTTTTCACGGCTCATCCACACTTTGCAGGTTATTTAAAGCCAGAAAATATTTTTAGATTGTAAGAATTTTTTGTGATAATAATAATTTGGAATAAAACTGTTATTAATTAACCCATTGATAAGCCAACACTGAAAAGGGGAAAAACATTAATGTACTTAGCAGAACTGATTAATTCGTTTTTTTTTACGGCTTATCAACCCATTGAAGGTTATTAGAAGTTAAAAAATATTCTTATATTGTAAGAATATTATTTTTAGATGATAATGATACAGGCATTACTAATTAACCCATACTCGGTGTAAGAAGTGGTAATTTCATACTTTTCCCAATAGTATTTTCGCGTCAGTGAATATAACGCACCCAGCGGGAATTGAAACTCGAGGCATTATCCTTTTACACCGCCCGCACATCCAAGCTTACAGCACCTAATATTCCGAAGTCGTCACAGATCTAGATACTGGCCAGGCTCAGCGTTGCTTAACTACATTTATCATATGGGAACCAATGTCTCAACGTGTTATGTTCGTAATCAAGCTGTAATGTGTATGTGTATGTGTGTGTGTGTGTGTGTGTGTGTGTGTGTGTGTGTGTGTGTGTGATACGTCAAGTGGTTTGTTTGAACTCACCCGGGAAGTATTTTCCGACCGAGAACAAGACCCTAGTTTGTCACTACTACATCTCGAGGCAGAAAGAAAGGAAAAATGAGAACGAGATAGTTCTTTCCCTTATAAGCAACGCCGCCCTACTGAGCGTCATAGCAATTAACGTGGGTTATTATCCCCCTCAGTCATATTCGGAAAATTCCTTTTTCTTTATCTACTTTCTTTTATTAAGTTGTTATTAAATGTCAGTCTTTATCTTCTGCCTTCTTAAATCCCGTTCTTTTATTGATCTCTCTCGTTAATAGCGGTTTTCATCATATTCTCTAACACACAGTAACCCCTTGCGTCTTAGTGACTTTTCAACAATTCGCAATAAAATAAACATTACCGAGAATTAAAAGCGTTCAAGCTGAGCTTCATACTTGTATACGTTGTAATAACAAAAGAAGTCTTCGAAAAGTTAAGGAAAGCATTAAGTATAAGGAAAAATCATTAGAAAAAAATAATTAAAGAGTGTTAAGCTTAAGTGTCTAATGATTTCATTCATTTTCTTTTAGATTTGGCGGATATTTGAGCAATATATTTTTTCACACATAATTGCCATGACTTAAATAACATGATAAAATAGAGAAATAAATAAATTCTCACTAATAACACTGACTGATTTACTACTGATTTTTATCTGTCTTAATGAAACACCATTATATATAATCCGTCTTAATGAAACACCCTTTATATTCACAAAGGCTGAATATCATCTACCATGTATTCAATTGTGAAAGCATAATGTATATCATATTTTTATTACTGCAAAGCTCCTAAGATAATTCAATTTCGACATTAAAATATACATAAAGAAGTTAATATGCTGTGAAACAAACAAATCAAATCAACCCAGAATAGCAGATTCTTTTTCTTTGTTTTTTTATTCTTTGATTCTTCCCTTGCCATGTTCCTTCGGGACGTTCAGCAGTCATGGCTCTCCATATCTCTTCATAATTTGTTATCCTTTGAATCTCTTTTTAAGATCTGTTCTGCCATCAACTTACACAATAATGGCACGCATAATGAGGAAAGAAGGCTTGGAATATTTGACAGACACACAAAAGATTGAATGTAAGAGAGACAGAGGAAAGCGACTGCACATGTTACTTGGCGAATGTTTGGCGTATCAGGGTTTAGGAGAGACAGCAAAAAGAGATAATTTATCAAGTGCTAAAAAGGACAGGAATTTGTGGGGAGACATAGACGCAAACGCCCTGAAGAGACACGGCACGTGGAAGAAGAATTTAGGCAGGTGTGTTACTAGCTGTTGACATTTGTTCTTCCTACCTTCATTATGCAATGTGAGCGTTAAATTGATCAAAACTTCTTTTCTCATAATATGCAGAAAAAATTTATTTCTGATTTTAAGCGTAATTTTGTTTCCATTTTCCTTAAAACCTATTTGCTTACATGATCAATTTATGGTATTCTCAGTATCCTTCTGTAGTGACATTCCGTTGCCTCAAATCTCTTCTCTATCTGTAGGGAGATTTTTTAACAATCACTATCATTTGAGATACAATGAGAGACAGCAAAAGGAGATAATTTATCAAGTGCTAAAAAGGACAGGAAGCTGTGGGGAGAAATTGAATTATCTTAGGAGCTTTGCAGTAATAAAAATATGATATGCATTATGCTTTCACAATTGAATACATGGTAGATGATATTCAGCCTTTGTGAATATAAAGGGTGTTTCATTAAGACGGATTATATATAATGGTGTTTCATTAAGACGGATAAAAATCAGTAGTAAATCAGTCAGTGTTATTAGTGAAAATTTATTTATTTCTCTATTGTATCATGTTATTTAAGTCATGGCAATTATGTGTGAAAAAAAATATTTCCCAAATATCCGCCAAATCTGAAAGAATAGGAATGAAATCATTAGACACTCAAGCTTAATTCACATTACAAAAATTGGTCACAGTTATTGGAACACCCTTTACATGTTTGTGTGAATATAATTACTAGATATTTTGATATTGTATGTTTTATATTGTAGTTCTGTTGAAATTATATTTTGGAATACAGTTTGATTTAAGAAACTGTAGGATATAAAGATTAATGTCGTGAAAAAGATGAAAATTCTACTTCAAATATGTATTTTTTGTAATATTTTCTATATGAAAGTGTATTGCTGGTATTTTTACTATAGAAATGTGTTTTATACTTTCATAGTATTTTGTTGTTTGGCGAGAGCTTCACTATTTGTCCATATCTGGGGCCCCAACATGTGCTACCACTGCGGGTCAGGGTGTATGTGGGGAAAAACACCAATTAAAAGGTGGTACTGCGCTCCTTGAAACTTCCAATCTTCCGATGAGAGGCCTTGCTGCCGGATGTAGTTTACCGTCATACTCAGCAATAGAAACCTGCAACTCGCAAAATTATGGATGCTCCGAAAATATTAAAGTCTGAACAAAGATGAACAGGAAAAAAGCAGTAAGACCAGATGGGATTGCAAGAGAGATGATTGCTACCTTAGAGGATTCGGCACCGAAAATATTGCAGAAATAATAAATTAAATATACAACTGTAATTACATACTGGAAGATCTTTGTAGATCCTTCATTGTCGAGCTTCCTAAGAATCCAGGTGCAAATGGAAGGTAGCTCCATCGCATAATCAGCTTAATCAGCCACATAACAAAGTTAATAATCCAAAATTTAATGAATAAAACGCAAATAAGTATTAGAGCAACGAATAGTACACGGATAGGGCGACTTTGTCAAGAATACTGGAATAATTATTATCATATTGATGTCGAAGAGAGCGATACAAATACAGACGTACTTATACTTATCTTTTTATCGATGAGGCAAACATATTTGATATTATACATCACAAAGAATATATTTCAGCTGCTAGGACGGTTAGATCTATTTGGGAAGAATATTAGAGTGTTCGAGAATTTATTCTGACAGCAAACCGCTTACATTAGCATAGAGTAAGTACACAAATACAGAAAGGAGCTTGAGACAAGGATATATCTTCTCGCCAGATTTTTCACCGTTTACAGCGAGACTATCCTAAACAATAGGGATAATTTAGAAGGTTTTATTATCGTTGTGCACAATCTTAACAATATAAGACACGCAGATGAAACGGTGTTGATGGCAGATTGAGAAAGAAAACGACAGGACCACTTACAGAAGATAGTAAAGAAAAGCGAGGAGAAAGGTCGAATCATCAACTCGAAGGAGAGAGAATGGATGGCCAATTACGAATGGGAGGTGTCAACCTCCAAAACGTACAGAAGATTAAATATCAAGGAAGTGTGTAGAAAATGCGGTACCGAAATCCAAACGCATACCGGAATGGAAAATAGACAATTTCACTGTTAAACAAAGTACGAAATTAAGTGCAGACAGAATAGCTTACCGCTACTGTTAACAGTACCTTTCTGCTTCGGCCAAAGAGACTATAGGAATTAAATCCTATATATATTTTTTTTCCAATAAAATCCCATCAAAAATTTGTATCGGAATAAAAAAATAGGCATTCTCAAAGTTAAACAAAGTATATATGGCGGAAACGAACTGTAGACGGAGTTGCTTACAGCTACTGTCAACGGTAAGCATCTCCTTCGGTCAAAGAGGCTATAGAAATTAAATTCTCTATATATTTTTCAACCAATAAAATCCCATCAAAAATGTGTATCGGAATAGAAAATAGTCATTTTGAAAGTTAAACAAAGAATATGGCGGAAACGAAATGCAGACGGCGCTGCTTACCGCTACTGAAAACGCTACACATCTCCTTCGGTCAAAGAGACGATAGGAATTAAATCCTATATATATTTCCAACCAATATAATCCCATCAAAAACGCGTATCTGAATTGTAAAATATGCATTCTAAAAGTTAAACAAAGTATATGGCGGAAACGAAGTGTAAACGGAGCTGCTTACCGCTATTGACAACGTTACCCGCTTGTTAGTGTGCTGTCCCCGCTGAAAAACGTAAATGGCTGTCCTGCCGGAATAGAGCCATTGCTAACCCCTGGGACGCCTTGTTATGAAGTAAGAATGTTTTTACCAGCTTCCCCATGAAATAGTCGGGACGTTAAGCCGAGTGATTTTGACTATGCAAATGATTCCTTTTGATAGCCAAGCGCTAAGTTCATAGGCTCCATAAAAGCAGTCATATGTTCTGAAAAGCGAGCAAAACAAATAAATACTAGTATGGAAGTTTGGCTCGCTGTTATGATCTCTCAGTTACATCTCTTTATTGGGATAGAGTCCGACGGCTCAGTTGTGGCCCTGTCTGCGGACAGGTACGCAACCGATGAAAATAAATACTGTAAAGTGCTCGGTTCCTGGGAACAGCTATCCGAAGTCGAACTGCGCTAAAGAGGGGGATCGGTAGTCATACCGATGCCAGCCCAACCAACAGTTGTGGGGGCTGGGCAATTTTGTCCTTGGTCCGGGTATACGCGCTCGGGTTCCCCCTGTTAAACCCGACCTAATCCCGTCTCAATTGAGAGACCAGGGTAAATACCAAAATACTAGTCTGGCAGTCCGGTTCTCTCAGATGCTCCTCTGTTCTTGGGCAGAGCGCAAATTAGAAAATATTGATAGATGGCCCTCATGAAACCGACATTGTGTCAATTTTGACACCGTGAGCAGACAAATAAATACTAGTCATGCAGTCCCCTGTCCAGGTCGCTGTTATCATCTCTCAGTCGCATCTCTCTCATTAAATATAGAGCAACTTATTTGTGTCTCTTTCTACGGACAGAGCGCGAATGAGAAAATATTAGAGGTGCCCGTGCCAGGGAAACAGCTGTCTGAAGCAGTACCTCCTCATTAAAGAGAGGGATTGGTAGCAATGCCGATGTCAGGGTAACTGACAGTTGCGGGAGCAGAGCAATTTTTTGCCCTGGCCCGGGAGTACGCGCTCGGGTGTCCCACATGAAACGGACCTTATATCACAATTTGTCACCGTGGGCAGACAAATAAAAACTAGTCAAGCAGTTTATTGTTCATCTCGCTATTATCATCTTTCATTTGCATCTCAGTCTTCAAGCAGATTCTTTTTCTTTTTTTTCTTTTTCTTTAGATCACCTCTTCTGAATCCAGGAATTGAGCTCACAACTCTTTGGGTCAAGTCACTTTTGACTTACTTCAACCAACGCTTTTATCCATTGGATTATTTCGATAGATAAAAAGCGTTTAATTATTTGGTGATTTAAAATAGAATAAGAAGTAAACAACTCTAGAATTGTCTGGGGTTAGCTCCTGCTGTGTTGTGGCATGAATAAAAACCAGAAAGAATACAAGAGAATCTAGAAGAAATTCAAATTGAAACAGATCGGTTGTCCCACACCAGGATACCAGACTCATTTATCGCAAAGAAATACAAGGCGATATGTCAGCGGGTGCAAATCACTGACCCTTCAGATTACGGAGTAAAAATCTCAGATATTAAAAATCTGGATAGATTTCAGGATACTTCTGGAAAACGGAAAAAGTATCCAGAAAGGAGACGCTCTATAGAACCGTCGTTAGAGTAACGCTGAGAAAATTCCAAATATACTAGGAAATGACAGAACAAAATTACTAATAACGGTAATGGTGTTAAGTAACTGGTGTCTTGTGGTACAAGGCCTCTTGATTAGGTTTCTGTAGTGTTGTGGTAGGATCCACCTAATTTGCATAGTGGAGTACCGACGATATAAATATGGTTGGTACCGGAAGACAGGGAGGCAAATCAAGAGATCCAACTAGAGACTCTGCCCGACTGCGACTTAGTCAACACATTCTCCAGGAATATACAAAAGACTATATGTAAATATTGTGTACACTTTCTTGTTTCAATACATTTTATTCTAACTACATTTTGTGTTTGCATTATTATTCCCTGCATTAGTCAAGTTTCAGCATTGGCGACGAAGTAGAACGAACCATACGGAAAAAAAAAGAATTAATAATTGAGAGTTTTCAACAATTGGGATAAGTCATTGAAGAACCCAGGCTGAAAAAAAAATTCAAAGTCCAACTTTAACGTAACGACAAAGGATTCTGAACTTCTGGATATGTAGAACTCGTTAAAGGACGACTAAGCATAAAGGAACGTTCACTCAGAAAAATTTGAAAGGTGTCGTAAACAAATAACGGTAATTTTAAATTGAAAAAATTATCTACAACGAGGCACCCGTTAAAAAGAGGAAAAAAACTGGCCGACTACAAAAACATGCATGGAAGTAAAAGGAGCACAAATACACCGTGTCGACTTTGAAAGATAACGAACTTTAAAAAATTATTGTTTTTGTTTGTTCAACAATATAGTGACAAAGTACCTCTGATAATAAAATCAGAAGTTGTCATTAAAATACGCGAACAGAAGTCGAAAACGAAAAAAAAAGTCCGACGGTCTCTGTTCACAAAAAAAAAAAAAAAAAAAAAAAAAAAACACCAAAGTTGATTATCACGGGCGGGAATGTAAAAGTAAGACATAAAATTAAAAAGTCGTACGTTGTTTCGATTTTTTTGGTCAGCTTATATGATATCCGTGGATACACAAATTAAAAGTATATTCTTTGTTGCATGAACACTATCAGCTAAAAGATGGATGAATTATCCAAAATCATATCTGAATTATTCAAATCCCAGCAGATGAGTCAACAACGTCAGCATGAACAGTTTGCCTTATTAATAAGGGAACAACAGATAGCATAACAAAAATATCAAGATAAGCAAGATGAAAGACAGAAAGAACAACAGATAGCGCTGCAAAAATATCAAGATAAGCAAGATGAAAGACAGCAAGAACAACAGATAGCGCTGCAAAAATATCAAGAAAAGCAAGGGGAAAGACTTTTAGAAATTCAAAAGTTAACACTGGAGAAATTAAACAACTATCAGGCAAATGAAGGAAATTCTTCATATTCTAATAACACCATATTTAATCCGCTGGAAACGTTCAACTATGTGCCAGACGAAGAAAAAACGTTTGAAGCGTACTTTAAACGATATGAAGATATTTTCTACACAGACTGTGAAAATTGGTCGAATTCAAGAAAAGTCAGTCTATTACTAAGAAAGCTAGGTACAGCAGAACATAGCAAATTTGTAGATTTTATTCTACCGAGAAAAACAACTGAATTGGAATTCTCGGAAACAGTCAAATTGCTAAAAGAGCTGTTTGGAGCAAATATGTCGCTTTGGCATAAGCGATGGTTATGCATGAATGTCTCTAAATCCGACGATCAGGATTACTTAACATATGCATCTATAGTGAATAGACATTGTGACAATTTCAGATTGGCAGAGATTACGGTTGAAGAATTCAAGTGTTTAATTTTTGCTCAAGGACTGGTTTCCAGTAAGAATGCCGAAATAAGACGTAGAGTTTTGTCTAAACTCGAATCTGAACAAAACCTTACCCTGCAAAAGTTAGCAGAGGAGTGTCAACGGGCCGTAAGTTTAAAGAAAGAGTCGCAAAAATCGAAGAAGCTGGCATTGCTTATATTAAAAACATAAAAAAACAGTCAAATTACCCATCAGAGAAAAATTGGAGAAAAAATTCGGCGTATTTTAATAATAGACAAGAAAATAAAAAGAACGAGGATGGAAAAAAGGTCCCACCATATAATTGCAGACGTTGTAACGAAAGACACTGGGAGGTAAATTGCCCATATAGAAATAAGAAATGTTTCGTGTGCCAAAAGAATGGTCACAAAGGATCGTGTTGTAAAACGAAAAAATTCAATAGCCGAATTAGACAAACAAATTCGAATATCAAATCAGATAGAGATTTGAGGAAATATGTGACGACTGAAATATTCAAAAAGAATATCAAATTTCAACTCGATTCGGGGTTAGATTTAACAATAATGAACGATAAAACATGGAAAATTTTAAAAAGACCTACAATAATGAAGTCAACGAAACTCGCTCGAACGGTAACTGGAAAGGAAATTAACTTCGAAGGCGAGGTTGTACTTCCCATGAAATTGAACGGGATCGTTAAAAAAATAAAATTTTTCATTCTGAAAAATGGAGAAAACTTGTTGGGTACAGATTTTATTGAAACATTCGAATTGTGGGATAAACCGTTAAACTCATTCTGTAGAAAAGTAGAAAGTAATACGCAAACAAGACAGGACATTAAAGATGAATTAAAGAAAAAGTTTCCGGAAACCTTTACACCTGGTCTTGGAAGATGTAACAAGTTTGAAGCTAAATTTGAATTAAAGGAAAATACTATGCCTATTTTTAAAAAGAAACGTAACGTGCCTTTCGCAAGTGTAGAGAAAGTTAACGAAGAACTTGATAGGTTGGAAAAAATGGGAATTATTTCGAAAGTAGAATCTAATTCTTGGGCTGCGCCGATTGTGTGCATAAAAAAGAAATCAAACCAAATCAGAGTCTCCGTTGATTTTTCGACAGGGTTGAACTCGGTAATTAAGGACTACCATTACCCGTTACCGAGTCCGGAGGAGATTTTTAACAAGCTAAATGGCGGAGTGATATTTTCAAAAATCGACTTATCAGATGCCTATCTCCAAATTCCCGTCGAAGAGAAATGTTCGAAGTTACTAGGGATAAACACGCATAGAGGTTTATTCAAGTACAACAGGCTTCCTTTTGGTATTAAAGTGGCACCAGCCATTTTTCATCAAGCTATGGACGTCATGTTGAAGGATTTAGACTTTGCGTGTGCCTACTTAGATGATATTATAGTAAGGAGTGCAAACGTCGACGAACATCGAGAGCACCTCAATCAAGTATTTAAAAAGATTCAGGACTTTGGATTTAAAGTCAAAGAATCAAAGTGCGAATTTGTTTTGGAGGAAATTAAGTATTTAGGTCACATAATCAACAAAAATGGCAGATTTCCAGATCCGGAAAGGTCCATTGCGATTAGAGACATGCCGACGCCCACTAACGTGGCGACACTACAGTGTTTTCTGGGGCTCGCAAACTATTATCAAGCGTTCATTAAAGGAATGTACAATCTAAGACCTCCGTTGAATGAACTACAAAAAAAAAAAAAGATATTAAAATTAAGCAGATTGACATATACATATGAAGTATGCAAAGGGGATCTACAAATAAATAACCATAATCATCATTCCATATAGGAAGCCAGTTTGAAATCCAAAAGGGATTCCAAGGCTTGGGAGCGGGGTGTTGTGGTCAGGATCCACCTAATTTGCATAGTGGAGTACCGACGATATAAATATGGTTGGTACCGGAAGACAGGGAGGAAAATCAAGAGATCCAACTAGAGACTCTGCCCGACTGCGACTTAGTCAACACATTCTCCAGGAACGGTCTTCCCAGGAATATACAAAAGACTATATGTAAATATTGTGTACACTTTCTTGTTTCAATACACTTTATTCTAACTACATTTTGTGTTTGCATTATTATTCCCTGCATTAGTCAAGTTTCAACATGTAGTCAGATTGTTGCACGGAATGGGATGCCAAATCTTCTGTAAACTGAGATTTAATTTAATTCATTGAAACCACTACTTGTTGCCAGGTTAACAATTTCCATCTACTGGTGTTTAGCTTTCCTTCTTCTAGACTCGTCCACAACCAAGGCTGAAAATTCCAGTTTACCATAATATTTAACCCGAAGCTTGAGGGTGAAAAAAGCTTGATTCATAACTTTCATTTGCGACAAAGTGAATTTAACGAACAGCTGAAATTCGAACATGACACTCTGAATTTTCGTTCCGAGCACTAAAAGATTTACAACAACAACAACAATAATAATAATAATAATAATAATAATAATAATAATAATAATGATAATAATAATAATAATAATAATAATACAAACAGGCCCTGTGGCCTCGGAGTAGAAAATATCAAACACATCATTGGCGCTTGTTCAATGCTTTCACAGAAAGGATCCAAGTTCGGACATGCTAAAGTGGCCTCGTCGCATCAGCAATTGTCCCTATGTAGGAAGAATGGACTTGAGGTCGAATAGAAATGCTACCGCTACAAGCCAGAAATGCTGATCGAAAATGACCAATTCAAGATCTAAAAGCCAGCAAACAAGACATTGCCGTCGTTGTAAAAGAAATGTCTCATCATCAATGTAGCTCTTCCTGGTAGCCCTATCAACTGTCAATTACCTTTATCAAGGTTAAAAAAATCTTAAAATGTACACTGACCTCCGGTCGATGTTACCAGAATGTGGGATGCTCAGGCCACAATTGCCCCAGTTATCATTCAGGTGATGGTGACTCTACCACCGAACCTACATGAAGAAAATCGGACAAAGCCTTGTATCCCATCATTTCAATTTGGCAGTGCAAAAACTCTGCAAAAGCTGCTATATGCTTGAAGTCGTCCTACTTGATAGATAACACCCAGAATGAATGATCGGAAGTTGAAAATAAAAATCCGTCCGGAAAAAGGAGAATTTCATAATGGTAGTGGCAATTATAATAACAGCCGTTTCCTTATTCAGCATTTATTGACAAAGCATCAGTGCTACCAGAGTTACGCCTTTTTAACTTCTTGGCTATCGGGCTGGGATCAAAGTGTAGTATCTCTTCTCATCTATGATGGTAATGGTAATATTAATCGTTTCCTTATAAGGAAACATTCGGCATTCATTCACCAAGCAGCCAGTGTTACTATCGTTTGGAATTTATAATTTCCCTTAAAAGAATTTGTTCATGAAAATAGGTTTCTAAAATTAGCTAACTCTTATCGCTCTGTCCATTAGTGATGGGGGTTTCCTTCCTAACCTTTTATTCGAAGTTGGAGTACAACATCAACATCTTGATGGTGCCATTATTTTCTCTTCGATTTACATTTTAGTATTTGTTGCTGCTGAAAGTTCTCAAGTGATGTAGTTTCTGTTAATTGGTAAGGTACATTATTTATGATTCTGTAGTCCATAAGATTCGATGAAGAATTTCTTTTCCTGTCTGAATTTATAGGATGAGGAGTTATCATTATTATATAAATAGTGTGTATTTACATTTTCAGGTCATTAATCTTAGGCCTCAAGTGATGTGGTATACGTTATCTGGTACAGTTTTTGTTTATGATTCTGTAGCGCCAGTCCACAATGAAGAATAATGTCATTTAACAAGACTTAGAGACTTCTCTCCCTCAATGCCATTTAACCTTTGATCTTACAAAGCCGTGGTCTACAGCTGACAGTATAGGTATTTCTCAACGAGCATGGATGTAGTGTGTTGCTCCCGAAAGTATACAGTCCTGGGTATGAGGATAAACGACATCCGACAAGGTCTTTGATCAGGAAATTTTAAGGGGCGTGGAACGACCTCTTAATTGCTGGTGTTCCTATATCCACCCTAACCTGGATTGGTAGCATCTGTTAGAGCCCTAGCTAGGGGCAAATAGTTAACCCCAAAGTGGAATCAAAACTCTATAATATTTTTAAAATAGGTTTTAATACCAGAAATAATTTGTGTAAAAATTATTACCAGCAATAAAATTTTTAAGGAAAGAATTATTACCAGAGATACATTACCAGAAATACATTTTTGAAACAAAAATATTGCCAACAATATATTTTGGCGAAAAAATTACCAACAATAAAAATCTTGTCGCCATTAAATAACCCATTGAGGTTGATACGCCGTAAAACAAACCTAACCAAACCAAACCGAATGTATAAAAATCCAGGCTTGGTAGCATAAGCCAGTGCTTACTTTGGTTCATCTACAGACAATATAAAATTATGATTAAAGATAAGGGGTAAATAGATCACACGAAAACTGCAAAAGTAAATAATTTATGGTACATTACTGTGAACACAGATCGAAAAATCAAGGCTCTAGTCGTTAAAGGTCACCAAAATAGAATTTGTCAGCTAATCGATATGAGTGTACAATTCTTCTTTGTTTTATGTACCGTGTGCTTTCAGAGCGTAGGCGTCCATGGTCCTCCACATTTCCTTGTTTCCTGTAGCTGGAATGTACTATACGATTGCAATATTTCTTTTAAATAATGCAAGATGTTGAGTAAATACAAAGACCCGCAATGCAGATAGAAATGGGAAATCATGTGCTGTCTTGGAACAAGTACAGGGTACCCAGTAAAAAACAGGTGAATTTATTATCACTATCTTATCTTTCAGGAATAATTGACCTTGAATAACCTTGGATATTTTTTTTTTGAAAATTCATGACCTTGAATAATCATTCGATTCTCACGTAATTACTTAAATTTGATAATTCTTTTAACTTATTAATTTATGTTCGACTTTTGATACGACATTTAAATGTTATATGCAGACAGCTTTCGTCTTTTATTCTACCCTTCTCGTGTGGTTAAACAACTTAGTTATTTTGAGCGTCAAGTTATCGTACTTTTCAAAGAACATCCGACCTGGCGATTAACAAAATGTGTAGGAATTCTTCCTGAAGTTTTCAGTCGTCACCAGTTTTCAACGGTTGTCTCACGTCTTTCTGAATTTACCGCTTTTTTACTAGCCACTCTGTACTATTAAAAAAGGGACTGAGAAATTGCTGAAGGTGATACCTGGAAAACATTCTTTTAAAGAAGTCCAAAACTAGTATTATTAGACACTACCGATATATTACGGAGAACTCTGAGCTGGCAAGTAGTGGCTGATTTTGTGTATTTTATTTTCTTAACAGAGAGTCGGACTGACGAACGAAACCATTACTCATTTCTTGCCTCAGGTGCCTGTATAGCACTCAGCAAGTAATGAATCAAAAAAGAAACTTTAAAGGAACTTTTTTCAATAATAATAAAAATAACAATAATAATAATAATAGTAATTAGCTTAAAAATAACATCCAATTAGACTATTCACCGGGTTCTGTTTCGTTTGAAAATCAATTTTAAAAATTATACCGAGGAGACAAGCCAATTAGCAGATTTGATATATAATTTGGATTTGTGTTTTTATACCTACGTATGTGTATGTTTGCAGTCACATATTTATATGCATAAATACACAACTTTATATATATATATATATATATATGTGTGTGTGTGTGTGTGTGTGTGTGTTTGTGTGTGTGTGTGTGTGTGTGTGTAAAAATAACTATTATTCAAGCATTCGCAATATGTTAGATTTTATTATGGAAATCAATATTTTCTAAATAAAATTGATATTAACCAACAGATATTGGTAAAGCCTTCTGGATATCTACTTTTATTAGAAATATTTCCAATAATGTATTTAGTAATGTCGGATTTTATTAATCTCGGATTTTAGTAATGTCGGATTTTTTATTAATTTCAATCTAGTCCTTCATATAGTGAAATGTACATACAATGAAATACTAAGTCATAGGTGTGGCGATCAGTATTGAGTAGGTCCCCATCTAGCTTCGTGCAGAAACTTAACGTGGAACCGATTGGACAGATGTTCGGAAAAATAGATATTGTTGCATTCCTTCTGAGAATTGTCTACAGCTTCCTGATATGTGTAGGTGTCGTTCATTGAGTTACAAATTTGGTGTTCGGATTAGCGGGGCCACACACTGCCGTATATACAACATCCAATAACTACCCCCCGCCTGCTCAGTACCCTGTTAATAAGTGCGAACAATCAGGTTCCAAAAAGCGACATCATGAGCCCAGGTGAGGCGTTGTGACCGGTGTCGTGCTGATAACAAAAACGCCCCGTTGGGTTTTCTGTTCTTATATCTCATGAATGCTAATGGACGCTGAACTAAGGTGATCGGTATGCATCTGATACATCCTCCGTTGAATGTGGATGTCAGTTGAGCCAGTATCGCTCTGACACTCTAAGACTCTGCCTGTCTTAATATCACGACGGAGAGCTACTTCCGCCAACGACGATTCCGGAATTTCTCTCTATTCTGTGACTGTACAAATCTGCAAACGGAAATTTCTAACGCCCAGTCAAGTTTCACTTGTTCCGAATAATAATCTTATTCTCCCGCTGTACTTCTTGAGATTATTTAACAAAATCCAAAGAAGGATCTTTAATATAATCTCCAGTCACATTCTTACCGAGGTGACATAGCTTCCCTGTTTCTTTTAGAAATATTTTCAAGGCAACTGCTCTGATAAGTTTTTTTTTATGCTGGTGCCCCGACTACTAGATTGGCAACTAGGTCGCACCCGTTTGCTGTTGAAAGAGCTAAATGCAACCGCTACTTATATTCCAACAGTTTCTGTTCTCACATTTTCCATCAGTGGACATCTCTTCAATTCCATTGCTTCCCTGGTAACTACAATCTCCAAATATTTAAATGCAAATTTAATCCGCACGTTCTGTCCTTCTTGAACACCGTTTATATTTTCAATTTCCTCAATCCTCCCTATTCTCAGTCCTCTCTTTCAGTCTCACTCCCTGTAACCCCTTAGGCACTAGTGGCATTCCTTGGAGTGGAATTATTAAAAGAAACCACATCTGGTCAAGTGCCTGACTGCTTTGACGATCTCATTTCGTATGCATTACTGTTGGTCATGAAAAACAACAGAAAACTGTTAAACATGATAGAATCATTTAAGTCCAACTTGACTGTGTGTGTGTCTTTTACACAATTGTCTGTGGCAACTTTCACAACCATAATTGCATAAACTGTAGCCATAAAAGCCTGCCAAGGAAAACTTTCAACATCCGGTCAAGTTTTACTTGTTTCCAAAAGTTTTCATTTATTTATTATTCGATTTCCTTTTGGACAAGTGCTTGGCAGCTTTGAAGGTCACATTGCACAAACCATATTGTTAGTCATAAAAACACAAAAGATCGATAAAATTATTTAAGTCCACCTAGATTTTGCGCGAAAATGAACGCAACGAAATCAACCGGGTATTGCACTCGGTACTAGGATTCAATTTTTCACACTGGTAACCGCTAAGAGCAACATATAATAATTGTGTTTCCACACCTTCGTTAGTTTGTACGACCCTTGCGTCCTGCCAATACCTGATAAATGTATGAGCTACTCAATTGTGATTGCGTGGAAAGTGGGGAAAACACACTACTTGGATTCAGTGTAGAAAAAAAGGAAGATGGGAAGATAGAAGTGTCTTCATCGAGAAAAAGAAAGAAAGAAAGAAAAGAAGAAAAACGTGTTTAATGTCTCCTGCCAATAAATAATGAACTATTGCGTTTTGACCTCATGGAAAGGTGGGGGAACTCTCTGTGGATTCCATGAGAAAAAGAAAGAA
>OZ038505.1:35351633-35414133 GCA_964036315.1 Acanthosepion esculentum
GTGCTTTCTGTATTCTGATGAGGTTTCTTCTAGACTCGATAAATTACTAGAATTATTTGTGTAAATCTTCAAAATTCTATGACTTGTATATCCTATGTTATAATTTAAAAATACATATACACACACATTCACTCTCTTTCTCTCTCTCTCTCTCTTTCACACACTAACACACACACACAACACACACACATATATATATATATACTATTAACTGATTTATTTTTAATCCGATATGTTTATTACTTAAGAAGTTACCTTTTGTGGATACCCGTGTTTCAAGATCTACCGGCAGAGCAGCCCAGCACAGGAAATGGGCGAATGACATTGCTACACTCTGACGTTCTGCGGCCGAGTGGTCTAAATCAAGCTGCATATGTCAATGGTTTTTCCAACATCCTCTTTGCTGGTGAAAATGCCGGCTTATCCTTATGCAGGTTCGACCCCATTCGGGAGCACAGTCTTTCGAGTACACAGGTCGAAGAATATAATTCACGCAGTTTTAAAAAAATACGGGGCGTCTATTTCAAACACGGGTATCCACTAAATATAACATTTGGATTAACATATATATATATATGATGAAAAATATAGAAAAGACAAAGCAAAATCCGAATATGCAAGTTTATTGTTTTAATTTTGTTTTACTGTCGACGTCAGACGTTTCGGTCTAGTAGACCATCTTCAGGACATGGTTATTGGAAACATATTTATATTTAAGTCAACATGAAGAGAAATATAAATATGTTCCCAATAAACATGTCCTGAAGATGGTCTACTAGACCGAAACGTCTGACGTCGACAGTAAAACAAAATTACAACAGCAAACTTGCATATTCGAATTTTGCTTTGTCTTTTCCATATTTTTCATCATACCGTCGGATCTACATCCACATATTTGCTTACATATATATATATATATATATATATATATATATATATATATATATATATATATGGATGTGTGTGTGTGCGCGCGCTCGCTCGTGTGTGTGTGTGTGTGTGTGTGTGTGTGTGTGTGTGTGTGTGTGTGTGTGTGAATATTAAAATTGCATATAAAGTCCTGGTGATATGAAACAGTGCTCGATGTAATATAACAGAGCTATAAAGTATTTTTGTTATCCCGTGGCCCGTAGTAATGCAGTCGCAGTAGAAGTGGTGCTTCTTGGGTAAGATAGCCTGACGGAGCCCAACACGGTTTTGAATTCAGAGTTTTTCCTTCTCCCAAGCCTATGGAATCCATAGCTGAGAGGAGAAGAGGATTCATACCTCCAACCAAGGGTTATTCGTACGTATCCATTACTCCGCCGTTCCTCACCAAAGTATATCAAGTATCTGTATTAATAAATATACATTTTTTCTCACACCGTTCGCACTACTTACTAACGGTGTGGAATTATATATATATTTATTAATATATATATTGGGTATAAATATATAGGAAAATGGACAAAGTTTCGTGTGGCACGTTTCATACATTAGAACATTATGGAACAACACGCGTCGCACGAAAACTGTTTTCCACTTGGTCATATATTTTTGCCCCAATATTTTACCTGATATATAAAAAAATATATATATCGTTATCGTATGTATGTATGTATGTATGTATGTGCGTGTCTGTACTAGCCGGAACATATGTAGATATTTAGATATTGTAAGAACCGGATCTGCAGTTTCATGTAATTTGACATCCAATCAGAGACGATCTTACTGCGCATGCGTGAGCAGACCATCTCCCAGGGGTTAATTCTTAATCTCCATTGAGATGTCATTGACTGTCCTTCTATATTCTTTGACTGTCGTATTCACAGTGATCGTGCGACTGGCGTCTTCACGTCTCGTGTAGAATTGTTTTTCTTTCTGTTTTCTATGCATATTTAGTTATTCTGTATCTGTGTACAGTTAATTATATGAAAAGTATGTTTATTCATTTGTTGGAACTCAATGAATTAAAAATTTGTATGTGAACGGACATTTGTCCACCCTGGCACTGTATATATATATATTTATATATATATATATAAGCATGTTCATTTGTGAGTTTATATCATTTATTCCTCCTATCTTTGTCTGTACATCTATCTCAGTTGTTTTCAAATGTACGCACCTGTTCTTCTGGAACCTTTCTAATCTATCTGTTTATGTATCTATCTATATATCTCTCTATCCTCATATATATATATATATATATATATATATATATATATATATATATATATATATATATATATATATAGATTTAGGTAGATCTAATCTATCTAACTATATATATATATATGTATATGTGTGTGTGTCTGTGTGTGTATCTATATATGTAGAGAGAGAGAGAGACAGAGAAAGAGAGAGAGGTCAGTCAGTTTCTTTTCATGTTTGCTTATATCTGTCCATCTGAATGTCTATCTATCTCAGTTCTTCATATCTATCCATTTATATATATATATATATATATATATATATATATATATATATATATATATATATATATATATATATATATATACCACGATTTCATAAGTGCCTAGCCTTGTTCAAATTTTTAATCACGCTAGGTAACACTCTCTTTCCCATAAACTGTAACTAAGGTCTGCTCAGGATAGTTGCAGTATAAACCACAGGTGGGCTGTGTGTTGAAACTTGACTAATGCATGGAATAATAATGCAAACACAAAATGTAGTTAGAATAAAATGTATTGAAACAAGAAAGTGTACACAATATTTACATATAGTCTTTTGTATATTCCTGGGAAGACCGTTCCTGGAGAATGTGTTGACTAAGTCGCAGTCGGGCAGAGTCTCTAGTTGGATCTCTTGATTTGCCTCCCTGTCTTCCGGTACCAACCATATTTATATCGTCGGTACTCCGCTATGCAAATTAGGTGGATCCTACCACAACACTGTGGGTGTTGAATAATGACAAATCCGCTTGAGCAAGAACCTGCAATAGGGATTGGTTAGCCGTAGTAGTAGAGGAGACACCCTCGAATACGAGTGGCCAGCTTTATATATATATATATATATATATATATATATATATATATATATAGCTATCTATCTATGTATCTATATATATATATATCTATATATATATATATATATCGAGAGAGAGAGAGTGAGAGAGAGAGAGAAAGTGAGAGATCAGCCTGTTTCTTTTTATGTATGTTTATATCTGTCCATCTAAATGTCTATCTAATATCAGTTTTTCATATCTCTACATATATATATATATATATATATATATATAGAGAGAGAGAGAGAGAGAGAGAGAGAAAGAGAGATGTATAGCTAGCACGATGTCACAAGTGGCAAACCTTGTTCAAATTGTTGATCACGCTAGATAACACGCTCTTTCACAGAAACTGTAACGAAGTTTTGCTCATCAAGTTGCAGTATAAACTACATGTGGACTCTGTGGCCGTTGAATAAACAGAAATGCCGTTGAGCAAGCGCCTGCAATAGAGATTAGCTAGCCGCCCTAGTAGAGATATCCTCGAATACGAGTGGCCAGCCATATATATATATATATATATATATATATATATATATATATATATGAACTGAAGCGTTAAAAGTTTAAACATAGCTACCTATTCTCTTCAGTAAAGATGGATATCCAACATGGCGTAGTTAAGAATTGTTACATATGTATGTCTATCCAATCTCATTCGATCGCTGTCCATACCTCAGTTGTATTTATCGAGTGTGTCGGTAAATGAGTGAGTGAATTTTACATATCGTTTATATTTCTCAACTAATTATAAATCTCTTCGAAGCCAACCGCCGCCATTTTCTCGAACCAATGTCGTGTCACCCAAACTTGATGGAGTGTTGTGTTATCTTGCCGGAACAAAGCGTCACCGGCGAAACGTATGGACGAACAGAAAGAGACGCAAAAAGATTCTGCTAAAAGATTATTTCTTTTATTTTCTATCAAACGAAGATAAAAGTAACTTTTTGTCCCAAACCGATATCTGCATCATTTATCCAAATTTGAAAATGTTTACACGTCGACTTTGATTTTTTTCTCTCTTTCTTCTTCCTTTCATTTCATTTGCCGCTTTTTAGTTCCTCTCAACTGGTGCTTCGCCGCCATGTTGCTTTTGATATTTGATCCCACTCATAAAGGGATCAATCACGGCTTTCTTTTATGAGTAATGAATGCCCAAAAGGCTTAACAATATTGAGTTTATTGACATCGGTTTTGTGTGACTGCATCTGCGGTAGTCTTTTGAAATAAAGACAGAAAAAATACAGTTTTTAGCGGTCAGGAATGAATGGCAGTGAGAAGAGAAAATTACTTACGAGAGCAAATAATGTCTTTAAATGAGGAAACTATCGACTTCCGATGGGACAGAGCAGAGCAAAGCTATGGCGCCCCAAAATACGGTTAGATTAATGTAAGATTAAACGTGCTGGATATTTCATGGATAGATAGATCCCATCATTGTATGTACTGGTCTGTTTCACACACACACACACAGGGACACACACACACACACACACACACACACACACACATATATATATATATATATATATATATATATATATATATAGATATAGATATATATAGATATATAGATATGTCCTCTTATATGTATGTTTGAAAGTTTATCTCTGTGTCACAATATAGAAAAACACAGATTTATATATATATATATATATAATTAGATAGATAGATAGATAGATATGAACAGACTAAGATAGATAGATATGAACTGACTAAGATAGATAGATAGATAGATAGATATGAACAGACTAAGATAGATAGATATGAACTAAGATAGATAGATAGATAGATAGATAGATAGATAGATAGATAGATAGATATGAACAGACTAAGATAGATAGATATGAACAGACTAAGATAGATAGATAGATAAATAGATATGAACAGACTAAGATAGATAGATATGAACAGACTAAGATAGATAGATACATAGATATGAACAAGGGTAGATAGATAGATAGATAGATAGATAGATAGATAGATAGATAGATAGATAGATAGGAACATACTAAGATAGATACATAGATATGAACAAAGATAGATAGATAGATATGAACAGACTAAGATAGATAGATATGAACAGACTAATATAAATAGATACATAGATATGAACAAAGATAGATAGATAGATAGATATATAGATAGCTAGATAGCTAGATATGAACATACTAAGATAGATACATAGATATGAACAAAGATAGATAGATAGATATGAACAGACTAAGATAGATAGATAGATAGATAGATAGATATGAACAGACTAAAATAGATAGATATGAACAGACTAATATAAATAGATACATAGATATGAACAAAGGTAGATAGATAGATAGATAGATAGATAGATAGATAGATAGATAGATATGAACAGACTGATAGATATATTGATATGAACAGACTAAGATAGATAGATAGATAGATAGATAGATAGATAGATAGATAGATAGATAGATAGATAGATAGATAGATAGATAGATAAGAACGGACTAAGATAGATAGATCAGAAAAGACTAAGATAGATAAGACTAAGATAGATATGAAAAGACTAGGATAGATAGATACGAACAGACTAGGATAGATGACATCAACTCTCAACTTGTTATCTACACCTGCTTCGATCAGTGGGACAATATCAAAATGGCATCCGATGTCCAAAATGACTTCATGCCCGTTGTTAACTCGATCAAAAGATTTGTTGTTAATTTTAACCCCTTCAAAACAAAACTTCTCTACATTAATCATCTGAGAGACCCCTTGCTGACTTCTATCAACATAGTTGATGCTACCCTCCAGGAAAGTGACTCGTCGCGCCTTCTCGGGCTGAAGTTCTCTGCTGCTATGGAATCGAATGACTGTATTGAATCCACTGCTAGGATGCCTGCTAATAAATTCGCTTCACTTATCGTGCGAGACAATTTTTCTCTCCAGAATCTATCTTACATATCTATAAGTCTACTATTTTTCATGCTTAGAATATTGCTGCCACGTATGGTCCGGTGCCTCTGGTATTTACCTTGAGCTCCTTGATAAGATCCAAAAAGAATTTACAATATTATTGGTCTTGATCTTGCGGCTTATCTCTAGTCACTTACCCACCGCCGTGAGTTTGTCACTCTGTGTCTTTTCTAGAAATACTTTCATGGTATTTGTTCGAACGGTCTCTTCGCTATGGTACCTAGACTTTATGAAATTCGGCGCAGCGTACAGAATTCATTAGTTTGAAATTAAGCAGGCTAAATGTAACCGTAAGTTTTATTCTAACTGATTCTTCTCTCGGATTTCTAGCTTGTGAAACGCCCTTCCGGCTCCATGCATTCCAGCTTCCTTCTTTTTGGGATTGGTTACACGGGACACACGTCCGAACATGTTTTCGTTCATGGAGTAAGCTATTTTCTTTAGTGTTATATATCATCACCATGATCTCCTGATCAGATCCAGGCGATACGCCATCAAAATGTAGATCCTGGCGTTCCGCGTAGAGATTAATTTGTCTGAAGATTGTGCCCCTCGAAGAGGATGTCAGTCATCATGTCAGCAAATCAAGATTGCAAGGAGTGGTAACTTTATCAGTTTACCATTCGTCTATACACTGAATATTGCGGTACATGTGACTTGGTGCTCCAGCTGCATGATTGGAGATTCCTGATAAAATACAGAGAAGAACATGCAGTGTAAATGCGGTACATGTGGCTTGGTGCTCATGCTATATATTTTTGAGATTCCTGATAAAATCCAAAGAAGAACATGCAATGTTTTAGCGGTAGATGTGGCTTGGTGCTCCTTTTATAAATAATTAGAGATTCCTGATAAATTCTAACAACATGCAATGTAATTGCAGTACATGTGGCTTGGTGCTCCTGCTATATAATTAACGATTCCTGATAAATTCTAACGAACATGCAATGTTTTTGCGGTACATGTGGCTTGGTGTTACTGCTATATATTTAGAGATTCCTGATAAAACCCAGCGAAGAACAGACAGTGTTATTATGATACATGTAGCTTGGTGCTCCTGCTATATACTTAGCGATTCCTGATAAAATCCGAGAAGAACATACAATGTTATTGGTCATGACCTGTCATTTCCCCTTCAGTTAATTTTTATTGGCCGTAATACCGAACGTCGTATATTTGCTATCATCGAGATCTCATCAATTTACAGCCCAGCTGGCTAGATGTAGCCGTAAATTCTATTCTAACAGGTTTTTTTTTCTAAATCTTCTCGCTGATGGAACTCCCTTCCGCCTCCATGCTTTCCAGCCAACTTTAATCTGCAAAAAATTTTAATGCAATTTCAATTGCTATCTACTGTCCTCATGATTACTTATTTGTCTTCTGCTCATTATTAATGTTTCTGTTCCTTATTTTTCCGCACCCAGTAACCCCTTGTGTATTCTTGGCTTTACTGACTCGATTCGGGTGAAGTCAATTCATAATAATCTTTCATGACGAATCTTGATACTTGTATACCTACTTTATTAATTTAAGCACATTACTAGATTGGCGGCAAGGTCTCATCATTTTACATTTTAAATGGCTAGATGTAACCGTAAGTTCAATGCTAACAGTTTGTTCTGTCACATTTCTCACTCGTGGAAGTCTCTTCTGGCTTCTTGCTTCCCAGTCAACTTTGACCTTCAAAAAAGTAAATTTAATGCCAATCCTTATCGTCTGTTTGTTAATTCCTGTTCTTTTATTGTTCTCTCCTTAATATCTTTTTTCATATTCTTTCTAACACTGATTAACCCCTTTACGTCTTAGTGACTTTATTAACTTTCTTGGGGAGAAACAACCATGCAAACCGTATGCATTTAATAGACAAACCCAATTATCAGGAGACTCACTTTCGACAAAATCAGCATCTCGCTTTATGTTCTAAAATAGGGCCACGTGCATCTCTACACTGCACATTCTATCGACGATATCATTGCCCTGGCACCGGCAGTGTAAAATGTCGAAGGAATTTAAATGCCTTTGTGTACATTCTTTTTTTAAAGCATTTCACCCCAATCAATGCAGGAATGCCACAAGCACCCAAATGGTTACGTAGAGTGACAGTAAGAGTAAAGACAGTTGTTTGAGGAAAGGATAAAGAGAAGGACGGGGATCAAGATCAAGGCGCTAGAAAATGTCGATTGACATCACATTTAAATTTTTGAAGACTATAGTTACCAAGGAATTAAGTATGAGGAATGGAGAACCATTGTCTGGAAGTGCGAGATTAGCAGCTGTTGGAGTAGAATAGGCTGTTACATTTAACTGTTTCAACAGTAAAAAGCTGGGACCGAGACGCCAACCTAGTAGTACGCTAAATTTCATGCAGTTTGGTCACCAGTGAAAATAGCCTGTCAGAGCACTTGCTACGAAAATATTTTAGAGAAGACAGAGGGAAGCCACATCACGTCTATGAGAAAGTGACTTGATGTCGAGATGCTAGGTCAGGACATATCACATGGTATATATGTCTGGATTTTGTCGAGAATATCAAAATGTACAGCGGGGGCACCAGACCATATATGACAAGAGCATTCAAGGCAAGGACGAATGGTAGATTTGTAGATTTGAAGGATGGACTCAGACGAGACAAACCTTCTGCCGCGACATAGAGAACCCACTTTCCATGCGGTAGATTAACCTATTTATTCAATGTAGTTGTTCCATCTCAGGTCAGTGGAGAAAGTGAGACCAAGAAGGCCCAGTAAGACGCTCTTGTGGAGTTGAATTTAAATTTTTGAAGACTCTATTTGATTAAGAGAAATGTGTTATTCTCCAGCATAACAATACAAAGGCACACTCTGAAAAAAAAAACAAGAAAATAACTTCCTTAATATTGAAGGTTTTTCTAAACACTCCATACTCTCCTGGTTTAGATCCTACTAATTTTCTATCGTTCAGTGATTAAATATTTCAGAAATGGCATAACATACAGAAAAAAAAGAATTTGAAAACAAAAAGAAAACATTCTGCAGTAAACCCGAATACCGTTAAACGTAGAATTTGTCTTTCTGTTGCGGTGCCGTTGTTCAAAACGGCGACGATTACATTTTTGGTTGGTTCTGAAATCATCATAGAGAACATGATCTGCGTTCCATGAGCATGGCTGAAGCTAACCTTCAGGAGAGCAACCTATTGCGCCTTCTTGGTTTAACGTTTTCCAGGGACATGAAGTGGGGGGGTGATTAGAATGAACCATTCACTGGGTCGTGATGGTTTCAATCCACAGTTTTTCTTTCCCAATTTATGGGCAGAACCATACAAATGGCTACTGGGATTTCTTCCTGACTAATATAATAGACCACTTCTCGGTTTCATCTGACTCAGTCCCAGTCTGTCGTGTCTTGAATCAGAACGCTACGTTCGTTTTTCCGAATTCACTCTGGTGGATCAACACCAAGTCATATTTTCTGAACTTTTTGCCATATTACTGTTGCTTTTCCTTATTACTACTAAATTGCTTTCTGTATATTATTTGCTTGTTTTATATTATTTTGCCCTGTTTCTTTTCTTTTTCTTGTTATTATCTATTGCAAACTTTGCCAATTCTGTCTCTCGGGCACTTCTGCCACATATGGACCGTTATTCTATAGGTTATCCAGTACGCTTCAATTTTCCTCGTAGGAATCTATCTTGCACATTTATTAGTCTAGCACACGTCTTTGAATCGAATAAAGAAGCCATATGTGGTCTTGTGCTTCTGTTATATATCTCGATGAATTTGAAGAGAGATATGTGTATGGCCAGAAACGTCCTGAAGGGACACGGCACACTGAACAAAAACAGGAAGGAGGAGGAGGATATTTAAATAAATTTCAATGACATTTGTTTTAATATTCTTTCTGATAGAATGTAAGCACCTTAATAGTATATGAATTATTTTCTACAGTATCCGGTGCGAAATGAATAGTGTTTTTCCCCCATTTTGTGAGTTAAACTTTCAAAAGAAAGTTTGTAGCATAATTACGTATTAAATTACCTTGCCCGGGTTCACAGGAAAATACTCATATCATAATGAGTGAAATTTAAATGATTATCATTTAAATGCGTTCTCAATATATTTGTGGATGCAAGACAACGGACCTTCTTCAGAGAAGCAGTTCAGATCACAACAAATAAATAAGTGAACTAATTTTGATATTTATAAGTCGCTGCAGTAATTTCATTTTGAAACTTTCTTTCTCGACTTTATTTTCGAAAACTTAATTTTTCTCCGGTTTCCCCGGATCTCCTCGTAAATGTCATTTTACGATATTGACATGTTTCATTTAATTCAATTGTGCTAGGAAACTCTGTCGATAGCATTAAAAGCAGTCTATTACATTAATCCATGAGAAACAGTCGCGAAATTGGCACAAGTATAACATAGGTTCTTCTTTCTCTCTGTTCGACAAGGGAGATTAACTCTACACAGACCGAATGCTTCTATAGTACAAATTGGTATTCTTATTATTTGCTTTTCTTTTCGTTCTTGTAAAAAGAACCCACTTATCTAAGTTTATGGCATATAATTATTTCAAAATATTAAAAATATTTTTTTTTATTTCGTACGTGTTAACAGTTAGTTTAGAACCTTACCTTACTTCTTTTATGTGTCGTGTTCATTCAGGACGTAGGCGATCATGGCTCTCCACAATTTCCTGTCCTTTGTAATTCTTAATACATTTTGTGTTTTTATTATTTCTCCTAAACCTTGTTCCACCATCGATTTACTCGATGTCATTCTGCTTCTTCTATGTGACGTGTCTCTTCACGAGGCAAGCGATCATGGCTCTCCACAATTTCCTGTCCTTTGTAAATCTTAATACATTTTGTGTTTTTATTATTTCTCCTAAACCTTGTTCCTCCATCGATTTACTCGAGGTCATTCTGCTTCTTCTATGTGACGTGTCTCTTCACGAGGCAAGCGATCATGGCTCTCCACAATTTCCTGTCCTTTGTAAATCTTAATACATTTTGTGTTTTTATTATTTCTCCTAAACCTTGTCCCACCATCGATTTACTCGAGGTCATTCTTCTTCTTCTATGTGTCGTGTCTCTTCACGAGGCAAGCGATCATGGCTCTCCACAATTTCCTGTCCTTTGTAAATCTTAATATATTTTGTCTTTTTGTTATTTCTTCTAAACCATGTTCCACCATCCATTTGCTCGAGCTCATTCTCCTTCTATGTATCGTGTCTGTCAGGATATTTGTGATCATGGCTCTCCACAATTTCCTGTCCTTTGTAGCTTTTAATAAATTTTGTTTTTTTGTTATTTATCCTAACCCTTGTTCCACCATCTATTTTTGACTCGTGCTCTTTCTTCTTCCTTTTCTCCTTCTTCTTCTTCCTCTTCTTTTTCTATATCTTGTTTCCTTCAGAACATGTGGGCGATCATGGCTCTCCATACTTTCCTTTCCTTTGTAGCTATTGCTTAATAAACTTTGTCTTTTTTGTTATTTCTCCTAAACCTTGATCCATCATCCATTTACTCAAGCTAATTTTTATTCTATGTGCCTTCTCCCTTTAGGCCGTGGGCGGTCATGGCTCTCCATAATTTCCTATCGTTTGTAGCTGTTAATAAATGTTGTCTTTTGTTATTTCTCCTAAACATTCTTCCGCCATCGATTTACTCAAGCTCAAGTATGTTTTGCATTGTTTTCCTCTGTCTCTCTTGCTTTCAATCTGCCTTGTGAGTATCACATTTTACAATCCCACTTTCCTTATTATGTACCCTAGGAATTTCGAGTGTCTCCTCCTGTTCGGTTTATGTTGTCCTCTGCATCCTCCTGTAGAACTATATTATCTGCTGCCTCAAGTCCTTCTCTTCATCTGGGAGGAGATATTCCAGGATTCGCGGACTGATATTACGTAACTTTGTTTAACATGCTTAACGATCCGAATGCGCCCTCAGATTTCCCATGCCTCACTTTACTTCCTCTGTTATAAGAATTCACAGATATTAAAATTCTTGTACTTGTTTGATTTTGCTATGTCCGATTTTTTATTTGCATAAATAAAGAGT
The DNA here is from genome assembly GCA_964036315.1 of Acanthosepion esculentum. Lineage (NCBI taxonomy): Eukaryota > Metazoa > Mollusca > Cephalopoda > Sepiida > Sepiidae > Acanthosepion > Acanthosepion esculentum. Next base: position 35,363,641 of record OZ038505.1, read on the forward strand.
GTTCCTTTTTGCTAACAACCTCGCATTCCGTCTGCTTGCAATTGATGTTTAGTCCTTTCTTCTTGCTTTCTTTCACTACCTTCTGTAGGAGCTTTTTTAGTTTTCTTTCCGTGTCTGGTATGAATACTGTGTCATCTGTATATTTTGCGTTAAAACTGAAGCTGCCAATAATGTAACCTGTTAGAGCGTTTCATTGTCTCAGAATCGCCTTAATGTATAGGTTGAATAAGTTCGGTGAGAAGACATATACTTAACTTACACCCCTCTCTCTTTTTGTATATTTACTGAACTTATTTTCTGTCCTTTTGCAGGCAGTCTACTGCCAGCATACATTCGGGATTATTCTAATATACCCCCCACCAAATATATCAAGGTTACCAATCAGCTGGATTATTCTAATATACCCCCCCCCCACCAAATATATCAAGGTTACCAATCAGTTCCAACAGTTCTTTGTGACATAGTTTTATCAAACGCTTTTGAATAATCTATAAAACGTAGGTATATATCCTTTTTTTTATTTTTACTAGTCTTTCCTAACACAAATATCACATTTCTTGTTCCAGTGTCTTTAATGAACCCGCACTGTTTGTGTCCTATTTCTGATTCTGCTACGTGGTCTATTCATCAGAATTCGTATGTTTTGCTATATGGTCCATTAGCATTTGATTGCGCCTTGGTTCTTAGATAGTGCTATGGATATAGACCTACTTATGTTTTCCCGTATATCACCCCAGTTGTAGATCTTATTTATTAGGTCTGTAATTTCATCTATACCGAAATCATCTTTGGCTGCCAGCATCTCTATTACAATTTTGTCTGGTCCTGTTGCTTTGTTTCTGTTCAATTCAGCCAATGTTGATTCCACTTCAGATTTTAATATTTCTGGTCCTTAACCGAAAATATAAGTAGCAACAGATCGGCTTACGGCTATATCACGTTGAAACACCGGTTCTTGTAATATAATCGATGTTAAGCCTAGATAGGTGACTGCTTCAGAAGATCAGATGATTTAAGCTTGAATGTGCCGATGGTCTAATGAATAATGGTTCTTGAATTGTTAATCGGAGAGCCGCGTTCTAATTCCCGTTGCTTTCGTTATATTCCTCTATGCGCAAATACCCTAGAGAAAGTTATGAATAGACCACTCCTTCCCCACCTATGGGTTAATTAGTAATACTTGTATCCCTAAAAAACACTTTTATCTCCAAAAAGAAAAAATGAAATTACGTACAAAATATTTAGATTTCGGTATTAAATAACCCATAGAGGTGTTGATATGCTGCTAAACAAAATCAACCAAATAGCCAATTTCTGTTTGTTTGTCATTACAAGTGCAACACCTTACACTACAGTGCTAAATGGCTGTAGATACTACTCTTGAAATTTAATTTTCAAACAAGTTTTTTCAGAAAAATTAAATTTTATTTTTTTAGGCATGGGGTCATTTATTTTCTGTTTTTGTGGGGCAGGGGTCATTTATTTTCTTCGCTCGACAAATCTCTCCCTTCGGAGATTATCTGCATGTGAACAGGAAAAATATATTTGTTCATATATGGGCTTTCAGACTTGTGCTTCGGAAGACAGAATGCATGGTTGTTAGCAAATGTGATAGAAAAGTTGTGAGCTACGTGTTGGGGACGACAAAATGAAGCAGTTGCGTAAATTGCATAATCTAGATAGATATGATAATGAAATATGATACAGATTTCCGAAGACGAATAGGAACGCCTTTCAGAATTAAGCAAGTTATTAAGAGATAGAAAAGAAAGATTAAGATCTAAAGAAGAAATGAGTGCTGGAGAGCTATGCAATATTAAGTCTTCCTTTATGGCAAAGAACTTTTAAGAGACTTGAGGTGATACAGATGCGGTTTGAACGACGAATGCAAAGAGTACTTTGGACAGATCACGTGACGAGGAGGTTTTAAGAAAATAAATACTAGAAAGAGACTACACCGAATAGTCAGAAAGCGACATCTGTAATTTCCATGTCACAATGAGTAAAGATAGTATGAAGTGTTATATTCCGTGCTAATAGGAATGTATACTTGAAAAACAAGGAGGGGCAATTAAGTAAAGTTTTATTGCAAAAAGAAAACAGTACAATAAGAATAAAGGTAACAGTTATGCACAAGAAATTCGCAAGTCAATCCAGTAGTGAGTGCTACTATTAGAAGGTCGGTAGTTCTCGCAAGTCTGAGTCTTACTCAACAGATCCCAGTTAGTCAATATTTACCAGCCTCCCCACGGGGTAGGATGTGGCACAAGGCCGAGTTTAATGTGGGGTAATCCGAACCCGTAGGCTCGGCCAAAAATTGCCCTTAGACCCCGTAATAAACTGGGTAGGGTAGCTGTTTCCCGAGACGGGATTCTGCCCTTCGACATAGCTTCGCCTAGGGATTTTCTCTGCCAGGAGGCAGAATGTTTGACCAGCACAGCTGGAACAGATCCCAGCTGGTAATATATACCAACCCCCCACGAGGTAGGATGTGGCACAAGGCCGAATTTAATGTGGGGCAATCCGAGCCCGTAAGCTCGGCCAAAAATTCCCCGAAAAGCCCGCATACACGGGATCGGGTCTGTTTACCTCCCCGGGCGTGACTCTGCCCTTCGGCATAGACTCGTCCGGGTTCCTCTCTGCCCGAAGACATAGAATTCGATAGCACAGATGGAACGGATTCCAGCTGGTCTACGTAGTCCTTTGACTTACAGATCCTTACTACCTATAGTGTAGTTACTCATGGGGGTGACAGGTTATTCCATTACATCATGAAGAATGTCTGACATCGCATTCTGAAGTTGATAAAAATAAATAGAAAGTACCTCCTAATCTACATGACGACTTTGGGCGAATAATTGTCAGTACAAAAACAGTGGTACAGCATCCGTAGCGATATACGACTATGCCCATTATACGATCTGGAATGTAAAAATGGCGGGTGTCGGTGGGGTGACACACATATCTATCTTCGATCGGTTTAGGACACAAATATTTCGGCCTGGGAAGAGTGTAGGCTGCGACCAGAGATTTATGACTTTTCGTAACTGAGCTGACAAGGAGTTTACTATTCATAAAAGAGGGTACGGTTTTGCCAAGTACCGGCACTTATCGCCAAGAGGAATGTACACTAATTGACGACTCTACACTTTACCCATTTTCCAAGGTCTATTAATGTAGCAGACACACAACACCTTCTTGACGCATGTATAAAATAAGGGGTGGTTCCTTCAACTGTTTCTAGTTATCCCTGATATTTTTACAATGGGGTCTCTTTTCGAACACTCCACTTTTTCAGCTTCCAGCAACATGAAGCGGTTAGTAAAAAACCAACATATATTGGTAATATGCACAGCGCTGTCTGTAGGGTAAAGAATACATTCAAGAAACAAAAGAATGGAAAGTGTGGAGAACCATTGCCATCCACACATAAGATGCTCAATGCAGTGGGGTAAGAAGTGAATTTCGTGCAGAATATATAGTTGTCTGTAAGAGGAATAACCCAAGATATGAACTGCGAATTGGAGATACTAAACTGAAGCGAGTACGTCTTTTAACAGAGGATGGAAACGATGGCACCGAAATGCGAAATCGGTATTAGCGAGAGTTGCCTTCCAAAAATTAAACAGATCATTTAGAAAGAGGTAAATTTACGTCTCCTCACCTTTCAATCTGCAATTAATTAACTTTCGAATACATCATTTGGTGCATAAAACCCTGCCTAACCAATCAGGTGACGAGAATACTGTATAAGTACGGAACAAACTTTACGAAGATCGAAGTATGGAAAATAAATCTGTTTTAATAATTTCAGGTCAGTGGACATTAAAAAAAAAGAATTGCATAGCACAAATCTTTTCTTTGGGACAACAACAGTCCAGTGGTCCCACATTAAGAATCGCTCATTTAGACATTTCTGAAGGAGTTGGAAGACAAGCATGAGAAAAGATTGAGTTTTCAGACCAATATTCTTGTTTTGTAACATCGTAAGGTGTTGAGGGGAAAAAACTACGAACAGCGCACTCTATGTTGCGTTAAGGTTACTTAAGCTTCTAAATTTTCCGTCAGTATCAGGTGGTGTAGTCGACAACTAGTGCTCTATGAGCTACTACCAACGGGTCAAACCATCGATGCAGACATGTACTCAGAGAAGTTGGAAGGTACGCAACGGGCACTGAAGCAGAATGAGCCAGCATTAGTTAATTGCAAGTGTACCGTTCCTCGATGACAATTTTTGTTGCCAAAAATACCATACGGCGACTTGGCTGGGAGACACTGCCTCATCCACCTTAATCTCCGTACCTTGCGCCAACAGATTACCATTTCTTCCATTCTCTGAACAACCACCTTCGTAGGAAATCCTTCTCAAATGAGACAGTCTTGCGGCAGGCACTCAAGTATTTATTTGCGTCCAAGGCTACTTTTACCGCTAGGGTATTGCACAGCTGGAGGAGCCACGTTGGTAAAATGTTCTGGATGTTGATGGGGATTACTTTCTTGGCGAAAGGTATGTCAGATTTTCTCTATAACTTTCACTTTTAATAAATCAAAAACAGCAAGGGCTTTTTTTGTTAACTTGTACATAACCCAAATTAGTATGATCGTTTAGAAGCAGGCTGCGTGTTTGAAAGCGTTAGTAGATTAATCAGTGCAATACTCACTTCGGAATATTAAAATATTGGGCATATAGAAGATTAAATTAGCAATAATAGTAAAGGGATAGACTTATCTATTTATTTCTTATCAGTCGCATTTTGAAATCAATTGTGCCTGAAGGCTTTTTATTTCAAATTTACTCGATCAGACGTTATTAAAAAGCCTGAAGCTGGAAGTTGAGCACGATTGATTTCAGGCGAGGTTTATAACACGATGGAAGGTTTAAATTAAATCTTATCAATTATTAATCGAATTGTTGTTACCGTTCTTAAAGTACGTTCGCGGGCGTTTGACGTCCACCTACCAACGGAAAGCATTTTGATGGCCTATATACAAAAAGGAAGTGTTTGCTGAGAAAGTTTGATAACAGTCTAAGGTTATGATGTTGCCTGTGTCTCTATATAAAATTGAATTTCGAGAAAACGTCGATATAGTGAAATGACATTTGAGAGAAAGTCCGGAATATCAGCTCCTAATCAAGTTTGCCAAAATAAACTCGTAAAAAAACTGTAAATGAAATTATATTACTGACTAATACATGTCAAAATGAAATAACGTATTTAGTCGATGCGGAAAAATATTCACAGCGAGAATGAGTTCGCCTCATGGCAGAGATAGTTGGTTTTTTTTTATTATCCATTGGATTCATTTGCTATTGTTTGAGCCAAACTTGAAGCTGGTATTATGAATGCTGATTTTCAAAACATTTGGTCAAGTCCTTCGTACATGGAAGGTTGTACGGTTATTTCTTTCCAACAATAAAATATACTTTTAAAACATGCGTATAGTGTCTAGTACTCTGGTAGAATAGCTAGTTAATCCCTGTTGTAGACACTTGCACAGGCATATTTCGTTGCTTAAACAATCACAGAGCCAACCTGTGAGATTATACTGTAACTATGTTGAGGGGATCTAATTTACAGTTTCTGGGAAAGAATGCATAATCTGATTTGGCAAACAGTTCTGAATAATTGTAAGCGTTCAAAGCCTCAGTCAAGACGACTAAAGACTTCGTGCTAACACAAAACTTCGATGGGTTCCAAATAGTTTCATTTACAGAATTTCACTCACAAGACGTGGATCAACGTCCCAACGGTACCGCACGCAACAATTTTCGATATTTTCAGGGTCACATCACCGACAAATCGAGTATGGTGAGATTCAAATGCAAGTGTTATGGTGGGAATGTTAACGTGCTAACTCTGCCACAATACATTTTAAACATAGAGGGTTCAGTTCGGAATTCCAATCACCTGAAGAAGGCCGGAGTGTTCAACAGACAAAACATCGTGAATATGGCGATAAAGATCACAACACTCCGAACAATGTAAATATTGTGAGTAATTATATCACTAGAAAATGAGCAACAACGATGAAGCTAGAGTTATCTCCTAAAAAAATAAACTTCTGTCTGTCCATCCGTGTATCTGAAACACATCTAACTCAGCTTTCACTTGATCTACATAGACATATTATACATTTTTAGAATCAGGATGATTCGGAGATTAGAAACCTGTCCTGTATCTGGTGCTTGAATATACAGCATTATGATTTATGTCCGGATGAAGATAAAACAATTAAAAGTTCAAATTTTAAAATAAGTGAAAAAATAGTGCTATTAAAAGTTTTATATTTATATTGCGTTTAAAGTAACATACACACTTTGTGAATTTACATTTTTTGATTTTAAATTGAGTTTAAAGTATCTCGAAACCTTTGTAAATTAAGGAAATCAATTTTATTTCTTCAAAATGCCATATGAGTTAAAATGAGAGGGTTCGTGACGTGAGGTTTTGAAGTTTATGATTTGAAGAACTCAACTCAATTGAATTTCCATGGAGTTTGTGTTTTCAAGAAGTCAATTTTCGATCTGAGTTGAAATTTCGGCCCAAATCGTAGTTTCGCCCAAATCGGTCTTTTGCTTGGAATTCGACTTATAGCCCGAATCAGAGTTAAATTGAGGTTTTCAAGTTCCATAGCAAAAGGGAAAGAAGATCAGAGAAAACATTACATGAGGCACAAGCTAGGCGACAAACAGATGCTGCAAACCGTAGAAGGGCAAAAACATCTGAAACATCAGAGGAGGTACACGCCAGAAGTGAAGCAAATGCTGCAAGACAAATAAGATCAAGAGTATCTAAAAAAAATCAGAGAAGGTGTAAGCAAGGAGCGAATCAGATGCTGCAAGGAAGTGAAGGTCAAGAGATGCAGATTACAGTGAAACATTATCAAGGAGAGAAGCAGTTACAGCAAGGAAGAGATGAAGAACTGCGGGCGGATTGAGACTCGGATGTTATCAACGAGAGAAACAGATGCTTCAAATCATAGCAGAGCAAGGTCTTTGGAAACACCTGATAAAAGACATACCAAAGAGGTTAGTGATAATAACAATCGTGCCAAAAGATGTACAGCTTCTTTTTTGATCCTGTCCAAGCTGGCTTTTCAAAACAACAGTGACAGTGACTATCTATTGGATTAATGATAATACTGTGTAACTATTATAATGTTGTCGGAGCCAAGGATGAAACAGATGGAATGTGCTGTTACAAATGATAAATACAACTGGAATATCTACCATTTCCTCAGCCATTGCTGTCAAGTCTGGATGAGAACTCAGCTGAATCAAAGCACTTCATTCAACACATCAGGAACTACAATGACTGTTTTGCAATGACCTCATTCGGAACCAAAGATGCTACGTTTCCAGGATGAAAGACAACTTGCAGAATTCGTGCGGACATTTAAGTAATTAATAAATGTAACTGCCGAAGCAATACGATCCGCCCCCTAAATGGCCAATGTTTACCCAACAATAGTGTATATCGAGATTGAATTACAATGTGATGAAAATGTTAAATTTTACTATGGTTCCCTGAAACATTTTGGAAAAGTTGTTTAAATAACAAGTTGACTCAGAATAACGAAGAATACAAAAACAACACTGTTCTCTCTAAATATTACTGACAATTAAAGGATGCTAGAACCATATTTACGAGGGGCATAATAACAAGAACCAAATATTAAAAAGGTAAAGGCGAAAGATATAATCCATGCCATGCAGAAAAATTAACTATTTAAAAAACATTAAATAACCCTAATTCATTAAACAAGAGAAATTAAATGGCCACATATACACTTACAAACAAATACCTTTTGAAACATGTTGAACCAGAATGATTCCAGTTGAAGAATATTTTACGATTTTCAGTCATCAACATACACTATGGTGTATTTCAAACGGAAATGATATTGGCTGGAATCGATTTTTTTACGGGAAAATTGATAACAATCGGCCATTTTGAAAGATTTGAAAACAAAAGTTAATTATCAGATTTAAAAAGTTTTAAAAATAGAATATATATTTCCAAAACGTTATTTAAAGTTACATTAATCTGATTTGAAACAAATATTACTTACATATTGCATAAAATGTTATATACAAGTAATTCTTAACCACGATATCTTGTTTTTCTGACGTGTTAATTGATGTATTGACAGCCGATTGATCGCCGAACGTGTTCATAGTTAGATATGGATGAGCAGACGATAAAGTTTATAAGGGGGACAACTCTTGCAAGACGTGACATCTTAACGTTAGATTTGTCGGTTTGTACATCCATAATTTTAGATATTTTTCACTTATATACATATACAAAAACAAATCGCAATTCTTTTTAAAATATTTGGGGTCGACAGATTGTATGTAATAAACTTAATAACAATATTTCGTAATTTACAATGAAACTTTATTTTAAAAATTTTAAACTTTATAAATTATTCAAATTAAAATAGTAAAAGAAGAAAACAAATCTTGTAAAAATTCATTTTTTATCGAAAATTCTTTTTCTTCAGTATTATCTTTGATATATATTATTCATAACAGCAATGAAAAGCTTTTCTAATTAAATAATGTTTATTGCTTTTTTTTATTTTTCGATTCAGAACAGATTTTCGGTTAGACAGGGTCCGATTTTGCAAAAGAATTTTGGTGATTTAAATTCTTCAAAGAATTCTACTTTTACCTAATATCACTAAAAACTATCACATTGACTTTCTCCAGTTTTCATAAAATTAAATAAGGAGGTGAAACAGATGTCAAAAATATTTTTACCAAATTTTCTAATAAAAAAATTTCAAAAATAATTTCACTTATTTCTGAATAAACCCTGAAAATGTCATTAAAATCCGACAATTATTTGATTTTTGCACGAATTTCCAAATTAATGTGTCTGTCACCGCAAAAAAAGAGACGAAACTTTGCTATGCTAAAAGTTAGTACAACCGGCGACGAAAGAAAAAAAAGTTTTTAATCAAAATTTCGAATCTTCTAGAAAGGGCTAATTTAATTAAATATTCAAAAAATACTTTGAGAACTTCTCTTAATAATAACATAAATTTAGAATGTTTTAATTACGTTTGGAGAACGTTTTTCTCACGTTATACTGAATTTTTTTAGCGATTCCATGTCGGTATGTACTGTTTAATAAATGAGTAACCACTAAAATTAAATTTTAAAATGATAAAAATATTTATCTTTTTATGTTAGATAACTTTCAGTTTTTATCCCCAAATCTCACATCGTGAAATACCGTACTGTAAATAGGACTATGATGTACTTATTGAATATTTCATATGCAAAATAATATTTAGTATCGTATAAATCAATAATTTTACGTTGTACAGTTCGCTATATTCTTTAAAATAGTTTTGTACATTAAAATTTAAAAAGAATTATTTCTGTAAATAAATTCAATTTTACTATCTAGTCTACTAACACATGAAATTATATCCAAGAAACTCTGGACAGGGACTGACAAGTTGAGACTTTTATATTATTTGATATTGTTAATCCTATATTACAGGATATAATTAGAAAAAACCCTTACCTTAAAAGGAAATACTCTGGTGGAATGATAGCTTAGATGTGGCACATGGCCGAAAGTATGAGACACCCAGTGAGGATCGAACTCATTATTAAGTTTTAATTGATTTAGCGAGACAACCTTACTAACGATTTCACCACGCCGAAGTGTCTTACAAAATGTTTGTTATATTAGGTCATCCGATAAGTTCTGTCCGAATTTTAACTTTTTGTTAAAATGAACGAAATTTAAACAGTATTTTATAATGTCTAATGGAGCTGAACATTATTTTTATGTTTAGATGCATTTAAACTGATCAAATTTTATTTCAGAGAACAATAAAATTAAATTATGATTGATTAAAATCTTGCTAACAAGGAAGTACCCAAGAATCATTTGAGACGCATAATGCTTTATGAGTTCAAGAAAGCAAACTCAGAAGCCGAAGCGGCTAGAAGCATTCACTCAGTTTATGGAGAGGAATGTGTGAATGAAAGAACTTGCAGAAGATGGTTTTCAAAATTCAGAGGTGGAGATTTCACCCTTGAAGATGAAGATCGAACCGGACGTCCATGTTGAGTTTGATGAAAAGCTTCTTGAAGCAGCCCTTGAAGAAAACCCTGCTTTATCAGTTGAGGAATTAGCAGTGGTTCTCAGTTCAAGCCATACAACTGTTCATCGTCATCTTCAACAACTTGGAAAAGTTCCTAAACTTGGAAAATCGGTGCCTCATGAATTGTCTGAAAACAACCTCAAATCCCGAGTTGACATCTGCTCTTCTCTCCATTCTCGCCAACTTGTTTCACTTTTTTTGGATAGACTTGTGACTGGCGATAAAAATGGATCTTTTATCGAAATGTTAAGCGTCGTAGAGAGTGGCTTGGTAAAGGGGAAGGACCCCAGCCACAGCCGAGAAGGAAACTTCATGGGCAAAAGGTTCTTCTTTCAATCTGGTGGGATTGCCAAGGAATAATCCACTTTGAATTCTTACCACCTAATGCAACAATCAATGCTCACATATACTGTCAGCAATTAGAGCGTTTGAACCAAGCTTTTTAGAAAAAATACCTGCTCTAGTGAATCGAAAACGGGTGATGTTTTATCAGGACAATGCGCGACCACACACTGCAAGAATCACGTTACAATAGATCGAAGAACTTGGTTGGGAGAAAATTCCTCATCCACCTTATTCTCCCAACCTTTCTCCTTCAGACTACCATTTGTTTCGTAGCTTACAGAATCATTCGGAAGAAACATATTTTGTAACACAGGAAGAGTTTAAAACTGACATTTGTGAATTCTTCGAATCAAAGCCAAAGGAATTTTACAGTAATGGAATTAGTAAGCTTGTTAATAGATGGAAGGAAGTCATAGATAATCAGGGAAAATACATTGTTGATTGAATCTGTAATTAAATGTAACATTTTGTCACTTGTTTTCTTTATTCAAAATTCGGACAGAACTTATGGGATGTCCTAATAGTTAAAAAATATGTAATAAAAATGTAGTTTTTTTATTAACTAAATGCATCATTATTTGGTGTAGGAATATATCATTATTTTTCCTCTTTCGGTAAAGATATGATTTTATTTTATGTTTTTGCAAATAGCAAACAAAGAAAAATCTAATCATGTTTACTGGAGAGTACACCTCTATTTCTAAGTTGTTATGTAGAATTGAATTTGCTTTATTTTTCAAGTGATTGTATCGCCGTTCAGTTTTGCGGTTTTGCAGAAAATAGACTAAAATGCAAAGAAGACGAAGAAGAATGATTAAAAGAGAAGAAAAGAGGAAAGAAAAGAAGAGATGAAGAGTAGGAGAAGTTGGAAGAAATGTCTTTCAATAAATATTATTGAAAGTAATAATTAAAGAAAATGAAGAAGAGAAAACTAGGTTAAAGTTTGTTGCGTCGGATTTCTAACATTAGGATAAGCGTTGTGGTGTCGCGAAACTGCTGCTCGGACGATACAGTTATGATAATTTAACTGAAGAAAAAACCAACTATTATTCTAGCAACATTCTTTTGCTGCAAGACAACTCTTATCCTGATGTTGCAAATCCGTCGCTACAAACTATCTGCAGGTCTATAAATCTATGTGACATTTCTTGTCTATTCTTCGGGTTTTTGACATTTCAAAAAATCTTAAATGAAAGATACAATCATTGTTTTATAAAATAATTTCATTAGAAATTCCTGAAAATTGGTGTAAAGAATTTTCCCTGGATTTCTATATCCAAGAAAAATATAGCATACTGCAAAAATGCTGGAAAAAGTTTCATCAAGCCTCAAATTAAAACTAAAAATAAATACTTGCACAGAATGGCCCTGGCTTTTCCTTGCCAGTTAAAATTAAGGCCTAGAATCGGTGTTAACATACATTCGGTTTTACTGCTTTTTTCCTGGCACTAGGCTTCAAGATATAACAGATTAGTTAGAGTTTTGAACAAGGTTATGAATTATTAAATCATTTTGTTCGATATTACCGCGTGTTTGCCTAGATATTCATCATGAAAATCTTGTTCTTTTATATCTATAAGTCTACCATTCGTCCATTCTTAGAATATTGCTCCACATATAGTCCGGTACCCTCCTATTTACCCTCCTATTTACCTTTAGCTCCTTGATAAAATCCAAAGGCGAATCAGCAATATTATTGGTCCTGATCTGACGTCTCGACTTCAATCACTTTCCCACCGCTATAAGGTTGCCTCCCTGTGTCTTTTCTATAAATACTTTCATGATAATTGTTCGGACGAGCTGTTCGTTACGGTAAATACTCAATGGGGTTAGTTTTTAAATTGTTATTTTATTCCCCTCCCAACCCGTGGAACTGAATTTTACATATGGGGACTAGTTAGGATTTTCATAGAGACATTGAGGTATTATGGTGAATGTTGTAAGAAAGGTAAATGAGAATGTGTTTTGGTGTTAGGAATATTGTTGTATGTTTGGGTCAGTGATTGTGGCCTTGTACCACATTTTCTGTATTTAAGCGGAAATAAATATCATTCTTCGTTATGGTAACTAGACTTTTGAATTTAAGTGCAATACTAGACTGGCGTCGAGATCTCATCAATTTGCAGTTGAGCTGGCAAGATTTAAATTCTGCGCTAACAGTTTCTCTTCTCGCTCTTCTCGCTTCTCGGCTCCATCCTTTTCAGACAACAAATCTTCAAAAATTTAAATGCAATGTTAATCGCTATCTACTCTCCTACTGATTACTCTTTCCTCTTCCCGATTATTATTAATGTTTCTGTTCCTAATTCTTCCATATTCTGTAACACATTGAGTCATGGTGGCTTTACCGCCTTGCAAGGGGTGATACCGATTAAAAAAAAAGAAACACAATTTCGAAATAACAATGTAAAATATATGGACCAGTTATGTAATTATTTTAGGCATCCGAGAAACGGCTTACAAGATAAATGAAGAAAAATGCTGTCCATGAATTTTTGTTAATTATAATCTTTATTAGAGATTAAATTTGAAGAGTTGTCGTTCTTTGACATTGTTTTCTAAATGCTACCATGGCTTGTTTATTTTCCTAACCAGTTTTTTTAGCATGAAAAAAATGATTGCTGTATATTTAGTGGGTTCGAACAATGACCCCCTTTTCTAGTGTGAAACATTCAGTTATCGCATGCAACACATTTAGTTGGCTTCCTGCCTGCTCAACTCTCTTTCTCTCTCTCTCTCTCTCTCTCTCTCTCTCTCTCTCTCTCTCTCTCTCTCTCCCTCTCCCTCTCTATCTATCTATCTATTATCTGACGTAGATATATAGGAGAGGATTTGGAAGAACTATGTTTGCCAATGTGACCCCCTTTTTCATCAATCTAAGGTTACAGATTGAATGTCGGAGCCAAGCAGAGCAGCACGAATTCTGGAACCCATTCAGAAGGACAAACACGGTTGAAGCCAGCCAGTTGATCCGGAGAATTATTAGCAAACAATGGCGATCGTCGAAGCTGACTCGAGAAAATCGGGTATGCAGAGAAAAGAATAAGAAGGAAAGAAGACGAAGAAAGATTAACGATGAGGGAAAGAGATTAAAAGGGAAGGAAAAGAAGAAGGGAATGATTAATTGAAGAAAGAGAAGAAAGATAAAAGTAAGGATATAGAAATGGGTGTGAAAAGGAGAAGGAAAGGTGAAGAACGATTTAAGTATGTGGTAAGTGAAGAAGAAGAAGAAGAAGAAGAAGAAGAAGAAGAAGAAGAAGAAGAAGAAGAAGAAGAAGAAGTGTTGAAAATAAAGGTCAAGCAAATAAGATGAAGAGAAAGAAGATACAAGATGAAAGGAAAAGTAAAATAAAAATAAGCTAACGAGAAAGAGGATGGAAAATAAAAAAAAATTAAGATAAGAATGAAATAAAAGAGATGAAGAGGGAGAGGAAGAAAAAAGATAAAAATGGAAAGATTGAAATAAAAGAGAAAATGAAATAGTTAGAAAACAGAAAGAAGTAATGGGCAAGAAAGAAAAACAATAGAAAAAGAAAGAAAAGAAAAGAAGACGAATGGAAAAAAGAGACAGAAGAAGAGATAAGAAAAAGGAAAAGGGTGAAATCTGAAAAGAAAAGAGAACAGGAAGTAACCATGGAAATAGAAGAAAAGAGAAAGAGACAAGAGGAAAAGGAAAAAGAAAAAGACAGAGAAGAAATTATGGAGTAACGAAGGATAATTGAAAAATAAAGAAAGATAGTGGGTGAAAGATACATATAATGAAAAAGTAGAAAAAGAAGTGATAGTGGAAAAAAGATGAAGAAAAGGTAAAGAATTAGTGTGGAAAAGAAAGAAATAAAGAATGAAGAAATGAATGAACTGTAGATTCACATTATAATGAAAGAGAATGAGAAAAAAGAATAAAAAGGGAAGAACAGTGAAAATATAAAAGACCAGAGAAAGAAAGGAAGTATGAAAACGAAGGACAACGACGAGAATAAGTGAAGGAATGACAAAGAAAGAAAATAGAAAAATAAATATGTGCAAATGAAGAATTAACTAAGATGATGTAGTGTTGAAGAGAAGGAAAGGAAAAGAGAGAAAGAACATGGAAAAATAGAAAAACTAAAAAAAAATGAGAAAGATGAGATACTAGAAAAAAGGAAGGCAGCATCTGACAACGTACAAAGAAAAAAAAAGGAAAGTGTAATAAGAAAAAGAAAGAAGACATGTTTTGAAAAGGAGGATAAAGAAAACGACGTAAAAGTAAGAGAAGCAAAAGAAAGAGGAAAACGTAAATAAAGATGAAAGAAAAAAGGAGGAAATATGCAACGAAACAGTGGAAGAAAAAGGGAAAAAAGAGGAAGAATGAACAACTGGAAACAAAGTAAAAGCATTTCGGAAAGAGATCAGGGGGAAAAGGAAGAGAGAACATAAGTAAGTTAAAAAGAAGCGACAAAACGAGAAAGAAAGAACCAAAAGAAAACTGATAAAATTGGAACAGTAAAAAAGAAAAGTGAACAAAAGTATAAATAGTAAAAGTAAGAAAGCGACAGAAAAGAAAACAAAGAACAAAGAGGATGAAGGAGTAGTGGAATAAAATGACGAAGTAAAGAATGAAGGAGAAGAAAAGAAAAGAACGGAAGAACAATGATACATGAAAGAATATAAAAGACAAAAGAGTAACATAAAAAGGAGTAGAAGAGGAATAGGTAACAGGGGAAATAAGAAGGCACATCAAGGAATAAGGGAAAAGGAAATGAAAAGAGGAGAGTCGTAAATAAAAGAAGGGAAAGAAAGATAAATGGTAGAAACTAAGAAAAAAAATGAAGAGACTAAAAAGGAGAAGAGGGGAGTTTGAAAAATCGAGACAAATCTGAAATAAAGAATATAGTGAAAAGAAGGCGGGTTTAGTTTGGTTTGGTGTGTTTTACAGCATATCAACCCCAATGACTAATTTAATGCCGACAAGATTTTTTATTGCTGGTAATAATTTTCCAAAAATGTATTGCTGGCAATAATTTTTCCTTCAAAAATTCATTGCTAGTAATAAATTTTACAAAAAATATTGCTGGTATTAAAACCTATTTTTACAATTTTGTAGTGTTTTGACCTCAGTTTGCGGGTTAACTATTTGCCCATAGTTGGGGGTCTAACACGTGCTACCACCCTGGGTCAGGATGGACCTGGGAAAACCAGCAATTAAGAGGTGGTTCCACGCTCCTCAAAACCTCCTCGATTAGAGGCCATGCTTTTGGACGTAGTTTATCGTCTTACCCAGGACGCAGATGTACTTTATCGTCTTACCCAGGACGCGGATGTAGTTTATCATCTTACCCTGGACGGAAAACAGACGAGAAGAGACAGACAGATATCGGAGTATGAATAAGAAAAAACAGAACAATGGAAAAATAAGGGGGAAAAAAGATAAAAAGAGAGAGAAAGAAGAAAGTAAAAGAAAGAAAGAGGCATAAGGGAGAACTATTGCAGAATTGGGAACAAAAAGAAAGAAAGAATTGTGAGAAAAGGACAAAGAAGAGAATGAAGAAAAAGTAAAAGAAGAAAAGACATGGATTAGACCGAGACAAAAGAAAAGAATATAATAGTGGTAGTAGAATGTGAAGAAGAGGAAAAAACAAACACAGAAAAGTGAAAGAGGAAATAATATAAAAATATAAGGGAAAAGTATAATAAGTGACAAGGGAAAAAAGACTAAAAAAGAATAAAGTAGATACAAGGGAATAAGAAGTATGTAAAGTGAAAAATGAAAAACGAAAAATTTTATAAAAAAGAAATGAAAAAAATGGAAATAGAAAGAACAGTGGAAAAACTAGAAGGAAGTAAAATGAAAAATATTAAAAGTAGAAAAAGAAACTGAAAGTAGAAAAAGAAACTGAAAGTAGAAAAGAAAATGAAAGTAGAAACAGAAACTGAAAGTTGGAAAAGAATGGATAGTGAAGAGAATGTTATGAAAACGGAGAATGAAAAAAAATTTGGATTATTCAACAGACTAAAAGAAGATATAATAGAAAAGAAGAAACAGAATAAAAGAAAGATTGTAGCAGTGTTAAAAGATGGAAAGAAAAAGGAAAATGAAAGGTGAAATAGAAGATAAAAAAGCGATGAGGATAAAGAATAAAAGAAAAGATAAATAAGAAATATTGAGAAAAGAACAAAAAGACAGAAGATCCAGTGAGAAAGAAAAAGCAGAAAGAATAAATAATGAAAAGGGATAAATGGAACATAAAAGAAACTACATTTGGGAATAAGAAGAAACGGAGAAAGTGAAAACATTAAAAAGGAGGGAAAAAAGAAGTGATGTAAGGAAAGAAAGAAGTGTCGCAAAGAAAGAATTTAATGTAGTAATTGAAGAAAATATTCAGGAGAAAGAAAGGGAAAAAAGAAAGAATAGTAAAAAGAAAAAATGAAAAAATCAATAATGGAAAAGGAGGGGAAGTGTCGAAATAAAAGAAGAAATACATGAAAAAGAGAAGACCAAAAGAAAAAGAAAAAAACGGAAATCATAAGAAAGAAAGAAAGAAAGAAAGAAAGAAAGAAAGAAAGAAAATGATAGAAATTTAGCATAGAAAAAAGATGGAAGTGTCGAATAAAAAGAAAGAAACAATAAAAAGAAAATGGACAACGACTACGATGTGAATTAGTAAAGGTAAATAAATTCCTGTAGTTGTAAATAGTTGAGTTGTGTTAAAGGCCGGACTGTGATCGAAAATGACCCCGCAGCTAAAATATTGCATCTGGCAAGGAGAAACAATTTCCTGGGTATCAAGACCAGATTCTGCAAAGTCTTCAACGCCTCTTTGCTTCTTGCAGAGAAGAATGCTGTTTCCTCGTGCGATTCACTCTTATATAAGAAAGAGATCATGGCGGCCATACACATTTAACTGTTATATTCGCTGCTCAAATGCCCCGAGGGTTTCGTGGAAGAAACTACATGTTTCCAATTGCCTCTGTTTATTTCTTCCGTATCGAGAACATAACCTTAGTCCAAAAGAAGGTTATTAGGGGTATGCTCCGTGGGAGACATGGAAGGTTGAGAAGAAACATTGGCCGGGCCCTTTTTCTGAATGGATCGGCCGGGAAAAGTTAAATCCAACATGGCCTTCGGCGTATATTTTCTTCACAATATGGCCGACTGGAAATAAATTTAACAGGATGACTTGTGTAAATATTCTGACGTCAACACACACACACACACACACACACGGACGCGACAACATATAAACACACACACACATATACATATATATATATATATATATATATATATAGCAACTAAAATGAAAGGAAATATTATTTTATATATAAATATTCTTATAACCGTTTCGTATAGATACACACACAAACGTACACACAAACATATATATATATATATATATATATATATATATATATATTAGCCTTTGTACTAGTATATTTTCCCCTTTTTTTTCTTTCGCTCTCGTTTCATTAATGAGTTGTATTAATAAATTTTTATTTAGTCATGGTTGCTTTTTCTTCTCCTTATATTTTCTCGCAGTGCGAATTGTGCATTCTTATAATAATAAAATTACCAACTTCTGACGATGTGTTGGTTGAATGGGATCCTTTGGGAAAGAAGAATGCTGTCCTACGTTTTTTTTTAATCTACCAAAATTCTGTCACTTGTATATCCTTGCTTGACCTAGCTCATGCTCTGCGATGGAGAGGCTAAGGGGAAGGAAGACGTTGTTCTTGGGTCACAACGCGTTGGGATTGAATACTCGGATAGGTATCACCACAGAATTTGTCAGTAGCATCGCTATATCGAGTCTAGTCAGTTTCTTCTTCGTCACCGTTGGTCCCGTGGTATAACACTTGCGTTGTATCGTAATGGTCCAGGTTCGATTCTCGGTAGTGTATGCGCACTACTGATGAGTCCCAAATAGGAGAAAACAATGCTTTCTGCATTCTGTTGAGGATTCTTCTAGAATCGATAAACTACTATAATGATTATTTTAATACCCCAAAATTCTATCACTTGTATTTCATTGCTTGATCCATCTAATGCTCTGCGATGGAACTGCTAAGGGGAAGGAAGGAGTTGCTATTGGGTTCGAATACTTGGATGAGTATCACAAGGGAATTTGTGAGTAGCGGCGCTATATCGAGTCTTGTCAGTTTGTTCATCACCGAGGCCCGTTGGTCCAGTGGTGTGACGCTTGCATTATATCGCAACGGTCCGGGTCCGATTCCCTGCTGATGAGTTCCAAATCCGACGAAACAGCCGTCCAGTGCTTTCTACATCCTTTTGAATATTCTTCTAGGCGCAATGAATTATACAATGATTATTCTCATCCCCCAAAATTATATCATGGAGAATTACCGTGTTGCTACATATTATTTTATACCAAGTTTTTAGTTTTATTTTTTTTTTAGTTTTATTTCGAGACAAATATTGTAGATAGTGAAGAGGAAAGAAAAAAATAAACCAGATGTTACTGAAAATAATAAGTCCATCTCTGCTGAAGTACTAATATACGCGGAAAGAGTAGTAATTCCTGATTCCTTGCAAAAAGTAATTTTGAAGAAGTTTCATATTGGACATCCCAGAATGTCATGAAGGAAATCCCTTATGAGATGTTACGTATATTGTCCTTAAATGGACCAGGAAATTCAAAATTTGGTTAAGTCATTACGTTTACAAGGAGTGAAAGTGAGAGGAAAGTGTAGGGAGGGTTGAGGAAAGGACAAAATATGAACGGGATTCAAGAAGACGGATGAGTGACGTTGCATTTAAAATTTGGAAGATTGTAGTTATCAGGGAAGCAAGTAAACAGAATGGAGTTCCATAAACGAGAAGATGGCGGGAAATATTTGGAAGACCTTCTTCCACTGTAACTATAAATTTTCTTCATGAACTGTTATTGAGATTTGGATTTGCAGATACAATAGTTATTGATAATGGCAAGCAATTTATCTCGAGCGACTTTCATCATGTTTGTAAATACTACAAAGTTGAACGTTTAACAACGCCGCCATTCCACCCACGATCAAATGGTGAAACTGAGCATTTCGTTGATACGTTTAAAAGGGAGTTAAACAAATCAAAGGAGACGGCAGAAGTAATGCCCAATGTTTTTTGTTTAGAATTTATAGGATGATCCTTAAGCCTAATATTGCATCACGAATGACCACTCTGAATTCCAAACTGTGTTCCAGTTAATTTTTTTTTACATTTCTTCCGAAGAGTGTGATTGATTCTAATCAAGCCTTCAAATAATCCAATCATACGTTTTGGTCGTCTGGTTGTTCGGTTCTAAGAAGAGAGCTATCGAACCCTCATGTCGAAAACGAAGAGAAAGTAAATTAATATATATATATATATATATATATATATATATATATATATATATGTATGTATGTTAGTATATTTGGGCGGCAAACTTTCTTTCAAACATCTTTCATTGATAACGCCCGACAAGGTAGATTTAATTAATTTTTTATTCAGTTTTTCCAACATCCTAACATTTTTTTTTCGTTTTTCAGGGACTGATTTATAATATATCGTTGAATAATACATTTCAGATGCATCAAGTGTGGTGGTCTTCATCGCCGATGTCGAGTTTTGCATCATATCGGCCTAAGCAGCAACCCCGACCTGATTCTAGATGGGTCAGGCCGACTCCTTGATAGCGTAGTGCTACGCACCTCGACATTGCGAAAACAAATTCAGATATGGCTCAAAGTGCGACCGTTCTTATTGACAACGTCAGTCAACGTCAGCCAATGAAATAAAAGCTTTTCACGCTTCCCGCCTATATAGTGTTGTCTTTTTTGGCTCACCCGGTTTTATAATATATATATATATATATATATATATATATATATATATATATATATATATATATATAAATTGTTCATATTTAGTATTTTCAAGAGCACTTTTTGTTAGTTCTATAACCATTATCAAGGATGTTGTTTTGGTACGGTGAATTTCGTGTGTATCATCTACATAGTTTAGCTGTGTGGAGTCATGCGGAGGAGGGTATGCCTTTTTCGGTGGTCACCTGTTATGAGCGATTGGTTGACCTGGGCATCGCTTCTATTTTTAGAAAACCTTTAACACGCCGTCTCCACTGCTAAACAATGTAAAATTGATATCAGGGGAACGGTATTTAATAAGTAATACTTCTCTAAGGATAAGACGTATACGACTATGTGATTTGAAAAAGAATTTTTGCGTTATCCACTAGAATTTCCTGAAAGGTTCTTGTAAATTGTAGGTTAATAAAACCCTAAAAGCCAGGTTTTCCTCTCCGACCTATCATATCTTACATACCTACACCCGTATACCAAATATCAAAAACCCTCAACCACATAATTTCTCCATGCACACCCAACAATTACAGCAGAGCATTAACTAATGGAAGCAGCAAATGCCATAAGAAATACGATGGCATCACTGGTCGTCGAAAGCCTTTTTATCAACGTCCCAGTTGACGAAACAATCAACATAATTACTGACTGTCTACAAATACCTGACAATACTTTCCCCAAACCTCCGACACGCTATCCTCCAGAAACTATTCCTAACCTGTACCACTAAATCTTCATTCTACGATCATAATAGCAACACATATATCCAAAGTAACGGTGTAAGCATGGGAAACTCTTTAGGTCCTACTTTCGCTAACTTTTACATATCCAAAATTGAAAACAAAATATTTGAAACAAACGATAAACTTGATATCTACACGAGGTACGTTGATGACATTTTCGTTTTCATAAAACATAAAGATGAAATCGCTAACCTAAAATCAACCAGTCGGGCATAACACGTGACCGCCAAAAAAGGCATACACTCCTCCGCAATGACTCCACACGGCTTAACCCACTATGCGGAAGATACACATGAAATTAAGCATATGAAAACAACATCCTTGATAATGGCTATAGAACTGCCGAAGCGCTCGCAATAATACTATAGACAATTTTGATATTTTTTCAAACCATGAAAAACGAGAAAAAAATGTTACAATGCTGGAAACACTCAATAAAAGATTAATTAAATATTCCTTATCGGCTGTTTTCAAGATATATATATATATATATATATATATATATATATATATATATATATATGTTGGGGTTAATCGATGATTTAGAGGAGTTTTACAAATCCGTTGCTGATCTTCAGATGACCTGCGAAAACGACGCGTTATTTTCACATTGTTTTTTATCAGTGACGGTAAGAAAAAGGATGTCGATTGGTTTGGAAAGTTCTACGATATATTCACCAGGTTTTCGTGTCGGCAAGCATTGGTATCCCTGATCGGGATGCTGTTTCTCCATTTTTTTTGGTCTGCCCATCCTCTGTCGCCCAGAATCCAGTTTGTTGAATCGAAGACCTTTGTGAAAAATGTCTTTCCACATCGAGCAAAAAGCTTTTTTTTATTATGAAACCACTTACTCATATAATGCTGAAAAGCTATTGGCTAGATAAAGTAGTCTTTCGAAAATATCTGATCTTTCATTAGCTCAGATTTGAGAATCTTTGTTTGCATGATGACTTTTCAGCACCACCTTATATATAATAATAAATATTCGGGTTTATTTTTTTAAAGAAGTAGACCCAAACATTTCCCGACGTCTGTTTTCCAAATGAATGTTGCGATATCTATTTATAATGTGACATTTTATTACCCGCCTTAACTGGAAATGTCTGGAATAATCTAGACACGTCTGTTATCGACCTCCATCGGGCAGGCGACAGAATATATCACTCCAGTACGACTGCATCTGCAATGTCTTCCTAATGCCTCGTTAAACTGATGGCAAGTTTAGGAAATAAACTCAATTTTAGTTAGATCAAAGCCTGCAGTTATATTTTTTATTGCTTTTCCGTTTGTATGCTTAATATCAAGTAAGATTCTTCACCGGCCTTTCAAATCATTACTACATTTAATTTTTTTCTGTTTCTTTGCTTTTTACCTCTCTTTCTCTCGCTCTCTATCTCTCTCTCTCTCTCTCTTTCTCTCTCTCTCTTTCACACAAACACACTCACATTCCTTCTGACACACATATATTCGCTCTCTGTCACCACAAATATACAAGGTCTCCCCAAAAAATTGACAATATTTTGTAGTCTAATAACATCGGAAAATCTTGCTCAAATTATCTTAGACTTTAACAAAGTGTTTAAAAAATGGTTGGTTGATTCTTATTTAGCGGTATAGCAATTTCTTTTGATGTGCCATGTCCTTTCAGGACATAGGCGATCATGGCTCTCCACCTTCCTCTATTCCTTGCAGCTCTCAACAAGTTCTTTTCCTCTGCTTCCTCCCCCAGAGCACGCCAGGTATGCCACGCGTTGTTTTCTCTCGTCTCTCTTTCCCTCTATTCGACCCGTGAGTTTCAGATTCTCCAGGCCCTCATTCCTCATTATGTGTCCCAGGAATTTCAGCTGCCTCTTCCTGATGTTAAGTATAAGCCTCCTCCTTGTTTGCATCCTCTCTCAGGCCTCATCGTTGCTCACACTCTCGCTCCATGATATCCTTAGCATCCCCATGTACAACCATATTTTCCGTCACCTCGACTATCTTCTTCATCTTTGACATTCGCTGCCGTAAAGAAGGACAGATGTCACGTAACAGTTTAGTAGTCTTTTCTTTGTATATCAACTACTATAGTTTATTTATTGT
This sequence comes from Acanthosepion esculentum, assembly GCA_964036315.1. Lineage (NCBI taxonomy): Eukaryota > Metazoa > Mollusca > Cephalopoda > Sepiida > Sepiidae > Acanthosepion > Acanthosepion esculentum. Next base: position 35,386,776 of record OZ038505.1, read on the forward strand.
CGAAATCTGAATATTTTGAATACAATTTTATGGTTCCAATTAAATATTTTTGGAACGCAATTTTATGCTTTCAACTGCAGATAAAATGTATTACTGTTCATGTATTGTCGATCATTTTTATATAAAATATTGCTGGTATTTTTTGCTATAAAAATGTATCTCACTATTTTCCCATAGCTGGGACCCTAACAGATGCAGCCACCCCGGGCCAGAGTGGACCTGGGAACAACAGCAGTTAAGAGGTGTTTCCAGACTAGTCAATAGATCCCATCTCCCGATCAGAGTCTTTGCTACCGGGTGTAGTTCATCGTCATGCCCAGGGCTTGTGAAACCTAAGTTGACTGTGCGGACCTATCTCAATGAGAAGCTACTAGAAATATAGTTCGTCCATAACAGTGATAACGACAGTGTGCTGTTGAAAAGCCCACCACGTTCACCTGATTGGACACCCTGTGATTTTTTCTATGATGCTATGTGAAAGGACAGGTCTACATATACCTCTTCTTACAAGCCTAGAAGAACTTACGCAGAAAATCACTGAGTCGATGAAGAATGTTACGCAAGACATGCTACATGTGTCATGTCATGCTACATGGTGTCATGTCACAGGTGGTGCGCATATTCCATATTTGTAAAGCTTTCTCTAATTCAGTATCTGTCTATATTTCTGAGATGAGGTATTATGTACATTATTTACATTATTCGGACTATTGTCTTCATCGTGTACGGTCCGACTTTATTCAGATTATGGAACTGAACCCTTTATTTCGCTCACTGGGGTAGACTGTTCTAGTTCCGCGTGCCATGTTTAATTATCTCCTGTTAATTTCCCTCTGAAAGTTCTCCACTACCTTAGCCGGGTATTGAACTCACGCTCTTTGGGTCCTGTCACTGGATCTAACTAACTGTGCTATGTGTCCTTGAGGACATCTGCGTATGAATTTCTGGGTATTATATACCTAATGTCTTCAGCAACCATTTTTTTAACAGTGCGCTCATTGCAATTTTTGCTGTTATCATTGGACGTTTTTACCAGACCTTATATTATAATTTTTGTCGTTGTTATCGCTTTTCTCTGGCATTCCTTATTACTGGTTCCCATATTGTATTCATTTCTATGCTTGGTCGGCTCACGAATTTTTGTGGCTTGGCATATGTGCTGATTCCTTAAGTTTACGAATTTTGCAATGGTGTTCTTTGTCTATGACCTCAACCAGATCACACAGAGGGCGGTGATCTCTCTTCTCTCTCCATATATGGTCAGCCACGCCTGATTTTTCAACTTTCCCTCGTGTTACAGCTTTCTGGTGTTCTTGAGGCCTTACCATAATGGGGCGGCCTGTCTCCTCCTTATATTCCTTTCCTTTCTCTAATTGGTTATATAATCTACATTTATGAAAACTGTTGAAATTTTGTTTGCCTTGGAAAAGCAGTTACTCAGATATTCATCTTTTCAATGATATCAATTTTGGGGATACACACTGTATATACGTCGATTTCTATACCTGATCTATATTTAGAGATTCTTGATCAAATCCAAAGAAGAATCTGCAATGTTATCGGTCCTGACCTTGCATCTCGGCTTTAATCACATTCTCTCCGCCTTAATGCAGGTTTCATGTGCTATTTCTGAAAATATTTTCATGGTAAATGTTCTGCTGAACTTCCATCTTTGGTACCTCGACTTTACGAGTTCAGGCATATCACTAGACTGTCAGCAAGATCTTATTATTTTACATTCGAAATTACTAGACTTAACCGCAAGTTCTGACAATATATATATATATATTTATATATATATATATATATATATATATATATATATATATATATATAAATATATATATATATGAATATATATATATATATGAATATATATATATATATATATATATATATATATATATATATATATATATATATATATATATATATATATATCAGGTTCCCCAAACCAGATGCGACAGCAATATTCAATGCATGTAGACATATGAATATGCAAGATAGATTCTGGCGAGAAAAATTGTCTAACCCGACACATTGAACCAACTTTCAGGTACTAGTTCGATTTTGGTATCTCCAATTTGTAATTTTTACGCTGGGCGGCCCCTTTTACTAATAACCATTGCAAGAAATAACGCCGCTTCATGAATTGCTACCCCAATGCGAATTTCGGCATTGAATTTTCCGTCTTCTGTTAAAACACTTCCCAGATATTTTTTTTACTTGCTTGATTTTGGTGTCCTCAATGGGAAATTCGCATGTTGGGTTGTTTCTTTTGCTGACATCCATAGATTCCGTTTTTCTTACACTTGATCGTTTGTCCTTTCTTCTCGTTTTCTTTTATTTCCTTCTCTAAGAGATTCGGTCGTCTCCTTTCAGTTTCTGCAATCAACAATGTTTCATCTGCATATCAAATACATATTTAGAAGGTCATTTACGGCACTTGTAAATTCAGATGACTTTTATAATTATATTTCCCCTTTAGCATACATCGGCCTTTTATTTATTTTTTTATTTTTTTTAATGTGCCTTTCTGGTTTCTTTTCTTCTAATTTGGCTTTTCTTATTTTTCTACCTTTTCTTTCTTTTTTTTATTATACTCTTCTCATTTTACTATCCTTTTCTTTCTTTCTTTCTTAATGAACTTCTTTCTCTTCTTTGATTTATCGTTTTTAACTCGTTTGAATGTTTCATTATAATTTCCTTTCTTTTTTCTTCCCATATTTTTTGCTTCTTCTTTCTTTTTCTCTGTTTATGCCATTCTTTTTCTCTTTGATCTCTTTCTTTTCTTTTTCATTTATATATTTTTATCTTACTTTAAACATTTTCTTAATTTGATTTCTCACCGTATTCCTTTCATTTCTTTTTCTTTCCTTTTTCTATACTGTTTTCTTTGATCATTTCCGTTGTTTTTTTTTTTTGGGGGGGTAACCTTTTTCATTTTCTATCCCATCTTTTCCTTATTCTTTCTTTTTCTTTTTTCTCTTATTTTCTTTCTTTTTTCTTTGATGTATATTTTCTTCTCTTCTTTATTCTACTCTTTCTTTTTCTCATCCTTGCTCCCTTCTATTCTTTTTTTTGCATTCTCATTGACATTTTCTCTTCGTACATAATTTTACTTATTTTTTTCTTTTTCTAATTCTTCATTAAAATCATCTCCTTAAAATTACTCTTCACCTTAAATAACTTCTTTTTTTTTTTTTTTTTGAATGCTTCGTCCCGAAGATGGACATCACCACATCATCTGCAGTTATCTGCCCTGTCGTTTTCACGCTCTTCTTTTTTTTTTTTTTGTATTTTATGCATTTCTCTATCTTGTCATTAAAAACCTTTTCTCGTCCCTTGTTCTGTTTGGGGTAGTCCCTTTTTTAAAAATATAATTTATTACACTCTTTCTTTTCCTAGTCATCGTGTTCTTTACACTGATACGAAATTTGCACGTCACACAAAAAAGATAACAATACGAAAAACAGAATCACATATTCGCAGTTTGCTATGGTTAATTTCTTTCGGATAAATGCTTTTTAGGAAGATATTAGTGTGAGGAATTGCAAGAATATAAGAAGACACAGGGAAATAAAAATCAATATCAATCACAGAAGAGGGCTAAGTTCTACAGAAATTAAAATATTTTTCACATTAGTGTCTATAGAAGTATCGAATATGAAAATAATTTAACATGTTGATCAAGAAGGGTTTCTATTCTTTGAATCTTTCCGCCATTCCTTCCTTTCCTTTTCCTTTGTTTGTTACTTTCTTTCTTTAGATATGTGTTTTAGCTATTTCTATATTTTTATTTCTTTTTTTGCTTTGTTTATTTCTTTCTCTCATTCTTTTACTTCTTTAAATCTCTGTTGTTGTTGTTTTTTTTGTCTCATACATTTATTTTTTATTTGTTCTTTTATTTTCTATCTTAAGTTTTGTATTTTCTGCATTTTTCTGTCAATTTTTATTACTTTTTCATTATTTTCTCTTGTCAAAGTCTATGTTCTGTTTTTCTTTGCCTTTCCGGTTCATTTAAATATCTGTTATATATCTTTTTACCTTTTTTCCTTTTAATTCCTTTCTTTCATTTTCCTTCCATTTTTTCTCTTTTTCCTTTCGTTTCTTTTCAGTTCTGTTGACACTATCTCTTTTCATTTTCTTTCTTTTTCTTTTTTTTTTCTAAATTGCATTTTTTCTTTGTGTCTTTCTTTCCTTTATAACTTTTATTCTTTTTTTTTTTAAAGTATCTTTCCATTTCTTCACTTTATCGCTTATTGCCTGTCCTGGTCATTTTGCTCCATCGATTTACTCTCCCCCCTTATTTCTGCTTCACTATTGCCTCCATTTTTGTCTTCTTTTATCTCCTTTGTTTCTTTTTAGCAAAATCAAAAAATCAGTATCCCCTAGCAAATGTTCCAAGATTAAAATCCCTTTTCAAAACAGAAACTATGGAATGAAATCAGTGATGGCACCTACATTGAATTTACCATAAACATTAAAGAACTACAATTTGTAATATTGATAAAAACATTTCAAATACATCGTGTATGGATCGGTTATAAGAAAAATAGTATTTGAAATAAGGAAATCGAATATAGAATAGGCTACGCTGGAGGCGGCTTTGCCGAACCTCTCAGATGTCACTTGATAAAGAACCTGAAACAACACATTCAATAATAATAATGATCTTATTCAGTACGTAAATTTCAGTCACCAAGAAGAAAAACTTACCATATAATAATTCATACCTTTGGATACAGTATTATCAATATATTTTTAAAATTATAAAATTTGTGATAATACGTTTTATCGAACTCAAAACATCAGGTAAAACCAGGAGTTAAAATTCTATGCTTAATACCAAAATAATTTAAAATGAGTCTAAGCCAAGAGGATTAGAGACCTGCAGCTGATCTTTCCACTAATCAAGCTCTAGAAGCTTAATGGGAAAATAATTGGCTTGTAATTATTAATAACTGAAAAACCATGATGATCGGAGTATTTTTCTAATCTCTCCCTATTACCAAGCTCAAACACCTGATTGGGAGAATATTTGGTTTGTAATGTTCAATACCCCAAAACAACGATGATCGTGGCCTTTTTGCTAATCCCTTCATATAATGAATCTTTTTTTTTCTTTTACTAATCTCTTGTAATGAATTTCTAACTCCTCAATGGGAAAATATTTAATTTGTAATATTCAGTACCTCAAAAACCAAAATGATTGCTATTAATCTCTTCCTACGACTAAAACTCAATGATGAAATAATAGCCTTATAATGTTCAATGCCAGAAAGACAATTATGATAGGGGTTTGCTGCAATTCTCTTCCTACAACTATGCTCAAACGCCTCCGTGTGGAAATATGTGGCTTCTAATTTTCACTGCCTCAAAAACCACGAAGATTGGTGACTTAGTGCTAATTTCTTTCTATGACCAAGCTCAAATACCTGATTGATGGAATATCTGACTTGTATTGTTCAATACCTCAAAACCACGATGATCGGTGTCTTGCTGCTAATCTCTCCCTATGGAACAGGTTCAAACGCATCAACATGGAAATAATTGACTTGTAATGTTCAATACCACAAACATCGAGTTGATCGGGGCCTGCTACAAATCTCTTGTTCAAATGCCTCAATGGGTACATAATCGACTTTTAATTTTCAATACATTAAAAAACCACGATATTCGGGCACTTTCTGTTAATCTCGTCCTATATCCAAGCTCGAAACCTCAATTAGGAAATATTTGGTTTTTAATGTTCAATACATCAAAAATCACGATGTTCGGGGCCTTGCTGCTAATCTCTTTCTATGACCAATTGGGCTATATGTGGTTTGTAATTTTTAATACTTAAAAAAATAACATGATCAGGGACTCGCTGCTAGTATCTACATATGACGAAGTTCAAACGCCTCATTGGGAAAATAGTTGACTTGTAATGTTCAATACCTCAAAGGCCACGATTATCGGGGCATTGCTGCAAATCTCTTCCTTCAAACAAACTCAACCGCGTCAATGGGTAAATAATGGGTTGACAATTTTTAATAGCACGGTGATCGCGGCCTTCCTGCCCCTCTCTACATATGACCAAGCTCAAATGCCTCATCAAATGAAAAATATTTGGTTTTCTAATGTTCAGTATCTCAAAAAAGCAAATGCAACGTTCCAAGCCTAATGCTTCTATTTTGATAATTTCCATGTCAAATATTCTCATGATCTGTATTGATTAGTTTGAGAAATTCAATCTTTTACAATTAGGACACACCATACACCTTTCACAGAGTCGGATTTCCTCAGAATTCGGAAAGTTAGAATATGTTTCACTCGGAAATAATCGCCATGTGAGAACTGCCATTTAGTTGAATGGCCTCCTGCATAAGAACTTTCAACTCTTGCAACACTACAACCCTAATTTCGTTAAATGATAGTTCGAACATTATCTATTTTTCTTATGTTCTTAATTTCCACTTCCTACCACTATTTCTTTCATTTTTATCGTACATACAATTCATCATTCCAATTTTGACTGTAACACTGACCTTTCAGTAGTTATTCATCAATGCTTGTATTGTGTGAAATTTAATAAAAATACAAAAATATCGCCCTCTGACATCTTGCAAAATTGTTGGAAGTTTGACTAATATGGTTCGTATATTGAAATTGAACTGCTGTTGGTGATGTGCAAAGAGAAGCAAAAATCATCCATTATAGTGAGTTGGTTTTCTTTAAGCGTCTAGCATTATTATTATTATTATTTTTATTTTCTTTTATATCTGGCGTTTACACATTTCTTTCCGGGTCCCGCCCAGGGACCTAAGGTTAGAAATGGCATCATGACACTTTCCACTGCAAAAAAAAAAATTACATAGATAAAGCCCTTCGTAAAGTGTGGGCTGTACTTGTCAGAACAATTTTTTGTATCTCTTTGAGGCATGGACTTCCAGGTATCCCTTCAATCAGCCTACTGGAATCTTTTCCAACCAGTCCAAGGGCTCCAACTACAACAGGAATTGTTGATGTTCCCATGTGCCACATTTTTGAGATTTCTATTTCAAGGTCCTTGTATTTTGACAGTTTTTCGAATATCTTCAAAGATACATTGCAGTCTGCAGGGACTGCCATATCAATAAGGAGGCACTTATTTTGTTTGTGGTCTTTAATAACAATGTCTGGGCGGTTGGCTTTGATTGTTCTGTCAGTTATTATTATTATTATTATTATTATTATTATTATTATTATTATTATTATTATTATTAATATCATAACAGGTGGCCAACGAAGTGACGTTGGTGGACAGATATACGAATCTGACATGACTATAACAGATACATGTATCACAGCCAAATGCTTGTGGTATGGTGACAGTTTTAATATATCTTTTAGGGTTTTAATATCTTTTAGGGTTTTTGTAGTAGATTATAAATATTAGGTGATTGTTAGAACCATTAAGTGATATCTACCGTTGAATTATATTTTAATTTTTTTACATACTGTTTAAAATTTGGTCGCGTCTGGTTACGATAGAAGAAGTTAATGGTGTATTTATTTTTGTTTAACTCAAGGAGAGGTCGGGCGTTCATTTTAAAAATTTGTTAAAATTTTTTAATCAAACTAGACAACCCAACGTAAGTAAAAGGTATTAGAATTTATTTAGAAATACACGTACGGAATTCTAACTTATCCCACCAAGAATTGATAGGTCGCAAAAGTAAACAACTGTTGCCATTATTCTAGAAACTAGTATTTTCCATACTGTGAGTAATTTTTGCCGTCGAGAAGAATTTCTTTCTTAATCGGATTTTTCAATTTATCGTCTTTTTTTACAATCTTTACAAGAAAGTAGTGAGCTTTTTAATTTTTGTTGTTGCATTTTCATGATTGGCGCTATTTAAAATGTTCAGTAATTTATTTGTAATTTCGATGGATTTTGTAATGTATTTTAGAAATGTTCGGGGCAAAGAGTTTCTCAGGAAATGTCTAGACAAGAAGCACTCACGAAATCGAGAGTATTTTTGCGACTTCTCCTTTCAAACTGTAATCAAAATTAATAATTTCTTAATTATGTTTCGGTTTTATCGTATTTTTCGCTTTATCGATTTTCGAATTTATTTCATTTTGGCGTAATCAGTCGTCAAAATCAGGAAATCAACAAATGCCGCCGACGTCGACAGAAAAATGAGCAACGTTGTAATTTCTCTCCGATATTTTTGCTTTTGGTTGCTGAAGAAAATCCAATTATTACGAATTTTGAATGAATTTCTATTGTATTTCAATAAATGAATAAATTCCTGGTAACGATATTTTGACAGAAGCCCGAGGATTTAAGCCAATTTGAACAAACTAGTTTTACTTTGCAAAGGTTTAGGAAGCAAATTAAATATATAAAAAAAACTTCAATATCCATACGAAATACGATGTATTAATTTTTTGCTAAAAAATGTAGGATATGCGAATATATCTGTGTCTTTATATATATATATATATATATATATATATATATATATATATATATATATATATATATATATATATAAACATATAGATATATATATATCCTATATCTCTCTCCATATATATATAGATATATTCAGTTTATACGTTTATTTAATTAAAACATAGTCGGTTTTAATACATTTATCCTTATATATATATATATATATTTACAGATATATATATATATATATATATTTATATATATTTTACATATATATATATATATATATTATTTATTGATGCGGTAGACCAGTTGCCATCGAAGTCTGTCTTGCTATTTAACCATTGCTGGGGGAGAAGTAGTATATAGCACGTAAGTCAATGCAATGAATTCGATTGGAATTCGAACACGGCTCTCCAATTCCTCGATCCGCGCCGCTATCTATTACTCCACTCTCACTCACTGTCTCTCTCTCTCCCTCCCATATATATATATTGTTGTGGTGGGATCCACCTAATCTGCATAGGTGACTACCAACTATATAAATAATGGTTGGTACCGGAAGACGAGAGAAAAGGAATCACGAGATCCAACTAGAGATTCTGATCGACTGCGACTAGTCAACACATTCTCCAGGAACGTCTTCCCAGAAATATACAGAAATACTACATGTACTTATTGTGTACCCTTTCTTGTTATAATACATTCTTGTTCTAAGTACATTTTGTGTTGCATTATTATTCCATGCAATAGGCGAGATTCAACATTGAGTCAAGACTCAACAATGGCGACGAAGTAGAACGAACCATACGTCAAGTTTCAACAATGGCGACGATGTAGAACGAATCATACGTCAAGTTTCAACAATGGCCACAAAGTAGAACGAACCATACGCCAAGTTTCAACAAAGGCAAAGAAGTAGAACGAACCATACAGAAAGAAGAAAGAATTAATAGTGAGAGTTTTCAACAATTGGGACAAGTCATTGAAGAACCCAGGCTGAAAAAAAAAACTATTAATTCAAAGTCCAACGTTAACGTAACGACGGAGGATTCTAAACTTCTGGATATGTAAAACTCGTTAAAAGACGACTAAGCATAAAGGAACGTTCACTCAGAAAAATTGGAAGGTGTCGTAAACGAATAACGGTAATTTTAAATTAAAAAATTATCTACACCGAGACACCCGCTAAAAAAAAAAATTGGCCGACTACAAACACATGCATGGATTAAAAGGAGCACAAATACACCGTGTCGACTTTGAAAGGTAACAAACTTTAAAAAATTATTTTTTTAAATTATTTGTTCAACAATATAGTGACGAATTGCCTCTGATAAGAAAATCAGACGTTGTCATTGAAATACGCGAACAGAAGTCGAAAACGAGAAAAAAAAAGTCCGACGCTCTCTGTTCACGAAAAAAAAAAAATACCAAAGTTGATTAGCACGGGCGTGAATGTAAAAGCAAGTCATAAAATTAAAAAGTCGTACGTTGTTTCCATTTTTTTGGTCAGCTTATGATATTCGTGGATACGCAAATTAAAAGTATATTTCTTGTTGCATGAACACTATCAGCAAAAAATGGATGAACTATCCAAAGTCATATCTGAATTATTAAAATCCCAGCAGTTGAGTCAACAACGTCAGCAGGAACAGTTTGCCTTATTAATAAGGGAACAACAGATAGCACAGCATAAATATCAAGAGAAACTAGATGAAAGACAACAAAAACAACAAATAGCGCTGCAAAAATATCAGGATAAACAAGATGAAAGACAACAGAAATATCAAGAAAAACAAGATGAAAGACTTTTGGAAATTCAAAAGTTAACACTGGAGAAATTAAACAACTTTCAGGCAAATGAGGGAAATTCTTCATATTCTAATAACACCATATTTAATTCACTGGAAATTTTCAACTATGTGCCAGACGAAGAAAAAACGTTTGAAGCGTACTTTAAACGATATGAAGATATTTTCTACACAGACTGTGAAAACTGGTCGAATTCAAGAAAAGTCAGTCTATTACTAAGAAAGCTAGGTACAGCAGAACATAGCAAATTTGTAGATTTTATTCTACCGAGAAAAACAACTGAATTGGAATTCTCGGAAACAGTGAAATTGCTAAAAGAGCTGTTTGGAGCAAATATGTCGCTTTGGCATAAGCGATGGTTATGCATGAATGTCTCTAAATCCGACGATCAGGATTACTTAACTTATGCATCTATAGTGAATAGACATTGTGACAATTTCAGATTGGCAGAGATTACGGTTGAAGAATTCAAGTGTTTAATTTTTGCTCAAGGACTGGTATCCAGTAAGAGTGCCGAAATAAGACGTAGAGTTTTGTCTAAACTCGAATCTGAACAAGGCCTTACCCTGCAAAAGTTAGCAGAGGAGTGTCAACGGGCCGTAAGTTTAAAAAAAGAGTCGCAAAAAATCGAAGAAGCTGGTATTGCTTATATTAAAAAAATAAAAAAGCGGTCAAAGTACCCAGTAGAGAAAAATTGGAGAAAAAATTCAGCGTATTTCAATAATAGACAAGAAAATAAAAAGAACGAAAATAAAAAAGTCCCACCATATAATTGCAGACGTTGTAACGAAAGACATTGGGAGGTAAATTGCCCATATAGAAATAAGAAATGTTTCGTGTGCCAAAAGAATGGTCACAAAGGATCTTGTTGTAAAACGAAAAAATGCAAGAACCGAATTAGACAAACAAATTCGAATATCAAATCAGATAGAGATTTGAGGAAATATGTGACGACTGAAATATTCAAAAAGAATATCAAATTTCAACTCGATTCAGGGTCAGATTTAACAATAATGAACGATAAAACATGAAAAATTTTAAAAAGGCCTACAATAATGAAGTCAACGAAACTCGCTCGAACGGTAACTGGAAAGCAAATTAACTTCGAAGGCGAGGTTATACTTCCAATGAAAGTGAATGGGATCGTTAAAAAAATAAAAGTTTTCATTCTGAGAAATGGAGAAAACTTGTTGGGTACAGATTTTATTGAAACATTCGAATTGTGGTATAAACCGTTAAACTCATTCTGCAGAAAAGTAGAAAGTAATACGCAAACAAGACAGGACATTAAAGTGGAATTAAAGAAAAAGTTTCCGGAAACCTTTACACCTAGTCTTGGAAGATGTAACAAATTTGAAGCTAAATTTGAATTAAAAGAAAATACTATGCCTATATTTAAAAAGAAACGTAACGTGCCTTTCGCAAGTGTAGAGAAAATAGTAGTACCAAAAAAGTTGCAGAAAAAAATCCTACGGGACTTTCATATGGGTCACCCGGGGATTAATAGAACAAAAAGCTTAATGCGAAGCTTTGTATATTGGAAAGGAATGGATGTGGATATCGAAAACATGGTTCATCGATGTAAAGGGTGTGCGTTAGCAGCTAAGGCACCACCTATAGTACACAAACCATGGCCAAAGACGGATCATCCGTGGGAAAGATGACACATTGATTTCGCTGGTCCAGTAGAAGATTATTACTACTTAATAGTGGTAGATAGCTTTTCAAAATGGCGGGAAGTACTACGCTGCAAAAAGCCTACGTCCAATACCACAACAACTTTTTTGCATGAACTATTTGCACGGTTCGGTGTGCCAGAGTGTATTGTGAGTGACAATGGTACACAATTCACTTCTGACGAATTTAAGGAATTTTGTGAGTTATATCAAATTAACCACATAACGACGCCGCCGTATCATCCGAGATCCAATAGACTCGCAGAAAGATTTGTAGATACGTTAAAGCGCGCTCTGAAGAAAGCCTCAGGAGTTCCAACGTAAAAGGCGTTTCAGCAATTCCTACAAGTATACAGAATCACGCCTAACCAGAGAACACCATCAAATATGGCACCAGCAGAACTAATGTTCGCTAGGAAAGTTAAGTCAGTGTTTGACAAGCTTTTGCCAGGAAGAAATAGAATAAAGAACACTAGGTATACAGCTAGAAAAAGATACACCCCCGGAGAGAAGGTCTTTTTCAAGTGCTATAGAAACAACATTGAGTTCTGGGAGCGAGGCATAGTGGATAAGAGAATCGGTGACCTGATTTACATAATAAAAGGCCGAAGAATACTCATAAGAGGCACCAGAACCAACTCAAAAAATGCTACGTGCTAGAGCATGAAGAGAGTATACCGGATGAGGAGGAAGATCTCATTGATGTAATGTATGATACTTTTCAAGTAGAACCTCCGCAGAGTGCTCATGAACTGAGAAGATCCGGTAGGAAACGGAAGTTCACGGACCCATTGGACGTGAATCCAAAACGAAAAAGATATTGAAAAAAAAAACAGATATATATATGATCTATGCAAAGGGGATGTACAAAGGAATAACCATAATCATCATCCCATATAGAAGCCAGTTTGAAATCCAAAAGGATTCCAAGGCTTGGGAGGGGGGTGTTGTGGTGGGATCCACCTAATCTGCATAGGTGACTACCAACTATATAAATAATGGTTGGTACCGGAAGACGAGAGAAAAGGAATCACGAGATCCAACTAGAGACTCTGATCGACTGCGACTAGTCAACACATTCTCCAGGAACGTCTTCCCAGAAATATACAGAAATACTACATGTACTTATTGTGTACCCTTTCTTGTTATAATACATTCTTGTTCTAAGTACATTTTGTGTTGCATTATTATTCCATGCAATAGGCGAGATTCAACATTGAGTCAAGACTCAACATATATATATATATATATATATATATATATATATATATATATATATATATATAAATGTAAATTGGGCAACAAGCAATTTTGGCAACTTCTTTAGTCATTTTCAAGTGGTTTGTTGTTTAAGTGTTATTAATTTAGATTTTGTGATTCTTTTTTATGTAAAGGGCATCTGTCACAATGAGATGCCTTCTGTGACGGGACCTGTGAAGGATGGACTGTAGCAAAATTGTGGGCGGCTAATTGCGTTTTAGAGAACTTTGGTCAGATAAGTGGCATGTAATGCGTCTTCTCATGGAACTAATTCATTTATGACAAGAAACACAGCATTGCATCAAGCAGCGAAATTGATACACTATAGGGACCGTATATTTTACATATGATTTCTCAAATAAAAAAAAAACTCGGTAGACGAAAATAAATATACTCTTTAATGAATAAACGGAACGTCTAGTCAAATATTAGTATCCACTAAAATAACGTTTAATGTCATAACACACACACAGACATATATATATATATATATATATATATATATATATATATATATATATATTACTTCAAACGCTATTATATAGTGGATAATTAGTGAAATAAACAACTCATTTTTATTCATCAAACTGTCTGTATTCTGTATACCGGCCGGCGCAATCTTATTAAAAAATGTGACCCTCTTTGTAGGAGAAACCACTATTTGTTTCAGTGTTCATTAATGCTCGACCACGAAGAAAGTCGCAGCGAGCAAGGTTATATTTTGCCTATTTAAGGAAGCGGCATCGTTTTCATTATTATATATAAATATATACATTTTTATTTATTAGACAGCTTGTAAAATGTTCCACTTGCGTGCGTATTTGAGAAATCTAATAATTTTTTTTTTTAAAAAACGACAGCTTTGGAGAAAAGTGAATTTTTCCAGAAAATAATCTGACTGAAGAGTATGTGCTTCCCTTAAAAATGGAAAACAGAACCTTGCTTGCTGTGAAGCTCTCCGTGACCGAGCGGTTAAGCACACCGGAACACTCGATGGTTTCCATTAAAAGGGGAGAAAAGGGTTCGAAATAATGCTGGGCTGCCATGTAATATGAATACTTGTATGTGGCAATGAATATTGGACAATATATTCGCCGATGAAGCGCAGACTTGAGGCAACCGTGATGTGGTTCTACAGAAGACAGCCAGGTATACCATGGATGGAGCAGGTGAGCAACAAAGAAGATTTCAGAAAAATGGAAGCAAAAAGGACACTTGTATTGAGAGGCACACAGTTGTAATATCTGGGATTCCTTTGAGGAAAAAGGGCTTGAAGAATTTAATACTCACGGGGAACACTTAAGCCACTAGAGAAAGAAACAATAAGTAAACCCCATAACGCGCTTCAGCAAATGAGCATTGATAAGAAACCGTCAAAAAGAACAAAGATGGCTTACAGTTAGAAAGGGTAGGAAATTGTGGAGATCTATGATTTTTCACTTCGTTTTGATAAACAATTCATGAAATGGTTAGAAAGCATATATCGATTGAAAATAAAACATTGTAAATCTCTAAACACAAATCAAAGGTGGGTATGCAGTACTTATTGTAAGTGCAAAAAAGAACTTAATATTTAGCGCATGCGACATCACAAAAATTGATTGTCAAAATAAAAGTGTGGACAATTACATAATTATGTGGTTTAACAAATTTTGAAATGCCATGGTAAAAAAATTCAGTGAGATTAAAATAAAGAGCGGAAAGCGGGTACCGGTCTGGTATAGTGCATTCATGGGCGGTGCATAAACCGGGCAGGATAACTATGTTCTTCAACTACTTAAGACAACAATACGCGATTTTATCTTTTCTATTTGAGACTATAGACTTCGCAAATTTCCCAATACATCTGTCGAATTGATCCTTCAAAAATCGTCCGTTTTGGAAAAAATCCCCAAAAATGTTTGATATCGGAAAGATCATCTGGTTTGATTATAAAAAAGTGACTATAGAACACAATTTCCAGACTAAAAGAATGGTGCCAATGATATATTTCGATTCTTTTACTCCATCAATTACACAGTCCATTTTTTCTGAAGATATGTGTCGTCAGGCAACATTTATGCGGGAAGCGGTTTCAAACTAAATACGCTGTTGTTAAAAAGGTGTATAAGTGAATTGACGTTACGTTCTTCAAGGAAGGAAATTATTCAGTTCTACACTAATGGAAAGTGCATTAATCTTGACAGTGACTACATGGAAGAGTAGCATAGTAGTGCTGGTAGTATATGGCACACTGTTTTGTTTGTATATTAATAAACGTGTTCGTTTGGTAAATATTTGTAGCTTATTTTTCGGGGATTCCTCGTAAAAAAATCCGTTTGATTTTATTCGAATATCACTCATCGCTAGATAAGAATTCTTTATTAAGCCATCAGGTATTCAACCTGAGGTGATGAATTGACCCAAATCGTCCACGTTTTCTGTCAGAAGCACTTAGCTCCATTCAGAATCGATAAGATAAGACTTCAGAAATCCAACTCCTTTGAACAACAAGTTTCGAATACAGAACGTTAACCCAGTCTTTCACCAAACCCGAAGCTCATTCAATTAACACACCCATACCTGAAACCTACCCTTGCATATTCTCTATTCAGGTTTGACTAACGGCCAAGCATCTTTGAATACAGAACCATGGACGGTGGGAAGGTGTGATGGCAGGAGTAAACTTATTTTGGGATGTCGTAGCCAAAACTCGAAAATTCGGTGATAAAGCAGTGGTCAGTTGATGACTGCTCAATAACTTTCTGGACAAAAGTGCTTTACAAATAACCAATGCCAACCCCAGCCTGTCAGTTGCAGGGACACTGACAATATGTTGGCCTTGGTAGCAATATTGATGTATACGTCGAAGTAATTTTGGCTTTCACAGCACACTCGGAAGATTGCTTCTCCTTGCCAGTGTCCCTTTCCAGACTGAATGGTATGTCAGTTACAGGGCACTTTTGGAACTGCGTTTTGCGCCGAAAATCCAATTAGGGGTTAACTTGTTGCATGAACGATTCCACATAGAAGTCATTTTGGTGTTTGTAATAAAAAGAACTAAAATGCATGCACAGAATGAAAAGAAAAACGAAGGAATAAAAAAACATAAGCCGAATAATGAACGTCGGCTTTCTGTCAAAGAAAGAATGGAGACAGATTTAATAAAAAGAAAGGAAAGAAGCAAGAGTTAGTAAAAAGAAAGAATGGGGCCGTATTTAAGAAAGAAAGAAAGAAAGAAAGAAAGAAAGAAAGAAAGATGATTGGTTCCATACTTAAGAAAAAAAGAAAGAGAACGGAAATGAAAGATTTGTATTAGAAAAAAAAAGATGAAAGAAATGAAGTAAAATTTATGCATTTAAGAAATAAAGAATTAAAGAAAGAACATATATTACAGTAAACGGAAATGAAAGATAGGAATTTGAAAAAGAAAAGTGATGGAAAGAATGTAAAATTTATGTATTTAGGAAAGAAAGAAAGAAAGAAAGAAAGAAAGAAAGAAAGAAAGAATGAGGCCATATGTAAGAAATAAATAAATAAAGTGAACGCATTTAAGAATGAAAGAAAGAAAATATATTGGAGTAAACGGAAATAGAAAGAATTGCTATTTTAAAAAGATGAAAGAACGAAAGAAAGTAAAACTTACGCATTTAAGAAAGAAAGAAAGAAAGAAAGAAAGAAAGAATGAGGCCATATGTAAGAAAGAAAAAATATATTTGGGTAAATGGAATTATAGGTGTTTGAAAAAGAAAGAAAGTAAAATGTATATATTTGAGAAAGGAAGTTATATAAGATAGGCAGAAATCAAAAGGAAAAACGGAAAAAAGGACTCGAGACAGACGGAAAATGAACATTATATTTGAGAATTACAGAAAGAAAGGTAGAGATATATTTGAAAAAGAAGGCAAGAAATAATGATAGAAACTTAACTTGATCACCACAAAGAATGTGAAATAGTACTAATTGTACTAAACAAAGGTGCTCCTGAACTGACTCCTGTTCTCTCTAAGCTCAACAATAAATGTCATGCTGCTTCTCACTTTCCAAGGTGTTAGAAATAACCTTCTGTGGTCGCTGTTTTAAGAACGCGAGTGAATCGTCTGCTCCTTTGAACTATCAAACACTTCCCATGTCTTTTGAGAAAAACTAGAAGCCCTAATCAATTCCGAATTGGTTAATCATCTAACCTCACACCACGGTCTTCTTTCACACAAGCAATGTAGATTTCATTTCAAATTATTTCTCAATAAATTAGCTTCTTGTTTTGCCTATTAGTCTTCGATCTCTTCTTGACAAAGTTCTAGAAACACTAATCAACTACGAATTGGTTAAGTATTTCCCCTTGCATGTTATTCCTTCGGAGGAGGAATATGGCTTCCCCTCCTCTATGTACATTGCCGATTTGTTAACTGGTATTGATGCACGTGTCTATCAATCTTCAGATAATGTAAAACTCGGGCTGCTGGCTTAGATATTTTTCAAAGGCATTTGACCGGTTTGTTAAATTGACAGCAAATGTCAAAAAAACAAAAAAAAACAAAACAAAACAAATGACCACCAGCTTTAATAACTGAGTCAAAAAATTGCTTGTTAATCATAACGGTTCCAAAACGAACCCATTCATGTTTAATAGCTTAGGAAAAGCTATGTTTCTTTCAATGTTATCTCTTTAGAGAAGCTATATTTACATCAATGTTATCTCTTTAGAGAAGCAATGTTTCCTCAATGTTATCGCTTTAGAGAAGCTATGTTTCCTTCAATGTTATCGCGTTAGAGAAGCTATGTTTCTTTCAATTTTATCGCTTTAGAGAAGCTATATTTCCTTCAAAGATATCGCTTTAGAGAAGCTATGTTTCCTTGAATGTTATCTCTTTAGAGAAGCTATGATTCCTTCAGTGTTATCTCATTAGAGAAGCTATTTCTCCTTCAATGTTATCGCTTTAGAGAGGCTATATTTCCTTCAATGTTATCTCTTTAAAGAAGTTGTTTCCTTCAAAGATATCGCTTTAGAGAAGCTATGTTTCCTTCAATGTTACCTCTTTAGAGAAGCTATGTTTCATTCAATGTTATCTCTTTAGAAAAGCTGTTTCCTCAAGGTTATCGCTTTAGAGAAACTATGTTTCCTTCGATGTTATCTCTTTACAGAAGCTGTTTCCTACAAAGATATCGCTTTAGAGAAGCTATTTCTCCTTCAATGTTATCTCTTTAGAGAAGCTATGTTTCTTTTAATTTTATCTCTTTAGAGCAGCTATGTTTCCTTCAACGTTATCGCTTTAGAGAAGCTGTTTCTTTCAATTTTATCGCTTTAGAGACTACATTGAAGGAAACATAGCTCTTTAGGGAAGCTATGTTTCCTTCAATGTTACCTCTTTATTGAAGCTATTTTCCTTTAATGTTATCGTTTTAGAGAAGCCATATTACCTTCAATAAGAATGGCTGTTGCAAACGTCTAGGAGAATCCCAATGCGCATCCTACGCCTAATCTTTTAAACTGACATATAGTGGAAAGATCATATCGAAACTTTCTCTGGGTTTGCTGCTGAGAAAGTGTAATTCTAGACCCTTTTACCCGACAGTATCTATCTTATAAATTTATATCTCTACCATTCGTCCGTGTATTGAATATTGCTGCCTATTCCGTTTTCGTGTTATATATATCAAAGACTCAAGAAGAATCTGCAAAGGTATCGGTCTTGACCTGGTATCTCAGTCACAGTCTCTCTCCTATCACCTTATGGTAGTTTCTTCATGACATTTTTAAAAAATTTTCATAGTAATTGTTCTGATGAGATTTCAACTTTGGTACGTCGACTTCATGAATTCAAGCATAGCACTTGATTGGCAGTTAGGTCACATCGTTCTACTGTTCAAACGGCTAGGTGCAATCACAAATTCTATGTTAATACTTACTTTACATGCTCTTTTCGCTCGTAGAATTTTCTTCAGCCTCTCCCTTCCCGGTCAACTACGATTTTCATGAATTTAAATGTAGTGCCAATCGTCATTTTGTCTCTCTTTAAATCCGTTCCTTTTATTATCCTTTCTCCACGAAAAACATTATCAGTTTCTTACACTCTCAGTGACTATTTGCATCTTAGTCGCTTTGTTGCCTTGGTTGGGGTAAAATGATAAAAAATCATTGATTTTTCAGCACTAACATTTATTTGGCGTTACGATTTATTGGAAATAAAAAAATAATTTAATTACTCATTAAAATCAAAATTAGAATCATAATCTAAATTAAGAGTCACAAATGGTCTGAAATTTTCAGATAGAATTTGAAATTAAATACATTGAAATTTAATTAATTAGTCTTATTTGTTATATTCATTAAGACACTTCTTTAAGGTAAATGACTTTTAAAATATTATTTAAAAAACAAATAATAACACTGCTTACAAAATATTTCAAGCAATTTTGATTTGTATTTTAAACTGTTATTCGTTGAGAAAGTTTTATTTGTTTGACAATTTTGATATGAAGCTTCCGTGGAAATAACCTCTGAGTGTGTTTGCGCCTCTGCTGATCTGGAATAAATAAGGACCAAATAGGAAAAGGCTTTATACATTTCACATTATTTCTAATTTATTTAGGTTCCTTTGAAGATAGATAGATAGATAGATATATAGATAGATAGATAGATAGATAGATAGATAGATAGATAGATAGATATGAAGTGACTGAGATAGATAGATAGATAGATAGATAGATAGATAGATAGATAGATAGATAGATAGATAGATAGATACTAATAGTCTGAGGTAATTAGATGTGAAAAAAACTAACATAGATATGAACAGACTAATATATACATGAACAGACTAAGATTGATATGAACAGACTCAGATAGATAGATAGATAGATAGATAGATAGATAGATAGATAGATAGATAGATAGATAAGAACAGACTGATGTCGATAACTAGATATTGAAAGAAACCATTATGGCGCATTTAAATATTATAAATTTCAACAATAAGAATGGCAGATAAAAAAAACTATCACTGACGTTCGATTTCGATAAAACATTATATTTACGTTAATTGTCTTCGAAGTTATGGATAAAGAGTCCAAAGTTCAGATTTTTCATTATCAAGAACTGATGTTGTCTCTGTGTGGTAGTTAGACTTCCTTTGTCTACATCCTGGTATTCTTTGGGAAGCTAGACGTTTGAAAGGGTCTATCGTGACGTCATGTGTAACGGCTATTGGGAACAAGGCCGCACAAAAAGAATGTGAATTATTTATTTATTAATTTAATTTTTTTATCGTTATTTTATTGGGTTTTTTTCCGTTATTATCATAAAATATAAGCCGCTTTAATTATATCATATGCACTTTGATCAACGATATTCTCTTAAATGTGGGCTGCATATTTTGTAAAATAATAACCTTGAGAGTTTTTAATCTTTTCTTGCACTTTGTTCTGTAGAGTTTTTGTGCTATCTGCGAGTATGTATCTTATGCTGATAGTTGCACTTTAGTCGTTTATAATGTATTGGTCGATATTTGAACGGACTGGACTAAGTTTCAACAGGTGACAGGTCAGTCTACGAGAGCGTGTGGTGCATGTGTGCTCAATGTAAGTAATTAATGTTGTTTTTATTATTATTAGTGTTGGAGATTCAATCACTCAGAAGATAAGATAAATCATAGACAGAGGTTATTATTTTTACATGGGTTGGATTTATGTTGCTGGTTATAATTAAGTTATAATTAATTTAAATTTATTCTAGTAAATGATAAATATTAAGCATTTGTTAGGCACATGAAGTGATATGTACTAATGATCTACGATTTTAATAGTTTTAATTGCATCCTGCTTATAATTAAGGTTCAATTGGTTAAGTTAATGATGTGTTTATATTTGTTTGCGTCAGGGAGGGGTCTGGTGTAATTTCTCCCCAAATCTCGAGGTTAATTTTGTTTGTTATATATATATATATATATATATATATATATATATATATATATATAGCTGACCCTGACGATCTGCCTAAGTGAAACCTTGGTAGGTTTGTCTGGCTCATTAGGTTTGACTAGGTTTGCTCTACGTTTGTATCGAGCTCTTTAGTTAGTTGTTTACTCGTATCGGGTTTTTTCTTTGGGCCTTGAACCTGTATCTGTGCGATTATTTTCGACAGTCTTTCATGTTCCTGGCTCTTTCTTTTTTAAAACCCTTTTTTTCCCTTCGTGATTG
Organism: Acanthosepion esculentum; assembly: GCA_964036315.1. NCBI lineage: Eukaryota > Metazoa > Mollusca > Cephalopoda > Sepiida > Sepiidae > Acanthosepion > Acanthosepion esculentum. The sequence continues at coordinate 35,408,130 of OZ038505.1, forward strand.
ATTTGGCTATTGTTAAATCAAGAATTCGAAGGTTTTTCGACACGAATATAGTTACCTATATATATATATATATATATATATATATATATATATATATATATATATATATATGTGTGCGTGTGTGTGTGTGTGTGTGTGTGTGTGTGTGTATTTAGGCAGCAATCCTTCTTTCATGCATATTTCATTGAATACGACACAAGATGATTTTATGTAGTTTTGTATACAATTTCTCATGCGATCTAACATTTTTTTTTCTTTTCAGATGATAAATTATATAAAACTGTTCTTTTTATCAGACAGCTTTCGGCTATACATTTAGCCATTTTCAAGGATTAAATAGTTTATCTGTTAAATAAGAAATAGTTTGTTGCATGTATGTATTTTTTTTTCATTTTTTAAAAGACGGTCAAGATTTTTTGTCCATGTTCATATTTAATATCATTAAATGTTTTTGTTTTTTGGCTTTTATTAATAAGGCTTCAATTATTTTTAGCCTTTTTTTTGCATGCTATTATATATGTGTTGTCGACAAGTATATTACGAACAATGTCCGGTAGATCTCCATGAATATTTAAATGAGATCTAATTGAGCTATGATCAGGAAGCTGTATTTCTTATTTAACAGTTAAAATATTTAACAGATAAAATAAGACAGAACATCTCCCTAAATATGTGTATCTATAAAAATAACGTATAAAAAGAAACAATATTAAAATAATTGTCGGATTTTTATTTTTTTTTTTTAAGCGTATCACCCCAAGCAAGGCTGGAGGTCACTATCACGCAAGGGGTTATAGAAGGGTTGGAGGAAGAGCAGATAGGAGTGGTAAAGGAGAGGATGTGGAGAAAGAGAAAGATGAAAGGATGTGGAGAAGGGAAGTGGATAGATCAAGGCAACTGGAGATGTCGAATGACGCTACACTTAAACCGTTGGAGAATGTATTTGTCAGGGAAACAGTAATAGGGAAGGGAGTTCCATAGGCGAGATGTGCGAGACATGAAGCTATTGGAGTAGAACGGACGTCTATATCTAACAGCTTCAACGGTGTAGGGGTGGGAACGGTATGCCAGCCTCGTAGGACGTTTAAATTCACGAGGCCTAGGGACAAGCGAAAGCAGCTCCTCGGAGCAATTACCGTGAAAGTATTTGTAAAAAAGACAGAGCGAGGCAACATCGCGTCTGTGAGAGAGCGACTGCAGACGAGATGACAGATCAGGGCCAATCACATTGCATATCCGTCTCTGGATCTTATCAAGAACCCTGAGGCAAACAGCAGGGGCTCCAGACCATATATGGCAGCAATACTCCATGCAAGGGAGAATGGTCGATTTATAGATTTGGAGGATCGATTCCGGGGAGAAAAATTTCCTGGCTCGGCACAGGGAACCAACTTTCCTTGCGGTGGATGATGCAGAATTCATTCTCTGTTTCATAAAATTGAGCACTGTATTTATAACACCTTAGAAATAAACATACTTACGTGCGTGCAAGTATTCACAAATAAACAAAAATTGCAAATTTGCAGAAGGTTTATTTATTTTTCAATTTGCTAATGATGCATTTGGATAGTAATGGTATATTTTTGCTAATAGCTCGGCTTTCAATCGTTTCATACGACCATCATCAGGTAGAAAATTAGGTAAGTTTGTTTTTTTTTAAATCCAGGTAATAACGAAACATCGAAAGATAGTGCAAACCGAAAGAAGACCTGATAAAACCGGAATTTATAAACAAGGATCATACCATTCATTAACGGATTCGAGGTTGATTGTATTTTATTATTAAATATTGTTTGCGAGAGTGATTCTTGCCATATAATTAACTTCATTATTTGTTTTTCGTATGAATGATTTACGTTATATAAATTGAACACGCACCACATAATTGATATATATATATATATATATATATATATATATATATATATATATATATATATATTATCATTATTATTATTATTATTATCATAATTATATTACTAATTATACTTGGTTAATAAAAAGAACTCTGATGGCACAACTTGCAAGTATATCAGAACAAATTGGTATCCGAGGACAATATTGGAAAAGGAACTAAAAACATCCGAGCAGGTTGAAAAAATCGTCAGGTCCCTTAAATTGCCAGTCCAAAGAACCAAAAACCCAAGCGAGTATCTAAGGCGTAGAGTGGTCATTACGCTAAATAGACCAAAGGGATATATATGGTCTACTTAGCATATTGAGCACTCTACGTCTTAGATACTTATATATATATATATATATATATATATATATATATATATATATATATATATATATATATATATATGTATAAGTATCTAAGACGTATATATATACTGTGCGTCTTACATTATAAGTATCTAAGACGTAGAGTCCTCAATACGCTAAATAGACCAAAAGGATATATATGGTCTACTTAGCGTATTGAGCAATCTACGTCTTAGATACTTATATATATATATATATATATATAAGTATCTAAGACGTATATATATACTCTACGTCTTAGATATATATATATATATATATATATATATATATATATATATATAAACACATATACTTATATATATATACATATATACTTATATATATATATTGAGTGATAAGCTAATTCTATAAACAACAGCCACCTGCACTAATGCAAAACTCTTCAGTAAAATGAATGGAGCACTTTGGCTGATTGGCTGATTGGCATTTGTTTACATTTGTAAAAACAATACGCTTGATTTAGTTGTGTGTCTCTACCGAGTGAAGATAGCTCTGGCTGACACCAAATTAGTTGTGTTTCAATCCTGGCTTGAGGCATTCGGAAGTCTAGTCGCACTGAGGAGCTGTGATACAGCGAAACAGTACTGTCTGTGAATGACATAATTATACATATATATATATATATATATATATATATATATATATATATATATATATATACAGTGTAACCCGGATATAAGAGAGTTTTCGGAAGTATCTTATATCCGGGTTTCTCTTATATCCGGGTTTGGTCTATTATATATACATTTGGACCAGAGAAAATCTCTCTTATATCCGGGTATATCTTATATCAGGGTCTCTTATATCCGGGTTACACTGTGTGTATATATATATATATATATATATATATATATATATATATATATATAACATTTCGTGAGTGTTTAGCAGATATTTGATTCGTCAGATTTCGTGTATTTTTCATCCACTAATATATTTTGCTGTGATAATTGAAAATTAAATCCTCGATTGTTTTCCCAACGATCCGATGTTCTAACTACTGGTCTACATCCAAGTGTTGTGTAGTTGTGGGTATGTGAGCGAAACAGTGAAAGCGTGTGAGGGAATGAGAGAGAAAGGAAGGGAAAGAATGAGAGACAGAAAGAGAAAGCTATTTTTAAATAGGGAGAGGTAGAGAGATGTGAAGAAGAACATTGAATAGACTTCTACCAGCCACCTGATGCCCCTTGCAATAAGGCAACATTATTATAGCTCGGGGCGTTTTTGCACCTAAAGTGCAACTGTTGATCCTATCTTTCACGATCCTCAGTCCCCGACCTGAGCTTCAATTCCCATAACACCAATATATTCCGATCTTAATGCAAAAACTGCCAACTTTTCCTCCTCACGGCTGACCTTCCCTTCCCGCCCAGTCCTTCCCGGACTGTGTTTTCATGCAAACCCCTTCTGGCTGGCCAACGAAGCAGTCAGCTCACCCCAACCCTTTGATAGGAGACTCGACAAAACTAACGGACGCTTGTCACTTCCTTTGGATTGGTTTGTGTATTTTGTTCAATTTCGCAATCTGGATTTGATGTGAATTGAGGACAAGGTAGGGTTGAGATGAATCAGGCAGAGAGAGAGAGATAGAAGTGAAAGAAATGGAGGCAAATCATGAGAGGTAAGGTGGGGTGAACTCGATAGAATCCCGGCTTGGGAGTTAAGAGACTACGACTAAATGTGTCAGCGAATCGTAGAATAATTTCGAAAAGATTGAAATGCTGCGATGGTGTTAAAATGATAAAGAAATTACGGTGTCCATCAAAAACATGAAGAATTTGGAAACTTTCGACTAATAAAGTTTATGATTGAAAGTATGTCGGTTGTGTAAAAAGATGTTCAGACGTTGTTAGAAAATAAGACATTATTAAACAAGATGATGATTTTGGATAGGCATTCAAAAGTCATAATGAAGATATGACGTTGTTAGATTTCAGTACCATGTTAAAATACATCACGTTATTGAACAGGATGAAGGTGTTGAATAGGCATTCAAAAGTCATAATGAAGATATGACGTTGTTAGATTTCAGTACCATGTTAAAATACATCACGTTATTAAACAGGATGAACGTGTTGAATAGGCATTCAAAAGTCATAATGAAGATATGACGTTGTTAGATTTCAGAACCTTGTTAAAATACATCACGTTATTAAACAGGATGAAGGTGTTGAATAGGCATTCAAAAGTCATAATGAAGATATGACGTTGTTAGATTTCAGTACCTTGTTAAAATACATCACGTTATTAAACAGGATGAAGCTGTTGAATAGGCATTCAAAAGTCATAATGAAGATATGACGTTGTTAGATTTCAGTACCATGTTAAAATACATCACGTTATTAAACAGGATGAACGTGTTGAATAGGCATTCAAAAGTCATAATGAAGATATGACGTTGTTAGATTTCAGTACCATGTTAAAATACATCACGTTATTGAACAAGATGAAGGTGTTGAATAGGCATTCAAAAGTCATAATGAAGATATGACGTTGTTAGATTTCAGAACCTTGTTAAAATACATCACGTTATTAAACAGGATGAACGTGTTGAATAGGCATTCAAAAGTCATAATGAAGATATGACGTTGTTAGATTTCAGTACCATGTTAAAATACATCACATTATTGAACAAGATGAAGGTGTTGAATAGGCATTCAAAAGTCATAATGAAGATATGACGTTGTTAGATTTCAATACCATGTTAAAATACATCACGTTATTAAACAGGATGAAGGTGTTGAATAGGCATTCAAAAGTCATAATGAAGATATGACGTTGTTAGATTTCAGTACCTTGTTAAAATACATCACGTTATTAAACAGGATGAAGGTGTTGAATAGGCATTCAAAAGTCATAATGAAGATATGACGTTGTTAGATTTCAATACCTTGTTAAAATACATCACGTTATTAAACAGGATGAAGGTGTTGAATAGGCATTCAAAAGTCATAATGAAGATATGACGTTGTTAGATTTCAGTACCATGTTAAAATACATCACGTTATTGAACAAGATGAAGGTGTTGAATAGGCATTCAAAAGTCATAATGAAGATATGACGTTGTTAGATTTCAGTACCATGTTAAAATACATCACGTTATTAAACAAGATGAAGGTGTTGAATAGGCATTCAAAAGTCATAATGAAGATATGACGTTGTTAGATTTCAGTACCATGTTAAAATACATCACGTTATTGAACAAGATGAAGGTGTTGAATAGGCATTCAAAAGTCATAATGAAGATATGACGTTGTTAGATTTCAGTACCATGTTAAAATACATCACGTTATTAAACAAGATGAAGGTGTTGAATAGGCATTCAAAAGTCATAATGAAGATATGACGTTGTTAGATTTCAGTACCATGTTAAAATACATCACGTTATTGAACAAGATGAAGGTGTTGAATAGGCATTCAAAAGTCATAATGAAGATATGACGTTGTTAGATTTCAGTACCATGTTAAAATACATCACGTTATTAAACAGGATGAAGGTGTTGAATAGGCATTCAAAAGTCATAATGAAGATATGACGTTGTTAGATTTCAGTACCATGTTAAAATACATCACATTATTGAACAAGATGAAGGTGTTGAATAGGCATTCAAAAGTCATAATGAAGATATGACGTTGTTAGATTTCAGAACCTTGTTAAAATACATCACGTTATTAAACAGGATGAACGTGTTGAATAGGCATTCAAAAGTCATAATGAAGATATGACGTTGTT
>OZ038505.1:35416633-35429133 GCA_964036315.1 Acanthosepion esculentum
TATGTTATATATGTTATATATGTTATATGTTATATATGTTATATGTGTTATATGTTATATATGTTATATATGTTATATGTTATATATGTTATATGTTATATATGTTATATGTGTTATATGTTATATATGTTATATATATGTTATATATGTTATATGTTATATATGTTATATGTGTTATATGTTATATATGTTATATGTTATATATGTTATATGTGTTATATATGTATCTAGAATTATAGGAATGTTTTATTTTCCAAACACGACCAGAAGATTGTGGCCGTGCTCATAATTGATATTATTGAGTGTTAACTTTTTCTTTTTTAATAATAATGCTTCGATTATTTTTAGCATTTTTACATGTGAATAAGACTTATATTTACATTATCAACGAGTATTTTGCGGAAGGAGTTTGGTAAGTTTTCATGTGTATTTAAATGAGACTTAATTGATCTATGGTCAGAAAGCTGTAATGTGAGTAATTGTAGTATATCTAGAATAATTATTTATGAATTTGGATTGCTCAGAAATATAATTCCTTAAGGGGCATGTGAATTCATAAATAATATTAGTTTTCTGTAATTTAGATTTTGCAGGTGAGTTATTGACAATAATGAAAGTTGTCATATATATATATATATATATATATATATATATATATATATAAAGAAATATAGTCTTAAATTGTGTTATATTTATGGGATAAAGTGTTCACTATGAGAGATAGAGCGTGTGTAAATATAAAAGTGATCTGACGATTGCATCTTGCATGAAACAGACTGTCGCCTCTAAGTTTTGACTTCTATGTTCACTTTTATATATATATATATATATATATATATATATATATATATATATATATATATGATATGTTTAACGTTCTTTTTCTATGAAAATTTCTCGGACATTCAGGCCGGTAAATGTTATTTAATACTGTTTATTATAAACAGAGCATTTACTTAAATACTTGTATCTATAAAAAGAACGTTAAACATATCAAAAATGTCTTTAAATAAATTGTCGGACTCTGTCCAATTCAATATATATATATATATATATATATATATATATATATATATATATATATATATATAATGCATGTCTGATTAAATAAATTATAGACACTATGCCTGCTAATCTTTAACAAAAATAGTTCATACTCACGAATAACCTTCCGTGTATTGATATTATAGGATGAGACATATGTGGTACAACTGTTTAAATTTCTTTTATTTTCATTTACCAAGTACTTTCGATCTTCCTCCAAGATCATCTTCAGGGGGGCACGTAGTACAAAAGTATATGTTGTTCAAAGGTACCCGTATTTATACGAATATGTGCGTTGCTATCCATTACCGTAATGCTTTTCATTATGCTTTTAAATGCAAGCGGTTGACAATGTGCTGAGCGTTCATTAGAACGTGAAAGAAATATCCATTATGGATTTTTTCCTCTATGTTATAATGTCATGGTCATGGGCGCAAGAAATTTAAACACTGTACCTTTTAACTCATATATAGAAAGGGACATTAGAGTTAGCTTTCGATTCAACTTTTAACATCGACAAAGTTTTGACTCAATTATAAACTAATTAAAAATTTAAATTTTGACTCATCTGTATGTAACTTTTGAAATAAGTGTAAACCAAAGCAATGATTAGTTTTTGACTCAAATATAATTCGGACCGATTTTTATCTAATAATTCTAATGAAAAAAAGTGGGTTTACCTGTTGATGCGTGTAAAACATGGGTCAATATTTGCTAAAGTAAGAAAATGATTAATACTTAACTTTTAAACCAAGCGTATATCTAAAATATTTCCTTTCTGTCTCAAGTATAAACCAGACCACTATTTACCTTTTGACTTATACTTGGAAAAGAAGAATGTTTACCTCTTTGACATGTGCATAATCTGAGCCAATCTTTACCTTTTGTTTCAAAATATAAACTGGGTAGATATAAACTCATATTTTAACTCAAGTATAAAAAGGACGTAACTTGAAGAGAAAATAATGACGTAATCAAGATGTTAGCATTCTACACCACCTTATATATAAGGTTCGGAAGGAAACCACCATCAGTATTAAAAATAGTAACGAAAGTGACTGGACTTGAGAAAACTGTTTTTTTTTTCTAAAATAAGTGTTGTAAGAGAACGGTTTTATAAATTTCAAGCGGCTTCGGTATTGGCAGTTCGGTCAATGAATGCCAAATGTTTCCTTGTAGTGAAACGGCTAATATTACCATTACCACAATAATTTCTGTGACTGTATATCAGACATGTCTCCAGGGAGATCGACATACACTTTTGAAGTCGGAGTTGTCTTTCTCATAGTCTGAGTGTCAACCAAGGCTAGAAATACTAATCTAAGCTGCTATTTAACTCATAGCAGTGAATGGCCTAAAAGGCCGCCTTTCCACGAACTTCATGATTCGTGCTACAGAATTACCGACAAAGAACCGTACCAAATAACAAAAACCACATTACTTGTGGACTTTCAGCAATAGTAACAATGAAAATGGGTAGCACATGTAACTTGAAGAGAATATAATAACATTATCAAGATGTTAATGTTTCACACTATTTCAAAGAAAACGTTAGGAAGGAACGACAATGCTGAAAGGGCGTAAACAACTACTGGACAGTTTCCTATATAAAATTATTTAAGAGAAAACTTTAATAAATTTCAACTGAAAACAGTACTGGCTGCTCAGTCGATGAATATATCCTTGTAGGGAAACGATTAATATTGCCAGTTGCTTTTTGACACAATGTAAGCCAAGCCCATGTTTACTGTTTGACTCAATATATTCAATATATAACCGGACAAATATTAATCTTTTGACTCAAGTATAATAAAAGAAAACGTAGGCAGATATGTCGTCAAATTGAACAACCTAAGGAAAAAGAAAGATTATTACTCTTTCGTGAATCACGCTGAATATATAATGAATAAATTATTTCACTTCTTTTTTACCGTTCTTAAGTGACTGCTCTAAAAGATAGCACTAATGACGTGTGCTCTAATAAATAATTTATACGGGAAAAATGATGAACCATTATTTCGCAGTCAACTTCGTCAAAAATTCTCCATTAAAGCAACTTACGTCAAAAGCTCTAATCAAATTCCAAGCGTAAAGTGGGGTCCCTTAGAAACGAAGAGAGGTTGCGCTTTATTAAAGTTATCCCTTTTTTAGTTTTCATTATTTTCGGTCGAAGTAGGGTACAGATGCTCCCCAATTGACTTTATTCCATTCGACAACGTTTGGAACTAAGCAATAGCTTAGTGGTTAAAATACTGAAGCAGAAATGTTAACCACAATCTTTGTAATACTAAAACTCTGTGAACTTTGCTTGCTTGTGTCTTTGTCAGGGTGCACAAGAAATATTATATAGTGAGTGGGGGGAAAGAAAGATGTAAATTAATTATCGTGTAGGAAGTGGGGAGAGAATTGACAGTGGGACCAAAAGAAAAATATCGCTCTCCCTCTTTCTACCTCTCCCTCTTTCCACCTCTCCCTCTTTCCAGCTCTCTCTCTTTCCACCTCTCTCTCTCTCTTTCCAGCTCTCCCTCTTTCGACCTCTCTGCCTTTCCACCTCTCTGTCTTTCCACCTCCCCCTCTTTCCACCTCTTTCTCTTTCCACCTCTCTGTCTTTCCACCTCTCCGTCTTTGCACCTCTTCCTCTTTCCACCTCTCTGTTTTTCCACCTCTCTCTCTTTCCACCTCTCCCTCTTTCCACCTCTCTGTTTTCCACCTCTCCCTCTTTCCACCTCTCTCTCTTTCCACCTCGCCCTCTTTCCACCTCTCTGTTTTTCCACCTCTCTGCCTTTCCACCTCTCCCTCTTTCCACCTCTCTGTCTTTCCACCTCTCTGTCTTTCCACCTCTCCCTATTTCCACCTCTCCCTATTTCCACCTCTCTCACTTTCCACCTCTCCCTCTTTCCACCTCTCTGCCTTTCCACCTCTCCCTCTTTCCACCTCTCTGCCTTTCCACCTCTCCCTATTTCCACCTCTCCCACTTTCCACCTCTCTCCCTCTTTCCACCTCGCTGCCTTTCCACCTCTCCCTCTTTCCACCTCTCCCTCTTTCCACCTCTCCCTCTTTCCACCTCTCTGCCTTTCCACCTCTCTCTCTTTCCACCTCTCTCTCTTTCCACCTCTCCCTCTTTCCACCTCTCCCTCTTTCCACCTCTCTGCCTCTCCACCTCTCCCTCTTTCCACCTTTCCCACTTTCCACCTCTCTCCCTATTTCCACCTCTCCCTCTTTCAACCTCTCTGCCTTTCCACCTCTCTCTCTTTCCACCTCTCCCTCTTTCCACTTCTCTCTCTTTCCACCTCTTCCTCTTTCCACCTCTCCCTCATTCCATCTCTCTGTTATTGCGTGCATGCTTATTTATATTTCAGCTTTCTTTAAAAAAATATTTTTTTTAAATATTTTTTACCATATTTAAAAATATTTTCAAGTGAATATGATTTAAATAATATCTTTTAGCCTATTAAAAATATGAGAATGTTTTATACAGTAAGTATTTTTTCAACTTTCATCAAACACACTGATTTTTAATATTGATAATCAAGTTCAATGTTTTATAAACTGAAGCGTCAGTAAAAAGATAAAAAATTCATAATTTCAGTTTCACGGCTTTTTCTTTTATATGCCGTATCCGTTCAGGACGTGGGCGATCATGACTCTCCACAATCGATGATTGTTTTTTAGCTATATCTTCTAATGCCTCTTCTGCCAACATCTCGTTAGGTAGCTATATTACTGCTTTCCTCTTTCCCGCTTGCCTAAAATATTCCCGGTCAATTTCCCATTTGCCCATGCATGCTACTCCTCTTATGTGTCCCAGAATATTTTACAATCTTTTACTGATTTTATAATTATCCTTTGTATTATTATTATTTATATTATTTATTTATTATTTATATTATTATTTATATTATTATATTTATTATATTATATTATTATTTTATATTATTTATATTATAATACATTTTATATTATTATATTATTTTTATATTATTATTTATATTATTATATTTATTGTTATATTATTATTTTGTATTATATTTTTATTATAATACATTACATTATATTATCATATTTATATTATTATTTTATATTACTATTTATATTATTATATTTATCATATATTATAATTTTATATTATTTATATTATTATATATATTGTCATATTTACATTATTATATTATTTATATTATTATATTTATTATATATTATCATATTTATATTATTATTATATTATATTATTATTTATATTATTATATTTATTATGTTATATTATTATTTTGTACTATTTATATTATAATACATTACATTATATTATCATATTTATATTATTATATGATATTACTATTTATATTATTTTATTTAATATATTATAGTATATTATTATTTTATATTATTTATATGATAATACATTATATTATATTATCAAATTTATATTATTATATTCTTATTTATATTATTTATATGACTTATAATTATCCTTTATATTTCCATTTTTCTTACAACTACCATTGTGCTTACATGCTGCGACAATGATATTCTCATCATCCTTCTGTACAACTACATCTCTACTGGCTCGAGTCTTTGCTTCATCAGTGATGAAATTGTCCTGTATATATTTCCATACAGGAGGACCTATGATTCATAGCAGTTGAGCACTCTTTTCTTCAGATTTTGGTCTCATATATTCCATCATCTGTTGAGTCATTTCCCAGATATTTAAATTAACTAATGTGGTTTTCTCATCTCTAATCGGTTGTTCATACATTTGGCCTTTCTCTTCTTGTTAGGGGAAGCTAATTTCTTCCCTTATAAATTGCGATAACTCGAAATACTATTGGTACTTCCCATGCCTGGCAGTCGGAATACGGTGAACTGTTAATTTTAACACCGCCAAAACGAAACTGAGGGACCCCTTCCATCAATATAGTTGATAATAACCTCCAGGCGAGTGAATCGTGGCATCTTCTCGGGCAAACGTTCAAGGCTAATGTGAAGTGGAAAAACTATATTGAATGTTAGCTCAGGTGCTAAGAGAATTGCCTCACTATGTCGTGGTAGACTTTTTTTCTGAATCCATCTTACGTATCTATAAGTCATTCGATCATATATAAAATATTGCTGCCACATATGTTCTAATGTCCCGGGCATATATCTAGAGATCCTTGACAAAATCCAAAGAATCAGCAATATTAGTGGCCATAAACTGAGGTCTTGGCTTCAACCACATTCCCACCGCCGTAAAGTAGCCTCCCTGTGCCATTTCTATCAATACTTTCATGGCAACTGTTCAGATGAGCTCTTCGCCATGGTACCTAGACTTTATGAATTTAAGCGTAGTTTTTAGACTAGTATGCTCATTGACCCCTGCTTTTCTTTTGTTTAATTTCCCATCTTCTCCCTCGTTAGGTGGTCAGTGATGTCAGATCTCTGGTGGGTGCGGGGCGCCTTTCGTTTCGGGTGTTATTTTCGTATTTATTATTGTCTGAATGACTGTTTGAGTGCGTGCTTGGCATGAATGAATGTTTTATATTATTAAAGTCCCGCATTGATTTCCTCCAGTTAACTGATGTTTCTGCCACATTTAAGGATTGTGGTGGTTTTATTACTAACATTATTTTGTTTAGTTTCTTGTAAATAGGTTTTGTTTTCATATTCTATATACACATTGCGGTTAGTTTTTAAATTGTTGCTTTATACCCCTCTCCAAATAATGAATTGTACATATGGTGTCTAGTTAGGAATGACATAGAGAGAATGAGGTATAATGCTGGTTGTAGAATGAAAGTGAGAATGCGTTGTCTTGGTGTAAGGAATATTGTTATATGTTTGGGTCAGCGTTTGTGGCTAGCTAGTTTTAACGCTTAGACAGAAGATCGTCCTTTTTCCCATTATCCATTTTGGCCTTGTGCCACATTTCTGTATATACTCAGGATAAATATCGCTCTTCCCCATGGTACCTAGACATTATGAATTTCAGCGCAGTATTAGATTAGTGACGAGTTCTCACTAATATAAGGTTGAGTTGGCTAGATGTAACCGTAAGTTCTCTGCCAACAATTTCTTTACTCGCCCTTCTCGCTTGTGGAACTCTCTTCCGGCTCTATGCTGCTAGCCAACTTTAATCTTCAAAAATTTAATACAATGTGACTCGTTATCTACTGTCCTCCTGATTACTCTTCTATTGTTCTTGTTCCTTAGTAAAGTATCTGTTTTCTTATTCTTCCAGATCCTGTAAGCCATTGTGTCCTAGTGGCATTACTGTCTTGCTTTGGGTTAATTCGATTTAGAAGAATATATGTCGGAATCCGACAGAATAATAGGATAAAGAATAAACACGAAACGTTTATATATCTAATATGTTTAACTTTTATTAACGCGCCATCAGAGAATAAGATAAGAAAGAAATTCTGGTATATATTATATTGGTGATGTTTGATTTTCATTGGATAAGGAGGCTTCCCGCGCTTTTGACATATACTAAGAAAATTTCTACTTAACAAGTCAAATACACGTTTATTAGACACTGAATGGCATCATCAAGCATCCTCCATTGTTTATCTTGACTTTCACTGTTAGCCGTGAGAAAATTTTGCCCGTTATTTAATTAAAAAAATATAGAAAAAATTAGAAAAATACATAAAATTAGAAAAACATACGAATTTTTTTACAAAATAAAACCCTTACATAACCTTGATAAAATCCATCAGAAGACGATAAGTCATGGAAATGGATTTTTTTAATTCTTATTGTGTTTTTACATCTATATTTTATTTATATATGTATAACAAGATATGCATACGTTTTTATTTTTTTTTATATTTGCTTTACATGTTAATATTTGAATGTGAGTAATTTCAATATAAAATCAACATATATATGTCTATATTTCTGAGATGAGGTATTATGAACACTATTGTCCTCATATTTGTTGCCATATTTATAACAACGATTCGGCTATTGTACGCTTCGGCCTTCTTCAGGTTGTTGGAATATCGCTAGACTGAACCCCTTATTTCGGTAGACTGTTCCATGTGCCATGTTTAATGGGTGTCAGTTATCAATTATCTCTCCACGTTCTCCACCGCCTTAACCAGGTATTGAGCTCACACTCCTTGGGTCCTGTCACTTGAGGACATCTGTGTATGAATCAATCATTTTTTTTAACAGTGCTCATTTTGCAATTTTCGTTGTTATTATCGCTTTTATCTAGCACTCCTTATTAATGGTTCCCATATTGTATTCATTTCTATGCTTGGTCGGCTCAAAAGGTTTTTGTGGCCTATCATATGTGCTGATTCCTTAAGTTTACGAATTTTCCAATGATGTTCTTTGTCTATGATCTCAACTTGATGCCACAGAGGACGGTGATCTCCATTTTCTCTCCATATGTGGTCAGCCACGTCTGATTTTTCCACTTCCCCTCATGTTACAGCTTTCTGGTGTTCTTGAAGCCTTACCTTAAGGGGGCGGCCTGTCTCCCCTTTATATTTCTTTCCGCAGCTGCACTGGATGGCGTACACAAAAACTTCAGTCATGTTCTCCTCTATGGTGGGGGTCTTACTCGGAGAGATATCTTTAGTCATGTTCTCCTCTATGGGGGGGGGGGGTACTCGGAATGGATATATGCGAAGTGCCGTCCAGCTTTTGCACGTTGTCCTGGTGTTATATGGACCGCAGATCCTTTGTATTTTCAAATATATATATATATATATATATATATATATATATATATATAGGCATATATATATAGGCATATATATATAGGCATATATATATATATATATATATATATATATATATATATATATATATATATATATATATTACCCAGCGAGCGAAATAAATGATGCAGTTCGACATTCAAACCATTAAAGGTGTATGGCAACAAAGATGAGGACGACTTCGGAATCTCCTGCATCTCTTCTGGCCGGTCTTCTTGAATGCCGACATAACCCTTGCCTTCAACTCATCTTTGCTGTTGCAAAATGTTTTATTGGACTCTTGCTCAACTTTGCTCCACACATAATAATCAAGAGGGTTGCAACCAAGGGAGTTCGGTGGCCAGATGTAAGGGGGTGATGTGGTCGCAGAAATTGTCTGACATCCATGTCTCGGTTCTCCTGCTTGTTTAGCATGGTCCAGATTCCTGTTGCCAGATGTATGGTCTTCCAGCAGCCGCCTTCTTGACCAAACATCCTCCTCCTCCCTTTCTATCACACGCAACGTTGTTATTTTAAAAAAAATAATATAGCTTTTATTAGGTTTTTAAAAAATAAAGCTTTTGGGAGGTCAAATGATAAAAATCGCCTGAGGATACCGTAAGGTTGAAACCAAGTTAGCAGATTCAACGGATCTCCTAATATTTAAAATTAAAAGCTCTATTTGTTATTTGTAATTTTATTTTATTTGTTTGCATGTGTATTGAACACTTTTTAATACTACTGTTTCCTGGTCGGATTCACCTCTGACCATTAATCGTTTATGTCGCTGGCGTGTTTATGAAAAAATACATACATAAAAATTCGCCATTTTTTCAACCGGGCGTCGATAGCCTAGGGTTAGAGTCTCCGACTGATGTCAAACCCGTCGGGTTTCGGTCCCGGCTCGAAGCGATCGGATGTCTATTCACACTCAGGAGCTGTTATACAGTAAAACAGTCTGTCTGTGGATGAATATATATATATATATATATTTAGAGAGATAGAGAGAGAAAGATAGGGGTTAGTTACATGTAGGTATAGACATATAAATATATGTTAAAACTATTTAACATATCTTTAAATGGCATTATTAAAGGTGAACGTAATCGTAATGTGAAATTTAAACACCTACAAAAATGAACACACGCATATATATTCATTCTCTTTTATAAACATAATATGAATTTATATATATAAATTATAAACATTTTAAGTGGCCTATGATTTTTTCTTTAGGCTAATGTAAAATATTAAATTAACTTTTAACAAGACAGGAATCGTTGTGAATAATCAACTCATTTCTGTATATCGGTAAAACCCTCCTGAAATGTAGAAATTGGCAAATATAGAAAAAAAAAAACTAAAACCAATGCCAAAACACAAAATCAATCCACCTTGAATCCTAACGCTAACCATTACTGTTTTTCTTTTTAATTCTTCAATTAATTTTGCCGCTGGTTTCCTGTCTTAAAGAATTCCATTTCCCTACCATTTTTCTCTTTCAAGGCATTCTCTTTACTTTTGTCATGACGGCCAACTCTGTTTAACGCGCCATTTTCCTTCAGATGCAATTCTGCTTCCATTGTTTCCTCAAATTTGTTTCCAATGCTCCGCTTGCTTGATAATTGCATCTGAAAAATTCGTTAATCTTATTTTCCATATTTTAGGAAATACTTTGTTCGTTTTGTCTTGTTCTTTTAACCTCTTGAAGACGACTTTTTAATTACTAATCCATTAAGCTTTATCGATGAAAACACTCCTTTGTCCTTTAGCGAATTCACTTCAGGAGTTTAATTCCTGTAATTTAGAGACCTAAAATCCTCGGTTGCCAATATGGCCGAGCGAGTAAAATTTGATGATAAAAATGACAAAAAAAATGGAAACATTCTTACAAATAATAATAATTATTATTATTATTATTATATGCGATGTATCTCTTGAAAACGCGTGCATCTTGGTTCTCCACAGCTTCCTACACTTTGTACCTCTTATTAAGATTACTCTTTTCATGATCACTATCATTCCTTGTTCTGTCACACATTCACACAATCCCGTTCAGTAATTATTCGCTGCTTTCCTCTGTCTCTCTTTCATTCGATATGTTCTGTGCGTGCAAAATTTCCCGGGCCCCTTTTCCTCATTAAGGGCCCTAGAAAATTAAATCTTATCTGATTGATTCGCTGTGGAAGTTTTTGTATCGATTTTCTTTAAAACTTCCTTGATACTCACATGAATTTTGTTTTGTGTTGTTGTTGCTATTATTATTATTTCCTTTGATTTGTGTACACATTTCCTTCCGGGTCCCAACCAGAGACCTAAGGTCAGAAATGGCTACATCATTTTTGAAAAAAAAAAACAAAAAAAAAAAACAATTTTACATCCCATTAGAATGTCTGAAGACCAACTTCTCGAGAGCTCCTCCCTGCGGCTGCTCGGTCTCACGCTGTCTGCTGATCTGGGATGGAACAAATACATCGAGTCAGTTGCATCAGCCACCGCAAGGAAACTTGGTTCTCTGTGCCGAGCCAGGAAATTTTTCTCCCCGGAATCGCCCTTGCATGGAGTATTGCTGCCATATATGGTCTGGGACCCCTGCTGTTTGCCTCAGGGTTCTTGATAAGATCCAGAGACGGATAGGCAACGTGATTGGCCCTGATCTGTCATCTCCTCTGCAGTCGCTCTCTCACAGACGCGATGTTGCCTCTCTCTGCCTTTTTTACAAGTACTTCCACGGTAATTGCTCCGAGGAGCTGCGTTCGCTTCTCCCCAGACCTCGTGAATTTAAACGCCCTACGAGGCTGGCATCCCGCTCCCACCCCTACACTGTGGAAACTCTTAGATGTAGACGTCTCTTCTACTCCAATAGCTTCATGCCTCGCACATCTCGCCTATAGAACTCCCTTCCCTATTACTGTTTCCCTGACAAATACAATCTTCAACGGTTTAAGTGTAGCGTCAATCGACATCTCCAGTTGCCTTGATCTATCCACTTCCCTTCTTCACATCCTTTCATTTTTCATTCCTATCTGCTCTCGCTCCAAATCTTCTGTAACCCCCTTGCCTTGATCGACCCACTGTCTTTCTCTTTCACCACATCCCCTCCTTTACCACTCCTATCTGCTCTTCCTCCAACCCTTCTTTAACCCCTTGCGTGATAGTGGCCTCCAGCCTTGCTTGGAGTGATACGCTTAAAAAAAAATATATATATAAAACTCTTTGTAACTTTTGACCTCTATTTATCAATTCATTTTTTTTGTATTTCTTTAAGGCATTGTATCCCAGGAGTCTATCGGAACAATTTCCAATTAATCTGAAGGCTCCAACTACAACTGGAATTATTATTAATGTTCTCATGTGCCACATCTTTTAGTTTCCCCCTTCAAGATCTTTGTATTTTGATAGTGTTTTGAAAATCTCTAAAGATACATTACAATCTTCAGGAAATGTCATTTCAATAAGTAAGCTCAGTCTGTTTTGTAGTCTTTTGTCACGGTGTCAGTGCAATGTAAGCACTTCTGCGTGGTGGCCATACTAATTAATTTCCTTCCGGAAAATAGTTGAATTTTAATATTTTTGAAGACCTTAAAAGATGCGTTACAATCTGCAGAAATTGCCATGTCAATAAGAAAGCACATTCTGTTTTGATGGTCTTTGATCATGACGTCAGGACAATTAGCTTTGATTCTTCTGTCCGTGTGCATTTTAAAAGTACCATAAAATTGTTATAGGTACTATTACTGTAACCGGGTCTGTATAAGGTTCATA
>OZ038505.1:35431633-35441633 GCA_964036315.1 Acanthosepion esculentum
AAGGGTTGATCTGACATTGTTTGAAACAGATCCAATTGGTTTCCTTGGACGTTTCATAACCCAGGATGAATGCTAGGTTGATCCCTTTGATCCGTAGACAAGGACGTTTCATCTGCAGGGAAGGTTATGATCTCAATTTCTGAGATGCAAAGGGCATTGTGTTTATTGACTATCTTTAAAATGGTCACAGCATAAATGAAGAGTACACTGCCAATTTGCTGAGACAGTTACGAAAGTCTATCAAGGTCAAACGGCCAGAAAAATTGACGAAAAGCGTGTTGTTTCATCTTTTGTTTCAATGCTGACTGTCCGTGACTGTGGATTTGAACTAGTTGACCACCTTTATTATTCTCTTGATTTGGCTATCATCTGAAAATCAACACGAAAAACACTTGTCTGGGAACCAGTCTCATAGTGATGACGACGACATATCTGCTGGTGATGATTTTTTTGATCAACATAACGAACAGTCTTCTTTGAACAGTTAGATATCAGTTTACCTGAAAATAAACAATGATATTATTAAAGAGAAGAGTTGCAATTAATGCATGCGATATTTAAGATGCAAGTTAATTAATGCATGGAATATTTAACAGATTTAATATCACTTCTTCATAGTCAGCCTATGAACTTTTCAGCCCAACCTCGTACCTGGAAAGAACAAATGCAGTTATTAAGAAGAAGAGATGAAACGAATGCATGCAAGATATGACAGCTTCAGAGTCAGCCTATGAACTTTTCAGCCCAACCTCGTACCTGGAAAGAACAGATGCAGTTATTAATAAGAAGAGATGAAACGAATGTATGCAAGATATGACAGCTTCAGAGTCAGCCTATGAACTTTTCAGCCCACATTCGTATATATGATAATCCAAATGTTACCATTTCATAAACAAAATAAAATTAGAGCTTTCAGGTAAATTTTTGTTTTATTTTATTTAATTGCTGAGTTTTTATTAATTTTATCATAGTTTTATTTTTAATTTCATTTTTTTTTTGTATTTTACAATATTACGTTAATGTAACATTTAGGACACCAAGTATATTTTCCTTTCACCTGATCTCCTATGTCCTACTTTACCATATTCAAACATTCTTCTTCACTATGCTCTTCCTTTGCAATAATAATAATAATAATAATCTGAAAGAAAAAAAATTCCATAAAAATTATCGAGAAATTGTCCAAATACAAGGACCTGGAGATTGATATTAACAGGATGTGGGGAATGAAGACTGAAACTGTGCCAATAGTAATCGGAACTCTGGCCCGCGTGAATAAAGTGTCCCATGTAACATCAACATACTAGTTGCCCAGAAAATAGCCCTACTAGGAACACCCCATATACTGAGAAAAGTGCTATAAATTAAATGAAAATTCTTATATAGCGCCTAAGGAACATAGTTTGCACCCGGCTTTACAGGATTCCAAAGAGGAAATATAATACACAAACAATAATAATAATAATAATAATAATAATAATAATAATAATAATATGCACATCGTCATCATAATAATAATACTAAATTATATTCTGTATTTGCATCCACAAAATATAAAACTCGGTATGAAAGGGTGAGATAATATCTACACTAGAAAATCAGCAACAATAACGGTTATAGATATAGAATCTGCAACAATTTTTGGGGACTGTACATACATACAGAGAGAACAATTAAACTAATCGCCCTCACATCGTGATCAAAAACAGAATGTGTTTTCTTACTGTCATGGTAGTTCCTGCAGACTGTAATGTATCTCTGACGTTCTTAAAAAAACTATCAAAATAAAAGGATCTTAACGTAGAACTCAAACAAATATGTGGCATATGAAGATAGCAATAATTGAAGTTTTGGTTGGAAAAGGTTCTGATATACTCACGGGAAGCATTTCTGGGAGCCCATACCTTAAAGAAATACAAAATGATTGTTCACAAATGTACAAGTCCCACTTTACGTGCGCTCTTAGGCAGGTTAATTCTTATTGTTTGTAAAAATGACATGATGCCATTTCTGACGTTAGGTCTCCGGTTGGAAGCTGTGGGGGGATGTGTATACAGCAGAAATCAAACGAAATCGCCCAGACATTGTTACTAGAGACCGCAAACAAAAAAGTGCCTCTTTATAGATATGGCACTCCCTGCGGACTGCAATGTACCTTTGAAGATCTTCAAAAAGGTATCAAAATACAAGGTCCTTGAAATAGAAATCTAAAAATTGTGGCACATGGAAACATCAACTATCCCTTTTGCATTTGGAGCCCCCGGATTGGTTGGAAAAGATTTCATTAGACTAATTGAAGAGATTCCTGGGAGCCCATGCTTTAAAGAAATACAAAAAAAAATGGTCTCACGAATACAACCCACTCCTGACAAAGGGCTTTATGTACACTATTTACATTATTCGGACTATTGTCCTCATCTTTGATGCCATATTTATCACAATGTATCGGCCGTTGTACGCTCCGGCCTTCTTCAGGCCTTTATCCACCAGTGGATACAGGCGTTAGAGCCAGTGACAGGACTCAGAGAGTGTGAGTTCGACACCTGGTTAAGGGAGTAGAGAACTTGGAGAGGGTAATTAACAGGAGATAAATGATAACTGACACCCATTAGACATGGCACGTGGAACTAGAACAGTCTACCCCAGCGAGTGGAATAAAGGGTTCAGTTCACCTGAAGAAGGCCGGAGCGTACAATGGCCGAAACGTTGTGATAAAATTGGCAACAAAGATGAGAACAATAGTCCGAATAATGTAAATAGTGTACATAACACCTCATCTCAGAAATATAGACAGGGCTTCATCCATGAAATATATATATATATATATATATATATACATATATATATACATTGTTTTTTGCCAGTGGAAAAAATCATGATGCCATTTCTAACCTTAGGTCTCTGGGCGGGACACGGAACGAAATGTGCACACATCAGAAATCAAAGGATATAATAATAATAATAATAATAATAATAATAATAATAATAATAATAATAATAATAATAATAATAATTGAAATAGCAGGCAAGTTCTGTTAAATTGAATATTTCGAGCTATATCTAAGCAGCTTGCATAACCCAACACAAAAGCATTTTTAAATCTTACTTTGAATAATTAGCCAAACCTCATTTTTTTACATTTCTAAATGTAGGCATCTGACTTATAAGTTTTGTGAAGTCGGATACATGCTTCATGAAGAAGCAGATATTTCTCTTTTGAGAAATTCTGAACGCGATGACGTGCTTTCTTCTAAAGGGTAAATAGAAACTTTCCAGGCTCTAACACCCTCAACATTCGAGCCATCCAAAATACACAGGATCAATTGATGGTTTCCCCTAGAAAGGGGGATGCAAGTTCGTACTCTGCCAGATAGTATATTTTCCCCTTTTAAGTTTTCTCAGGTGCGCAGACCGTTACACGCAATACACACTGTCTAAAAAAAATGGCCGCTTACTAAATTATGCATATCCACTAAAAATAACGTTTAATGTAGTGAAAATGTCGGATTAAATATACATATTTGCATACAAATGATTAATCAACTCAGTGTGAAATTTAAAAGTCAGAATTATCACCGCACTTTGAGTATTGTGTATAAAGGTCTATGCGATTCTGAGATGATATATCTTCAGTATTATTCACTTTTGAATGGTTACATACTGCAACTCGCAGCATGTCATTTTTCGATCGTTCAGTACTGTAATTATTCAAGTATAATAAGCAGGTGGTTCAATGTTTAACGGTCCAGAATGAGAAATCGGCAATTCGGGTTTCTTAACTTCACTTCATCACAAATACCCTCACGGCAGTTATGAATACATTTCTGCTGCTTCTCCAAGCTATGGATTAAATAACCAGTGGAACTGTGCAATCTATTCGTAGATGTTCACCAATCTAGAAGGAGATCGCTGAATTCAAAAACGTAGGTAGCCCTGACTTAACATATATTATGCAACCGTCAATTAGGTCATGGATTTGACAATGACTATAATCTCGATTGCATCGATTCATTATTATTATTTTATTTCCTTTGATTTCTGATGTGTACACATTTCAGTCCGGGTCCCGCCCAGAGACCTAAGTTTAGAAATGGCATCATGACATTTTCCACTGACACAAACAAGCAAAAAAGGAAGAAAATATTTTACATAGATAAAGCCCTTCGTAATGTGTGAACTGAACTCGGGAGAACAATTTTATTATTATTATTATTATTATTATTATTATTATTATTATTATTATTATTATCATCATCATCATCATCATTTCCTTTGGTTTCTGTTGTATATGAATTTCCTTCTGGGTCCACAACCTGAGACCTTAAGTTAGAAATGGATTCATGACCTTTTCCATTGATTATTTTTTTGTAAAAAAAACAAACAAACAAAAAGATGAAATATTTAACACCGATAAAGTTCTTCGTAATGTGGGAGCTGTACGCGTAAGTACAATTTTTGTATTTCTTTAACACATGGGATACCAGGTATAATTTCAACTAGTCTATCGGACCCTTTTCCGATCAATTCGCGCGGACTCAAGTTACAACTAGAATTATTGATGTCCTCATGTGGCAATTTCTGAGATTTCCAATTGAAGATCCTTGTAACCTGATAGTTTTTTGAAGATCTTCAAAGATACATTACAATCTGCAAATCCTGTCATGTCAATAATAATAATAATAATAATTATTATTATTATTATTATTATTATTATATACACATAAATTTAAGTGTCTGTGACATTATCGTTATACGTTTTTAATGGCGGCATGATACTGAATCACTTATTCGTAACATTACATTTTATTCAACTCTCATCTTCGTCAATTGTTATTGGTGCGTGGTTTTCTCCGAATGTAGATTATAAATTCTGGTGAGGACGTGAAATAAACTGTACTTTTTCTCTCAGGTGGGTGTTTATATGTCTACCCGTCCCAATGTTTTTAGCACATCATACGCGCAACTATGTCTGGACTCAAGAATTACTACGACCTATATCAAGTTATAGACCTGTGTCTGTTTTTACCTACAGAATTGAATTATAAACACATATCACTTTATAGATTTATAGACTCATATAAACTCGAACTGGGTTCATTTATAGACTATACACACGAGAGATGCCGACCTACGGATACAAGAACAAAGACCTATGTTTACCTGTGGACTCAAGTATAAGCACTGATTATGGTAATAAATGATTCAACATGTGTTGATAAGGCATTAAATTCACTAACCATATATCCTGCCCCTATTCAGACTTGTTGTTTGCCCTATCAAGACTATAGGTCTAAGTCAGCTCTACTACCTCACACATTGGTTTAAGAAAAGAAGGGTTTTATACTTTTTCCAAAAATATGATTGCTAAGTGAACGCAAAAAGCCAAGGTGAAAATTTGAACTCTCCTCACGGAATTAATTACGGAAATGGTACAATCTGTGGCAGACATACAATTAATATTTTTGACTCACACTAAAGAGACAAAAAAAAACGATGTAGCCATCATCTTAAGAAAATTCCCTTCCTAACTTTTAAAAGACTCTTTAAAAGATTCCTTGATTTTCTGGCCCCAAATATTAATGTTCAACCATTGAGCTGTATCCGCCAGTGTCGATCGTGGTTAATAACAGTATCGGATTAGTCTCATCTGAAAATGGATTCCAAACAGGGAAGAGATGGTTCTGGGCGTTGCACTTCCAAACTCTGGGAGAAGACGTTTTAGCTTTATGGGTCCGAGCCAAATCGCAAGAAATTCTCACCAGGTGTAAATGGTTGAAATACCGCATGGAAGGGAAGCTAATCCTGTAACCAAAGATCTGGTTTGAGAATTCAATAAATAGTTAGAGAGAAGGATAGAGGGAAAAGATAGAAAGCGGGAAGAGAGTGAGAGATAGAGGAGAAGAGCGAAAAGGACAAAGAAGTAGAAAAATTAGAAAGAGAAAATAATGCCTTAAAGCGATTGGTCATTTTGGTAATGCATTCTCAACTCGTAAGATGTCCAAGTGAATTCACAGTTGGAAAATGCGTGACCTGGAGACACATACAAATATACGTTCTGTGTGACGATATATATATATATATATATATATATATATATATATATATATATATATATATATATATATATATAATGCGTGTGTGTGTGTGTGTGTGTGTGTGTGTGGAGATATACTTAAACATTTATTAATAACGTAATTTACATGTTTGTGATCAGGATACCTGAGATATTGGATATGAGACTAATCCGATAGTGTTATTGACCACTCTCGGGACTGGCGGATACAGCTCGGTGGGTAATTTAATAATCGGGGATAGAAATTCTCAGAGTCTTTTAAAAGAATAGTTTCTCATATATGTAAGCAAATACAAGTATTAACAGAGCTCATATATAAAGCTTTCAATTTTTATGTGAGTCCACCCAAGACACTGAAAAATTAAATAAAAATTGTTGTTGGCAGGGCTGTTTGTGTGTAAATATTCCGTAAATCTGTGACATTAAAAATAGTTTTAACCATATCTATCAACATACATCTCATAGCAAAGTCTAATCTAGCCGCACTTGGTGATAACTGATTCGCAGATGTAAATTCAAAAATCAACATTTTAAGAAGAAATATTTTATCATTTATTACCAATCAGCCCGTTAGTCATAGCAGATGCATTTTTATATTTTAATAGCTCAAGTTCATTAATATTCAAATAAAAGCCATTTCTATTGTGAAAATGGTAACGACTTCAATATTTACAGCATAGCTAGGAAGTAAAATGTCCTGGCTATCACACACACAGATTTTGAATATGTTACATCAGTAAATATATATGATAAAATATATATTTTAAATGTGCGGTATATTTATAGAGTAAAGTGCTTAGTATCAGTGATAGAGCGCATGTAAATACAAAAGTTGATATAGAGGTCAACACCGAGCGACAACGCACCGTTCCATGCTTAAATGCGATCATCAGGCCATGAATATTGCATTTAAGCATGAAACAAACTGTCGCTGCTTGATGTTGACCTCAATGCCCCATATATATATATATATATATATATATATATATATATATATATATATATATATATATATATATATATATATATATATATATATATATATATATATATATATATATATATGAAAAAATATAGTCTTAAGGTGTGCTATATTTATGGGATAAAGTGGTCAATATCAGAGATAGAGCGTGTGTAAATATAAAAGTGAACATAGAAGTCAACACTTCTAGTCTGTTTCATACTAGATGCAATCGTCAGGCCAAATATATATATATATATATATATATATATATATATATATATATATCGTCAGGCCATATATATAGATAGATAGATAGACAGATAGATAGATAGAGTGAGAATAAAAGAAATTTTTGAGATTTGAATAATTACACTTAATAATTCCTTCAGTCTAGAAGAATGATCATTAACAGGAAGCACTGGACGGTCGTTTCGTACTATTCGGGACTCGTCAGCAGTGCGTATCCACTACCGAGAATCGAACACGGACCGTTTCGATATAACGCAAACGTCATACCACTGATCCAGCGGATTCTCATCCTAGTAAGCATGTATATTTGGATGAGTATCGCTACCGGAATTAGGCGTAGCTGCGCTATATTGAGTCTAATTAATTTCCCCGCTGCCATCGAAGTCCGCTGCCTCAGTGGTATGACGTTTGCGTCGTATCATAACGATGCGTGTCCGATTCTCGGTAGTGGGCGAAACGGTTGCCAGTGGTTCCTTTATTCTTTTGAGGATACTTGTTCTAGACTCAATGTATTATATATATATATATATATATATATATATATATATATATATATATATATATATATATATATATATATATATATATATATATATATATATATATATATATATATATATATATATATATATATATATATATATATATATATATATATATATATATATATATATATATATATTTGAATAAATTGTGTGAGGTACAAAACTTACAAATAGCTAGAAAGAAATAAAATGTATTACTAATGGGCATAATGTGAGAGAAAGTAAAAAAATAAAAATGAAACAATCACTCAAAAGACCAACCGGTTTCGTTCCCTAGCTTATCAAGGTCTACGGGGAACTTTTTTTAATTCTATAATAAATAGCTAAATGACACAGGAAAAATTCACACAATTAAAACATTAAAATTAATAATGATCAATCTGTATGAATAAGAAAGACATTTTCCATATTATAAACCCGAACAGTACAATTTTCTGCACAAAAAAAAAAAAAAAAAAAATTTATGTAGCAGAAAATAGAGAAGGAAAGGGTGGGGAATAGAAATAGAAAATGCTAGAGCGTGATTACATGAAGACCAAGGAGGCAGTCCCTTTGCTTACAAAGAGACGGTCCCCTCGCTCTTATATATAACGATTCCAACGCTCTTAAATGAAATAGTGAGTGCGAACTAGCTAGCACCGCGAACAAGTTCGTACTAAAATTGATTGCGCACACCCTGCTATTTATCAAGTGCTCAGTGATGGCTGAACCGGAAGTATTCACCAATTGGCTACTACTAGCTTCCGGATTAAGGACACGTAAAGGAACATGTTGCCTGATCCTACAATCTAAACGTTGGGTGGTTCTTCCTATGTAGCTACTACCGCAGCCGCATTTATATGTATAAATAACAGAGGAGACATGAAGGGGAGGAAGAAGATCCTTACGCATAGACGGGAAGGCAGTACGAGTCACAAAATGAACTCGTAATTGAGCTGAGAAATAGCAATTTTGGACTACAGACAGGATTCGCTTGGCCAAAAGCTCACCACGTGAACCTATAAAAGGGAGTCGTAAATAGACGGGACATTTCTGCACGTCATCCACTTTTTCCTTCCTGAATTTAATAACTTTATCGCGCATGACTGCGTGTAAGGTATCGCTAGGATAACCATTTTTTAATAAAGTACAGCGGATAAAATTCAATTCGTCCTCGAGAAATTGCTCACTACAAATCATCAAGGCCCTGTGACTTAGGGTCCTAATAAGATTGATCTTACGTCGTTTGGGACGGAATGAGTCCCAACGAGTGTCCAAACCAGAAAAAGTTGGTTTACGGTACACAGAAGTAAGAAAATGAGATGGAGTCCGATGCACAAGAACATCCAAAAAAGAGATACAAGAATTAGACTCCTTCTCAATAGTGAATAGCAAGGACGGATGGAGTTGGTTCATAACCAGTAGGAAGGAATCGGCTTCAGGTTCACTGTCGAAGAGACAAAACGTATCATCAACATACCGATGGTACATGGAAGGAGCATTATCATGGGTGAGGAGTGAAGCCTCATAAAAACCCACAAAAATATTGGCCAACGAAGGACCCAAAGGAGAGCCCATCGCAACCCCGTCAACCTGTCTGTACATGAAGTTGTTAAAACTGAACTCCACAGACATGGTTGCAAACTGCATCAGCTCGATGAAAATATGTTCAGGAAAATCGGGAGGAGACAGGTGACTGCGATACAGCATGTCAAAACAAATATTGATTGTTTCCATTACAGGGACGCAAGTAAATAGGGAACAAACATCGAAGGAACACATGAATTTATCATTGGCAGGAGTTTCCTGTATAAGTTTGACGAAAGAAAAGGAATCCTTAATACAATATGAGCTAAAATGCTCGACGACCGGTTGAAGGAGATCTGAAAGAAAACCAGCCACCCTATGTTGGGACGAGCCAGACATTGATAGGATAGGTCGAAGGGGTACATTATCTTTATGAGTCTTTGGTAGACCGTACATACGAGGCCGGATGGATCCAACAGGTCTTATTTTGTCACTAATCTCATGAGTGAGAAAACCCCGTTTAAGCCAAGTAAGAAGTGTTTTCTGAAACTTAATCTCTATAGGGATAGTGCGGTCATGTGTCTCTGCGGGACCAAGAGGAAGAAATTTGGATGTGTCACTCAAAATGGTCAGCATATATATATACGTTAAGACGAATCGAGT
>OZ038505.1:35444133-35461633 GCA_964036315.1 Acanthosepion esculentum
CGAGATATAACCCCTCTCTCTCTCTCTCTCTCTTTTTATATATATATATATATATATATATATATATATATATATATATATATATATATATATATATATATATATATATATATATATATATATTCGCCATTATAATCAAAGTATATTTGCAGCTGGTAACCATACATTGAAAACACAGGAGATTTCAATACATATATATATATATGTTATAAATTAACTACTTTAAAATATATTTTCGTTACACAAAAATAACCATATTTCAAAAATGGAAGTCAAAAGCTTCGAATTTAATTTTGTAATTAAATTAAAAACATTAGTTTCATTTCATCCTCAAGCGAATTTTGGGGTAACTTATTTTAAAATTTACCGAGTTTTAAAGCAACGACAAAATCATTTTTGCAAAAATATAAATATCTATAAAAACACCGGATTATATATCTTACTGCTCTTTATTTTTATATATATATATATATATATATATATATATTCAAACATATATTGTTACATATAACAGAAAACGAATGTCTATTATGTTTGGTGCTGAGCCGTTCTAAGATTCGTATATTGGTTTTAGTTTGGAGAGAAAATAAACAATAACTGTCCGCTAGTTGGATATATTTTATTATGCTGTTCTCCCATCTAAGCTTTCAGCTCAAATGAGCCATCATCAGAGTCGTTATATGGACATTACCAGAAATATATATATATATATATATATATATATATATATATATATATATATATATATACTTTCTTTTAGATATTACATCAAAAGAGGTCGAAAAACGCTACACAGTTTCAGCCGTGGTTCGATGCGAATCAACGCAGCTCATCAGGCTTTAGTAAATAAGTAGCGAGTAGACAATTTATTGCTATTTAAGAGCAAGATACAGCCTCTTTTCACGAGAAAAGGAAGGAAAAGAAAAAGAGTAAAAATAAAGGAGATGGCAGAGTCTTTTGTTTGGCTTTACTCAGATCAACCAATAGAAATGACCTAGAGTAAGTTTGAAGTAGGGGGAGAAGCAAAGTTTGAGAAGCGCCCGTCCGTAAAGATTCGTAGAAAAAATCTCTTTTATAGTTGGTAAACAAGATCTTTAAGAAACCAATGTATTATTTAGTCATATAGAACGAATTAAAATGCAACTGTTGAGTATATATAGAGCCTTAAGCCAACAGTATATATATATATATATATATATATATATATATATATATATATATAAATATATTATAATAAAGAAAAAGAACAGTAAGATATATAATCCAGTGTTCTTATTATTTTTTTTTATTTTTTTATTTTTACAAAACAGTGCTTAATGCAAATCTACAGAGGTAAGTTATTCCATCGAAGGAAAAAGTATGCTTTCCATCTCATCCTTCGTTTGAGTTCCTTTGATTTTTGTGGTAAGTTATTCTGTTTTTGAAACATGGTAATTTCTGTGTAGCGACGGGACCATATTTTTAAATTAATAAATTTATAATATATATTTGTGTGTGTGTGTGTGTGCGTATGTGTGTGTGCGTGCCAGTCTATTCATATCCAGATATATAGATATCCATCTATAAATGCCAGTCTATTCATATATATGTATCTATCTATCGCTGTCAATTCATAACTATTTGTCTATGCCAAGTCTATTTATATCTATCTATCTATTTCAATCGGTTCACATTTATCTATCTATCTATTATCTATCTATCTATCTATCTATCTATCTATTTCAATCGGTTCACATTTATCTATCTATCTATCACATGTCTTCAATCTGGGTGAGGTTTCGAACTTTTTGAACGAACCGCTTATGTATTCGAATCCGAGTTTCATAATTTGAAATCGAAGGTCCAAACTGCTTATTTAGTGATATATATATATATATATATATATATATATATATATATATATATATATATATATATATATATATATGCTGATCCAAGATCTCTCGAGATCGACGGATATCACACACACGTACACACATACACATGATAGAGTGACCTTGATAAAACTGTTGAGTACGCCCAACTCAGATATATAACACGAATATTTGCCTATCCTTAAATCAATTAAATGTGAATTTAACTATGGTCCGCCCTACCTATTTGCATCATAAACTATATTTTGGCTCTGTGGGTGTTGTACAAACATGGATATGCATGAAAAGGCACAGTGACTGCCTAGCGACACGAGCAGACAGGCAGAGTCGGAAATCAACCATTATTATGTCTCACTATCAATAATATTCAAATCTAGCTTTGTTCCTGTTTGACAATGGCTGACATAAGGGCATAATGGTATTCTCACAACTTCAACGTATTGTTTTAAAATGAATCTGAAAACGGCTGGAGCTACGCAGAGAATACAGAAAGTGAAAAGTAAACGAACAAAGTACGATCGGGGTCAAAAATTGATTTAAGAATGTTAAAGGTGTTGATTAACATTTATTAAACGGTCCACGGTGGAGTAGTGGATAACGGCCGAGTTTGAATTCCAGTCGAATCCATTACATTCACTTACGTATGAATCCTGTTCTCCCCCAAGCTATTGGTCAATAGCAGTTCAGACCGGGTTCTATAGCTTTGGATGACAACTGGTCTACCGCAGAAAGTAATGGCAACGTACTGCGGGGAAAAAATCTGTCTCGAAAGATACATGATTGCCTAAGCGTGTAGAATGCATGGCGATAAAATACGGCTCACACATGAGTAACCATCATTTGTTGAATATTTCAATATTGAAAGTCAAAAGAAAAGATTCGCAAGAAGCCACGCTAACATCAAAAACACCTCAGAGGAGTTAAAAACGAACACATTTTATTTTTCATCGGAAAATTAACACATTTTTTCAGACAACAATAAAGGAATATGCGCGTACAGACAGGAAAAGCTGAGTAACTTGTAGATGAAGATAATTCTAAAACTTCTTCAAGCTGCACAAAATATTGCGCTGTGGAATTTTTAATCAAGCTAATAATTAGCTTCCAGCTATTTAAATATTTAAGTTGTAATTTGGCACCTCAGAAATAGCAAAGGAGCCTATTGATTCGTTTGTTAAGCTGGTCACGCAAATCGTTATTTTCTAGTCGCTCCATTTCTTCTTACACCCATCATTCTCATTCGCTCTCCCTCATTCTATCAATCACTCTGGTTTACATATATATATATATATATATATATATATATATACAGGGTGCCACTGGTATTTGAGGACAGATTTTATTGATCAGTAAAAAAAACTTGCTGAACAAATGAATATAATTATATTTGATTACAAACAAGTAAACATGAAATTTAGCTAACTGTTATTTAATTTTATTCAATAAAACCACCACTAGCATCAATAACTGCCTCTACCCGAGATCGAAATCGTCTGCAAGCTCTGATTGATTGGTCCTTATTTATGTAAGACATTACTCGAACTATTGCAGCTTTAATCTCCTCAACAACGCTCCACACATAATAATCTAGTGTATTGAGATCTGGAGAGTTAGTAAAGTGTTGGGTGTGATGTGGTCGTACAAATGGTCAGCCATCCATACTTGTGTTCGTAGAGCCTTGTGGGATGGAGCCGAGACTTGCTGGCATATGTAATGCCTGCCGTTGCATATTTTGTCAATCCAGGGCTTGACAACTGTTTCTAGAAACTCAATGTAATCAGCAGCATTTACTCTAAGACATTGTGGAAAAAGGTGTTGTGGCATAACTTGTCCTTCATTGCTAACAGCACCCAATATCATAACACTTGAAGGAAAGTTTGTGAGCATCAATCTTGGCACCTCAGAAGGATCTGAACAAAACCATCTGTCATTTCTTCTGTTAAGTGTTTGATCTTCATCAAAAATGTTCTCATCTGAGAAAAACCAAATCACACCAGCCTCTGAAGGATTTTTAAGTTTGTTTAAAAGCCTTTTGAATCTGTTTAAACTGTTTTCTTTTGTTTTGTTTTTTCAAACATAAATTTTACAGCTCTTTATCACGTAGGACTTGTATCGAATGTCTTCATGAATACTCCTTCTGATTGTTTTATCAGACACATGCAGATTTTTGGCAATTGACCTCATTGATTGACCTCGGTTTTCATCAATTGTCTGCTTGACTTCCTGAATAAATTTGGATGTTCTCACTTTATCAGAACGTGCAGAATGTCTTTTACGTTTTGATAGACATTGAGGAACTGTCAGCGTCTTCTAACTCATTTGGTTTCTTGAGAAAAACGATCTTGCAACTCTGAGGAAACGTGCAATATCCAAATCGCTATGATCAGCCTTTGATGCCACAATAACAGCATGCCTTTTCATTTCATTTGTTATCATAGGGTTTGACATTAGTTCCATTTCCTCGTTGACAAGGAAATGTAACTAATGTCTTTAATTTAATAACAAAATTAAATTCGAATGCTTTAGTTTCCATTTTTGAAACATGGTTATCACTGTGTAGCGAAAAAAAACATATTTTAAATCAATTAATTTATAATATTAATGCTCTGTAAATTTACATTGAGCACTATTGTGTAAAAATTAAAAATATCTATAAGAACACCGGATTTTATATCTTACTGTTCTTTCTTTCTTTCTTTCTTAATATATATATATATATATATATATATATATATATATATATATATATATATATATATATATATATATAATATGATTTAGCGGTATACTGAAGGTGCGTGTGTATTTATATGGGGTTAGTTATTTAGCATTAGAATATTTTTAATGGGAAATGATACACAATTCTGTTACAATTTTTAAATTACAGTTTTTAATCTATTGGGTAATCGTCTTGTGTATATCGTAAGGTTTTAGGATTTATGCATGTATGTATGAATTTTAAATTTCTCTTAATTTGTTTTCGTTGTTTGTGTCTGTGTTTCTATTCTCGAAATATCAACGTGTGAATTAAACATTAGGTTTATTCTACTTCTATGTGTTACGTTAAGATCATGGCTCTCCACAACTTTCTATCCTGTTTTAACCCTTGGCACCGTTTTTTCCTTTCCCAAGACACCTATCCAGACCCCGCCAACCATTTACACAAACTTGCCAGGTAGATAGACCACTGCCTTTCACTGTACATTTTAACTTCAATTTGATCTGTGTGTCTCAGAGTCTCCAAGCCCTCTTTCCTTATTAATATCTGATTGTTAGTACAATCGTCATTTTACTTTCTGTATCCTTAAACTTCTTCGTTGTTTATATTCCATGATATTCTCAGCAGCCTTCTGTAGACAAGATTACTGTTGCAAGGTATGAAAAATGTGACAATTTTTCAATCGCAAGATGACAAAATACACGCAATGGGTTACTGAGTGTGAGAGAATACGAGAGATAGCAATAAAAGAACATAAAGCAAGAAAACAGAAGACAACGATTGATATTGCATTTGAAGATCAAAGTTGACGGGAAAGCAAGAATTTCTCGTTAACAAATTCGATCTGTGATCAAATATCGCTGAGATATCACGCGAGTTCTTATGTCTTTGAAACGGAATTTAACTGTTTGGAAATAGGTCGACAACAGAATTGGTACAAAGATTTCGGTCTGCCTCTACAACCACCCAGAAATTCGCCAATATTGATTAAGCGGCAGTTTATCGAATTGCAGGCGAAAGCAGTGGTTGCCAACCAAACGTGATCGATGCGGAACCCCAACTTCTCGACTGGTCAGGGCAATGTGTGGTCCGATATCTCTGCGTAAGTTTGGGATCGATAAAGATCAACGGGTCCAAAGACTTTTCTCCCTCGTCAGAAACATATACTCACGCTGACAATGCGCTCAAGCAATTTCATATACAAGCAATTGTTAACACAGCGGTTGCACAAAGAAGAATTATTCTTCGTTAAATGATTCTGAGATAATGTATTATTTTATCACTTAAACGTTATTTTGGGGGGGATATCCATATTTAAATACACGCTCCGTTTATTTATTAAAGAGTATATTTATTTATTTTCGGCTACCGGCCTGAATATTAGAAAATAGCTTATTAAAGAGAAGATGCAGAATTCGAAAATGCTTCTCCCTAAGAGGGGAAATCATCCTTAGATCCGATATGCTTTTGATCTACTCGGCCACGAAAAGTCTCGCGCATTGAGCAAACCTGAATAGTGTTTTTTAAACACAAATTTCTCGAAATTATCATATCTGCTCGATGTAAACAAAGCAGTTTCTGAAGAAGTAATGGATTTCCTTATTTATTAGTCCGACAGATTTTATAACTTAAATGTTACTTTTACTGGATACTGTATTTGTGAAGACGCCCCATTTATTTATTAAATAGTATATCTATATTTTCTTTTTTATTACTTCAACCTAATTTTTAATATTTACCCATATTTTTGTAGACGCTCCGTATATATATATATATATATATATATATATATATATATATATATATATATATATATTGTTATGGTGATCTATCTACATTAGAATGAACTCTTCTTCCTTCATAAATACTAACCTGCGAGACTTCCTTAAGGTGGATAGTCGGGACGCAGTGCAACGAACGGATACTTCTATCTGCCCACTAATAACACTCTTATTTTGCATATATGTTCTGTTATTTCAATACACGTGTTCAACCAACCTTCTTCTTTCCGTGTCTTTCTTTATGGCCCTTACCAGGCCACAACATATATATATATATATATATATATATATATATATATATATATATATATTTAGTTTAAGAAAAACTAGTTAATCCGTATGGGTAGACCCAAGGAGGATAAAATCCAGAGAGCTCAATGTAAATCAGAGCTAATAACTTAAATAAAAATAAAAACAGACCACTTTAAGGTTCCATGTAATAAATTATTTCACCACAGCCCTTTTAAAGGACCGCGGATCATCAGCCTTTACTTCCAAAGGTTGAAACGAATAATGAAAAGAAATTTACACATTTTTGATGGACAGTACTAAGCATATGTAAATTAACGAAGTGAGGGGGGAGAGAGACATGATTGAGTTCGATGTAATTTAAAATTTCTATTCTTTCATATTCAATATTGTTTTAGGAAGTCCAGACATTGACATATTTAATCAGTTAACTTAATATATATATATGTGAAGTGGAAGAATCCATTGCTAGGTCAACTTTGAAGGAAGTAGGTTCATTGTGTCATACACTTTTTCTCCTCGGAATCTATCTTACATATCTATAAGTCTACCATTCGTCTATGCTTCGAATATTGCTGCCACATATAGTATGGTGTTCCTGTTATATATCTAGGGATCCTTAATAAAATTAAAAAAGAATCAGCAATATTATAGGTCCTGATATGACACCTCGGCTTCAGTCACATCCCCACCGCCGTAAAGTTACCTCACTGTTTCTTTTCTATAAATAGTTATGGCTATTGTTAGGATGAACTCTTTGCCATGGTATAATGTGTAAAATATATATGTGGACATAGAGGACTCTGAGGCATGCTACACGTTCAGGTGGACGGGAATAGCTGGTTCTCAGCTATTCCAGTACAACCGAAGCTACATGATAGGAACTAGACCCAGATGATGTGATGAAAGAAAGCAAAATATAGTGGGAAAAGATGAAGATGAATCTATGGAGATGAAATTAAAAAAATATCAAAATATGGAAAGGAAGGAACGGAATTCCCGTCCACCAGTTTCCTTTCTCGAACTTCTCACTGTGAAACTCTATTCCTACTTTAAGGTTTCCACGCAAAATTAATGTTCAAAAATTTAAAGGAAATGCCAACCTCTTTTTACTGTCTTCCTGATTACACTTCATTTGTTCTTGTCTCCTTAGTAAAGTTTCTCATTTCTAATTCTTTCACACTCCTCACGTGACCCCTTGTGTCTTAGTGGCTTTACTGCCTTAATTGGGGTGAAATGATACCAAAACGAGAGATAATAGTCTGATGATTAACTAATTTCCTGAAAAACTGAACGAATATTTTATATAAACATCTAACATTAAAGATTACTATTCATTTGATGCAAACCGAATATTTGCCGAGGAAAACGGCTAATTTTACTTTGAATGTTATCGTATATCTTCTTTTTCTTTCGCCCTCAACTCTTTGAGTCCTGCATTACGGAAAGATTTTAACACTGATCTCGTCAGTCAAAATTAGCAAATAATTGCTACGTAATCTTTCACAATAGATATAAAAATAGGTACAAGTGTTTACCCACCGTTCAACCAGTGGTTGGACATTAAGTCATTTTTCTCTAACACTGTTCAACCGATGGCTGGGCATTGCGTCATTTTTCTCTACCCCCGGCAAAGCGGTGGTCAGGGCTCAAAGTGGTAAGAATAGATTCAGTAAAGTTTGGAGATGTCGAATCACATATAATTCAAGGAGAGACAACTCGTCATTTCGAAGTTACAAGAAATCAACGGATTTAAAGCTTAACTGAAAAACCGCAAACATTCTTTTATGTATGTAAGTGTACAATAAATCTAGAATATCTACTTGGTATTCAGATGTTTGGGTGTATTCATGTTTGTGTATATATCTAGTAAACATTATCATTGTTGGTTTTTCGCATGTTGATTGATGAAAGTTTTTTTTACGTACATACCATTTGTTTTAGATAAAAAAAATAAGTAAGATTCTTTAACCCTTTGAGCCCTGCGTTCCTGAACAATTGAATCCATTTGAGCCCTGCGACCCTGAACAATTTTAACCCTTCTGCCTGATCTCCTGTGTCAAAATTCACAAATAATTTATATGTAATGTTTCACGGTAGAATAGTTACAAATATTTACGCACCGTTCAGACGGGGGCATTAAGTCATTTTTCTCTATAACTGTTCAACCGGTGGCTGGGCATTACGTCATTTTCTCTACCACCGATAAAGCGGCGGTGAGAGCTCAAAGAGTTAAGAACGGATTCAGTAAAGATTGCTGATGTAATATAATATTTCCGATATATGTTTACAGTAGATAATATTATTAGTAGGCCCTCGAAGTACTTACTGCATAAATAATTATGGTCTTTTTTTATTTACGGCGGCATTTATAAAATCAAGCTTATGGCTAATTTTATTACCGTGGATTACAACGTTAAGCTTTGAATCTGTTGATTTCTTGAAACTTCGAATGAACGTGTCGTCTTTCCTTGAATTTGGAGAGCCACAAATTATACTGGCTCATTTAACAAGTCGAATGCACGTGATTAACCTATGAATATCAAACAACACAAAACCAAAAATGTAATGTTTCACGGTAAATATAAAAATATTTACAAGTGTTTAGCCACCGTACAAGCGGTGGCTGGGCATGAAGTCATTTTTCTCTACCACTGTTTAACTGGTGGCTAGGCATTACGTCGTTTTTCTCTACCACCGGTAAAGCGGTAGTCAGGGCTCAAAGGAAGTAGGTGTGCTGAGTTGTCCACCAATATCCTCCATCTGTCGCGGTCGTGTGCCAGTTCCTGGGTCTCCGCTAATGGTTTCTTGGTGTGCGCATTATGTGGCGTGTCTTGGGCGTTTTAACCTGGTGTCGCCCATCCTTCTCCACGTTAGAAAACCGTCGATGTCCTCCTACTAGGTGGCTCGCTATGGTCACGAATGCGTAGCCATTGTAGTCCATCTGAGGAACCCTTCCGCCCTGGCCGGTGACCTGCGTCGAGGAGGTCCTTCGCCCAGTGGTGCCATGTTAGCTTCACCTCTTCGCATGTGTTTAACCCGCCAGCTGAAGCTGTTTAACGGGGCATAACAACTAGTAGCCCTCACGTGAGAGATTAGGAGATGGTTGAGAACCAGCTATTCCCGTTCACCCGAAAGTGTAGCGTGCCAGACGTCGAAGGTTGTACTTCTACCCAGAGTCTTCTATGCCCACATATATATTTTACACATTATCATATATGTAAACCTGTAAAGAACTAAAAGAAATAGTTTTATTTTCCCTTGTTTTTTGTGGTTTTATTTTACATGAAAATAAAATTTTATGCTACTTAACGCCTTTATTTTAATTACATATTGTTTTTCCTTAGGAGAGATGTCTTGTAGAAGTTAACAGTTGCGTATTTGTTTATATTTTAATTGAAGATACGTGTTTAATATATAATATAGAAGATAGAAATATAAAAATCTACTGGGAACGTTCATTCTTTTATGGTGAATGTAGTGAAATAAGATTCTTAAAGTATCTTGTGTATGTCCGTTACCTTTTTTATTTTTTTTGCTTCAGAAGTTAGGGTTGATAACTATAAGTAACGTATACATAGACGAGCTAAGTCAGTCTTCCCCAGAATTGGAACATCGAAAGGAAAGTTTCTACTTACTTCATCGTTGGAAGGTTAAATGTGGTTTTGGGATATCCGTCTTCTTTGTCTTTGCCCAGAAGATAGGTTAAGTCAGTACAAGAAACATTATTATGGTCACGCTTGCGCTGGGTTGGAACAACCAGAAAGAAAGCTTGACCAACTTCATAGTTTGAGGTTTTTGGAAGACACGCGCGAGGGCCACGTGTCGGAAAGTGGGAAGAGGGTTCAGTCGGCAGTGAACAGGAGAAACTAACATTCCCCAGTGGGAACGTATTTACCATGTCTTTGACATCTTGGAGCAAAAAGACGAAAGGGAGTGAAGGAGGAAATGTTTGCGTATTTTATAGGGTTCAACAACGCCACATCACGGCTTTTTTCGAAACCAAGTGGGGTAATCGTATTTCCGGTTCCTTTACTCTCGGCATCATGGGAAAATGTATTTCTTTTTCTAATTCATTATACATTGTTATTATTTTATTCATCGATTTTATTTTATTTTCCCACAAATGCTCATTTTTGGAGAATCTTTGGATGCACCTATATTTATGCATGTGTATGCATGTTTTAATGTGTCTGGATGTACGTTTGCTTCTATCTATCTATCTATCTATCTCTCTATCTCTTTATGTTAGTCTGTTCATATCTATCTATGATAGTCTGTTCAAATTATCTATTTCACTTTGTTGATACCTGTCTGTCTATCTATCTTAGTCTGTTCATATCTATCTATCTAATCAATTTCCAAGATTCTCTATCTTTGTAGCATGATTTCCTTATCTCTCTATCTCTCTATCTCTCTCTCTCTCTATCTATCTATCTATCTATCTATCTATCTATCTATCTATGTCTCTATCTATCTATCTATCTATCTATGTTCATGTCTATCTATCTATGATAGTCTGTTCAAATCCATCTATCTATCTATCTTAGTCTGTTCATATCTATCTATCTATGTGAATTTTATTTCATTTTCTCACAGTCTCCTATGACATGACTCAAGTTCATAGAAGCAATTTTCGAGTATGTTATATTAATTCTCCAGTGAAGTGATGAGATAAATTTTTATTGTCATATTTTTATTGCTAGCGTAATTTTGACAATAATAATAATAATAATAATAATAATAATAATAATAATAATAATAGTAGTAGTATCACCTTCGAATTATTAAAATTCTCATGAAATCAAATGGTTTGGAAGTAAGCTGCCATCCATACGAGAAATGAGAATAACATTTAGTGCATGTGCGAAGTGTAATTTCTTAAAAAATCGTTAGTATGTATTTCAACAGAGAGTAACATTAACAGTTTCGTCAATGACTGCATAATGTTTTCTGCATAAAAGCAATTAATCTTCAATCAATGAAGTTCACCAAATAGCAAAATCCATATCACTTAATACCAGTAAGTAGGTTCGCCTATAACCAGGTTCATACTCCTCTCCAGTCTTTTGAACAGGAATAAAGGTTTAACTTTTTTTTTCAAGCTTAGGATTGTGTTCAAGTCTAGACTTCTGACGTCGCCGACTAAACTCAGAAATGTTATTTAGTATTTTTTTTTAAATTTCCCTCTCACAATAGGAGTAGATAGGTTCGGCTATCATCCGGTTCACACTCCTCCTCGGGTTTTTGATTAACAGAAGAGGTTTATCTCTTTTTTTCCAGTGTAGGACTGTTTCCGGTTCCTTCTAAAGTCTACTTCAAATCTATACTTCTAACGTTACCGGTTCAACTCTGAAATGTTATCTAGTATTTATTTTTATATATATATATTTTGTTTTATTTTTCCTCTCCCGATAAGAGTAGATTGGTCCGGCTATCTTCCAGTTCACAATTCTCTTCGGTCTTTTGAACAGAAGTAGAGATTTATCTATTGTTTCTTGTTTAGGATTGGCATTCCGGTTCCTCTTAAAGTCTGTTCATTCTCTTTCGCTCCCAGTAGCCCCCCCCCTATTATGACATAGTGGCATTATCGCCTTGCTTGGGGCGAACTGATTTTTAAAATTCAAACAACTAAAATGGGTAGCACTAGTAACTAAAAGGGAACAATAATGATATATTTGTTTTTCTTTTGGGGTTTTCCAGGTCGCCACTAGTTATGTGCGACGTAAAGCAAAAAGTATGTCCTCCGCGTATACAGTTTGTTTGTCCTTTGAGTTACCTCGTCGCCACTAGTTATGTGCGACGTATAGCAAAAAGTATGTCCTCTGCGTATACAGTTTGTTTGTCCTTTGAGTTACCTCGTCGCCACTAGTTATGTGCGACGTATAGCAAAAAGTATGTCCTCTGCGTATACAGTTTGTTTGTCCTTTGAGTTACCTCGTCGCCACTAGTTATGTGCGACGTATAGCAAAAAGTATGTCCTCTGCGTATACAGTTTGTTTGTCCTTTGAGTTACCTCGTCGCCACTGTTATGTGCGACGTATAGCAAAAAGTATGTCCTCTGCGTATACAGTTTGTTTGTCCTTTGAGTTACCTCGTCGCCACTAGTTATGTGCGACGTATAGCAAAAAGTATGTCCTCTGCGTATACAGTTTGTTTGTCCTTTGAGTTACCTCGTCGCCACTGTTATGTGCGACGTATAGCAAAAAAAGTATGTTCTCCGCGTATAGAGTTCGTATTTCCCCAAATGGGTAGCACTAGTAACTAAAAGTGAACAATAATGATATATTGGAGATGTTGATACTCCACAATACCTTAAACAAAACGTGAGGAAGGAAACCTCCACCGATACTAGCAAGCCGAATAACAGTGAACTTGAGAAACTTACTTTCTTAAGAATTTCAACCGACTGTAAAGCGAACTGTTACATCAATGAATGCACGAAAACGGTCATTCTTATAAATACAATTACCATTTATTTTTACAATGACTAATAATTTTATCATTAGCATTATATGTCTTTGCTCTGTCAGTCGCGTAGGAGTCAAGTTGCTTAAGGTATTTGCACTTCGTCGGCGTATATCAAACTAAACACCGAACATGCACATCGTTGACTATGTAACAATATCAGTCAGTTGAAGACGTGTTAAATTGAAATCAGATGAATCAGCCGCAAAAATAGATT
Source organism: Acanthosepion esculentum (assembly GCA_964036315.1). NCBI lineage: Eukaryota > Metazoa > Mollusca > Cephalopoda > Sepiida > Sepiidae > Acanthosepion > Acanthosepion esculentum. Next base: position 35,457,442 of record OZ038505.1, read on the forward strand.
CTGAGCATTTATTTTTGACACTTGGTTATCAGTATTTCTTCACGAGCGGCCCGAACAAAGTCGCTGAATGAAAATAATTTGCTGTTTTTAGACGAAGACGACAGGATAAATAACTATCTTAGCTATAAAGCTAACCAGGACGCGAAAAGACGCAAAGAGAGATGAAGCAGACAGGGAAGACATCCGCCAGATTGTTCACAACACCCCCCTCACCTACGCTTCATCTCAGCTTCGCTCGCTTATAGCAATAGGTTAATACCCAAGTATAAAATCTGTTTTACTGCTAGAAACTCTTTTGTTTTTAACTCGTGGGTAACGATCTGACCGAAGTGTAATTTTTAAGCCACAGGCCTTTGACTTGGAAGAAACTTCACTCTGTCAACAAATCTGGTGGCTGGTCTGAGCTACAATGTAAAAATATCTAACATTTGGTGATCAATATTTAATCATAACGTGATTGTAAACTCTGGAATTTCAAGGGTCACAAGGGAACAGATATTCAAAAATGAATACTGGCTGGAGAAAGAACAAAAATATACTAAACGAAGGAAGGAAGGAAGGAAGGAAAGAAAAAAGGAAGGAAGGAAAAGAAGGAAGGAAAGAAGGAAAAAGGAAGGAAGGAACAGGGAAGGTAGAAAAAAAGGAAGGAAAAAAAATGAAGCAAAGAAAAAAGGAAGGAAGGAAGGAAGTAAGGAAGGAAAAAGGAAGGAAGGAAGGAAGGAATAAGGATAGGAAAAAAAGGAACAGGGAAGGTAGAAAAAAGGTAGGAAGGAAAAAGGAAGGAAAGAAAAAAGGAAGGAAGGAAGGAAGGACAAAAAAGCAATTGAATAGATAAAGCAATGTGAAGCAACTGAAGAGATATGAAAGGAAAAATAAACAAGCGAAAGGGAGGAGAGAATAAAGGAAGTGGACAATCAATGGAGGATAAAAAGAAGTTTTGAAAACATAAATAAAGAAAAGAAAGTAGAAAAATAGAGGAACAAAAAGAGATAAATAACAAGAAACATGTATAAGGCAGTTGTAGAGAGGAGGAACGAAAGGAAGAAATAAGGAAAAGAAAAGAGTAAAAGAAAGAGAGAAATAAAGAAGGAGAGAGATAAAGAAAAAATGCAGGGCGAATGAAAGAAAACCAGGGTAGATTGTTTCCTGCGCTGTGTCCTTTCAGGACGTGTGTGATCATGGATCTCCACCACTTCCCATTTTACGGGTTCTTTAGCAACGTTTAGAAACAGTAAAATAAAGGAACGCAAAATTGAAAATGGAACGAAAGAATGAAATAAGAAATGAAGAAGGGAAAAAAAGAAGGAGGAGTAAAGAAAATGGACGAAGGAAGGTGGGAATCAAGAAAGGAGAGAAAGAAAAAGAAAAGAAGTTATGAAATAAATGGGAAAAAAAGAGAGAAAACATAAAAAGTGAGTTAAAGAAAATATGTAATGAGATATGAATGAAAATAGAAAACTGTTGTAACTGAGTTATCAAAAGCAACAGTAGAAAACCGGAATTGGTTTAACAACAAGTTTCTTACCTTTTCGTACAGGGAAACATAATGTAGAATAGAAACTAGGGAAGAGAATGAATGACTAACTGTTTTCACCAGAGACTACTGCTGCTGCTGCTGTTACTCCTCTTGATGTAGGAGTATTTTTAAGATATTTTTTTATTTTTTAAAAACAAGTTTATTACCTTTTGGTACAGGGAAACATAATGTAGAATAGAAACTAGGGAAGAGAATGTTTAGCCGGGAATGACTGTTTCCAGCAAAAGCTACTGCTGCTACTGCTCCTCCTGCTACTCCTCTTGATGTCGGAGTATTTGTATGTCTTTTTTCCGACAGCCGAGTTCAAACTTGTAGGGAAATATTCTCCCTCATAACAAAAACAATAAGGAAAGAAAATAAATGGGTGAAGAAAAGGATATACATAGAGAGAGAGAGAGAGAGAGAGAGAGAGAGAGAGAGAAAATATAAGGCGGTCGAAAAGAAGAGAATAGAAACAGCAAAAGAAAGAGTTAAAGGAAAGACGGAAATGAAGTAAAGAAAGAAGAAAGAGATAAGGAAGAAGAATTAGGAAGTTATATAGAGATGAAAGGAAGATGAAAATTAAAAGATCAAAATTACGACAGGAAATAAAAGAAAGAAACCATGATGAAAGGAGAGAAAGAATAGATTATGAAAATGTAATTCTCCCTTTTTTTTATGTAGCGTGTCCCTTCATAACGTTGGCGATCATGACTCTACATAATTTCCTTTCCTTTGTAGCTTTGAATTTTTTTTTGTTATATCTCCTAAACGCTGTTCGACTACCCATTTATACAAATCGCTACATAGTTCATCTCTTGTTTTCCTCTGACCGTCTTGATTCCAATCTGTCCGGTGACTATCTTCCTTCATTACGAACCCTAGACATTTTACCTGTTAAAGTATAAGCGTCTTTTTTGTTTCTATTTTCTCTAAAACTTCGTCGTCGCTCACATAATCGTATATATCGTAAAGAAAACAATCCTTCATCAGACTCTATAGATTGGTGCTACAACATCAAAAATAGGGAACTTCACCAAATAATAAAAAGCATCGATTGAACACTTCTAGCAGCAACAACGAAAATAGGGAACGGATTTAGATAGAAGAGAAAATAATAATATAATTAAATAGCTAACTTTATACAGCACCAAAGACGAAAGGTTTCAATGCAAACTTCAGTCAAAGCATACGCTCCGGTGCCCCTGTTATTTACTTTGAGCTCCTTGATAAAATCCAAAGAATCTGCAATATTAATGGTCCTGATCTGGCGCCTCAGAACCGGTCACTTTCCCACCACCATAAGGTTGCCACTCTATTTCTTTTGTATAAACACTTTCATGGTTATTGTTCGTATGAGCTCTTCGCTATGGTACCTCGACTTTTTAAAAGTTAAGCGAAGTACTAGACTTGCGTCGAGATCTCATCAATTTACTGTTGAGCTGGTTAGATATATCCGTAAGTTCTATGCTAAGGGTTTCTTCTCTCACATTTCACGCTTGTGGAACTCCCTTCCGGTTCGATGCTTTCCAGGCGACTTTAATCTGCAAAAATTTAAATGCAATGTCAATCGGTATCTGCTCTCCGATTACTCTTTTCTTTTTCCCGCTCATTAGTAATGTATGTGTTCCTAATTCTTTCACACCCTGTAACCCCTTGTGTCTTAGTGGCTTTACTGCCTCTTAAAAAAAAAAGAAAAAAATACTCGAATGAGCTGTAATATTTAATAGACTTCAGAAGTTTAATTTACTAATAAAAATGTTTTAAGAATGATCTTATAAATTTAGACTCACAGTAACGGTTAATGTCTGACGTTTACTGTATAGAAACGGTTCATTTTCCCCTGACAAAGCTTTGCTAAATATGTCACACAAGAACCAGGTTGCTTACAATATTTTCTCTGCCTCATCATTTATCCAATTAAACACGACGTAGGTGCATCTTTGCTTCAGTTCGGTGATCAAGCCAAACTAGAGCTTTTAGCATGACGTGATCGTAGACAGTAATGTTAAAAGATTTAAAAGATAAAAGCTATTTGAAGAAAAAAAAACCTGGACGGAGACAGAACTGAAATAATCGAAAGAAAGAAAGGAAAGGAGAAAGATTGTAGAAGAGATAAAAATGTCCGGCTTTTGGAAGAGAAAAATATGTAGAACGATTCAAATTATCAGAAGGGAAACATCAAAAGAACGTAAATAAGGAAGGGATAAGGGAAAGAAAGAAGGAAAGAGTCAATTAATAAAGAGGTACAAAAGAAAAGGAGAAATAGAAAAACTGATGCGTAAAAATTGAGAAGGAAAGAAAAAGAAAAAAAATATAAGGCGATCGAAGAGAGTGGAAATTAAAACAAAGAATATAGTGAATGAGAAAAAGAATAAATTATGAAACGAAGAAAGGAAATAACGAAGAAGTAGAAGATGAAGAAGAGAAGCAGGAGAGAGGGAGATAAAGTAGAAAAGGGAGAAGATGAAAGAGGGGGAACAAAAAGCGCAAAGTAAATTTTAGAATGTCAGGAGATAAAGGCTAGATAAAAGAAAAAAGATTTAAAAATGAATCATTCAAGAAAACAAAGAAGAAAAGTTTGATAAAAGAAGTAAAAGAAAAATACTAAAATAATACACTTCTTCTTCTTCTTCTTCTTCTTCTTCTTCTTCTTCTTCTTCTTCTTCTTCTTCT
>OZ038505.1:35466633-35534133 GCA_964036315.1 Acanthosepion esculentum
ATTCGAAACTGTAAGTAGCAGGGAACTGATAATTTTTCCAACGATCTTTAGCGATGGATCGTATGTACGAGTTCCACTTGAGGTCTGGGTTCAGTTTAAGCTCAAGTAGGCCCTCAAGGCACAGGTCCTCCTTGAGGAGACATACGTTCCTCAGGATTTGGGGAAAGTTCTGGGTTTGATATGCGATGGCTAAAGGTCATTATTTTGTTTTTGAAGGTATTGAATGAGAACAGCCAGTTCCCCCACACACTGAGCAGTTAGAGCTAGGTCACAGCAGAGATCATTTGCCAATTACTGGTCATCGAGGTTTTAGCGAATGATAATGATGATATATATTTTAGGGTTATGACATTTTTATTTTTGTAAAATAGTTGATTACCTGTATTATGATACGAAGAACTTTTGTTCAAACCTAATGAAGATCGGTTTGAGTTTATTTCTTAAAAATGTCTCCCCAATACGAAATTTCTAAAACCGTATATCAGTTTCGTAGTATGAATACTTTCTTGAGCCATCTTGAACTTTCTGCAACTGTCTACATCTTCCTGTAACCTTTTAGAACCTTATGGAACCTTTTAGAAGGTAGTTTTGTCTATTTGTAAGGTTGTATGTTAGGCTATGTTAAATGCATTCAAAATACAAGAGTACATTATACAATTATATCTGTAAGTTTGCAATTTTTGTTTATTTGTAAAGTTGTATGTTATGCTATAGCTATAAACTGTTAAATGTGTCAAAAAGTAAATATTTACTATCAAATCACATCATTAGTAAACAGAAATATAAAGCTTCTGAAATATTTTGATATTTTGGCCTTATTGTATACATCGTAAAATCGAATTTTCGATCGGGGCGACCTTTTTCAAGAACTAAAACAAATTAACGCCTTTTCATTACTTTTTAACAAAATTCATCAATTTATGACACAGGAATATACGGTTGAAAAAAGCCAATAACCCTAATATATATATATATATATATATATATATATATATATATATATATATATATATGTCATTCACAGACAGTACTGTTTCGCTGTATCACAGCTCCTCAATGCCACTAGACTTACGAATGCCTCAAGCCAGGATTGAAACCCAACTGGTTTGGTGTCAGCCAGAGCTATCTTCACTCGGTAGAGTTACACAACTAAATCTAGTGTATTGTTATTACAAATGTAAACAAATGTCAATCGGCCAAAGTGCTCCATTCATTTTACTGAAGAGCTTTGCATTAGTGCAGGTGGCTGTTGTTTATAGAATTAGCTTATCACTCAATAGTGCTCAATTGAAATGTATTTTCAAGAGCTCAATTATGTCATTCACAGACAGTACTGTTTCGCTGTATCACAGCTCCTCAGTGCGACTAGACTTACGAATGCCTCAAGCCAGGATTGGAACACAACTGGTTTGGTGTCAGCCAGAGCTATCTTCATATATATATATATATATATATATATATATATATATATATATATACACACACACACACACATATATATATATATATATATATATATATATATATATATATATATATATATATATATATATATATATTCCCACTAACGTAAGGCTGCTTTTCTGTGTCTTTTTTTATAAACGCTTTCATGACAACTTTTCTGATGAGCTCTTCGTTATTGTGCCTAAACTTTTTAAGTTTAAGCGTAGTATTAGACTTTTTACAGTTTACAAATGCGCTGGATAGATATAGCCGTAAGTTCTATGCTAACAGTGTCTTTTCACGCACTTCTCGCTTGTAGAACTCTCTTTCGGCTCCATGCTTTCCGACTAATTTGAATCTATAATCTTAGGGTGAAATCCATTAATATATATATATATATATATATATATATATATATATATATATATATATATATATATATATAGCATGTCCCTGCCAAAGAGATGTATAAACTAATTTTGAATATCACATTTTCCACGGCTACTTTGGCTGCGGCTCAAACATGTATATGCAGCAACTAATTCATTGTGTAAAGAATGGAATCAAGCCAAATTTTTTGCACCCAGTTTCGTCGTTTCCGATGTTCGTCACGCAGTCCATTAAACCTGAGCCCTGATGGCCGGTGATTATTTAGTGTCATTTGATTGATTGATTGATTCGTGTTTAACGGCTTATCAACCGTTCGAATGTCATTCATAGATAGCAATTCTTATTTCATATAACAAAACAAATCCTATTACTTAACCCATAATTTGGAAGAGAAGAGATGGGTTCTTAACTTTCCTAATGCTATTGCCGCGAAAATGAATATAAGGAACTCAACATGGAGAGCTTATTTCCCATTCCGAGCCATTATCCATTACACCACTCATACATCCAAGCCTACGACACCTAGTATTCCCAAGCGGTCACCCATCTAGATACTGACAAGGCTCGACGTTGCTTAACTTGGGTGATTTTTATGAACTGGTGTTTCAGCGAGATATGCCTGTCAGCCCTGTCAATTTGAAGTGTAAAATCAGAAAGAAAAAGTCGCTGTTCATATTTCCAAATGTTTTCTTTCGCTTGTTATGATAATTTTTTTCTTTTTGCTTTTTAAATGCCATGTTCTTTCAAGACATTTTCAATCATGGCTCTCCACAGTTGTTGTATTTTTTTGTTGTTTTTTTTTCAGGCATTTTCTATGACTTTTTTGAGAAATATATTCGTGTGGTTTTCGTTTTCTTCTCCACAATCTTCAAAGTCAAAGTATTTCTCCTCGTGTACTGGCTACACAACCAAGGTTAGAAGGATATATATATATATATATATATATATATATATATATATATATATATATATATATATATATATATATATATATGAATCCTTCATACAAAAAGCAGATAGTGGAGTTAATACATCTTAGCAAACAAATTTATTAAGAAACATTAACCCACGAACCTGTAGATGAATGTTATGATCCCTGTTTTTCATAAATTCCAGTTGCATGAGGTCTTTTTATACAAGTATTTTCGTCTGTTCATACATACATCATCAGGTATGGAAATAGATGTGTTTTTTACATCCAGATAATAACGGGACAACGAAAGATTAGATATGATCCGAAATATGTTTTTTTAGAAATGTGTTATTGTTAACGGTAAGAAATCTTGGAGCGTGCGGTCGCACCGCTGAGGTTGAATTTTGTTTTTAAATTTAAGAGCGTGCGGTTTTTACTAATATGGTAATAGGAGAATTCTTTTGTTGTAGTAGTTTTTTTAGTCGATGAGGCATGAACAAATTGTTCAATAAATAGAGGAATGTTGCAGTTATTATCCGAAAGTTGCACGTCGGAACAGTTCTTTTAATATGAAGTATGTGGTGCAGTTCAATTTATATTACATGAATCATTCATACAAAAATCAGAAAGTGAAGTTAATGATATAAATGGCGAGAATGCATCTTCGCAAACAAATTTATTGAGATACATTAACCCACGAACCTGTAGATGAATGTTATGATCCCTGTTATGCAACTGGAATTTATTAAAAACATGGATCTCAAGACCTATTGCTTTCCACATTGTTGTAAATTATCCACTATTCTTCGCTCGTTAAGATTTGTTTTTTTAATTGGATATTCGGTAACGTTGAAGTGAAGAATTGCCCACGATGCCGATTGAGTCATCAGTAATTTCCGTATTGTGAAATCAATTGTAATGACGAATGATTCATCCTAACGAACCATTACATACAAATAGCAAGAGCAGAAAAATGGATTGCATTTGACAATGTTCAACACAAAAGGCTGGGGATTGAAAGCATAAATCTTGAGAACAGTCCCAAAACGCCAAGCTTCATGGAGGAAATGTAACGAACATGCGCGGAAGCGACCTCGAACTGCGTGTGTGTGTTTTCGCCGGGCACACCTTGGAGTCCCATAATGGACTCGACCGAGGACTACAAGAAGAAGACGCGCGAGTCGTTTGCTGCTTTTTGGGCGGCAAAAGCCGTTGCGGTCAGTTGTCCTTTTGTCGGCAGCAGTCGTGGGTGCCGTTTGCTCGTTCGCGATTGTCTCCTGGGTCGTGAACCATGTGCTGGTGCCAAGCACCGACGGACCATCACTTACTATCGATGTCATCGGCAAGGGCACATTGCTCGATGTTGTCCGGGAAACGAGCAAGGGGGCGAGAATTCAGCGCCAATCTCCTCCCCAAAACCATTGTAAATGGCGCATTGCCTGTAGTGACGGTTCGTATCGATGGAATACCACGTACAGCTCTGGTGGATACAGGATGCACACAGTCGCTAGTCCGTAAGTCATGTTCTCTCTCAAAGTCTGTCGATGAGCTCCTTGCAAATAATGATAAATATATAATGGAATAAAATGTAATTATACTTTATGACTAAGAATACATATTTAAAGCAAAATGTCCATGGTGATTTTTAAGCATAGGCCAAATGCATAGGGAGCCACGTGAGGACCAAACTAACTATTCAGTCGTAAGTGAACTAGCGTGACAAGCATGTTAACCCTCACACAACGTCGAAGTGGCAAAGTGAGATCGCCTGTTCTGCATTAAAAATGATCATAAAACCTCGCAATATAATCCAGTATATACGCTTAAATTCCTGTTCGAAAGAGTCATTCTGCTACCTTGAAAATCAGCTTACGAATCATTGCTTTTTACATCAATTCGAACTCCAGACACACGGATCTACTGCTACCAAGCTATTGGCCCCAAGAGCATAGGTTTATATCTCAAATGTTTTCAATTATTTTCTTTATCTTGTTTTGTCGACTACAGTTTTATTATTCTTCTCTTTTTTCTGCCATTCTTTCTGTCTTTACCAGAAGGTCTTATTTGAATGTGGAATGAGAACAGGCTAAACCAGTTGGCATGTATCCGAATTGGCCACATTCATAGAATGAGATCTTTTGTCTTTTACCTCAGGAGAATTGGATTCAAATCGGAATAATGACTGGGATAATTGGATTAGTTCAGGGTAGATTCTTTCCGAAAGGACTTCCAAACTTGTTCGAATCAACTTCAAATCTTCTCTCGACATCGGTATGTTTAACAGATTAGAATCTTTCTTCCATTTTTTATAAGAAAGCAACCCTTTGGTGAAATAGATTTTTATCTATATTACTTACGACTATTGTACTTAAAAGGCGTTCGTTCATACACCTATTGATCTACCAAACTACTTTGTGGAGAATAATTCCTGATAGACTTTGATCTCCCTCCGGATATGCAAGCTAAAGATGCACCTAAAATCAATAAAGACTTGAGAAAACGTATCCAATTCTGAAACAACTGTGGCTTTTTTTATGGCAGATTATTATTTAAAATTGTTATCACGTTTTATTTTAAAATTAAAGACATATTTTTAAGCGTATTAAAGATATGACTGCTGAGATAGTTTGCTTGATGAATCTACAGAAAAGGGACATATTTGTTTTTCGACATAGCAAATAATAAGCACACGTGAGGCTAAATGATTCCCGGCGTGACCCACTTCGGAACCTTTGAGTAAATAATTAAACATATGACGTTTTAAAGTCCTTCTTAGTCAGATTGAATAATTGTAGCAACCTCTGTCACGTGTGGAGAGTGTATCGTTTAGCAACACTGAAAGAAAAATTGTCGGGTCGACATAGGGTTCTTACTTTGAGGTGGCAACCAGTTTATGGGGAGGAAAAACTGAATTCAAAACCCACCGGAAATGTGTAGAGCTCCGAAAAGTTATGTGGCAGCCAACACATCTCATGACTGTGACTACAACCCATAATGGGTAATGGCACATGATGTGACGCGATGATGAATGTTTGAATATCTATCTATCTATCTATATATATATATATATATATATATATATATATATATATATATATATATATATATATATATTGTTTTTAAAAATATGATTCCTTCGCTATTTTTAAAAACAAAAAATATTATAATATAAGCTCTACTTCTGTATGAAGCACTGACTTTTTGAAAATAAAAGCAAAATACTAAGGAACACCGAAATTTACATAACGTGTTCTTTCCTATTTTTCTGCATACCTGCATATATATATACATATATACACATATATATATATATGTAATGAGAACGAAGATAATATAAATTCTAACGTTCACAGCATTAATTCAAAAGAGGGCTCAATACCAAGTGTAGATCAATAATTATTTATGGTATTTTTTTACATACGGACAAAACAACTTACTCACTACAAAGATGCCATCTTGTTTCGATGCGCATGTGTCTCGACTGGTGATAATGTAACATGGTCTATAGATAGATAGATATAGATTTCCCTGGCGTATTAGTAGCCATAATGTTGTCACGTCTCTTTTCGCAGAAACTCGTGTTTACTCAACTACAAAAGTATGTCCTCACAGATAAAAAAAAATAATTTTTATAAAAAAACTGATTTACTGCACCAAACCAATCTATTCTTCGGGTATATTATTCTATGCGAAATCTATCAACATTAAAAAAAAAAAACTTCAATCAACAATAATTTCCCTAACATGGTCGTCGACAAACAGTTAAAGGTAACTATAACGAAATTTAGAAAATAAAAATGATTCCAGAACCATCTCTTTCGCAAACAAATATAAACACACTATTAACATTCTTTTGTAAACTGTTGTATAAGAGTAAGTGTCATTACCGACACTATGGTTTGAAACTAGATCGCCTGTGAGTAGCACGGGCGATTCCATTATTAAGTAGATCACGGGATCTTAAAGGAAGTGAATAAATAGGAAGTAGCGTAATGATCCTGGTTCACGCTTCTTGTCTGTCCATCATTGCTATACGTTCACTCTCTCTACTACTATACGGATTACGATTCTCTTCTGATCATTATACAATTTGGCGATTACTACTTGAACAATTATTACTAGTGCGGATATTACTGAAAGTCATTACTACTAGTACCGGCGTCTACGAAGTCTCGACTACAACGAGTATTTTGGAAGTGATAACGAGCTGCGTTTGACATTAAAAAAAAAGTGACAAGCGAAGCCGTACAACATCACAAAAGTCGTGACGAGGATTCCCAAGGAATCACAAAATAAACAAATATCCCCGAATTGTAAAAAGGGTTAAGTTCATTTATGTGCCATGCGTGATACGCGCTTAGGCGATCATGTATCTTTCGATACATGACTGACGAGGTAGATGTTTTGCCGCAGTAGGTTGCCATTTCTTTCTGCTGTAGACCAGTTGCCATCCAAGGCTATAAAACCCGATCTGTCCTGATATTTATCCATAGCTGGGGAGAGAAGAAGAGGATTCATATCTTTCCCAAAGGTATTAGCACGTAAGTGAATGTAATAATTTGACTGGAATTCGAACTCGGCCCTCTAATTCCTCAATCCGAGCCGCTATCCATTACTCCACCGTAATTCACCGGTACATACAATTCAATGATCCTAACAAACATCTAAGAATTATCATCTACTACAAAAGTTTAGAACATCGAACATAAGTATTACCAACAGCACCGGGTCTGATAAATCCCACATTTGTAAAAATAATTGTGTCTATGAATTTTCATATCCTCTGAGAGATTACATCTCCAAAATTCATAAACAAAAAACATTACTAAATACTTATATTGGGCACATATGCTCCACACTTTCTCGCAGATTGACCTGTCACTTGCCGTAATTCATCAGCACATCATGAGCGATCATGAGTACAGCTATCAATATAAGACAAATACTAATAGATAACACCAAAATATTCTGCAGCACCCAATGCAAGGAAAGAATCAACTGTCTAGAAGCTATTATACAAAAGAAACATTAAATAAAATATCATTCACCATAGGAGATGGTAGCGTGAAGTGCGTAGGATACAAGTAATGTGTGCAAATCGCATTCATCTTGTGCGGCTTCGTACCCAGTATCCGTGACCGGGGTAAGACGATATTTACATCCAGCAGCAAGACCTCTGATCAGGAGGTTTTGAGGAGCGTGGTCTTAATTGCTGGTGTTCCCAGGTACACCGTGACCCGGGGTGGTATCACCTGTTAAGGTCCCAGCTATGGGCAAATAGTTAACTATTACCATCAATACTTTTTTGAAAAAACTTATTACCAGCAATACAATTTTGAAGGAAAAATATTACCAAAAACAGATTTTTGACTAAACAAAATGTTACCAGCAATAAAAAAATCTGTCGGCATTAAATAATCAATTGAGGTTGATATGCCGTAAAACAAAATAAACCAAACCAAACGAACTCGAAACCAGGAGCTGTAAGACATGGTGCCAAGCTAGACCATTTCAAACATCCAGCTACCCAAAGAAACTAAGAAACAGACAAATGAATTCTAACTACCACGACATACACGACATCAGTTCTTGCTAATAACTGCGAAAGTTGAAAGTACTTGAACAAATGTAACAAAATATGAACTTATCCTCAACTACCAGCACACAGGCCTAAAATAAAGCAGCAGTTGTCATATGTGGGCAGGTGCTGCCCAATCATGACTTCAAATCTCGATAGAGACCAAAATCGTGCCCGCGTCTTTTTGGGGACAAATTTTCCAGCCTCCATTACTGTCTCTCTCACAGACGGGATATAGCAAGCCTCCCGCTGTTATATCTCTACTTCCATGGAAAGAGCTCGGACGAACTGCATTCCTTGGTTCCGCCAGTTCTGACATTCACTGCCAGTACCCCCCCCCGCACATCCAATGGTACTCACATAGAAGCGAAAAATTCTTACTTTTCTCTTTAATCCATCCGAACAGCTTCTTCTCGCGAACCACTGTTTTGTGGAACCAAATCCCAAGAGAAAATTTCCTGGATCGCTACAATCTTAACCTGTTCACGTCTAGGGTTGACGATTTTCTTTCCTACCTAACCACATGAGTACCTCTTAGTCTGTAACTGGCTGCCTGAATTGGTCCCTTGTACAGGGCGAACCTCACTGTAAAAATAAATACTGAAAACCTTATCCGAAAATTGTAAAAATATAATAAATATTAAACAGACATGCGTTGTCGGTTCTCTTCATATATCTATATCTATATATATATTTCTATCTATCTATACATATATATATATATATATATATATATTTATATTTATATTTTATATATATATATATATATATATATATATATATATATATATATATATATATATATATAAAATATAAAAATATAAGCAGAAAATTTCTGATACCCTCATGAAAAACGGATGGACAGATCTGGAGTCGAGATGTTGAAGGTAACATCACATCAATCTGATAAGTGACAAACTTTTACTGACATTAATCCTCTCTCTCTCTCTCTCTCTCTCTATCTATCTCTGTCTCTGTCTCTCTCTCTCTCTGTGTATATATATATATATATATATATATATATATATGGGATAACGATATATATTTTTTTTATATATCAAGAAAAATTTCAAGGTAAAGAAATACGACAAAGTAGAAAATGTTTTCGTGTGACGCGTTTCGTCCTTTAGGACTTCATCTGAATAAGTTTATTTTTACATTGATGTCACTACAGAAAAAGTACTTCCTTCGAAAAGCTCACAGTCAAATAAAATGATGCTGTTTAAAACGTTGGACACGTTTCCAGGATGGAGAATCATCACCTGACTAAACTTTTAATGTACGGCGAGCTCTACACTGGCTATCGCGGCAGAGGGGCCCCAAAGAAGCGATTCAAAGATTGCCAGAAAAAAATCCTTCGATGCCCGTCACAGCAACCATTTTCAATGGCCAACTCGAGCTCAGAACCGTGACGTCTGCTGTCTCCTTCTTTGAAAATACATGCAGGATCGCTCTCAGGGATCAGAAAGAGAGAGAGAGAGAGGAGGGAGTACTGCAACGCTATTCCATCGAGCCTAGGGTGAATTTTCAGCTGCAACAACTGCAACTATGTGTGCTTGTTTCGCATGTGATTTATCAGTCATAATGTACTTGCAAGTGATGTGTACAGACACCCACCCGATCTGCGAAGTCAAGCCATGATACATATATATATATATATATATATATATATATATATATATATATATATATATGAAGAAATATAGTTTTAAGGTGTGCTATATTTATAGGATAAAGTGTCCAATATCAGAGATAGATCGTATGTAAATATAAATATAAAAGTGAACATTGACGTCAACACACAGAGGCGACAGGCTGTTTCATGCTCGGCGCAATCGTCAGGACGATTGCACCTAGCAAGTAACAGCATGAAACAGCCTGTCGCCTCTGAGTGTTAACTTCAATGTTCACTTGTGTGTATATATATATATATATATATATATATATATATATATATATATATATATAATTCACCTCTGGCCATTAACTTTTTATTATATATATATATATATATATATATATATATATATATATATATATATATATATATATATACATATATATATATATATATATATATATATATATATATATATATATAAGGTTAATGGCCAGAGGTGAATTAGACCAGGATACAGTAGTATTAAAAAGTGCTCAATACACATATAAATAGATACAAATTTAACATTTAGAGCTTTTAAAAAAAGAAAATTAGAAAATTCGCCGATTACGCTACCTTGGTTTCAACCTTTCGGTATCTTCAGGCGATTTTAGTCAACTGTTTTCCTAACACTTTATTTTTTTTTTAAATAAAAAGACTATGAATGCTATACTTAAAAAATATGAACTTTATATGTTTTAAAAAGGTAAATGAATAAGCGCACGATGTGAGGTGTGGTAGACGGTGAGGAGATGGACGAGGAAATCATGGGTATTGGAAATGTATCGATGGGGTATTAAATGAAATATACATACATTATTTTCATCCCACTTAAAATGAACTCAAAAGGAACTTTTTAATATGTATACAATGGCCATAATTTCCGATCTCTCATTCAAAATGTTTTAATTTTTGTCTGGAAATGTTATTATAGCCAATTTTTCTTGTTGACAATGTTTGTAGATGTTGCTTTGATTGTTGTAAGGCTCCGCTTTTTTCAAAAATTTTCAAGTTTACAATTGGATTTTTTTCGCCTTTAATTTCGACACATGATTGGCTATTTAAGTAAAATCTAGCTTAAAAGATGACATGATTGTACCTCCTCTTTTTAAAGTTACTCTCAGTACACCGTATGCATATTTCTGATGGTCATTTGTATCGATTACTTCTGCTTTGTAGATTACTGCTTTGGTTTTGAAAACTCCAACTAATGGGCATCTGCTTTTATTTCTACAATTGCATATATCACTGTTAACAATGTTTTGCTGCACGTTAGCTTTGAAATTTCTGTCGTTTTGTCTTTTTATTGTGGTTTCTGAGTTATTAGTACAGTTGTAGATTAATGTAACTGTGTTTTATTAAATATTTTATGCAATTCGGAATTTTGGGGGAACTTTTTATTAAATAATTCGAAAAATAGTTTCCCTTTTTCATACTTGACCTCTGAATTAAAAAGGGATGTTAAACCAAATATTTTTTTCTTTTCCTCGAGTTGTTCATCATTTGTTGTTTTATTTGAGGTTTAAATTCCAGTTTGGTTTTAGGCTGCTCTTCTTTTAATGTCCTTTTAAATTCTTTATTTTTATTTTCGAAAATTATTTTACTCAAGGAATTACTAGATAACCTGGACTATATTCCTTTGGATATTTGCTTCATTATATTCGCAGGTTGGTTGTATCTAACATTCACGTATTTTAAATTTGTGTTGGCTTTCATGTTTAGGAAGACACTGCCAGTTTGTAGATTTAATGCTACATCCAAATATTTAACAATTTTCTTATTGATATCGACATCTATATCAAAGTCAATGCTTTTAAAGAGTTTGAAAATCGTTTTTCTGGTATTGTCATTATTTCTTCTGTTGTCTGGCACTATCATCAGTCCGTCATCCCTATACAAAATACGTACAATTTTGTTGATTTCATATACAGCATGTAGGCCTATTAATTGTGAAACCTTAGCACTATCAAATAAACCGTGCGGTACATCGAAGTCGTCTTTTTTTTATATTTTAATCGAAGCTTCTCCATTGTGGAATAAAATTGATTTATGGCAATTTAAAATTATGTCCATTTCTTCAGGTGTTATATTTACGAAGCCTTTGGTGAAGTAAAACGCCTCAAGATATATATATATATATATATATATATATATGTGTGTGTGTGTGTGTGTGTGTGTGTGTGTGTGTGTGTGTGTGTGTGTGTGTGTGTAGGTATGTGTGTGTGTGTGTGCGCGCGCACTTGTATGGGTTTGAGCGAGTATGAAAATATGTACTACGAGACTACGAGACAGGTATCCCTTCAGAGTGTCACTGGTACGTAATAATCGATTACTATTTGTCGCCTGGTTTTCGGATGAATCTTTTGTGTGATCAACGATCATATAGCATAGGCACGCCGACTGAATTTATTCAGGCGAGTGGGAAGCCCACTAGGTATATTGGAACCCTTAGCCTTCATTAAGCTATTCAAAAGGGAAAAGGAAATTGTAATTTAACACCTGTGGCTTGACAGCATCAAATGATATTGACTGGTTCTTGACATAATCTAGTGATGCTTACAGCATCCAATGATGTTGACTTGTTTTTTACAACATCCTATGATGTTGACTGTCTCTTGAAAACATCTGATAATCTTGATAGCATCCAATGATGTTGACTGGTACTTGACATCATCTAATGATGTTGGCATCATCTTGACAGAATCTATGTTGACTAGTTCTTGACAGTATCTAATGATGTTGACAGCATCCTATGGTGTTGACTGGTTCTTGACCGCATCTAACGATGGTGACTAGTTCTTGACAGCATCTAATGATGTTGACAGCATCCTATGATGTCGACTGGTTCTTGACAGCATCTAACGATGATGACAGCATCAAATGATTTTTTACTTGTTCTTGACAGCATCTAATGATGTTGACTATTTCTTGACAGCATCTAATGATGTTGACTATTTCTTGACAGCATCTAATGATGTTGACTATTTCTTGACAGCATCTAATGATGTTCCCTGATTTTCTCTTGAAATGTTGACAGCATCTATTGTTGTTTACTGGTTCTAAACACCATCTAATTATTTTGACAGCATGCAATTATATTTCTTGGTAGAAACTAATAAAGTTGACAGCATCAAATGGTGGTGACTGATTTTTCTTTAAATGTTTGCTTAGAGAATGGCACCCAGTGCAATGTCTTTCAAAACATTCATGCCCCGGCATTACTTCATTATATAAGATATTTGCATACTACATGGCTTCCCGTAGCTTAAATACGTAATCCGAACCGATGAATTCCTTCCAGCGGTTTTATTCTTTGTGATGGTCATGTTCGACAACTAAGTTGCAGCCATCTTGCATGTATTATCGAGGGGATGAGTGGAACGTAAGGCACAGATAGGCATAAAAAATACGCAATAAATTCCTTTGAATGTTTTAAACACAAAACGATATTAAATATATAACACTTTGTGTAAGATAATGAAGAGGTTTAATGTTGTGTACAGGCATATCTGAAGTTGAACACGTACATATCTTTCGTCCACAAATATAAATTTGCAAAATGTAATGATATTTTTGCAAGCGAAGTGCAAAAATCTAACTCTAGATCCCAAAGCAACTCTTTGAAAACAAAAAAATTAAAACAAGTTCAAGCGTATGAGAATCTACTCCCAGGTTTTGGAAGAGTATACCAGATCTGACAGAGGTTTTCTGATGCACATCTTCACTATGACGCTAACCCAGAGGCAAGGGTAAATTCTGTGACTTCGTAGCATCCATTAAAATTTCAGTGTCATTCGAAGAAAACCAAATATGTTATATTTTGAAATACAACAAAAATGTGCTAATCCTGAACTTTATATCGCAGTATGACAATTAAATAATGAAAAACACTGCGAAAACCGACGGTAGCTACTCGTCGAAGGCAACCCCATTTGCCATTGTGTCATCAGTATATCAAGTTGAGAACTGAGGACATCATGAAGGTTACTGATGAAAAGCAGGTTCATTAATTTTACCACGTGACTAGTTGATTAAAGCGTCGGTTCGTGAATTTGGTGATGTACATTAAACTAAAGATTTCAGTTCGAAATTTCGCCTCTGTGAGATGTTGTCATGTGGCATAAGTTCCCTTTTCAGCCTTAACATTAGACAGGCAACCGCTACGGCGTAATGTTTTTTGAGTATATGTCCACATTTATGGACTTCAACAACAAGCGCTTATTTCATCAGGATACTGTTATCGAATCCAGGTTAACCAAAATTGAATTAAGAAAAATATTCCTCTCACGTGATAAAGAAATCCATCCGCACGCAAGATTATTCACATAAAAATATCACGAGGCTCTGGACAACTGGCAAGACGGCATCGTTCTTAGGTTCATATCATATAAAACCAAATTTCTTTTTAATCACTTTACACCATGCAATGTAATGAAGTCTCTAAAATGCAAGTGCTTACTGAGTGACAAAGAATATGAGAAAAGAATAAAATATTAAGGAAAGAGAAAGTTAAAAGAGCAGGAATTAAGACAATTGAATATCAATGCTGACTAGAAAAAGAAATGCAGGAAGAGAGTCCCACAAGCAACAAGAGCATGAAAATCTACTGTCAGCAAAGACCTTACTGTTACACCAGGACATTTCAGCTGTAATATGATGAGATCTTACCACCAATATATTACTGCGCTTAATTTAATAAAGTTTAGGTACTAACGCTGAAAGACCATCAGAACAATAACCGGAAAATAGTCTCGAAAGTCTCAGTGGTGCTACATGTGGCATTGGAAAAGTGACTGAAGCCAAGGTGTCAGGAACAATAGCTTTACAGATTGGTGTTTGGATTCTCTAAATACTAGAAGCACCAGGTTAGATGTGTCAGAAATGTTAATGAATGAACGAATTATTAATAGACGCTTAAATTCATAAATACGGACTTATGAATACCAGATGTGAAAGCAATATTCAATGAATGGACGAATACTGAATAGACTTTTCAATTCATAAATACGGGCGTATAAATAACAGATGAGACAGCAATATTCAATGAATGGACGATTTCTGAATACACTCTTAAATTCATAAATACGGACTTATAAATAGCAGAGGTGAAAGCAATATTAAATGAATGGACGAATTCTGAATAAATTCTTAAATTCATAAATACGGACATATAAATAGCAGATGAGACAGCAATATTTAATGAATGGACGAATTCTGAACGGATTCTTAAATTCATAAATCCGGACATATAAATAGCAGATGAGACAGCAATATTTAATGAATGGACGAATTCTGAACGGATTCTTAAATTCATAAATCCGGACATATAAATAGCAGAGGTGACAGCAATAGTCAATGAGTGTACGAATTCTGAATAGACTCTTTAATTCATGAATAAGGATATATAAATGATAGATGAGACAGCAATATTAAATGAAGGGACGAATTCTGAATAGACACTTAAATTCATAAATACGGACTTATAAATGACAGATGAGACAACAATTTTCAATGAGTGTACGAATTCTGAATAGACTGTGAGATTCATAAATACGGACTTATAAATAGCAGATGAGACAACAATATTCAATGAATGGACGATTTCTGAATAGACTCTTAAATTCATAAATACGGACTTATAAATAGCAGAGCTGACAGCAATATTCACTAAATGGACAAATTCATAATGGACGCTTAAATTCACAATTACGGACTTATAAATATGTAAAATAGTTTCTGTCGCGAAATAAATATGTAGTTTGTCAGTCTCCTGTAGTTTATTATCAGACATGCTCATGAAAGTGAATAAGAGGTTTTCTTATATGATTAAAAGAGTGTGGTTTCTTTTTTTCTTTCCCAAACAAATAGCAAGGTTCTGTTTGTGGGAAAGTGGTTGAAGGATAGAAAATAATTAATCCCTCACAATGCCGTGTAGACGATTTTGACTATCAACACTGAAAGCTCCTGTCCAGTATGACAAACTTCACCGGGCAAATGGAATCCTCAAGTCTGACTTTTGTTTCCCCAGTGTAGACGACTAGAAAAGCCTTACTTGGAAAAAGGATCAATTTATGAGCTTTGTTTGTTAGTTCAGGCTTTCGGAAGTACGTAATAATAAATTTATTTATATTGCTTCTGTATTGACTTTACACTGACTTGCGTGATATCATTGATGTTGCTTTAGGAAAATTCAAACATTTCTTCACACAAAAGTTATTTCAATTCCTTCGACTGAGATCAAAAGTTTTAATCGATAAATATTTGTGCATTACTCGACTGTTGTTTGCTTGGTCATAAAGCTTGTTGATGTATTTGTTTTTAATACGGCCTTATGCCTGAACACTCCTTGTTTTTTTTTTTCTAAGTTTAGAACAACTGACTTTGCTCACGATCTCCATGTATGAACGTATGGGAGGTTAAAGACAAATTTACAATCCTGCCAAATTACAAATACAACCCCGACAAAAAATATGGAATTAGCACATATGTTCACATTGTTCATTTTTTTTCAAATTTAAATCCTTTTGTAATTTAATAATTTTACCCCAAGCAAGATAATAAAGCCACTAGGAAGCAAATGGTTACTGAATGTTACGATTGACACTAAATATGAATTTTAGAAAATCAAATTTGACTGGGAAACAAGAATCCTTGAGAGAGTTCCACAAGCAAGAAGAAGAATAGAAAAAAGCTGTTAGCATAGAACTTATGGTTAAATCTGGCCATTACAACTGTAAAACGATGAGACCTTGTCGCCAATCTAGTACTGCCCTTAAATTCATAAATTCTAGGCATCATAGCGGAAGTTCATCAGATGAAAGTATTTATAGATGTGGTTCAGGGATGCTACATGACTAAAGCCTAGATGCCAGATAAGGACCAATAACATGGCAGATTCTTCTTTGGATTTTATAACCAATCTTTAAATATATGGCAGGACACCATACCAGAGATAGCAGCCATATTCAAAACAAGGATGGATAGTAGACTTATAAATATATAAGATAGATTCTGGCGCGAAACATTGTCTAGCACGACATAGTAAACCAACTTTTTAGCAGTAAATAAACTATTCACGGATATAACGCAAATTTTTATTTAATAGCTGGCCATTATGGCCTCATAAAATATACCTAAAATAAACCAGATTAAATTATTAAAATTAACAGTATGATTTTTCAAGGAAAATAATACGGAATAACCCACTATTGAGGATTGATATGGAATTCATCGAGAGAAAATTAGAATTGATACTTAAGGGCCCTCTTTGCGCTTCTATGACAGCCTTAATTCTTTCAGGCATGAATTCCAATAATTTAAAGCTATATTCCTTTTTTAATCAATAGAACAATAAAAGATTAATCAAGAAGACAGTAGATAACGACTGGCATCGCCTTGAAATTTTTGTAGATCAAAATTGGCTCGAAACGACTGATCCGGAAAAGAGTTTCACAAAATGAGAAGTGCAAGAAAAGAAACTGTTAACATAGAACCTACGGCTACATCTAGCCAATTAAGCTGTAAAATCATGAGATCTCGTTGCTAACCAAGTACTGCGCTTAAATTCCTAAAGTCTAGGTGCCATATTGAAGAGTTCAACTGAACAATTATCATGAGAGTATTTACAGAAAAGGCACAGGGAAAAGGCACAGGGAAAAGGCACGGGAAAGCAATTTTATAGCGGTAGGAGAGAGACTGAAGACGAGATGCTAGGTCAGGACTAATATTATAGCTGATTCTTCTTAGGATTTTATCAGGAATTTCTAAATATATAGCAGAAGCACCGTATCCTATGTGCCAGCAATCTTTAATTCATAGATGTAGATGGTAGTCTTCTAGATATGTAAGATAGATTCTAGAGAGAAGAATGGTCTAGCACGATACATTGAATAAATCTTCTTAGCAGCAGACCTGGCAATGGATTAAATATATCAAAGTGTTTCCAATTTTGGTGGCGTAACTGGATTCAGTGGGAAGAGGGACTGAAATAAATGAGTTGTACTAAAAATAAGAACTAGACGAGATATACCAGTACATGGGCAGTGGAACAGGAACAGTTTAACCCGGTAGATTAAATAAATGGCTCAGTTCGGAATTTCCTGTAGGTTACCCGGATGTATATAAACCTGATGAAGGCCCGAATGCGCAAACTGAAATGTTGTGATAACAAAAATAATGAGGACAATAGTCAGAATGCAAATAGTGTGAATAATGATAACTCATCATCACGGAAATTCAGAAAGAAGTTAATTGAATGATTATTTACTCGTCTACATACATGTGCTAGACATTTTTGGTGTTGCCTGTATTGGAAGTCTTCAAGTGATGGGGGAATGATGTTTTTTTGCAAAGATCATTGATTGTGATTTTGTAGTGCCACTTTAAACGCGATTAAAGTTTTGGCCTATTCGCGCCAGTTTACTTGTTGCCACTGCAGTATAAACATGACCGTTCCGCTGGCAGTGTGCACCAAGGGAGAACAAACAGCAGTGATCCGATATCTCTGATCGGAAGGTGTGTCAAGGGCTGAAATTCATCGGAGTCTTTTAACACAATACGGCGACACGACACTATGAGAAGTTTAAAAGTGGCAGGACAAGCGTGACGCACGAAGGAGCTGGACGCCCGTCAACCTCCACCACTTCTGAGAAGATTCAGTATTGAATACTGTTTTTTTTTTTAAATAAAAAAAAATACTAAAGAACTTCGGATTATTTACCTAACGTGTTCTTTCCTATTTTTCTATATATATGCACACACACACACACACACACACACACACACACATACATATATATATATATATATATATATATATATATATATATATATATATATATATATATATATATATATATATATATATACAATCATCCACAGACAAACTGTTTTGCTGTATTACAACTCAGTATGGCTAGACATGTGATTGCTTCAAGCCGGGATCGAAACCCGACCGAGTTGACGAGGAAGAAGGAATTTTGAACACATTATATACAAGATATATGCATTACCGACTAGTGGACTACTAGAGTGCTCAATTCATAGCAAAAAGCTTAGCATTAATAATCTGCAGCAGCCAACAAATTCTCTTTCTTCCAAAAGTGGCCAAGCCACGAAAGGGAGGATATATAGTCATCCACAGACAGACTGTTTCGGTGTATCACAGCTCATCATCAGTGTGGCTAGACATACGATTGCTTCAAGCCGGTAGCGAAACCGGACCGATATGACATCACTCGGAGACTCACACCTCGTCTATCAACGGACGCTAAGGAGAAAAGAGGATTTTTAAAACATTATATGCAAGATATATGTATTTCCGGCTGCCAGAGTGCTCAATTAATAGCGAAGAGCTTAGCATTACCAAAATGCAAATAGCTACCCGTTATTAATTAAATATAGGTTTATTAACGAAAGAAAGCAGGTATCCATTATAACCTTATAAAGATCTGACGTTACTTATAGGTTTCTATTGAAAATATTAACATGTATAAAATCAATCCACCTAAACCGACTATAATTACAAAATAAAATTTCGCATGGACGATTCATATTTCACGGAGCGGGAAATTGGCACGACATGTTAGGATTCTGATCGAGATTGTTACATTCACTTTCGCACAAACATTATTCAGCCAGTTATGAATCCCTCTCTTCTCCAAAACCCTCGCTATGGGTTAAATAACAGGGCAGACTGGACTCTCTAAATGTGATTAACAACAAGTATAGTTGAACAGCTCTTTGAATTAAAAAAAACGTATGTGGCCTTGGTGTGACACATACTTGAGCTGTAACTAAGTCTTACTCATATTAGATGCAGCATAAAGCAAATGTTGGCTCTTTAGGTGTTGACAAAATGAACCTGAACAGACGGGCCTACTCGGGATCGAGGAGTCATGCTGAAAATGAAAAATCACAATGACTTGCATTGTACCTTCACAGTGAAAGAACTCGAAAAAAAAAGCGATGTTGAATCAAATTATGTTTGAATATTAATTATTGGTTTCTAAATAAAAAAAAATAGCCGGTATTAATTTAAAGTGTATAAAAAATAATTTTTATGGTATTAATTTTACCTTTCTATCTGTTAGCCATTAATACCCACCTTATTTTTTGGGTGGGGAGTTGGCATTCATTTTCAACGCCAACTCTTTAAACATAAGTGAATTTACCAAAATAAACACATATCCAAAATTCGACTCCACAATTTTATTCATCTCTCTCAAAGTTTATAACTAAAATGTTTATAAGTTTTTCGAACAACTTTTTAAGAAAAGTTTTAGAATGAATGAATTCCTTTGCTGAAGGCGAATGTCTGGGCCAAAAACGATTGGAACTCCCCTAAGCTGACCTCGGAGTTGTCTTGAAGAGTTCTCTTAAGCCGTTTACCATGAAATATGCCTCGCTTAACCTGCCGGAGGCTACCTGCAAATAAATGTCTTTGATCTGACCTGAAGTTGTACCCACCGCTGCTGGAAATTGCTGTTGACTCGCCGTAAATACCATGTAGGTGATTAGTCTTAATAATCAATCAATGTCTGTTTCCTATCTGTTTATCGATCGACCCATCGATATATCTATGCAAATGTGTTTCCATCTATCGATTTAAGTCTAATCGTATCAATCTTTATCTTTTTCTCTCCGGCCATGTCAGTTCTTCTCTGTCTGTTCTCTTCTTATCCGTCTTCTTACCTATCATGTGTCTTCTTTGCTTATCGCTAAGAGACTCTCCACTTTTCTTCTGTCAGACTTACTGATTCCGCCACGAATATGTATTAGATTGAGGCATAAATAAATTTCGTCTTTGCTTTTTAATTTTATGCTTTAAAAATATAGCATAATTAGATGTTATCCAAATATTGCATATCTTGTGTATAATACGACCCTCTCTTTCAGAGGCTAAAAATAGGTAATCAATTACATCTTTGAATATAATAGGTCCCCGTGTTTCTGAAGCTAAAAACAGGAAGTAAATTACATCCTTAAGTATAACACGACCCCGTCTTGAGTATAACACGATCTCGTGTTTCTGAAGTTGAAAAACAGGGAATAAATTACATCCTTGAGTGTAATACAACCCCGTGGTTTTTAGGCTAAAACGGGTAAATGAAATATATCCTTGTGTATAATACAAGCCCATGCTTATGAAGCTAAAAACGGGGAATAAATTACATCCATGAGTAAATTACAACCTCGTAGTACAGCAATCCGTATATAAATTTAATTTAAACGTTCTACCATATTATCCACTATAATCTCATTGACTATAATATTTAATTTTTCATGATATTCTTCTTCTTTATGTGCTATGTCCATTCGAGCCGTAGGCGTTCATGGCTCTCCACAACTTCCTGTTCTTTCTAGCTCTAAATAAATTTTTGTCTGTCTGTCTGTCCTTTTACTCAAGCTCACTAAGTATGTTATGCATTGTTCGCCTTTATCCCGCTTGCCTTGACTATATCAGATTTTCCAAGCCCTCTTTCCTCGTTATGTAACATAGAAAACTTCAGCTGTCTCTTCCTGATATTAAGTATAACTATTCTTTTTTCGTTCAACTTTCTCTAAAATTTCGTCATTGATCAAATGTTTGGTCTATGGTATCCTCAGCATCTTTTTGTAGAATGACATTTCTGTTGCTTGAAGACTCTTCTTCATCTTTGAGGAGATTGTCCAGCACTCACTGCCATATAGGAGGACCGATAACACGTAACAGTTTGGTACTCTTTTCCTTGTTTCTAGCGAACATTTTCTATTTCTTGGTACTTAATTTGTTCGAATGCATTCACGATATTAAAGAATAGAAATGTACTGTATGTTTAGCCACTCCTCCGAATTTCCGTTTCAAAACGTATTTTCAAATTTTCGGAGAAACTAGACGCACCCGGCAATAAGATGTTAATTAATCTAGCATATTTTTCTGTTTGATATGACTGTATTATCTTTCTATGTTTTAATAAACTATGAAATTAAAACAATACTGTCTTTCCTTAATGATGAACATAGAAAATATTATGAAATACGATTTCGTTCGTTTTAATCTCATCTCGCGTGTTGTATTCGATATCTATATGCCACCCGACGCAGAAGGAGTGCAACACAAGGTAGAGTTTAATGTGGGAAGCCCGTGCACATGCACCAGGGCCAGGTCCCAAAATAGCTGAGACCCCGCAACTCTCTAGTGCAGTGAGGAAGGTACTGCCACTGGCAGCTCTTCCCCAGAACCGGGCACCTCTCAATTCTTTTGGTTGCGCTTTGTATGACGAGAGCGACATAACTGGTTTGTGTTGTGTCTGAAGACAGAGGCACAGCTGAGAGATGATAAACGAGATATTATAAAGGAACTCTCGCAAGACTCGCGTATCATATTCATGATTTATTACTGTAAAATACAATAAATGCGGCACAAGGCCAAAAATGAGAAGTGGGGTGTGGCTGGTCATCATTAACTATCCTATACCTAGTTTATCTGATTCAGGACCCATCCACTCATTACAATTAATTCATTCACTACAAGAAACCATCCTTCACTCTTCACTACTACATATATCACAATACTCTATATTCACAGGGAACCTACAAAAACATTCCATCATGCAAAAATGTTCATACACAGTGAGGGAAAACAAATATTCGTACACATAATTTTTTTAATTTATTGTATTCCTAACTAATGAATAAACATTTTTCATATAATTAACAGATGCTTAATAATTAAATATTCATAGAAAACAGAAAAAAATGATTTAATAGAAATAAATCTAATTTATTCATTTTAATGGGTGAAAAAATTATTAGTATGATACAAATTTTAAATTTTAAAACTTTATTAATACTCTAGATTATTCAAGTGGAATATTCCAATAATGTTACCAATAGCTATTTTTAGTTCAAAAAATACAAACAGAATATTCTGTAATTCATATTCCTGAAAGAAGGTTATCATCATGGCAAGGGCTAAAGAATTGACAAATTCGAAAAAAATAATTGTTACGCCCTGGAAAGAAGGTAAAAGTTACAGAGAAATCTCAGACAACCTGAATATTCCATTGATTAGCATTAGTTCATTCATTGCAAGGTATAAAAAAAAACTGTTGGAAACCAAAGAAGAACAGGTGCTCCACGGAAGATTTCTGCAAGGTCTTTGAGGAAATTAATCCATCAAATTAAACAAAATCTAATGGTTACTCGTCAAGAGTTGCACGATGATTTGTTTCTATCAGGAATTTGTGTCACTAAATGGACAATACGCAACGAAATTCATAGGAACATTCTAAAGTTAAGCTGTTGGAAAGACGCAGAAATGCCAGGTTGAAATTCGTTCGCTAAAATAAGGATAAGGAAAAATCGTATTGCGAAAGAGTATTATGGACAGACGAAACGAAAATTAAGTTTTTTAGATGTAATTCTAGAAATTATGTTATGTACGTAGGAATGATAGCGATTCCTTCAAACAAACGAACGCAGTTCGAAAAGTGAAATTTGGTGATGGCAGCATCATGGTTTGAGGATGTTTTTTCTGCAAAAGATACTGGCAACATATCCGTAATAGATATTAGAATGAATGGCGTAGTGCATCAAAATATTTTGGATGCAAATTTAATGATTTCGGTTGAAAATCTTGAACTTCTTCAAGCATAGTGCAAAATCTGACGAAAATCTTGCTGAAAATAATGTAAATGTGCAAGTCAGTCCCCAGATTTAAACTTAATCAAGAATCTGTGGTGTTATTTGAAAATTCAAATCCAATCGTGAGCTCCAACAAACATCCTGGATCTGAAGACTATATGCGAAGAAGCATGGAACAAAATACCAACTAAAATTAGCAAATCATTAATTGAGAACAACAGGAAGAGGTTGGTTGCTGTAGAAGTGAATAATGGCGATTCTATAAAGTATTAAATGATAATTATGTACTCTTTTTTGTATTTTACAAATACTTTTTCCACCCATTAAAATAGATAAATGGGGTTTATGTCTATTAAATCAATTTTTCTGTTTCCTATCATATTTAGTTATTATGCATCTGTGTGCAGTTAATTATATGAAAAGTATGTTTATTCATTAGTTGTAAATACAATAAACTAAAACTTTTATGTGTACGAATATTTCCACCCCCCGACACTGTATATATTTGTATATGAATATACGAGTCGTCAACACGCCGGCATAATCTAAGAAGGGGCACATCCAAGGACAATAGTAGAAGGCGCGCAAAGCCGTTTCCTCTAAGCTAAGGTCACACCGATGTTAATCAAATCCGCCAAGCCCTATCTGAAGGCTACGTCATAGAAGGGATTCGCGTATCATATTCTGCACCTACCCTTACTTCTTGGGTACTTATATAGTCTTTACACCTTAGGCATATTAATTACATAGTTATTTATATATCATTACATAAAACTTTATACAAAACATCACGAAAATCCAAATGTAAACGAACTTTAGCTTGTGAGCAAAACTGGGTGCATTTGCTATCTTGCAGTGTCAGATAAGAGGTTTATTAAGTTGAATAAAAACTTTCTGAAAAACTTGTACTTGTTTACAATACAGCACCACGGTATTCACCGTTATTTGCAATGATACTTTACCATTTATTAAGCATTTCTGTGATACCTTTTTCTATAAAGTTGTTTCGAAGAATTCTTGAATGAGTTTTTTATTCGTGAAAAGTTCGCTCATCTAAGTGTTTTACCGCGATGGAAAAATGGTTAAAATGATAAAGATCATATGAAATCTGACGGATGGGACAGAACGAATTAACTTATATCTGCGTGTGCGTATGTGTGTGTGTGCGCGCAGGCGCAGGCGCGTGCGTGCGTTATTTTTGTATTTGGACATGTAAGAAAAATATGTTTTCTTATTGATAGGCAGAAGGCCTTTCATGATTTCGGAGATTTTATATCTCTTCTATAAATTGTCTATCAAATAAAATATCAGTTGGCAGTTTGATCCAATTAAGAGGATATGTAAATACTAAACTGCGTTTTACGGGGTCAATGACACTATATTCGAGCATTGTGGGAGCATCAAACGAATGACCTACAACACAAAATTTCGAATAATTTGTCGACAAGAAGCAAACAGCTGAGAGAGAAACGGGCCAAGTAGCACCATATATCCACGTGTATAGTCCAAGTGTTTATGACCAGTTTTGTACGTGCAAAAACAGAGGCTCGCAGTATACAAATTTAGAAAACTTGAAAAAGTTTAAAAATGATGCATTTTCAGTGACTGTTTGCACTATACTGTAACAATTATTGTAAAAATCAATCCGGTTTCGACTTATACACGAGTTTATACGGTAAACATGGAATTGCTCCGAGCTGCTGCATTCGTTGGTTCCAAAGCCTCATAAATTTAAACGTCCTACGAGGCTGGCATCCCGTTCCCACCCCTTCACCGTTGAAACTGTTAGATGTAGACGTCTCTTCTACTCCAATAGCTTCATGTCTCGCACCTCTCGCCTGTGGAACTCCCTTCCCTATTCCTATTTCCCTGACAAATACAATCTCCAACTATTTAAGTGTAACGTCAATCGACATCTCCAGTTGCCTTGATCTATCCACTTCCCTTCTCCACATCCTTTCACCTTTCATTCCTATCTGCTCTCGCTCCAAATCTTCTGTAACCCCCTTGCCTTGATCGATCCACTATCTTTCTCCACATCCTCTCCTTTACCACTCCTATCTGCTCTTCCTCCAAACCTTCTGTAACCCCTTGCGTGCTAGTGGCTTCCAGCCTTGTTTTGGGTGATAAGCTTAAAAAAAAAAGATAAAGGAGAAGTCCCGATCCTATTATGAACGACAGACGTAAATTGCAGCGCTACTCTTGTCGTAGGCAGCGTTGCATTGTCATGTAGGCAAACAGCATTTTCGCTAGTGTCGATCGCAGGGCGCTTTTTGTTCAAATTTTATGGAGACGTTGCAGTCACTGGACGCATAAATGTTTACAGAGTATTTCACTGCATATTTTATCATGACGATCTCATCACACGCATGAAATGACGTTTCTTCTATGGAGCTCAGCTTTTGGAGACGTAGGTACAGTTTTAGCCTATTCAAGTCACTACCATTTGCGTTGGTCATTGTCGTATATTAGTGTCCTCCAAATTTATACTTAACTGCTACGTCTGGTGAGTATTTAAGATGATACATTAGCCATGAGAATTTGTTTCAAATTAAGTGTGGTAATGGTGATGACATTTGATAAACTACGACAGAAAAAACTGTTTGTGTTGTTCGGTAAGCTTGATTTATTTCGGTAAGCTATGAAAATATTCCTGAACTTATAATACGGGAAAATAGCCGATATACAGATAGAAAATGAATTCAGTAAATACGCGAAATATTTAAAGGGGCCTAAGATATAGATGTGCCTTAGCACCGGACATGCAACAATTACATTGAGGCCATGCTGAAAAAATTGGAAGTTCTATCTGGATTCATTATTGGCAGCCACAATCATAACAAAATAAGATATGCAGATGGCACAGTCCTGATAGCGGACATAGAAATGAAACAACAGAATGTAGTAAAGACAAGTGAAAAGAAAGAAGTAAAAATCAATTGGGTCTCTCGCTCCCAAAGGGGCTCTCCCCTCTGGATTCTTCTGGAGGGATTGGTAGAAGAGGAGTAGTGTTTTTTTCCGTCAGGATGGATGCTGCAAATTCCTTAGAAACAAAGAAAAGTTGCTTAGCTGGACGAATGCTAGCCTTACATATATATATATATATATATATATATATATATATATGTGTGTGTGTGTGTGTGTGTGTGTGTGTGTGTGTGTATGTGTGTGTGTGTGTGTGTGTGTGTGTGTGTAAGATAGATTCTGGAGAGAGAAAGTGTCTAGTACAGTGAACCAACTTTCTTAGCAGGTGACCTAGCAATGGATTTAATATAGTCTTTTCTCTCTATGCAAGCCTAGAACGTTAGCTAGAGAAGGCGAAACAAGTGACTCTTCTGGAGGTCAGCATCAGCCATGCTGAGGAAAGTCAGAGAAGGGTATCTCAGATAATTAATAAAGAGTAGTTTTGTTTTTGATGCGTTAAACTTAACAAGCGATCATTTGCTCTAGTTAACAATAGACTGTAGGTCGTTTTAGACATCAGCTGCCATTTTGACCTTATCGAACTGATCAGATTTACATTTGAGGCAGGAGTATATGTTTGTGTCATCAGCTTAGATACGAAGTTGAGAGATGAAGCCATCGGGAAAGTCATTAATGAAAATTAAAAGAAAGTAGAACCAAAGAATGAGCCCTTGGAGACGCTTGCATTAGTACGTAAGGATCTAGAACTGTGGCCTTTCGGGATAACTTTCATTTCACGATTTGATATGAAAAACTGAATCAGTGCAAAAGAATTGTCCAGGGACAGTGTAACTTTTCAGCTAGGGAAAGCCTATAGAGACCATCATTAACCTTAGCATCAGGGAAATGAGACCTTGGGCACAATGCCCGTTGGTATCAACAATGTTCTCTCGTGGATCATCCATAGTTGTTGAAATCTATCGTTTTTTCGTTTTAGAATCTCTACCTTATATCTAACCATCTTTATACAGTTTCGGGAGGAAGAGTTTTAAATTTGGAGATGTTTTTCACCTGGACAGATTGCAAAAAAAAAACGATTAGATATTCTTCCACTTGTTTTACTTACTATATTCCGAAAGCAGCTTCAGCGACTTTGATGCCCAGTTAAAATAATTCCCCCGAATATCCAGTATCTCAGTGATACTCAGTGTTTCACTTATTAGCGATACTCGGCTATATTCTATGTTTCAGATGTTTTAATAGAGGATATTGAGATAATAATAATAATAATATAAGCTTCGAAGTAATAATAATAATAATAATAATAATAATACCTGGAACTTGCAAGAAAATGAATATACCCAAAGATATAACAAGACAGCGACATATGTGCACTGGAAGATATGCAAGAAGCACAAAATCGAAACAAATGATAGATGGTATGACCATCAACTAAACACAGTTACCCAAAATAACGATGTAACTATCCTCTGGGACATATTAATTCAAGATGACAGGGAAATAAAAGCCAACAGAACTAATATTATCATAAAAGACAAGAAATTCAGGAAGTGTATGCTTATTGACATAGCAGTATCATCTGAGAGAAATACCTCCATAAAAATTATCGTGAAATTGTCCAAATACAAGGACCTGGAGGTCGAGATTAACGGGATGTGGGGAATGAAGACAGATACTGTACCAATAGTAATCGGAGCCCTGGGCCTCGTGATAAAATGAATGAACAATTTTACTGACAGTGTCTTAGGTAACATCAACATACAAGTTGCCCAGAAAATTCGCCCTACTTGGAGCAACCCATATTAAGAAAAGTGCTATCAATTAAATGACAATTTTCCTATAGGGCCGAAGGACCATAGTTTGGATCCGGCTCTTCAGGGTACAAGGCAGGAAACATAACACACAAATAATAATAATAATAATAATAATAATAATAATAATAATAAAACACAGAGAAGAGCGCAATTTAAGGAAAGAAAACGAAAAGACAGTGTTTGACAACATTTCACAATGTTTCTGTAGTATGTCTGTCTTCAACTTATGTTAAAAATTGGATTCAGTATAAATATCGCTTGCCTTGAGAAAAGAAAAACGGTTGTATTGGTAATCGACGCGACAAAACGAATGAAAAGCAGCCGCTGTGAAAAGAATACAACTCAAACGTGAGTAAAATAATGGGGGATGTACTCATCTTGAACTTTGCCGTGAGTTGATTAGGTAGAAAGAGAAATTAATCAAATTTTTACGGTTTATCAACCTTTTGCAGGTTATTTAAAGCGGAAAATATGTTTATATTGTAAGAATTTGTGTGAGATAATAATGGTTTGCTGGTACAACTTCTACTAATTAACCCATAGCAGGGGGAGAAGAGGTAGATTCACACCTTCCCCAACCCTAATATATAATAAATGTCAAAGTTTTCAGGTGCATAAATGAAATAAAATTTACAGTATATACATTTATAAAGCGAAAATACTAGAAGAAGAAGAAAAACAACAACAACAAAAACAACAACAACAATTTTTATAGACTTCAAAATATTACGGCTACGTTGAACCACCCGTTCTCGTCCAATCGTCGAAGTTAAGTAACGTCGAGCCGGGTCGGTATCTAAATGGGTAACCGCTTGGGAATACAAGGTGCTGTAAGCTTGGATGTTCGGATCGGGTAATGCCTCGGAATTTGAAATCTTGAGGCCACTACGAATTCTAGTTGAGTTCGCTATAGTCACTTACGAGTTAATATTCCACATCTACTTCCCCAGCTATAGATTAAATAGTAGGTCTTGTATATGATAAGCATTACTTTCTCTAAAAATGTATTAATACAATATTACTCTCAAAAAAGAAATAATTATTCATACACAGAATAACCTAAAAATGGTTGACATACCGTAAAAAATGAAGTAATCAATCACAGACGCAAAATTACAAGCCTGTCGATACTCTAACGCCATTTCCATGCCATATGCCTACATGAGTTCCACTCTTAAGTTATAAAAGTTCAAACCTTTTCTTTTTTTTTTTCATCATTCTACATCCATCTTGTCTGATCAGTCTTATTTCCCCCGTATTTCATTCTTACGAAGGATGTTCTATTGACAATTTTTTTACCCGAGCACTGCTTCTCTATTGAACAAATTCTCGCATGTTATCTTCCTTGACATCTACAATCTTAACCTTTCAAACCCAGAGTCAATCGCTGTCTATCCTTAGACTCTTCACTTTCTTCGACATTCGACTACTTCCTCGACCTTCAATAACAATTCTACCGGCAGTGGATTTTGAGCCTTTTATTCAGTGGACCTTTGAATAAAAAAACGAGAGTAAGAAAAGTAGTCATGGATGGTCTTTAGATGTGTTCTGGAATTAAAGAATATAAAGAAAAGAAAAGACTTTTGAGTCATCACAAGAAATAATAATAATAATAATAACAACAACAACAACAACAATAACCTGAAAACATAAATGGTTTTTAAATGCATTCATGTAAAAGTACCATTAAAAAAAGTCTGGGATATACACCTTAATAAACTGTCCCTATATCAAACTAGTATTCCCGATGTGTGGTAAAGTATCTTTGAACTTTCAATATTTGCTTATACGTAAAAGCAGACGATCGGTATTTATTGAAGAAACCGCCTTCCGTTGACCCCCTATGATTAGTGAAAAAGCGCTGAACTCTGTGACATTTTAGCCAAACTTGATATCCATCACGTAGACGGAGATAGTCAGATCAAAATAGTAATTCCTTTGTACACGATTACCAGCTGTTTACTTTCAGAATAATATGATTCCTAGATTTGTGTATCTTCCTCGTCGTATCATACCAATATGGCAGCAAGATTTTTTGTCAGCGCCATGTTAAAATCATAATGGCAATATTAGCAGTTACCTATATGGAAACATGCCCCAAAATATACTTTCAGGTAAGATTACTCCAGCTCCATCGGGACGATCTTGTAGTGTATATAGGAGTCATTTATTCATGAGTGATCTGCTGGTCGATATTTCAATCCCTGGATCTGGTATTGAAACACCAATATCACAGAAACAAAATGGACATCCGATGATGGCCAGAGGGTACTTGGTCAAAACATTGTGTCTATAATAACATTTTTATCAACCAAGACGAGAACAGTAGTTCAAAATAATACAAGAATAACGCCATCTCTATTTTTGTTTACAATGTTATTTCCCTTGACCTTTATTCACTTTTTCCTATCAACCATAAAACCGATGATATATGTTTTGAGAAATACTCGTCTAATGCTAGGGTTGAGACCTACTCAATGTGGAGCATTACTGAATAAGTTGTATTGTATGAATATGAAGTGAAGATTATGGGGATATGGTGGATAGATAACGATTGACCCTTTAATTGAATAGAAAGCATCTATGTTTGGAAAGCATCGACGTGGGAGTCTGTTTCAGAAAACAGCAATTCTTATAAAAAGTTATCGCTCATTTTACAGTTGGAGAACAGGAAGAATGAAGATGGTTCGGCAACTTGGGCGTAGGGTGGCAAGACGTAGTTGTAAAGGTCTGAATTGGTCATACTAAATGGATCTCGCGAGAACATTTCTCATAGAAATAGTGATAGGCTTGCGACGTTGCATCTGCGGGAAAGGGGCTGTAGAGTGTTAAATACGTCATCAGTAATAACGGCACGTAATCGACATTGAACCCTATGAAGACTCGAAAGTGAGAAATGGGCAGCACCAGCGATCATATTGAAACAATACTCTATTATTGGTTTCATGCGATTCTTGTCAATAGGAAATATGCTTTTATAATCGTTCACATTCATTTTTTACGTTTAGGGATAATTAGAAAATAATTATCATGGAAGCATTTAATATCTAGACTAACCAATAAGCTAAAATCAAGCATGGAATAAATCGGGGACGCTGAATGGGTAAAGAAAGTACCAATCAGTGAACATGTAAGTGTCATGTGACCTCGGCTATATAAGCGTAAAATTCAAAGATCCATCTTCTTTTCTCTTCTACCACATCACACAGGCATCACGAAGAAGTCTACTCCATTCACAGCATTAAGAGAAATTACTATCTAACTTAGTTAGCCTCGGACTGAAAGGAAACTCTCCTCAAAAAAGTCTGTTAACGTGTGTGGAGTGAGAAGCCATGGTCAAATGCAAAATAAGTAACAGAAATCTCCAAGAAATAGAAGCAACAAAGTTTGCAATAACAAGAAAAAGAAAAGAGCATGGCAAAAAATAATATAATGCAAACAAATAAATATGTAAGGCAAATTAACAGTAATAAGGCAAAACAACAGTAATATGGTAAAAAGTTCACAAACTAAGATAAGTGACGACACGCTAAAGCAGGTTCGGACAAGCGGAGCGTAGCGTTCTGACTTCAAGATAAGACAGAACGGGACTGATTCAGATAAAACAGAGAACCGGCCTATTTTATTGGTTAAGAAAAAATTCACAGTATGTATTTGTTTTCTTCTGCCTTGATTGGAATCAGCAACATGATAACAAGGTGCCTTTTCTTCTAAGCTAAGCCTGCAGACACACATTGTCTACAAACAATTATTTTTTGTTATTTTTTTCTCTTTTTCTATTTGGATATTAAATATATTTAAGTATTACTGATTTTTACGTTTCTTTGTCCTCAAAAGCTGTCGGCCAGTTCGTTTGAGCGTACCTTACTACGCACTAAACCTCCATAAACGTGGATTTGTGTCCTGGCATACTAATGTAGATCTATTTTCCACAGGCAAGAAATTCTATGACATAGTGTGGAGGCTAAGGCAGAAAATCAGCGCCTATTGTCCTACCGTGTGTTTTTGAAGCTTATGGAACAAGACTGAATATA
Organism: Acanthosepion esculentum; assembly: GCA_964036315.1. Lineage (NCBI taxonomy): Eukaryota > Metazoa > Mollusca > Cephalopoda > Sepiida > Sepiidae > Acanthosepion > Acanthosepion esculentum. Next base: position 35,499,017 of record OZ038505.1, read on the forward strand.
GATTTGCCTCGGGAAACATACATTATTTCTTGAGTGACCCCCCAAAATTCTAAATATCACGATAAATTATTGAAACTGAAGCCGGATTCGATCCTTTTTTTGTATCCTTCTTTTTGTGCAAAATAGAAACACGTTTGTAGTTTTGTCTTTCGCTCATTCGATTTAATAATAAATCTTCAAATACATCCCTGGAAACATCTTACAAAAGATCTATATTATTCTGGTAATAAATTCCTTTGTGCGTTCAAGTGTTACGCTTTCAGACAGCATATTATTCTGGTTCTATGAAATATATACCACTCACTCACTCGCTTTGATTCCTTTCACAGAAGACAACAGAATCTTGCAAGCAACTTTGTTTTGCCATGACAACAGAAGTTTATATTATTTTTCGGCGAGAACTGGTTGTTGGGCGATAGATATTTAACTACATTACATTATGTTTTTTCGCCCCCTTTTTGCTTTTTTCTTTATCTCTCTCTACTTATTCGTTAGCTGATTTATTAATTCATTTTTTTCTTTCTTCTTTTCTTTCTTTCTCCACCTTTTTTCTTGATATCTTCGATTTCTTTTTTCTCCTGTTTTTATTTCGCGGGTGTAATTATTTTATGCAAACTTTATTAATCTTCGCGTTTAATCTCATTGCATCACAAAGTTTTAGACACTTTATTTGAAAAAACAAGCAATGTTTTCTATATTTTAATAAAACATATACGTCAAAAATTATCGGGCCTGGTACTATAAAAATGAAAACTGTAATATACCGTACCTAGGAACACCAATGGGCATGTCCTAATCCTCATAAATATGTTGAACACTATTGTAAGTGGGGTAATATGCTTAGTTCACCACTAGCAGTGGGTTACCTACTTCATGCCGCTGTTGAGTATTGTATTTTGTTGACGTTATAAAGATTACCATTTCATTTACAATATCCGTTTTGGTTATTCCTCATTCAGTAACCTTTTCTAGGTTACAACAAAAACTAAAATACATATCAATTCTGTATTTAATCTCCTACGAAGTAGTTCTCTTCTGAAATCACAAATTTTATCTAGCATCTTTTCCGTGGTTGGAAGCATTCCTGCAGTTTTTTAGGGAATAGTCATCAGCTGCATCGTCGGATTCTCTTGGATTTTCTCGAGGGATTGAATCTTGTTCCTTTCAATTGGGATTTGATTTTTAGAAACAGGAAAAATCGCAAGGGATCTCGGGAATGTTTGACCAAAAATGTCTACACGAGATACTCTTTTCGGACACATACAAGACTATTCAAATCCGTTCGAAAAACGTTGTAACACGACACGGTAGTACTCCTTGTTTGGGCACGTAGCCGAATGGTTAGAACGTTTGCATTCTGGCCATGAGACCCGGATTCGAATCTCACCATAGACGATTATCAGGAAGGAGATTTCCTGATTTTATTGGACTGTAGGTTTTCGATCCAAGCGTGCAGCACCATTTGAAAGTGCCTGAAAACCATACCACGTGTTGACCCAAGTGAAAATTGGGTAGATAGAACTCTTGGTGGCCGAAGTCACTAGTCATCGTGGCCGAGGGCTTGAGCGTTCTGGCCTTGTTCAAATTGTTATCACGCTAGATAACACGCTCTTTCGCAGAAACTCTAACTAAAGTCTGCTCAGCTTAGTAGCAGTATAAACCACAGGTGGGCTCTGTGGGTGTTGAATAACTATAAATGTGCCTGAGAAAATGTCTGCAATAGGGATTTTCTAGCCGCCTTAGTAGATGGGTATCTTCGAATACAAGTAGCCAGGTATAATACTACTACTACTCCTTGTTTACTGGAACTTATGCCCAATTTAAATTACTTAAATTACTGTCTGACAAGATGGAGCATACTCATGATGAACAATGCCGCTGTAGTCGAAGAAAACTGCCAACTATGTCGTCACATTGATTCGACTCATTCCTGCTTTCTTCGCTCTCGAAGAATGCGGTGTCTTCCACTGCAAAGGGGTTTTCTGCAGTGTGACGATAACATTTAGTGCGCATGCGCAACAGAGTTCAAGGTCAATCTGTGCCACGCAGCTTCATTCTGCGTACTTTAACTTCGGTATCATCGCATTATCTTTTCATCAGAAATTGAATATTCAGAAACACTGAAACACAGATACGTATTAATAGTATTACATGTTGACTGTCACTAATACTGACATCGGGTGGTGGCACCTGTTGGTGTATCAACTGTGGGCGGGTGATGAACCCCAGGGCAGAAACATAACAGCATGAATGTATAAAAATACATTTTTCTAGAAAATTCTTTTACCGACAAAATATGTTTATAGTAAAATTATCAAAAATACTTATTTATAATATATACTTAGTTGAAGCCATAAAATTGTTTTTTAACATAATATTTACATTTCAGCATTTAATAACCCATAGTGGTTGATATGCCGCTAAACACAATGACCAACAATATACTTTGTCTGTAGTTGAAGCCATACAATCGCGAACCATATATATTTAGTTGAAGCCATAAAATTCTATTCAAAATATTTACATTTCGGCATTAAATAACCCATTAAGGTTGATATGCCGTAAAACAAATTCAACCAACGTACTTTATTTGTCCTTTAAATACTCAATAAATAAGTACACATTAATTAATAAGTGCAAAAGGAAAATTAAAAGGAAGTGAATTAATAAAACAATTGTCAAATAACTTGTGTTCACTTCACGAGAAATACTTCTGGTATTTACTGGAGAGATGTCTGGATCAGCCGGTTATAATGAAAATGCTCAAAAGACAAGTAGAAAGGCCCTGCCATTTTTAAATGCTCAAGAAAGCTTATGGAGCAGTTAAGCAACCAAAAATAGTGGCAGGTTCACGCAACAACCTAGGGAAATCTAAAATTGTCTTCGTTGAAATTAATGCTGGTTAGTGGTTTAGCCACAATAATGATGAAATTGGATTATTGATTTCCAGTTTGGTTATTCTTGACATAAACTATTAAAGGTAACTTTAAACTTATGATTTGATTCAGAAATCATCAGATATTTTTATACCTACTGGAGTCTGTATAATATTTATTGTATCTCACTAAAAAGTTAATTAATGTCGATTTCTCCAATAAACTTTATCCGCTATCATCTTCTTGTGAAGAGGTCTTCCGATACTGACCTCTTCAGAACTGCCCTGGATTTTGCTACAGTATATTCTGACTTAACTAAGGAAAAAACAAACATAATCCTTAGTGCCAAGAAATCTGTCCTCATCCATAATGGGGACCAGTGGATTAAAAACACTACTGATAATTTTGACATCACCATGGGATCTCTGGACTCTGCAGAATCTTCGGACCTTGTCGTTCTATTTATACTGTACAATCTAACCGCGCACAGTGAATTAGACATTAGGGACATCAGGCTATACAGAGATGACGGGCTCATGGTAGTGAGGAGCTCCATAAATTTTTAAACAGATAAGATTAGAAAGATAATTTATAGTGAATTCGGAAATCTAGATCTAAAAACTATAGTAGACACTAAATTAAAAAGGGTAAACTTCCTCGACGTAACTCTAGACTTAATAAACAACAATTTCACACCCTACAGAAAACCTAACACTAACCTCTTGTATGTGCACCCTAAGTCAAACCACCCTGCATCTATAATTAAGCATATACCGACATCAATAGAGAAAAGAATAAACATAAACAGCCCTGAAAAATAGCGTATACAAAAGCGCTGACATAAGCTATACAAACAATAGCACCAATAGTAAGAAAAACAGGAAAAGAAAGATCCGTTCAACCAAATGGTCAGTACTAAACTTGGGCATAAGTTCCTAGCTTTAATTGGAAAACACTTTCCCACAAATAGCAAACTTAGCGAAATCTTTAATAAAAACACCTTAAAATTAAGTTACAGCTGCACTGAAAATCTAGAAAGAATCATAAAAAAAAAAACATAATAATAAAATCCTGGAAAAACACGCATACCAAAACAGTGTCAATAAAACTCCTAAACTGCAATTAAAAAAAAATAATGAAAAATTATGTGATTGTAGAAACCCTAATGACTGCCCGTTAGAAAACAAATGCCTCACTAAATCCGTGGTATACCAATGCACTATCTCATCCATTGAGAGTCCTAACACTGACAGGATATACATTGGGTCAACGAAGAATAAATTTAAAATTAGATGGAGACAACACAAAAGCTCCTTCAACAATATCCAAAATAGAAATCAGACATCTCTATCCCAATACTTCTGGCATTTAAAAGAAACGAATAAAACACCGAAAGTAAAATGGAAAATAATAAATAGAACAAGAACTTGTAAAACCTGGGATGACCCATGCCCTTTATGCCTACATGAAAAACTACACATCATTAAGTTTCTAAATAATGAAAAGTTATTAAACCATAGACAGGAGTTAACGGTTTTTTGCCAGCATCAACAAATTTTCGCATTTAATAATTAACAAAAAAAAAACAGAAAAACAACATATAAACAACATATAAACAAATAAATTCTATAGTTTAATAAAAGCCTTAAAAGCTCAGCCAAATCGTTAAATAGAAAACCCCTTTGTGGAGTCGTCAAAAAAACAAATTGTAATCCATTTCAACACGTTTGTAAAAGAAATAGCCATTTGAATAAACAAATAAATAAAGAGATTAATAGACAGATAATAATGAAACAGAATCCTCTCGACACTTAACGACCTGTCGCAAGGCCATAAAATGCCTTTTTAGACCAAATAGACGGCGACCGCTATTATCAGACTTGAAATAGGGACCACAACATAACCTGACATAAACTTTCCGAAGGGGACTGGTCTGTAGATAAAAATTAATTTTTAACTCTTCGACCACCTAACCAATATGGCCGATCCTAGCCGTTTCCATAGTAACTAATGTTGCAAGAGACCATATTTATAAACACGCGCAAACACATGATAGCTTATTCCCAAATTCTCGCTTTACGATGAAGCGAGACCAGACAACTTAATTCAACTTAATTTCAAAAATTATATTGAGGGTATCGGCTCTCGCTTTTAAAACATGAGAACTCTGATGTAGCGAAGGAATCATATGGGTAATTTTTCGCCATATTATATTTTTAATTTCGCACATGCGCGTTGTTTTCGTTTGATTTTGACAACTGCACATGGTCATTTGATAATCGTCTGCGAGAAAAAGACCACCATTACGCAGTTCACTTCGTAAGCTCAAATAATAACTTTCAGAATGTGTGGGTCTTAATCTGAGGACAGTGTTGATGATTCGGAAAAAGTTGGATGAGTCTAATTGTGATTATAAATATTTTTAGAGTGATCACTACTGATGGCGTCGTTATGCTTCCACTAATTTTCCACTGGGCCTCAGACTCAACACGGAGGCCTACATTGTGTCTTGAGGAGGTTGTGATGCTCTAGGTCAAGAGGGTGGCTGCTTGAATACCCTATGTCTGGCAACAGGACTCTGAACCATGTCACACAAGTAGTATAACCGAGTGATGGCTGTCAGACAATTTCTGCGACCACAGCACCCCTTAAATCTGGCCACCTAACTCACCAGTCTGCAATCCCCTTTATTATTATGTGTGGGGCTCAGTTGAGCAGGAGAGACCAACAAAACTCCTTGTAACACTAAAGATGAATTGGAGGCAAGTATTATGGCATTATTCACCAACTTAAACAAAGAGACCGCCCAGAAGAGTTGCAGGAGATTCCGAAGTCATCCGGAAATTGTGGTTGAAACCAATGGAGATTTTATTGAATAAATTTAGTCTTTATTATTTCACAATATTTCTGTGTAATTTTGGTAAATATATCTTTTAAAATGAGCTGTCAGTGTCACTTTTATTTGTTCGTAATTTAGACGGCAATTTATCCATCGCACCCTGTATGTAATATCTTAAATGTAGTATTTCAAAACTCTAATACTTTCGCCCCAGCCCCTCAACCTCCGGCGTCTTACTCTCTGGGTCGAGGTGTCTACTCGGTCTTAACCGAACTTACGGGAGTGGCTGTAGGTCCCCTGAGCATCCGTAGATCATTCGACCGGTCCACTGGTTTAATCCTGCTTCCTGCCCACATTGTGTTTGGTTTGATCCAGAAATCAGAAGTGATGTTCATCCATTCACCTTCGACTGAAGATGTAGACACGGCTGGAAAGTCTGTGTTAAGAAATTTAGAATGCACCGAAAAATATATATATATATCTGAAGAAAGCCGGACAAACAACTATTCAATGGTTGAATTGTTAATGTCTTTTATATAGCAGAAAAGAATAGTATAGAAAAGAAACGGGTTACAGAAAAAAAGTAATTTACGTAAAAACTCGTACACTGGATTCTAGACAGAGAGAGGTTAGTTTGTGATTAGCTTGTTGTGAAATCGTTTCAGAACGATATACGACTCTTGCGATGGAGAGATAAAAATTTCTGTGCGCAGCTTAAAGTTTATAGTTGCGTTCCTCCTCGGCAGAAGTAACAGAAGTAGTAATCTTCTTGGTAGCCAAAGCAGCGGTACTAATATCAACAGTACATGTTAGCGGGAGTTTTGTTCCAATCTCTGACGTCACTTCCGTACGTCTTCGAGCCTTCAATTCAACTCTGCTCACTTTCAATCTCCGACATATCTCCACCCAGCTCGACTGCACTCGACGACAGAGGAGCCAAAAGCAACTCTTTGATTATTACAGGTTGTACGACGTTTCCGATTCCAGTGGTAGTAATAACAGTAGCAGTAGTAGTCGTAGATGCTGTAGGAAGTAATTGGCTTCTTTGTACTTATATCAACAGTACATGTTAGCGGGTGTTTTGTCCCAATCACTGACATCACTTTCGTACTTCTTCGAGCCTTCAATTCAGCTCTGCTCACTTTCAATCTCCGACATCTCTCCACTCAGCTCGACTGCACTCGAAGACAGACGAGCCAAAAACTGCCTTTCGCCTCTCCCGTCTGCCTCTTCTGTCTGCCCTTATTCAGCATAACTACGCGTTTATATAAATCAATCTGGTTGATCATAATCGACCCTTGGTTCCAACACTTCACAAGCGATTATCACGAGTTCTGGCTGCGTCAACCAACATCATGTGAATTCTAGAGCTCCTCGTTGCTTACTCAAGCTCTATTTATAATTTTAACCGACAAAAATCATTTCGATCATTTTTTTTCATTGTCTTTTCTAATGACCCAATTCAAAATGGGCTAGATCTGATTTCCCATCAGTAAACAAAATTGCCCTGATCTAATTTCGCTACTCAGATTCACTCCAATTTCAATAAAAAAAAATATATAAACGCTAGCGCTCGTGTGTGTGTGTGTGTGTGTGTGTGTGTGTGTGTGTGTGTGTGTGTGTGTGTGTGTGTTTCCCCGACTCTCTCTCTGGCATAAAACAACATAGTGCTAATTCCGTGAAAATGCCGCGCGATACACAAAAACGTTTAAGAAACGCCCAACTAAACTACGTTAACAGTGAACACAATAAATACTATAGTACTTCTATTTATCCGTTGGAAATATGTTGCAAGATAGTCAACGGATGAGAGTAACCGCAGATATTTGTCAACGGATGAGAGTAAGCGCAGATATCCACACGCAGAACAATATATAGCGATTTCCTAATCATACGTTAAATGTTTTTGAAAGCTGAAAGTATGAAGCTCCTGGTAAGGATCGAACCACGATTCAGTTGTAATGGATGAAGCGAAACAAGCTTGATAATCATTACACTACTCGTAGTTTCCAAACAGAACCGGCTTACGGCTACATCACGTGGAAACATTGGTTCCCGTGTACGATCACCACGGTTAAGCAACATCGAATCTGGCCAGTAACTAGATAGGTGACTACTTAGAAATATCGGGTACTGTAAGCTTGGATGTGCGTGTAGTGAAATAGATAATGGATCGGAATTGTTAATCGGAGAGTCGAGTTCTAATTCCAGTAAAGTTCGTTATATTCACTTACGCGAAAATACCGTTGGGAAATTATTTCTAAATCAATGTTAACACAAAAAATAAAATTCTTACAATCTAAAATTATTTTCTTGCTTTAAATAATCTAGACAGGGTTGATAAGCTGTAGAAAACTAATCAATGAAATATTGCTGAAATACAAGCATGTCTTTTCGTTTTATTTACATTCTCTGAAATGAAAATATATAGAAAGTAACTTGGCCACAAAGTAAGGGATGAATTTATATAGTGATTGTAATATAGAATTGATCCCCTACTTTATATCCACATTATAATTTCCTGTTTGTTTATAAAATTCCGATTAGGTTTGAATCCCATTATACTTTCTCGATTATAAATCTGGCTTACGGCCACGTCACATTGAAACATTGGTTCCCGTGTACGATCACCACAGTTAAGCAACGTTGAGCCTGGCCAGTAACTAGATAGGGGATCGCTTAAGAATACCGGGTACTGTAAGTTTGGGTGTGCGTGTGGTTGAATAGATAATGGCTCGGGATTCTGGTTGGGTTCGTTATATTCACTTACGGGCAAAAAGGCATGAATCCACCTCCTCTCCCCATCCAGATACGTGTTAATCAGTAAGACCTGCAGTTTCTGTCTATATTTCTGTCTATATTTCCCACAGAGTTGTAACACGAGGGGAAGTGGAAGAATCAGGCGTGGGTGACCACATAGCTCTGCCTTTTCTGCAAGTACTTCCACGGTAATTGCTCCGAGGAGCTGCGTTCGCTTGTCCCTAGGCCTCGTGAATTTAAACGTCCTACGAGGCTGGCATCCCGTTCCCACCCCTTCACCGTTGAAACTGTTAGATGTAGACGTCTCTTCTACTCCAAGAGCTTCATGTCTCGCACATCTCGCGTGTGTAACTCCCTTCCTTATTCCTGTTTCCCTGACAGATACAATCTCCAACGGTTTAAGTGTAGCGTCAATCGTCATCTCCAGTTGCCTTGATCTATCCTCTTCCCTTCTCCACATCCTTTCATCTTTCATTCCTATCTGCTCCCGCTCCAAATCTTCTGTAACCCCCTTGCCTTGATCGACCCTCCGTCTTTCTCTTTCTCCACATCCTCTCCTCTACCACTCCTATCTGCTCTTCCTCCATCCCTTCTGTAACCCCATGCGTGATAGTGGCCTCCAGCCTTGCTTGGAGTGATACGCTTAAAAAAAAATATGAAGAGAAATGGAAGATCACCGCCTTCTGTTGGATCAGGTTGAGATCATAGACAAAGAACACCATTAGAAAATTCGTAAACTTACGGAATCCGCACATATTCTAGAACACAAAAATCTCCTGAGCCGACCAAGCATAGAAATGAATACAATATGGGAACCAGTAATAAGGAGTGCCAGAGAAAAGCGATAATAACAAAAAAATTACAGTATGAGCTCTGGTAAAAATATGATTTGATAAAGGCAAAAATTGCAATATGAGCACTACTAAAAATGATTACTGAAGACATTAGGTTTATAATACCCAAAAATTCATACACAGATGTCCTCAAGGACACATGGCACAGTGGATAAAGGCGTTAGATAGATCCAGTGACAGGACCCAAAGAGTGCGAGTTCAATAAGTCAGTGGAGAACTTGGAGAGGGGAATTAACAGGAGATAACTGATAACTGACATCCATTAAACATGACACGTGGAACTATAACAGTCTAACCCAGTGAGCGAAATAAAGGGTTCACTTTGATATTCCAACCCCCTGAAGAATGCCGGAGCGTACAACGGCCGAAACGTTGTAATAAATATGGCGACAATAGTCGAAATAATGTAAATAGTGTAGTAAGACCTGTGTCAGTAAAACCATTATTATCTTCAAAGTTAAAAATTGCGTACAAAATATTCAGATTTCGGCATTAAATAACCCATAGAGGTGTTGATAGGCCGCTAAACAAAACCAATCAAACAGAACTACATATATAGATTTTTTTTATTTGGTAAATACATACCTATGGTCATCACAACGATGGTACGTTTGATATAAAGTTATTAACGGAATGCTCCCACACACTTACATGCAATTGGGGCCATATATTTTTAAGTCTATGAGGAAATTCCCCTTTTCGGAAGTTCCGAGCAACAGGATTTGGCACTTCCCGTTTAATTGCTAGTGAACTGGACTTTGGTTCATTTTCACCCCGGATGTAATAAAGACGCCGGAAAACGAATGTTATTTAGTAACAATATTTTGCCGCAAGCGACAATGATGCGGGGCCCAGTGAAGAGACAATCACTTTTAAGTAGTAATGGTTGATCAGGTTAGAACGCTAAATACTACCCAACACCCAGGCATCGAAGTAACGTTTTCTGCTTCTATTAGAGAAAGCTTCCTGTCATTTGTAGTAATAATTTTCCCTTAACATCTCTTAGAAGACCCGCTCTGCCCCATTCCATCACTATGTTCTATGAGTAGTAAATTTTCCAAGCCTTCCTTATCTATATCTATAAAACAGAAGATGTCTGTCTGTGTGTCTTTGTGTGTGTCTGTCTGTGTGTCTTTGTGTGTGTCTGTCTGTTTGTGTGAATGCTATTGATACACGTCCACATTTCCCGACCGATTTCGATGAAATTGTACACATATGCTGCAAGTTTAATACTTTAGGTCAAGCCCAACCATTGAGTCTCCTATCCCCACGGATTTGGCAAAATATGGATAAAACTGAAGGTGGGTATGACTTTCTGCCAAAGCCAAGACAAAGTTTCATGCGAAGAAATTTTTTATTGGATGAGCTGATGTTCATTGCACTTAATGCTAAACATCGGCTCAGGTTCCGAGGATTATGTCGTCTTATCAACAGCCTCTTTCCCATTCACGACATAAGTCGCTCTCGCCTTCTATTTTCATAAACACTTCCTTATTGTTTATATTTTCAGTCCATAGTATTTTCGGCATTTGTCAGTAGACCTACAGAGACACCCGTGCCAGAGCTTTCAGATAGAAATAGAAATAAGAAGCTCTTAAGAAAGAGTCTGTCGTTTATGCACACCAGAAAGAAAAGTGCTCAACACCATACAATATGGTAGTGTTTTTCTAAACAAAGAATCTCTCTTCTTCATATATATATATATATATATATATATATATATATATATATATATATATATATATATATATACCCAAGTATAGGACTGGTATATACGGAATAAATTCCAATAACCAACAATTATTATTCTTACAAGAGTGCTCAATACAGAGTAGAGCAGATATAATTATTTATTTAAATATTATAACATAAATATGTTATAAAATCATACAAAAATAGCCATTTTGTTTCAACACTTCCCGTGTCTTATCAAGTAATGATGTTGAACCTCGTCACTTAATAAGACACCGGAGGTGTTGAAACAAAATGGCTATTTTTGTATGATTTTATAACATATTTATGTTATAATATTTAAATAAATAATTATATATATATATATATATATATATATATATATATATATATATATATATATATATATATATATATATATATATATATATTGCTCGTGAATAGCTAAGCAAGAATATCGAAATGCTTGCACTAAAAGCATGGAATAACACAGCACTATTAGCAGCAGCAGTGGTAACAATCTTCCTTCAAAATGTCGGCTCGTTTAGCGTTTAAAGCGAGTAACGTTTCATTATCATAGAACAGATCCTGAGTTTTTCCCCCTCCACTGATGATGGACGATTGTACTCTCTTAACCACCGTCAAGAAAAGAAGGTTGAAACGGAATGAACACATCATAAAAGCCAAAAATATTTCTTCTGCTATCCTGTAACGTAACACCTTAAGCAAAAGAAGATGTAAGCAATGAAAAAATGGTTTAGCAACGTCACTGAGTTAACTAGAAATTCCTTTACCGAGACTCAGACGTTGGTAGGCAACATATATTGATGCCTGGTCAGGTGATCAGTTTTGCAGCGACGACGATGATGAGGAAGTTCACATCTTTAGAACATGTAGGAAATGTGGGTGATTCGGTTCCGTGCAAGTGGCAAGGCGTATCTTAGCTGTAATAGAACTAGAAAATAGAGAAACGATATAGAATTTAAATCTTATATAAAATGTTAAGTCGTATATGAAATAAATTCGTAAATTTTCACTTCGTTCAATTTCGCAAAGCAATCGATCAAATATGAATAAGCTGATTTGTCTACGCGATTTAATAATTTCTTTAATTTAATTTTATAGGACTTCATAGTGAAAATATTTTTAATAAAATCTCTGTTTTTCATTTTTAACAGTGGATAATAAATTCTTAGGATTTCTTACTCTTGAGCATGCAACATACAACTGGACATGGGTAAATATTTCTTTCTGGTGCCAAATTTAAACACTTTAAAGTGTTTGGCCTTGTGATTTGTTTATAGTCCTCACAAACGCAGCCTGAACTGGAAACTGAATTCTTGTATATAAAAACGTAAAAAAAGATATGCAGAAAACAATATTGCATTTTTATTTTTAAAGTATTTGTTATTTTAATCATATTGTTTTTAAAATAGTGGGAATATTTTGTATGCTAACTAATAAAGCTTTTAATTTTTTTTTTTAAATGAATGAAAATTAATTGTACGACGCACCCTAGAAAAAGTAACTATAATTTGTACCTACTTGTTTGCACTTCTCCCCAAAATGTGATTTCGATCGGTCAATGTATTTTACAAGGTCAGACGGACGGACGGATGGACGGACGGAAGTCACAGAATTTTATATATAGATAACAGCATAAAGGGGGTTATCTCCCTTGGATTTGAAAGAGGAGCGTGTGTCTCCTGCGTGTATACACAAGGTTAACGTAATTATCGGGACAGTGAATGTTAAGATAGCACTATTTTAACAATTTGGAAAACGTAAATTAGAAAAATTAAAAATATAAATATCAACATTCTGGGAATACACGATTTTTTTCATAAGCAACTACTTTATTATAATCTATCCTCAGATCTAAATCTTAAGCAACTTCAAGCGTGGTCAGTACCTAGATGAGTGACCGATTATGAGTACTAGGAGCTCAGATCTTCGGGTGGTCTAATCAATAACTGCTCGGAATTTGAAATAGGAAATCCAGGTTCCATTTCCAATCGGGTTGGTTATATTCACTTATTCGCAGATACACTTGGGAAAGGTATGAATCCGGTTCTTTTCTCCCCAGCTATGGGTAAATTAGTCGGACTTATATCAGTAAATCATTATTATCTCCGAAGAATACATGCAATCTAAAAATATTTTCTGTCATTAAATAAACTGCAAATGGATGATAAGCCGTAAAAATAAATCAATGAATCTAGCTTCAGAGGATTAACGATGAACTTAACTAGCTAGCGCCTCATGTGTACAATTTGTCTTTTGGGGGAATAAAAATAACAACATTTAAACATGAAACTCCAATGAATATTTTCAATGAATACAATATATATACAAGAAACTAAAAAAATAGTGTTAGTAATAGCCCCTCCACACGCACGGAGAAGAAGGTAAGCTCATCAGAACAATTACCAAAATGTATTTATAGAAAAGGAGTAAGGTTAATTGGTTTCACCAAAAAGAGGAATTTGTGGAAAGCCATAATCGCCTACATCCTGAAATATCTTTGCTATTTAAAGAATATCGTACTGGGCTTGACGATAAACTACATCCATCAACAAAGCCTCTGATGGGGAAGCGTCGAGGCACCACTTAATTTCTGTTGTTCCCAGGTCCACTCTAACCCGACCTGGTAGCATATGTTTGGGTCCCACCTACGGACAAATGGTTATCTCCATCCCCCGAAAAAAAATAAAAACTTGGGCCAAAACACTATGAAAGTATTAAAATACATTTTTATAGTAAAAATACCAGCAATACATATTTTCATTGTAAAAATATTTCCTGCAATAAATTTTGGAAAAAAATTAACAGCAATAGATTTTTAGTAAAGTAAATTACCAGCAATACATTTTTGGAAAAAAATACTAATTCTTCCAAGAAAATTAAATTTCGGCATAAGGATTTGATATGCTGCTAAGCAAAGAAATGAAGTCTGACATCATAAGAAACGAGAAAATAGTTTGAAAAATATTGTAATGAAATCATCCAAACAGTAAATGTTATTATAATATTACTGGAAACCTTTTATAATCAACCTAATGCAAGTCGCCACAAAGGTTACATGAGAAAGGAATGATTTAGAATGAAAAGTTAGCTAAGATTAAAGAAGAAAAATAAGGTTAATTCAGTTATGATAAGAATAGTTTATCATATCTGCAAGTTGATATTTCAAGTTACACAAAACAAAAGTGAAGTCATTCAAAGAAACAAAGAGACAGACGGTTTAGATTTTTTCTTTCTATTTTCTTTTCTGAAGGTTAATCAACTCTTTCGTTGTCGGCACATTGTATGAAATCCATAAAAAGATTAGACATGTACGAGATTAAAGTAGAACAATTACTGTATTTTATTGTGCATAATACAAGTTTAGTAGAATACGATTCAGTGTTTCTGAAGTTGAAAACGGAATAAATTATATCCTTGTGTATAATACGACCCCGTGTTTTGGAAGCTAAAAACGAAACAAGTTACTGTTATAAATAAACAAGAGTGGTCTGCCCTTGTTTAGTTACTCTCCTCTTTGAGAGAGTTATTTCTATTTTTGGTATTATAAAAGGATACTATACACGAACCTTGTATTTTTGGTGGAATAAAGCTTTCTTAAAGCCTACACCTGCGTACATTTATCATTACATCGTTTAGTTTAGCTCTATGTAATTTGTTGTCCTATGTTATCCAGTAAAATCTAAGTGCCGTATCCACAAAGATTAGTGTAATATGTTGCGATTTAAAATTACAAATTGCTCAAAGCTTGATATAGAATGCTTATAAAATCACTGATAACGATGGAGCAAAGAAAGTCGCATATCATATTTATTTCTCACCTATCGGTGGAAAAAATACCAGCTCTCTCCTGAGATTTCGCTATTTTTTACTGAAAAAAAAACAGCAACTTCTCAGAAGATGTGCCTTCAAAATAGTTCAATATTGGGTCAATAAGGCGCACACGGTTTTACAGAATGGTAAGAGATAGGTTGTTGCTAATCGGGGGGAGTAGAGTGTTAGAATGAAGGTGTAAAAATAAATGAATTTCAAAATCCCTGCCGGCGCCAAGCAGACAAATTCAATCTAAGCGTATTTCAAGAGTTCTGCTTCTCTTTAATAGTGTTGCTTGCGACCATACCGCAATGGGATAGGGACTTAATTTCTCCAACAATCGCTTCATCTCTTCAGAGACAGAATCAATAGAGAACACTTTTTTGTACTCGATGGTCACGTGGTCAGAGCCATTGAAGCAACTCTGGTCTACAATGGAATCACAATGTAACACTATTAGATTTGAGATTTATTCATTATGTACGTCTGCTTTATTCATGGGCAGATCCTAGCCGTGCAGAAATCTTTCTTTGATGACCAGCGCTGGAAAGATAGCGCGAGGTGTCCGCCGAAAATAAAGAAATAATACGCCTTTTCAATGAAAATGAGGAAGTTTGGATAACACATATAGTTTCACAGTTGTTAAAAGTGAACGTGAAAAGAGATAGGAAAAATAAAACATCTATTAATAATATTCTGATAGTTGCCATTCTTTTTTTTTCTTTTTCGTGGTATCCTTTTGGAGGTACCTTAAGCTCTCGTTCTAATTTCAATAGATGTGTTTTCTTCTATTTTTTTTTTACATTATTTACATTCAGACTAATGTCCTCATCTTTGTTACCAATATCACGTTTCCACTCTAAGCCTTCTTCAGGTGTCTGTCGACTCCGTTAACATAAATAGAATAATGAAAGGAATCCTTTATTTAATCTACGGGAGTACTTTTTTTCATGCTCTGCTACCCAAAGAAATAGACGTCGACAACAAAACTTTACTAAGGCGGTGACGATATGGACCGCTTATTCAATAACTTGTTATTTTTTTGTTTTTGTTTTTCTCTTTAAAATTGCCCATGTGTTTTTGGTATTTCTCTGTTATTGATCGCCATATTATCGAATCTGACTCTGTATTATCGGGTCGAGTGAGTAGCCAGTTTCTTCTCTCCAGATCTGCGCCAGAGATAGTTTCACTTTACACCGCACACTGCTGCAAAACCAAAACTGAAAACTGAAAACTCGAGTCATATTCTTAAATAAACTCGCGTGACCGAGAATTTCATGTGGATGTCATGCATGGCGCCAAGCCTGTTCTAGTCTCTCAAATTTAAACAACCGCTTCCTAAGATCAATGGTTAAAAAAAGCTTTGAGCTGAAGCCTGATAATCTTGGCAGATATCATACTTTTTAGCATTGTGGACTGGCGCTACAAATTTACAAACAAAGAACTGTACCAAATAACAGAAACAATATCCCTCCAGGACAACCAACAGATGCAGAAACTAAAATAGATAGCGTATGTGACTGGAAGAGAAAATAATGACGTAATCAAGATAGTGGCAAGAACGATAAGAGCTTCTGGAGTCGGGAAACTTCTATTGCTAAAATCTTGTTTTAACATAAAGAATGTATAAATTTCAAATGGGAGCAGGGCTCTCTTTTCAGTCAATAAATGCCGACTGCTTCATTGGAGGGAAACAGCTAATATTACTGTTGGCATTACCATGGCTAAAATGGACAAGTGAGAGTGGCAAGTGAAAAAGCCCTAGGATATGTAAAATATTTGGACAGTTTTTAGCCACTTTGCGTCCAGAAAACACTTGAACGAACATAAGAAAAATTAAATAAAAAGCTTAATCACAGTACGTTGGCAATCGTCTTTTACGAAACTAGTATAAAAGAGGGATTGCTGACGACACAATATATATATATATATATATCTATATATATATATATATATATATATGTGTGTGTGTGTGTGTGTGTGTGTGTGTGTGTGTGTGTGTCTATATATTAGGTACCTGCACTAATTCACGAATAATTCACAAATCCTAAGGTTTAAAATGAATCTTAAAATTTAAAAATCTTTCCTGAATTTTTCATTTAACCCATTAACTGCCAAATTTTTTAATATGCATTTTTGGCCCAGACAGGTGTCTTAGGAGTTTATTTATTCCTTATGTTTAATTTCAGTAGTTACCATTGTCGTTTTTATAGAAACTAGAACATCAAATATATATGTGTATAAAACATAAAAAAATAATATTGATTAAAATAAAATAAAAATCCTTTTCAAAATAGTCATTATTTTTCTACTAGTGAAATGTAAAATTACGACCTGAATTATTCCTACTCAGTCATCTTTATTTCTTTTATTTCTGGAATAAAGAACTAAGAATAATTTATATTTCATTTCTGAAATGAGTAATTGTCAAGACACTTTTATTATTCCGAAATATTTGTTGCCATTAGGTTCACCCTGTCCAACGGTCGGGAGCCACTCAAGGTAGAGGGTTACAGAGTAAGAGGCACAGTTTATGCGGATATTTGGGGAAGATGGTGGTTAACACTAGACTTGAACAGGCTAAGTATCTAGTGATTGGCGAAGCATCCTCTTGAGAGCAGCGGTTCGTGTGAAGAAACTGCTCGAGCGGAACTTACATCTCACCAATCGGATACGTAGGGAAGGAGAGTGGTTCGCTATAATGTGCGTGAAATGGTGGGTGTGAGCCGTGAAGGTTATGACTGGTGGAACTAAGGAATGTAGATCATTCGAACACATTCCATGGAAATAGCGATACGGCGAGGGGCTTGCGGCGTTTCGTCTGTGGGAAAGGGATTGAAGGCTGGAAAGTAATGCGTAACCCACAAGGACGCGAAGACACTTTTGAACTCTATCGAAACTGAAAATGAAGAGCTGTCAGTGCCTATCCATATATGGCAGCCGTACTCCATTATCCAACTCATCTGGCTCTCATAAAAGTACAGGATTACGGGAGATGTCAGGTACTTACTGGAGTGGTAGATGGAACCGGTAAGTGTCTCAGCACCTTTAGCAATGCATCGTATGTACGAGTTCCACTCGGGGACGGGTTTGAAATCCTTAAAAGCGCTCAAGTCACGCGAGCTCCCTGAAGGAACAGGGCTTACTTAGTGGTGATGTTATTACAGATATTAAATAAATAACAGATATTCGGTATAGATAATATTATGAGGATTATAGATATAGATAATAGTTGTTATTATAGACACAACTGGTTCCTACCACTTTTCATAATCTTTTACTACATTTATCAGGTAAGGAAACACTGGATTACCAAGAAATAAGATTAACTGGAATAAAAGAGACAAGCAACTAAATCAGGGGGTTCCAAGATTTCATTGCGTCATCGCCACCTTGCATATGGAAAAGAAATTTCCACTGCCCACCAGTATAGTAAATATTCAAATGCAAACCAAAATTATTTGGTAAAAGTTTGTTACTGGTTCGTAAACTGATTTCATGATGTAGTAAAAAATACCAAATGAATGTAACAAATAACGCTGGCTTATGTGGCGACTGTTGCTGCTACTACCGTATTAAAGGACAAATGAGAGCAAAAATAACCATTGGAAACTATACATATAATTTAGTTTTATGATCAAGGTAAGCTTTATGGTTAGTGTTAGCGTTGCAAGTGTTGACAAAAAATTAATTGCTTTTTGTTCTTAATTATAAAATTAAAAAGAATATACACTACTAGCAAATAATAAAATTTCAGGGTATAGTTTTTGATTATCTTTCTCTATTCTTATCTGATTTACATTCGAAAAATAATTTATTTTGTCTGAAGTTCTATTTGAATGTTGATAACCCTTCTCGAAACTACACCCTGTCTGAAGTTATTAAGCAAATCATATACACTCCAATAATTCAAAAATGAACTTTGAAATGCTATTTTGGGTGCTGTGAAATCTGTTTCACATAAAAAGAAAAGACATCAGTTCAGAAATGTAATAAATGAACGACTTCTAAATTTAGTTTCAGTACATGAACATACAATTCACATGAATTGTCTTTAAGATTTGATGTTATTATAATGAAACTGCTATCAGATATTTTATTCAAATCATTTGGGTTTATAGGTTTAAACCATTTTATGTGATTATAATAATTTAAAATGTACAACCCTCTTGAAGTTATTAAGCAAATCATATAAATTTCAATAATTCAAATTTGGTTCGAAAAAATTGTCATTTTAAACAATCAAAGAGATGACAAAATAAAACCTGAATTAAAATTTTAGGTAGTATCAATGTTTTATTGAAGCTATTTGATATATTTTTAAAAATCTCGTCTGAAGTTATTAAGCAAAACAAATAATCACATTTTATTTAAATAAAAAGGTAATAAAATCCTCGAAAATTGATCGCTATCTATAATAGAACAAATCGCAAACACGTATGATAAGATTTTACATTTTAATATAGTGATCTTTCTGCTCAATAAAAGATAGTAATCTATTTTCCACTGATTTTGTTATTTTTTTTCACTTCAGCTGGTTCAATGTCCGACATGGCAGTTTTACTTGCTTCTTTTATGTCTGCTTTTCTATTATATTGTTTCCCACCTTCATATAATTTCATCTTCACAATTGACCATAGATTCAGATCAGGACTTGATGGTATCTATTACATTATCTTCTTTCTTGTAAATCTTTTATGCTCAAAGAATTCACGGGTAAGAATAGATACATAAGAAGCATTATCGTGCATAAATGCACACTTCACTTTGAAACTGCGAGACTGGGACTTGTACTATGCAAAGAAAATCTTGTCACACATAATTAGCACTGTTCAGTTTAACCCCTTCGTCGACTTTGAATGGTCCAGTAATGGCTTGGGCTATATTCCAGCCCATATGATAACACTATCGCCTCCTTGTTGTCTTCTTTTAGCCAACGGCATGTCTGAATTGGACAAAATCCATCCTTTGACCCATCCCTCAGGTCCATGAAATGTCACTTGAGAATTGTCCGTGAAAATTCCTTTAGAAAAGTCAATTTTCATGTATTTCTTGGTTCAGTTTTGACTCTTTAAAAATTTGCTTTAGTGAGGGGAGTTTGCTGAGGAGATTTTTTTACAGATCCCAGTTCACAAAATGTTCTACAGCTTTTGTTCTTGTTGATTCCCTCAATTTCACATCTGAGCGCTGGTCAAAAGGGCTTGTTTCGCTATAACTCGCTTTAGTTTCCGTTCATGTCGAGGAAGTTCATAAAGCTCTTTCTTTTGCTTCTCATCTGATATTTTCAGCAGCATTCTTTATCCCTTCGACGATCTCTTCGAAGCGCCTTAGATATCTCCAATGTGAACCTTACCTCACTCAATAACTGTATTTTCTAAATAACGTTATTTCCTGTGTTTCAGCAGTTGTTAGATCCTTGCTTTTACCCATGTTTCAACATATATTATGGACAAAAAGAAATAATAATTTTTATTAGTTTTCAGAGGACTTAAGCTAATATTAGTTTAAATTGCATACTAATTGCAGCCAGTCCATTTTCGTAGATTACAAATATCTCAAAAATAACCATTAAAAATGGCAGAAAAATTAATTAAATATTTTAATAGGAGTTGATTTACTTGACTCCCCACTGAGTCAGGTTGTGAGACAAGGTCTGTTTTTAACGTGGGAACCCGAGTGTGTTCACTTTGGCCGCTGGTCTTAGCTGGTCATAGCTTGTCCAAGCTGATCATAGCTGGTCTAAGCTAGTCATAGCTGGTCTTAGCTGGTCATATCCGGTCCAAGCTAGCTGTGATACTACCAGTTCAGGGACGGATCCATGCGACTGGCAAGTATCCGAATGTGTATACCCCTCGGGAGAGGGTTTTACTCACTCAAATATTTTAATAGGAGTGGTAATGGATGAGTTTATATTTGAAAAATATCGGTCTAGGTTTTTTGAGTTATTAAGGTTTATTTGATTTGCATAATAACTTCAGACAGGCAGTATTGAAAATAGCAAAATATTCGTTGTTTGCGGTGATACTGATATCTTATCTTGGAATGAAACCCAGTTATTCTCATCTAGCTTCCTGTTTTGTTTTATTTTGTTAATACAGGTCCTTTGCATACATCCTTTGAATATTGCCTGTTACACATGAAGCATTCCAAGTCTTATCATACATGTTTAATATCTGTTCTATTTGACGCTCACCATTTTCTGTTCAGTTGCTCATCTCCCACTCAACAGATGAAATAACCTACCGCTGGTTGATAGTGCCTAGTTTGGGAGACACTGAAATAAATAATCAAAATATATCCCATATGACCCCCAAAAATGAACACCTGATGATGGCTAGAATTTACTTGGCTGAAACTTTATATTTATAATAATATCTATTTAGACTATTTACATCATTCAAGCTGTTGTTCTCATCTTTATTGCCATATTCCCGTCGTTTCGGCCGTTGTACCTTCCGACCTCATTCAGGTGACATACGTTGAAATTTCGAACGAAACTTTTCATTAGTTCACGGAGGTAGGTTGTCCTAATTTCACGTCCCACGATATTTGGATATCTCAGTATCATTTAATTTTTCTTAGTAACTCAATTATCAAGTTTTTGTTCCCTCTGCTGTGGCCAAGTATTGAACTCACAACTCTTTGTGTGAAGTCACTTACTGGAGTACTCAACCAACGCTTTTATGCACTGAGCCATATATATCACCTGAAAAATGTCAAAGCGAATAACGTCGGAAACGTCGTAAATATGACAATAAAGATGAGGATAACAGTCCCAACGATGTATATGAAGTAAACAGTTACAATACCTCATCTCAGAATTACAGACAGATCCTGAAGAAGGCCAGAGTGTATAACGGCCGAAATATTGTGAATATGGCAATAAAGATGAAGACAATAGTTCGAACGATGTAAATAGTGTGAGTAGTTACAATACCTCACCTCAATAATATAGACAGATCCTGAAGAAGGCCACAGTGTACAAAAGTCGAAACATCGAGAATATGGCAATAAAAATGAGGACAACTGTCCGAACGATGTAAATAGTGTAAATTGTTACAGTACCTCATCTCAGAAATACAGACAGATACTGAAGAAGGCCAGAGTGTACAATGGCCGAAACGTCGAGAATATGGCAATAAAAATGAGGACAACTGTCCGAACGATGTAAATAGTGTAAATTGTTACAGTACCTCATCTCAGAAATATAGACAGATACTGAAGAAGGCCAGAGTGTATAATGGCCGAAACGTCGACAATATGACAATAAAAATGAAGACAACTGTCCGAACGATGTAAATAGTATAAACCGTTACAATACATCATCTCAGAAATATAGACAGATATAATAATTTTTATATCAACTAAATCTGAATAAAATAAACGTTTATTCCATACTAAGTGTTTTTTTAATTTTATACTTTGTGCTGTTAAAATGGTATAAAGTAGAAAACACTCTCAAGTATTGAATTATCATTATCATTATTGAATAATATCTTATTTCCTTCGTCCAAATATATGTTTTCATTGTTTCTCCATATGTCGGATTTACTCAGTAGTAAACCAGACAGAATTGTATACAAAGCATTACTCTCCTGTTAATTTACTTTAAGCCCGTTTGACTCACCGAGGAATAACTCTCTTTCATATTCGACTGTTATAAATATTTAATTTTTAATTTGACATTGTTACCATCTGTATTGTTTTTCTCTCCGTTCTCAAGTCGGATGTCGCTTGCTCTGAGTAACCCGGATGATATTATGAAGACAGATTAATATACATTCTTTGACAATGATAACGTTCATATAATTGAATAGTTCTTTTTCAAAATTAAATTTATACATTTGTTGTTCTTTCAGACCTGGATACTCAAATTAGCGAGATTATCGAGTAGGCTTCGTTAAATATTTATCGGCGATTAAAGAAATATGAATGAAAATGTGTTTTTCTTAATATTATTTCTGGTTTCTTTACTTTCATATTCTTCTCTCTTTAAATTTGTTTCTTCGTTCTTTTCATTATGAAACTCCATTGTCTACAACACACACCATTCCATCATTCGATGCTAGGGAAGGGAGAATATTTGGAAACGATTCGGACAGCCGAGTAATTAGAACGCTCTCTATTATCCGTCAGCTCAAGCAGATTGTATGCTGTAATTTCGCGATTAGAAGCGGGTCATAAGAAATTACCTCAGGTCTTACCAGTTCTTCAACTCGCTTCATCGACAAAACCTATTTCAGAATTTAGTCTGTCCTAGACAGTTTCTGTTTTCTGTGGCATCTCAGTTCGAATCACAATGACACAATTTTACCCAACAATTTTTTGATTTTGCCGTCGCACTTCTTAAAGCACATGCCTAAAACAGAAGTAACGATTACTTTATTAAGTACCTCAACAAGCATATTATTTGCAGTTTCAAATTTTAATACTTTTCACTTTTTTTCTTCCTCAACTAACTTTACATCCCCCGGTACCACAGTATCGACGACCGAACACAGTTTGTCTTCAAACTGGATAGAAAAAAAAATATCTTGCCTCATTGATTCAAATACATTATATTGTTAACTTTACTATAAAAATGTATGTTTATACTTGTGTTTTATTTTTGTTTTGGAGTTCACTATTTAAACATAGCTGGGACCCTATCATGTGCTACCACTCAGGGTCAACGAGAAAATGGGCACAAAAATAATTAAGAAGTCGTTCCACGCTCCTCAATACATTATCACATATCACGTTTTTTTTTTCGAGAGCAGCTTTAAACTGACATTGTCCACTACTGCAGGTGATTTATTTTGCATTTGACATACACTTGATTGATTGTAAGGTGGAATTCAGCTCTCTGGTTAACAATTCCGTGCCATTATCTATTACACCACCTGCACATTCAAGATTACAGCAGCTGCTCTTCCCAAGCGGTTACCCAACTAGGTACTAACAAGGGTTAACATTGCTTGCTTATTTTCGGAGACCATACGGGAACCGGTGTTTCAACGTGATACGGTCGTAAGTCCAGATTTTTCAAGTATTCAAATGAGAAAAAAATATGTAAAGCAGAAATTTCATATAAGTTTCGCTACTTCCCAGATATTTTATGCAATGCTTCGTCTAACAAATTTGATTGATTCATTTTCTACTGATGTAAACCCTTTTCAGGTTACTTAAAGGCAAAAAATATTTTTAGATGATATTTTTTTTTTGTGATAATAAAGATTTAGTGATAAAAGTCTTATTAATTAACCCATAGCTAGGGGGAGAAGTAGTAGATTCAAACATTTCTCAAAAATATTTGCACGTAAGCGAATAGAATGAACCCAACAGGAATTGAAACTCGGCTCTCCGATTTATAATTCCGAGCCGTTATCCATTACACCACCTGCACATCCAAGCTTACAGCACCTGGTATTCCCGAACGGCCAGCTATCTAGGTACTCATCAGGCTTGATCTTGCTTAATTTCTGTGGTCGTACACTTGGTTGATTGGTTGGCTGGTTGGTTGGTTTTGTTTAGCGGCATATCAACACTTTTATGGGTTATTTCTTTAACGGCATATCAACATCTCTATGGGTTATTTAATACGAAATCTAAATATTAAGAAAGCAATTTTATGGCTTCACCTTAATGCATTTTGAGCACAATGTTATGGTTTCCACTACAGATTGGTTGGTTGATTGTGTTTAATGATATATCAACACCTCTATGGGTTATTTAATGTCGAAATCTAAATACTGTGAACGCAGCTGTATGCCTTCTACTACAGATAAAATGTATTGTTGGTCATTTTGTTTTAACAATAGATCGTTAGTAACTTGTTGAAACACCGGTTCCCGTACGACAACAGTCCTGGGTAAGACGATAAACTACATCCAGTAGCAAGGCCTGTGATCGGGAGATTGAAAGTTTTGAGGATACTGAAACCACTTCTTAATTGTTGTTGTGCCCATGTTCTCGTTGAACCTGGGTGGTAGCACAGGATAGGGTCCCAGCTATGCTTAAATAGTGAACTCCCATACAAAACAAAACACAAGAAAAAAAATACAAAAAAAATTCTTCTTCTTCTTCTTCTTGATGTTGTTGATGTTGTTGTTGTAGTTGTAGTAGTAGTAGTAGTAGTAGTAGTAGTAGTAGTAGTAGTAGTAGTGACCGTGCCTGGTGACTACCCGAAAGGCTGACTGTTTGGGAATATTGTAAGCTTGCATGTGCGGGTGGTGTATCGAACAACGGCTCGGAATTGGAGAACCAGGTTCCAGTTCCAGTCAGGTTAATTATAGTCATTTTTGAGCAAATGCCATTAGAAAAGGTATGCATCCATCTCTTCCCCAAGATATGGGTTAAATAGTAGGACTTAGTATATTCAAAGAATTCTTATAATGCAAAATATGTTCTGGCTTTAATTAACCGGTTAATAAGCCGTAAAACGTAATCAATCAATCGCTATAATTACCTGTGTTTTTTAAATATTATTGGTAGTTGTAGTAGTAGTAGTGGTGGTGGTGATGGTGGTAGTTGTGGTAGTAGTAATAGTAGTAGTGGTAACAGAGGTATTAGTAGTAGCCTTGGTAGTAGTAGTAGAGGTATTACCAGAAGACAATAGAAGACGAGAAAGAACAAAGACAATAATTCATTATGGAATCTCATAACCGAAAAGTGATTCTTCGAACAAGTTCCTGATTTTTCTATTTGTTTGATTGTTTTGCTTTTTTTACGTCTTATCAACCTACTGCTGGTTATTTACAGTCAGAAACTATTTTAAATTGTAAGCAATTTTGAGATAATAATGATTTACTGATACAAGGCCTATTAATTACCCCATTCCTGGAGAGAAAAAGAGGTGGATCCATACCTTTTCTGAGGGTATTCGCGCATAAGCGAATAGAACGAACCCAACTGGAATTAGAACTCTGCTCTCGGATTTCCAATTCTGTGTCGTTATCCATTACACCACATGCACACCGTAGTTTAGAGCAACTGGTATTCCCAAGCAGATACTCATCTTGGTACTGATCAAGCTCTTACGTTGACAACAGCAACGAGTGAATCTTAGGGTAAATAGAAACAACACGGAAAACTATGTTTTGGAAAGATATATATAATTTTTATATATCTGAATAACTACTTACCAACTCTATCACAAGTAAAATTGTGAAGATTTTATCTAATCTCAACAGTTACATTTGTTATTACTAATTGCAATACAATAAAAGACTTAATACAAAAATAGCAATAAATTAAACATTGAAAGAGGAACTTACTATATCACCTGTAATAATTGCCAAAAGTAATACATAGGGGAAACCTGAAAGAGTTTAAATAAAAAGTTATATATCCACAAAAGGGATCTTTTACCAAACAACACAGTCAATGCATTAGTTGATTACCATAATAAGACTAACGATAAATTAATTTTAAAAATGCTACTTTAATTTAAAAAAAGAAAGCAATTTACTAAGTTTATATAAGGTGTTTCATCCAAAAGATATTTACATCCAGTTTCTTTAAGCATTTTACCTTTCTTGCCAGATCTATTATCACAATGTAGGATACATAAACAAAATTCATAAAAACATGTAAAAAAATAAAATAAAATCGGCTAGCCTATATACCTAAATACATTAAAAATTAATTTAATAATTTAAAATTTCAGCGTCTTCTCTCCTTTGTACGCATGCGTAGTCACATCAAAGTAAATATCACTTTAATCCGTTGAGGCTCGAAAGGATAAAAAGTATCAAACGAAAAACATTTTCCACTTTGACATAGATTTTCCTAAAATCAATTGTTACAATCAGAAAGACTCATTTTAAATTGCGGGGCATATATTTAGAAAAATCGTTCTAGAGATTTTAATATTGTGAATGCGGGAGAAACAGGGTGAAATAGCGAGTAAGACGGATTTTAAATTTCGGGGCATATATTTAGAAAAATCGTTCTAGAGATTTTAATATTGTGAATGCGGGAGAAACAGGGTGAAATAGCGAGTAAGACGGATTTTAAATTTCGGGACATATAATGAGAAAAATCGTTCTAGAGAATTTAAACGCAAGAGAAACAGGGTGAAGCAGCGAGTAATCTACAAAACGATTTTGTGCAAATAGATAGTAGTATAGGAACAAAACGGCGTGTTAAAGGGTCAAAATTAATTCACATGAGCACAAGACATGAAGAATTGCTTTTTACATAGAAAGGAATTTATGCAGCGCCATGATTGTCGGCGTCATCTAGAGAAATGGCACGTGAAAGGCAATATCACTAGCAATGAAATATGATTTATTACTACTCGCTGGAATGTGAAACTCCACTGAAGGAGGCAGTGGAATAGAACCCCCCCTCTTTTTTTTTTAGTAAGAAAGTCGAACGGTAATTTGGTTGCATGACACATCCCGTCCTCATATTGCCGGGGAAATGTTTCAAACCACAAGGGAGTTGAAATGGAAAGTTCTTGCAGATGTGACACATTTTCCTTGCCTTTCATTCTCAGATAATAATTACTTCTGCTCCGTGAAGCAACAATGTATATCTTTTCTATGGTTCCAAAAAAGTAAAGATAACTAGAAATTCGTTCAAGAAATCACCGAATCAAAGCCGAATTGTTCATTTATAATGGACTACACATTATAGCTAAAAGAAAACTATCATAGGAAAGCTGAAAACCAGAGAAATACGTCTTGGGTATGACGATATACTACATCCACGTCCTGGGTAAGACGATAAACTACATCCGCGTCCTGGGTATGATGATAAACTACATCCGCGTCCTGGGTATGACGATAAACTAGATCTGCGTCTTAGATTTGACGATAAACTACATCCGCGTCCTGGGTATGACGATAACCTAATTCCGCATCCTGGGTAAGACGATAAACTACATCTGCGTCTTGGATTTGATGATAAACTGCATCCGCGTCCTGGGTATGACGATAAACTACATCTGCGTCCTGGGTAAAACGATAAACTACATCCGCGTCCTGAGTATGACGATAAACTACATCCGCGTCCTGGGTATGACGATAAACTACATCCAACAGCAAGGCCTCTGATCAGGAGGTTTTGAGGAGCATGGAGCCACCTTGTGTTCCCAGGTCTACCCTGACCCGGGGTGGTAGCACCTGTTAGGGGTCCCAGCTATGAGCAAACAGTTAATCCCAAACTATGAACGAGTAAATATACGTTTTAATACCAGAAATATTTGTAAAAAAATTATTACCGGGAATACACTTTTGAAAAAAAAGTATTACCAACTATACATTTTTGAAAAAATATATTTCATTTTTTTGAAGGAAAAAATATTCCCAGAATTAGATTTTTGAAAAAAATATTACCAACATTAAAATTTGGTCTGCATTATATAACACATTGAGGTTGATATGCTATAAAACAAAACTAACCAATCGAAATCAAACCAGAAAAACTTTTGTTAATTTATTATTGTAATCTTATTACCCTAAAAAAACATAGGGAGTAAATGTTCAATTGATTCTGAGGTGATAGCAACTGCTGAGCAGGATTTCAATACACAGATATCAAATTTGATTTTAAATATAATGTAAATATTCATATATAAATATATGTAAAGATAACTTAAATAAGAGCAGAGGAAAATCTGTTATGCCAGTGTGTTTTGTTCCTTGTAGAACTTTATAAAAGCAAGTGTAGAAATTTAATTTTAGTAACCAGTATTTATACAGAAAAGTAATGTGGTAGGGGATAAGTTAAAGTTAATTTTTCAAAATTTTAATTCAAGAATGCTCTAAAACATTTTAAGAATTTATTGCGTAAAAGAATATATATATATATGTGTGTGTGTGTGTGTGTGTGTGTGTGTGTGTGTGTGTGTGTGTGTGTGTGTGTGTGTGTGTGTATTCCAGTCGAATCCATTACATTCACTTACGTGCTAATACCGTTGGGAAAGGTGTGAATCCTCTTCTTCTCCCTCCAGCTATGGGTAAATAGCAGGAGAGACTGGGTTCTATAGCCTTGGATGGCAACTGGTCTAGAAGGACAACTCTGAATTCAAAACCTGCGAAGGGTCGTTTGGGGACCTTGTGGCACTTAGTGCACCAAGTCTCTGTATTTGGCCTTTCAAAAAGTGTGGATGGTCCTGCACGAAAAACCTTCGCCACTATAATCAAATATCATGTGCTGTTGTCGGTTTCCTTGCAACT
The DNA here is from genome assembly GCA_964036315.1 of Acanthosepion esculentum. Taxonomy (NCBI): domain Eukaryota; kingdom Metazoa; phylum Mollusca; class Cephalopoda; order Sepiida; family Sepiidae; genus Acanthosepion; species Acanthosepion esculentum. Next base: position 35,528,040 of record OZ038505.1, read on the forward strand.
GATCTGCTTGAGCCTAATACGTCGAATTCGACGTGAGAGTCAAGTATATATATATATATATATATATATATATATATATATATATACATATATATATATATATATATATATATATATATGTTTCATTAATGACGACTAACAAGCTAGTGCGATTAAGCTTTATATTCTAGTGTTCCTTATTGTCTGTGAATTGCCATAACGTCTTAGGTTTGGTTTGGTTTATTTTGATTTACGGTATATCAACCTTAATGGGATGTTTAAAAATGCCGACAAGATTTTTAGGATAGATACTTAGGAATAGAATATGTATCCTTTGTAAGAATCAGTTTATAGATCCGGCTTCATTGACGTATTTTTGTCAAGTGAGTTTTTGCTTGTAATACTTTTTTTTTTCAAAAATGTATTGATGGAATTATTACTATAAAAATCTATTTTTATACTTTCATGGTGTTTTGATCTCAGATTAGGGGTTAACTATCTGCTTATAACTGGGGCCCTAACATGTCTTTCCACTCCGGGTCAGAGTGGACCTGGGAACAACAGCTATTAAGAGGTGGTTCCACGCTCCTCAAAAAATCCCGATCAGAGGCCTTGCTTTGCCGAATATAGTTTATCATATCCAGGACGTACCTTCTTCGGAAAGATAGTAGAGTAGTTTCCATTTGCCTTCTCTACGTTTTTGAATACCGAGGTTTCTTTCATTTCGACAGGTTACTTTCCAAAACTAGAGAACTAGATGGATGAGTAAAGATGGATTCGTACCTTTCCCAAGGGTAATTTTGCGATAGGAAATCCAACGGATCATACCGGAAATCGAACTCTTTTTCCCGATCCCAATTTCTACATTAGTATCCGTTACCCTATCTACATATTCCGATAATTGAATAGTGATGCCTGAATTGATAAGAATAAAATAATTCGCCAAGAATAGTGTTAAAAATCTAATTCAAATCACGGTTAGAATAATGAGATATTTCTTGCGCTCCAAGTAGATTGGGTGTTTTTGGAGAACTTCTAAGTTAATATTAGTGTGAATGTTGCACATGATAATCATTAGGTAAAAAATAGTCAATTTTATACAAGTTTTTTACTTTTTATTTTAAATAATAATTTTAAAAAACTTTCGTAAGATGCTCCAAATAACATTATATTGTCCTCAATCGAAACCTCAATTATTAACAGAAAAGCGAATAAAAATATCTTAGTAACAGAAGCGAGAATTATGAAAAGCAAACCTTCAAGCCAAACAAAAAGAATCTTTTTTTATCATGACACAAGTGTTGATGAGCTGAGAGGAAGGGATACATATGACGCAGGTCACTTTAGAAGTGAATTGATTGTTAAATTCCGGGCTCTCTTGTAAGATTTCGCTTGAAAAACGTCTAGTGTGCATCACTGTCATTTGTGTGGTTGTCAAAATTTCACATGTGTCTACGCATGCGCTTGAGTCTGCGCTTTAGTAGCGTCTGTCTGGTTATGGTGGACACAGTCGTTGCTTTGTTAACGAACAGCTGAAATCAGGCGGAAACGAATTTTTTTCCGAACGAACTGAAGAAAGAAAAAGGCGATGTTTCGCGTGAAGTGTAAATTAACCGACGGAGATATTAGATGGAACCCCTTGAAAAATCACTCAGGGATTTTTAGTGATTTGTCTAACGCGAGTGTGAATTTTATTTTTATTTTATTTTTATTTGTTTCTGCATTTTGTATATTTTCCAATAGAATAAATAACAGCCATTCATTTTTCCACCTTACTTTAGAGACCTGCTCTTTTTATAGCCAATTTAGGAGCATTTTGTGTCTCTCTTTATTTCGCTATTCTTCATAAGTTTTATTATATTTTTTTTCTTCCTTCTTATTATTTGTGTGCATTTACTTTTTTTCTTTTTTCATTGTTTCCCTCTTTTGTCTTTGTTATTTTGGTTTCTTTCTTGTTATCCTTGTCCGTTCTTTTCTTTCTTTCATATTCTTTATTTCGCTGTCTCCCTTACACTGTTTCCTTCGCCTTCTTTATTTTGTTTTTTTTTTTTTTTCGATTTCTATCTTTCGATTCCTACCATTCAATTTTCCATTCTTTTATTTTTTTTTATTAATTTTATTTATGTTCCTCTTCCGTTTTAATCCTTATTACGAATTATTTTGGAATTTTTAATTTTCTTTCTTTCTTTTTCTTTCATTCTCTTCCACTCCTACCCTTTTTTATTTTCCTATTCTTTCTTTTACATCCACCCCAACTTGTCTTTCTTTACCCTTTTTCTTATATTTCTTTATTTTTTTTTACATTCTTCTTTTGATAATTTTTTTTAATTTCTAGATTATTTTTATTTTCATTCTTTCTTTTCTTTCTTTCAGTCCTCCCCAACTCCTTGTTTCGTTCGCCATTTTTATTTTACATTTTGTATTTCCATTCCTTTTCTTCAATTTTGGTCTTTCTTTCAATCTTTCGTTCTTTCTATCTATCTTTTGCTTTCTATTTAACTTTCATTCTTCAATTAATTTCAATATTTCTTTCTTTCTATTTCTCTTTTATATCGATTTTTCTAGCTCTCTGCATACCTATCTATCTATTTATCTTTCTTCTACATACATCTTTCTTTCTCAATGACTATCTTTCTCTTCATCTATCTTCCTTTCTTTTTTCTATCTATGAATCTATCTGTCTATCTACATTTCTTTCTTTCCTTTTTTCTTACTATCTATGTTTCTTTCATTCTATCTATCTTAATTTCTTTCTATATTTATTTTTCTTTCTATCTATCGGTTTTTCTTTCTTACTATCTATCTATGTATATTTATTTATTTCTGTCTTTGTTTGGTTCTATCTTTGTTTCTTTCTATCTTTCTTTTTTATCTCTCTATCTTCCTATCTATCTTTCGTCCCATCCCTCTATATATGTATCTTTCTGTTCATCTATCGTTCAATTTATCTTTCTATTTACCTTTCTATTGTTTTTTTTTATCTAACAATCTACCTTCGTATCTATATTTTTTGAAGTTTCTTTCTTTCTTTATATCTTCCTTTCTATTTATCTTCCTATCTATCTATCTATATTTCTTTGTTTCTATCTTTCTTTGTCTCTTTCTTTCTATCATTCTCTGTCTCTTTCTTTCTATCTTTCTCTGTCTCTTTCTTTCTATCTTTCTCTGTCTCTTTCTTTCTATCTTTCTTTGTCTCTTTCTTTCTATCTTTCTTTGTCTTTCTATCTATATTCATTTCTATCTATCTATCTATCTTTCTTTCTCGCTATCATTCTTTCTCTGTAATCATATTTTTCTTTCTATCTATCTATTTATCTATCTACATTTATTTATTTCTAACTCTTTTTCTATATATCTTTCTTTTTCTTTCTGTCTTTCATTCTCTCTATTTTTATTTATTACTTTCTCTCTTTCTTCTCTCTTTCTTAATTATTCTCCTAATTTCATTTTCTTTCTTTTACTTATCCTCCTAATAGTTCTTTCACCTTCATTTATTCACAGTCACTTTCTTTCATTCTTTCTTTTTTATTTCATCTTTCTTTTTTAAAAAAACTTTTTCACGATTTTAATCCGGCTTCTCAAATATTTCCCAAATATTCCTTCTTATATTCCGCTTCATAGTTTCCTTCGCCTTCTTTTGTATTTTGAATTATCAATCCCTCTCCTTTTCTTTCTTTCTTTCTTTCTTTCTTTCTTTCTTTCTTTCTTTCTTTCTTTCTTTCTTTCTTTCTGTTACTCTGTTTCAGTTTCCTTTTCATATCATGTTTCGCTTCTTTTCCTCCACTTGTTCATTTAATATCATTTTTTTTCTTACTTCATTATTTTTCATTATTTTACTCCAAGCAACACAGTAAAGCCACTAAGACGCAACGTGTCAAAGAATAAGTAAAAGAGTAACATTTTTAAGGAGCAAGAACAAGAAAAATGGGAATCAAGTAGACAATAGATAGCGATTAGCATTGCGTCTACATTTTTGAAGATCAATGTTGGCTGGAAAGCATGTAACCGCAAGATAGTTCTACAAGTGCGATAGAAGAAACTGTTAGCGTAGAACTTACGGTTACATCTAGACCATTCTACAGTAAAATGACGAGATATTGTTGCTTTTTTAATTTTTAAAAACTTTTACTGTTCCCCCCCCCACTTTCGTTCTTTTCTAATTCTTCAACTCTTTCTCTTTTTTCTCTTTCTAAAAAGTGTCTTTCTGTTGTGATTCGTTTTCTTTTTTTTAAAGTATTAGGTTGGTGCAAAAATAATGTCGTTTTCTCACATGAAGTTGAACGTCAAAAAACGACATTATTTTTGCACCAACCTAATATTTCCTTCGCTTACATTTTTCTGTCTTTCTTTCTTTTCTTTCTTTCTCAGCATTACTTAGGCTTGTTCTCTCTCTTAAGTTCCATCTTCCTCCTTTTATATTTCTCGAAAGTATCTCTTTATTTTAATCAGTTTTCTCCCTCACATATCTTTGTGTCTATTTCTTTCCTCTGTTTGATTTTTTTTTTCTAATATTTTCTAAATTCTTTAGATGTTGTATAATTCTTCCTCTACTTATGTTATGTTACTTCTTATTCTCTTTGATGTTGCCTTTTCGAAAAACCATTCTATTGGTTTCATTTCTATCCCTCATATTCATTCTTGTCCCTAATCAGCACTTCCAATTTTTACAGAAGGAAATGCTATGCCAAGTGTCAATTTTTATTAGGAAAAGAAAGAACCTTAACCGAGTTGCAATTAGAAAATAAAAACAGGTTAGAATACTCCGCTCCACCAACACCATTTCAAATTTTGGTCGTTTACAAATTTGACTCTGTTAATCCCGTTCTTAAAAACCCTTTTTGGGGCGGTAGAGAGGAATAACCTACGCCATTTGTATATTATTTGCCCGTCAGTCCTATTCCGCCATCTTAATTTGATTTTATGAAATAAGAAATATGACTCAGAAATAATTTGTGCAATGTCATAAACATTTTTTCCAATCATGAAAAATAGAATAATTGACAAATAATAGAAATGACGACCTGTTTAAATGAAAATATTATTTATTAAACGAAACAAATATGGCTTGCGTATATTTGCAAAAAATATGTACTTACATATCAATTATGATGAATAAACTTTTTTCTTAAAATTATAACACAAATGATAAAATACTTAAATTTCAAAATATATCTTAAATACATATTCAATACTCGTCTATAAAACGAATCGATTTCTCTGTCACTGGTGTGTTTATCTAAAAATAAATACGCTTAAATTCACCTTCATCCCTGCCGTGTGCCAACGGCTTAGGGGTAGATGCTCCAACTGGCGCCAATTTCGATCCTAGCCAGAGGCAACCGGGATCTAGCCACACAGAAACAGTCAGTCTGACTATATATATATATATATATATATATATATATATATATATATATATATATATATATATATATATAATATGTGTGTGTGTGTGTGTTTGTAATATAAAAGTAGACAATGAGGTCAACATCGAGCGGCGAAAATCTGTTTCATGCTTGAATGCAATATCCATGTCATGTGTGTCGTGTGCTGACTCGACTATTTATATATTCTTATCAATGGTGCATTATGGGTAGCAAGTTGTATTGTATTATCCTAAAGGTTATTGGGTGGACGGTAACAGTTATGTTACAAATTAGTCTAGAGAATATTTAGTAGAACTAATTGTGGATACGAATGCTGCTATTTGTAGCTATGTCATGTTAAAAGGTTAGCAAACAATACTGTAAAATAGTTACAAGTATAAAAGTGTATGGGTGTCTCACGCAAGATGACTTAAAAATTACATGCACACATACCGTCACATAGATAAATGCATACTCACTAGAATCCAGATGCACACACACAGAGACACACACTAACACCATATGATAAAAAAGATTTCGTTGAATAATATAGATATATTGTGCTTACGTAAATTTATACTGATCCTTTCCAGATGTCTAATCAGTATCTTGATGATGATATGAAATATCTCATCTCAACATCAAGAATCTGATTAGACAAATGGAAAGGTTCAGTATAAAAAAGTAGGCATATTATGTTTATATTATTTAAACAAACATGTTCAAATGAAGATATGCTGCACACACAC
>OZ038505.1:35539133-35581633 GCA_964036315.1 Acanthosepion esculentum
CTTTTATCCCATTTCTCAAGTAATAACCAAGGGAAAATGGGAAGGAAGGCGGTAACTGTCATTATTTTCATGGTTGCCTGCAACTTCTTCTTCCCTTCTGATTTATATCGGCTCAATCCTGGGTCGCTAATTTGCTATAATATTTATAACCAGATTGTGCTTTTCTGACGCCAAATCGTAAAGAAATTCTTATTATTGCTTGAACAATAACTTCAGTTTAGTTAACAATGTACCACCGAAAACAAATTGCGTCTTTCAATCATGTTTGTTTGGAAAATATTTCGATGTCTGCCCCAAAACGGGGCTCTGTAATAATAAATTGACATCGATGCTGCATACAGTATATCTGTTTTTAGCTATTAGAGAATATATAATTTGTTCTTTTTCCATTTATCTTTATTGCGCTTCAAGATATTTCTAAAATAAATCTATTCGAATTATTATATTAATGTAGATTCTGAAATTAAATATAAAAAAAAAACAGAAACAAAAAAAAATCAAAGCGCAACTCTGATAACCAATGATTTTATAATCCAACGAAGCGTCGCTCGATTACACAGTGACCTGTGAACCTAAACTTGGCGTCTTTTTATTGATAGAATCTCACTTTCTTTTTTTTCTTTTTGGCGGGGGTGGGAGCCTCTCACAGATACAGTATTTTTACATTTTCTTTCTTTGTTTTGCTTTTAATAGAAAAACATTTCCAGTGACCGAAACATTGATTTACATATGGATATAGATTATTTTTTTTTATGTGATGTTTACTTTGGCTTTTGTAAATTTCGATATTAGGGAAGAATTTAGAATTTTTCTCTGAAATCTAACGTTGGTTAAAAATAATTTTATTGAATTAATAATAATATATGGCATTGTGTTTCATGCTTAAACGCAGTCTACCGGTGTCCACTTTTATATTTAAATGCGTTATATCACTGATATTGAGTACTTTAACTTGCAAATATAGCATAATATATATATATATATATATATATATATATATATATATATATATATATATATATATATATATATATATATATATATATATATATATATATATATATTCCAGATTAATATATATAATATTTATATTTAAAAAAAAAACGGTGTTCAATACACAGTAGAGCATAATATTATAATCATTATTTTTTAAATATGTTTCCATCGGGACACAGAAATTAACCAAATCTTAAATTAAAATTAAGCTTAAAATTTAAAATTTTGTTCCATTTTCAATTGATTTACTTTATTTATAAGCCAAATAATATTATATATTTTAAAAATTTTAAGTTGGTGGGTTAATGGGAATTCAGAAAATTTTATTAAGGGGTGTTGGCTTTTTTGACGAATGAAAATACGAGTATTATTTTTATATGGCAAATTCAAAGCCGGTTATGTTTAGGTTGGGGTTTGAGATTTCTGTCTGTTGATACTGACTTCCTCTTATGCGGATTATCACCAATTTCCGCTTTTTTTATTTTCAGTTACAATGCGTTTGGCATTTATATTTATTTATTTTTTAATTTTTTTATATTCGGAAACGACATCGAGATTTTCTTAAAAGTATTTTCATTTATTATTATATTTATATTTTAATATATAAAGATCTAAAATACTATATTTACTTCATTTACTAATAAACTGTATATGATATTGTAAAATTAAAATATTAGTATCTAATATTAAAATATTAGAATTTAATTACGCATTCATAAATTTATTCATGATCAAATAATAGATATATAATCATGCAAATTATTTTATAATTAATTTTTTTAAGGAAAATATGAGACAATGTCTACAAAATCTGCTATTTCCTTTCTTTGATTTAATAAGTTTTCATAAACTTAATAATATAACGTATAACATATAACGTAGGTGGACCTGTCCGTCCACTCCTCAGGGGGTATCAGCAATTTACTGTTTATATTTTTCGATTTTTTTGTATTGTTTGTGCTCGTTATACACACACACACACACACACACACACACACACACACACACACACACACACACACACATATATACACATATATATATATATATATATATATATATATATATATATATATATATATATATATATATAAAACAGATAAATTTAAGGGTCCATGGTTATAATTTATTTCCCCAGGAATTTTTTTTTTCCGCTGGATTATCAAACCTAACTTCCAATGATGAAAAAATGAATTTAAATTTACATATAATTTTTTTAACTTTTGAGGGGTAGTATTTAGTTGATGTAAGGCGATATAGATAGTGGTGAGAGATAGTTTTACAGACATGTTCGAAATTAGAGCGAGAAGTGAGAGATAGGAATGGTTTTAAATTTATTTTTATTACAATACTTAATAGTGAGGAAGGTGAGTAAGGATCAGACATTGACCTATTTTATGGGTCAACTCACCGGAAACGATATAGAGAGAGAAAAAAGAGAGAAGTAAAGATGTAAGAAATAAGAGACGGACTTAGGGTTTTGAAGGAAAGAGAGGAGGATATAAAATTGGATATATACACACACACACACACATATATATATATATATATATATATATATATATATATATATATATATATATATATATAGTATTATTACAACTAGGGCGAGAAATGGATGGTTAACTTTAACGCCTCTAAAACAAAACTGCTCTCTATTAACCACCACAAGGATCCATCCCTGTATCCCATTAGAATGTCTGAAGACCAACTTCTTGAGAGCTCCTCTCTGCGGCTGCTTGGTCTCACGCTGTCCGCTGATCTGAGATGGAACAAATACATCGAGTCAGTTGCATCACCCACCGCAAGGAAAGTTGGTTCCCTGTGCCGAGCCAGGAACTTTTTCTCCCCGGAATCGATCCTCCAAATCTATAAATCGACCATTCCCCCTTGCATGGAGTATTGCTGCCATATATGGTCTGGGGCCCCTGCTGTTTGCCTCATGGTTCTTGATAAGATCCAGAGACGGATAGACAACGTGATTGGCCCTTATCTGTCATCTCGTCTGCAGTCGCTCACTCACAGACGCGCCGCTGCCTCGCTATGTCTTTTTTACAAATACTTTCACGGTAATTGCTCCGATGGGCTGCTTTCGCTGGTTCCCAGGCCTCATGAATTTAAACGTCCTACGAGGCTGGCATCCCGTTCCCACCCCTACACCGTTGAAACTGTTAGATGTAGACGTCTCTTCTACTCCAGTAGCTTCATGTCTCGCACATCTCGCCTATGGAACTCCCTTCCTTATTAGTGTTTCCCTGACAAATACAATCTCCAACGGTTTAAGTGTAGCGTCAATCGACATCTCCAGTTGCCTTGATCTATCCACTTCCCTTCTCCACATCCTTTCACCTGTCATTCCTATCTGCTCTCGCTCCAAATCTTCTGTAACCCCCTTGCCTTGATCGACCCAGTGTCTTTCTCTTTCTCCACATCCCCTCCCTTGCCACTCCTATCTGCTCTTCCTCCAACCCTTCTATAACCCCTTGCGTGATAGTGGCCTCCAGCTTTGCTTGGGGTGATACGCTTAAAAAAAAAAAACTATCAAAAGAGTCACAATCGTCAATAATACACATGCTTTGAAAATACAAAACATCATTATCACCATACCCACTTAACCAAAATGGCGATGAAATGCCTAGACCAATAGGAGTGTATGTGTACAAGTACGTCTACATCTGTGTATGTGTGTGTGAGGAAGTGTAAATTTGTTTGACGACGCAGACAGCCGATCTGAAAAGCGTCAAGAACTCCCCAACATCCCCATTGTTGAAAGAACATCGCTACATACAGCCTCAATACCGAAATAGAATTACAATTGCGTATATATGTATGTTCGAACGTATGGATGTGTATCTGCGTCTAATCTCGGATTGTTTATATGGGTGTGTCTGTGTTATCTAAAATGCGTACATTTTTATGTATTTACGTATGTGTATGTTAGAGTGTCATGCCAAACAGAGACAGAGTAAAATTTCCCCATCCCACCATCAAATATAATCAAACACATACAAACATAAATAAATTGTTTTTTTTTAATATAAACTACTTTGATGATCGCAAAAACTAGAAACCCAGGGTCACAAACTCATAACAATACAACTGAATATATATATATATATATATATATATATATATATATATATATATATATATAGAGAGAGAGAGAGAGAGAGAGATAGAGATAGATATAGATAGATATAGATATACATATAAAAGTGAACATTGAAGCGAACACTTAGAGGCGACAGACTGTTTCATGCTAGACGCAATCGTCACGCCACGACGGTTGCGTCTAGCATGAAACAGCCTGTCGCCTCTAAGTGTTCGCTTCAATGTTCACTTTTATATTCACACACACTCTATCTATGATATTGAGCACTTTATCCACTAAATACAGCACACCTTAAGACTATATGTCTTTTCATATATATATATATATATATATATATATATACTTCTTGTAGAACATTTTTTGAGGAACAAAATAAAGATATGAGAAGAATTTAGGGTTGAGGGCCACAAAACCAAACTAGAATTTAAACCTCATCAAATTAAAAAAACATGCAAGGAGCAATTCGAGGAAAAGAAAAAATATTTAGTTTAAACCAAATAATTTTTTTTACCTTTCCTAGAATTGTTCTTAGAGTTAAAATGTAAAAATAAATAAATTATTTTTCAAGTTGCTTACTAAACACTTCCCAAAAATATCAGAATTACATAAGATATTCAATAAAATACAGGTAAATTAAGCTACAGTTGCACTAGCAATTTAGATACAATAATAAATAGACAAAATACCAGAAATCTCAAAAATAAGGTGCAGTAAAATAACTCTAGTATTTTATGCAACTTCGGAAATAAGGTTAGATGCACATTAAATGGAGCTTGTGAAACAGAAACCATAATTTATAAAGCAGAAGAAACTGATAATATTATTCAAAATAAAACGTATATAGATTGTACAGAAGGCTCTTTTAAGCGTAGATGGCATAATCATAGATCTTCTACTCCACCAAACTTGCTGTGGAATTTGAAGAAAAAAACAACAGGGACCCGTTTTTAAGGTGCAATTTTTTTTTAAAATAAAAAAATAGACCAATCATACCCGCATCTGCAACCTATGTCAACATGAGAAATTAGCGATTATGACTTTTCCAAATCCAAAAAAACTTTTAAACCAGAAATATGAAATCTGAAGTTTTTGCCTTCATATCAAATTTTTTTTATTAAGTGAGAATGCGGCCGGATAAAAAAAATGTAATTTAAAACCCCATTGTCATATTTACAATACATTTGCATTCTCCTCCCACTCTTCCTTACATTTACGTTTCATTGGATTTTCTTTTCTAGTTCTTTTTCCTTATAGATTTACGATACACTTGCTTTTGTCTTCTTTTCTCTGATTCTCTTCACCCTTCTTCTTCTTCTTCTTCTTCTTCTTCTTCTTATTATTATTATTATTATTATTATTATTATTATTATTATTATTATTCTTATTCTTATTATTCTTATTACCACCACGTCCTTTCTATTACACTAAACGTTATGAGTTTTACCTTCGTCCGTTTGTTTATTTATTTTTCAAAAATAATAATGTAGCGTTTTTTGTTTTTTTTCTAATAAATCCTTTGGGTGGTCAGTTGATAGAAATCGCCTGATGAGGCCGTGAGGTCGAAACCAAGTTCGTGTATTCAACTAACCTCTTAGTTTTTTAAGTTAAAAGTTCTACATGTTATTTTTTACCTGTATTTTATTTTATTTTCACGCGTGTATTGAGCATTTTTCATACTAGTGATTACTGGTCTGATTCAAATCTGTCCATTAACCTTTTACATATATATATATATATATATATATATATATATATATATATACACATGCGCACATATATATATAGATAGATAGATAAATATATATATATGTGTGTGAGGCAAAAAATTAAAAAGCCTGCTAGTTTCACGCAATGTAGCAACCGCAAAAAGACATTAGTAAATAAATTGCGCATACGGGAAGAGAAACATCTGTAAATAGTATCGACAAAATTGGAAAATGAAAATAAATAAGGAAAAATCCCGTAATATGTATATATATATATATAGAGAGAGAAAGAGAAAACGGCTAAGACACTTTTAGATAGATAGATAAATAGATATAAAAAGACATACACTCATAGATAGATAGATAGATACTAAAACCGATATATATATATATAAAGATCGATCAATAATATATAGATCCTAACAGACCGGGAATGACAAATATAATTATCGGCCATTCTTTTTGCATTTTTTTCTTTATTGATTCTGTTTTCTTTGCATTCTTGAAATTCTTTGCATTCTTCTAGCACTTTACCACTGCCTATCAATTCGCTGATATCGACGTGGAAGTTTTCTCTGTTCGACATCAATGGACGCTTTTTTTTTCAATTTAACTCTTCGTATTTTTAATATGTTTTCTTCCAATTGACAAGGTCGTAGGAACCAACGACTCCACACCTACAATCGATGCGCACCATCATAACAATTTCAATCTTGGCGCATTTCGTTCGTAATTTACCGATGCAGGTCCTATCCAACGTCTGTGGTTCAATAACGCCATTTGCTGCGAGGTTCGATTGTTCAAATATTTGCCAGATTAAAACTGTATAATAGAACTTGTAGCTGGTACCATATAACACAGCACTACCTGCCGCGTGCTCGGATCATCAGCTACTAAACCTGGTCCCTTTAACATACCCTCCCTGATGACGAGGGTGGAGAGTCAACGGTTATCTAGCAAAATTGAGTAAGCTGGCCTGTATACCTATGTATGCATCCAGAGCGGTGATTATAGAGCATCGCTGGAGTGAGGATTTCCTAGGCTGGAGTCAACAACTAGGGTGAAGGGTTTCTTCACTGTGGAAGTAATGGTCGTGTGCCCATGACCAAAATCGAGCCTTCAAGTTGGGGGACATCGGTTGTGGTTTGCATTGGAAAAATATGGCTCTGCCAAGTATAGACAGATATAATAAAAGATAGATAGATCGAAACAGATTGAAATTAGATAGATAGATAGAAACAGATTGAAATTTGATAGATAGATAGAAACAGATTGAAATTAGACAGATAGATAGATAGAAACAGATTGAAATTTTAATATATATATATATATATTTATATATTTATATATAGTTAAATTACGAAAAATTTGGTAATCCGTATAGGTAGTCCCAAGGAGGATGAAATCCTGAGAGCTCAATGTAAATTCAGAGTTAATAATTTAAAGAAAAACAGACCACTTTAAGGCTGCATGTAATAATTTATTTCACCAAAGCCCTTTTAAAGGATGCTGGATCATCAGACTACACTTCCAAAAGGTGAAAAGAAAAATGAAATGAACATTTACACTTTTGACGGGTAGTATTAAGTTTACGTAATTTAACAGAGAGGGTATTGAGGAATGGTGTGACAGACATGATCGAGTTTAGAGAGGGTTTATTTTAATATTTCTATCTATCATACTTAGTATTAGGGGAGGAGGGACCAAACATTGACCTATTTAATCGGTTAACTTAACGGAAGTGATATATTGAAAGGGAAGGTGGAGAAGAGAGAAAAAAATAAAAATAAAAAAGAAAGAAAGAAGGGGGAAGTAAAGCGAAAGAAACTGTAATTAGGCTTTACGAAGAGAGGAGGAATGGTAATTTTTAGTAATTTATGTAAAAAAAGAGATTTTAATGTTTGATAGTAATTCAATTTTTTAAAACCACTGAAGAAATTAATTTGAATTTTGCTAGCACTTTAAATATTTAACTCTTATTTAATTAATAAAAATAACTTAGGGATTTAATATGAGTTAAATAGTATATTTAAAAACACATTCATAGAAAGTACATTAAAAGAAATTTATTTAAAATATAACAGCTTACTGATAGTAATCTTTTAATATTGTAAATGATTGTTAAGGTAACATCTCTATCAGTTTGAATCTAATTCATGAATGTAATTTGTGACTATTTTTAGATGGGTAATCTTTTTTACTTAAAGTTTAGGTTTTAAATTAAGATGGAGTAATATTTGAAGGCAATATTAAAGATTTTGTTTTATCATATACATATATATACCACACATACACTTATGTAAATCTCACATATACATACGTTCATTTAAATGTGCAAATACACACATAGGCACATATAGATGTATCGATATACAGAGGTACCTATGTATATTCATATATCAATACTTACTGTTGAGTCTTGACTCATTGTTGAATCTCGCCTAATGCATGGAATAATAATGCAACACAAAATGTATTTAGAACAAGAATGTATTATAACAAGAAAGTGTACACAATAAGTACATATAGTATTTCTGTATATTTCTGGGAAGACGTTCCTGGAGAATGTGTTGACTAGTCGCAGTCGATCAGAGTCTCTAGTTGGATCTCGTGATTCCACCTCTCGTCTTCCGGTACCAACCATTATTTATATAGTTGGTAGTCACCTATGCAGATTAGGTGGATCCCACCACAACGCTTCCACCTATATTTTCAAATCTTTACATATATTTATATTTATTTAAATTTTTCCTTAAATTTCACAGTTAATGTTTAATGATAGGTGATGACTTAATTGCTTAAATATCAAAACAAATATTTTTAATTTTAACATTTTACTATCAATATTGATAGTTAAAGAGTAATATATTTAAATTTAAATTAATTTATCAATTTAAACTGAAATTACCTACAGATGACTAAAAAGAAAAAACATAAAAATTCCAATCTCACAATTCTAATTAGAGAATATTAAGAGAAAATAAGATAAAACGTCAATAAAAGAACTTTAAGTCCTTCCTTTAAGTGTAAAAGTTCATTTCATTTTTCTTTTCACCTTTTGGAAGTGTAGTCTGATGATATATATATATATATGTATATGTTAAGACATTTTGTATGTTTATACATTCTTTTTATAGATACAAATATTTAAGTAAATGCTCTGTTTTATAATAAACAGTATAAACATAAAAACATCATAAAAAATAATTGTCGGACTTTGTCCATTTCATAATATATATATATATATATATATATATATATATATATATATATATATATATATATATGTATAATCCTAATGAGCCAGAGACTACCTACCTAGGTTTCACCTGAATGAATATTCAGGGACGGTAAAGTAGGTAGTTTCTGGCTCAACAGGATTTTTATACTCTGCTCTTCTTACTGTATTGAACATTTTACGTTTGTTTCTTATTTTACTCGATTTTTTTGTGGGGGGAACTAGAAATTATGACACTGGGCGATTTTTTCGGCCTACTAGGATTGTTTTAATATATTTTTTATTCGCAAATTGTACTATCCAGTCGAGTATAAACATTAACATATATATATATATGTGTGTGTCTGTGTTTGTGTGTTTTAGGATTGACTTTCACATCTTTATTGTCATATTCGCAACGTTTCGGTCATTGTATGCTCCGGCCATCTTAAGGTGATACACCGAAGTACAAATGACCCATTGGATAAAAGCGTTGGTTCAAGTAATCCAAAGAGCTGTGAGTCCAATACTTGGCCACAGCAGAGGTGAAGAAAATCGTGGATTGATGAGTTAGTAAAAGTAATGAACTGCAATTGAGATATCCAGAAAAGGCATGGTACGCGTAACTAAAACGATCTACATCCGTGGACTAAATAAAGGGCTCAATTAGAAATTCCAACATATATATATATATACCGACCGTAAGTACACCTCAGTATTAATCCTAAACGGAGAAGAGCCGCTTTCCTCTACTACATGGCTTAATCTCAAGTTGACCAATGTAAATCCCGCTCAATTAGTAATGATACTAATAATATTGAGGCCTGAAAGTGACGGTCATCATACAATGTTGATTCCTATATCCACACCGTCTATATAATGTGTATTTAAGCGGTAAGAATACTTTAAGTAAAGTTTTATTACGCAATGCTGTCTGTCCAACATTTTATTTACACACACACACACACACACACACACATATATATATATATATATATATATATATATATATATATATGTGTGTGTGTGTGTGTGTGTGTGTATATATATAATAAAAAGGCTTTAACACTAATATTCTATGGTTATAATTTATCGTAATTACGATCCAATTCATCAGACCTACAAATTTGTAGGTCTGATGAATTGGATCGTAATTACTCTTACTCAGTCCTGGACATTGAGTTCTACCTGGATTCTATACTCTTGGATTTTTTTATAAATATATGCATGTGTATGTATGTAAGTATTTATATATATATATATATATATATATATATATATATATATATATATATATATATATGTATATGTATATTGACCACTAATATTATATATAAATATATATATATATTAATAAATGAGATAAATTAATTCAAACAAATTAGAAGATCACACCTGTTAGAATAGACGAAATAGAATAAAAAATAAGGAACAGAATCAATAAATAAAGTAAATAATAAATAAGTTAGCAAACTATTATGACCAAAATATTAGACTATAAAAAATCAAAAGAAAAAATCGGAGGAAAAATAGCTATAACTGTTATATAACGATAAAAAAATGAATAAAACATAATACTTAAAAATCGAAAACAAAAAGAGAAAATATACAGTGTAATAAATAAATAACGACAAGTATAATAAATTGATCTAAATACATCCAAATATATAAATAAACTAACAACCGATACCGATAAACTGGCCGTTTAGAAAAAAACAAATAGATAATCAATCCAAATAAATAAATTAAAAACTGTTCCCGCCAAAATAATAGTCAGAACAAACCACAACAATCAACCCCAAAATTCAACAAATAGCTTTATCTTCGCAAACAAAAACAAAACTATTAAATAAGCTATATAAACTAATTTTATTAAATTAATAAAAACACCGATCAAAATAAAAATAATAAATATATAAATAATTAAGATAAAAAATAAAAATAAAAATAAGTAAAAACAAGCAAAATAATTTGACCTAAATAAATAAAAAAATAAACGACTTCCGGTAAAATAGCCGCCATAATAGACTACTCACAATAAGCTATATAAACAATTTTTTACTACGTTAAAAAACACCAATAAAAATAAAATAAATATAAGGATAAGAAAAAAAAATAAATTAAATAAAAACAAGCAAAATAATTTGACACAAATAAATAAATAAACGACTTCCGGTAAAATATCTGCCAAAATAGACTACCCACAATGGACCACTGTCCCGTATATATAAATAGCCGAAAAAATAACAGCACTCGTGACCTGACGATTGCATCTAGCATGAAACAGACTGTCGCCTCTAAGTGTTGACTTCTATGTTCACTTTTATATTTACACACGCTCTATCTCTGATATTGAGCACTTTATGCCATAAATATAGCACACTTCAACACTATATTTCTTCATATATATATATATATATATATATATATATATATATATATATATATATATATTAATGAGGGCACCAACCTTTCTATCAAGCACCTTTCATTGAAAACGGCCGACAAGAAAGATTTAATTAATCTCTTATTGAGTTTTTCCAGCATTCTAACATTTTTCCGTTTTTCAGGGGTTAAAGGATATAGGAATTGTCGATAGTTTTAATTTTTCCAAGAACTGTAGGTTATTTCTATAGCCATTATCAAAGATGTTGTTTTGGATGCGGAACTTCCGTCTGTTAATTTCTACTTAGCAGTAGAGCTGTGGGGATTACTTGTTGAGGTGTGTATGTTTTTCGACGGTCACGTGCTATGCGCGAACGTTTGACCTGGGAAACACGCCGTCTCCACTGCTAAACAGTGTCCGATTGATAGCAGTGGAACGGTATTTAATCAGTAATGCTTCCCTAATGTTAAATTGTGTATGACTGTGATTTGAAAAGCATTTTTGTGTTATCGACTAGAATTTTTCTTAAAGTTCTTTTAAATTATAAGGCTATACAAATTATAAATCTATAAATATTTAAGGATATAAATATATATTAATAGAACTCTAGAGGTTACATGTATAGCTACTTGAGAGCGTAGTAGTGTTTCCGATATAGGTAATTGTTTTTTTACAAGTGTATATATATATATATATATATATATATATATATATATATATATATATATATATATCGTTAATATGACAGACAAAGAAAAATTTAATTAACTTAATTTTAGAAAATAGAAAGACGCCCATTAGTATTCCAGCCGCGATCAACACTCGGAATAAACGTTCCTGCTAGAATTTGAATCAAGAAGAAAATACATCTGCAACAGTCAAAACATGAAAGGAAATTAACAGCGCCTAAACAAACCCCCTTGAAAATGGCTTAAGAAGTCACCAAAAGCGCTCAATGAACAATATGAGCAAGGATTGCTCTTCCTTACTCTTACCAAACGGAAAATACATACATACATACATACATATATATATATATATATATATATATATATATATATATATATATATATATATATATTCGTCAGACCCTCTACCAGTGAGCCATCTTCTCTCAGAACGAATCAACCCAATCTAGAGTATTGTTTTTACAAGCGTAAACAAACGCCAAGCAGCCAAAGTGCTCCATTCATTTTATTGAAGAGCTTCGCATTTACGCATTTTCAATTGAGCACTGTTTAATGACAAGCTAATTCTAAAAGCAACGGTGACCGTTGCTTTTAGAATTAGCTTGTCATTAAACAGTGCTCAATTGAAAATATATTTTCAAGAGCTAAATTATGTCATTCGCAGACAGTGCTGTTTCACTTTATCACAGCTCCTCAGTGCGACTAGACGTTCGAATGCCTCAAGCCACTTATCACTTGTCACTTATTAGATGCGGACCGTTTGAGAATACCGGGTAATTTAAGCAACTCCCCACAATACAAAATATATTTCGGCTTTAACTAACCCACAAAAGATTGTTAAATCTGAAAAACCATATTCAATCAATCTATATATTTCTGATTATTTTCTAACATCGAAGACACCATTTTTTTTTTCTCTGGGAAAAATTACGACAATTTACCGTGCATTTTTACGAGTAAATGAAATGACATTTGATCCACGGTAACATTACTTTACCTCAGTGTTAAAATATTTCACCCACTTTTTCTTTCCGTCTAACATCTTGACAAGCTAGCAACGAGAACCTTTATTCAGGTATCTAGTGATCATACAATTATTGGTGTAAAGTGCAGAAATGGATTTCCCAAGAGCATAAGTGTGAAGTGAACCAAGACATCCTCGGCCGATATCCGAACCCGGTTCACCATTTCCGTTCCCTCTGCTGGTAATGATCGAAACATTCACAGGCAAACGCAATTTAGCATCGCGTATGCTCCTGTAACTCTACTTCATAAGTTATATGATGAACGTCGTCGCAGAAGCATATACTTTTAAACACAATTCAGGCACACATCTTTCTACACATATACGTGTGTACGCATATAATAGTCACAGCCACACGGCGAGTCGTGTGTATTCGCCAGCCAGGTGATATATTGTCTTGTTAGGACAGCAAACACTCAGCTGCAAAGTAAGGAATATTTGCCGCTTCGCTTCGCCTTTCTCATTTACTATTTTAAAGTTGTCAGCTCCTTGCCTCTTCCACGCCTTCGCCATTGCAAACCACGATGACAAATATCTCCGACGAGTTTTCGCGCCCGGCTGAACACACAGAAATAGTTGCCTAACTCCAAACCTCGGCGAGGTAACAAGCAGCGGGCGAAGAGGAAGAGGTGGCTACGGTGGAGTGGCAAGCAGAAGAGGCGGGTTAGTGAAAAGAACAAGCAAGACTTTTGCAAAGTTTGTCATGAAAAGAAAGAATAATTTTCTTTTCTTTTTCTTTACTTTTCTTTTCTCTCCTTGCCATTTATTTTCGTTTTCTTTGTTTTCACTTGACACTCGCAAGAATTTTCAAGAGGGCATTGCCAAATTGTGACCTATTCATGTCCTTCGTCTTCTTCTCTTTCCACCATTAACGACGTTTCTTTACGTTTGCTTCGTTCTATATTACAATGTTATTTTTTCACTTGTATTCTTTGCTTAATATTCACGATTATATTTCTAGATTTTATTTTCCATTTATCGAAATATTTATTCAATGTTTTTCTTACTATTGTTAATTTCTCGGAGTTTGCCATCTGATACAATCATTTAGCAAGTCATCCACCTCTACATAACGGACATCCTGAGTATGACGATAAACTACATCCGGCAGTAAGACCTCTGATCGGGAGGTTTTGAGGTGCGTGGAACCACCTTTTAATTGCTGTTCTTCCCAGTTAGCATGTATGTCCCATCTATGGGTAAATAGTTAACCCTCAAACGGAGTCACATCACTATGAAAGTATAAAAATAGATTTTTATAGTAAAAATAAACCAGCAATATATTTTTGAAAAAAAAATATTACCAGCAATCTGCCATCCCGTTCCCACCCCTTCACCGTTGAAACTGTTAGATGTAGACGTCTCTTCTACTTCAATAGCTTCATGTCTCGCACCTCTCGCCTGTGGAAGTCCCTTCCTTATTCCCTGACAAATACAATCTCCAACTATTTAAGTGTAACGTCAATCGACATCTCCAGTTGCCTTGATCTATCCACTTCCCTTCTCCACATCCTTTCACCTTTCATTCCTATCTGCTCTCGCTCCAAATCTTCTGTAACCCCCTTGCCTTGATCGATCCACTATCTTTCTCCACATCCTCTCCTTTACCACTCCTATCTGCTCTTCCTCCAAACCTTCTGTAACCCCTTGCGTGCTAGTGGCCTCCAGCCTTGCTTGGGGTGATAAGCTTAAAAAAACAACAACATTTGACTCTCGACAAAAACTGTCTTTACAAAGTAAGCCAATTAAACTTGATCTACAGACTGATTCCTTACAAAGTATACATATTTTATCCATACGAACCTATCCTAAAAATATTGTCGGCATAAACCCGTGAGATTGATATACCGTAAAACAAAATAAACCAAACCATCTGCATATACCAGTTTTTGAAGTTATTGAAAGAGATTTTCGAAGTATATGAGAGGTACTTATAAACACAGTCTTTTGAATTTCAAATGAAAACAAATTTACTTAACGTGAGTATTAGTATTCTTCTTAATCCTCCCTAGTCTTCCTACTGCTACTGGAATTATGGTTATGTCTAAATTCCACACTATTGTAAGTTGTATTGCCAAAGACTTATATTTATAGACTTTATCAAATTTATCAAATACTTTGATTTATATTGATACACTCATTTAGCAAGTCATCCACCTCTACATAACGGACATCCTGGGTATGGCGATAAAAAACATCCGGCAGCAAGTCCTCTGATCGGGAGGTTTTCAGATGCGTGGAACCACCTTTTAATTGCTGTTATATGAAATATTTTTTTTATTTCTAGTGGACAGTATGATCATATCTTTTTAGGAAATCTATGAAAAAGTGGAAAAAACTTTTCCTGTGACGCTTCTCCTCATTTAGGACTTCATCAGACGAAAGTGATGTTCACGTTGATGCGATGTTGTATACCCAAACATTCATTGGGTCACGAGATAAATAAATGTGTTGCTACAAAAAAAGGAAAGAAAAAAACGTATGTGGGAGTAAAGTGCAGAAGATAAAAGTCTAAATATTGCACATCACTACTAAATCAGCGATATTTTTTTCACCGAGTTGAGCTCGTATTATATTTTAAATGCAATTATATATATATTAATTAGTGTCTAAATATATATATATAATAAAATTATATATATATATATATATAATTTAGTGTCTAGCCACACTGAAGAGCTGTGATACAGCGAAACAGTCTGTTGATGACAATATATATATATATATATATATATATTGAACTGTAGTATATGTGTATATATATATATATATATATATATATATATATATATATATATATATATATATATATATATATATATATATATATATATATATACTACAGGTCAAAAGTTTGAAGTCACCTCCAGAATTAGCATAGGATATCTCACTTTTTTTAACCATGTATAATACTTTTCTCTTATTTAAAACACAAGACGACTATTTTGGGGCCAATTTGAAAAATTACCAGGTTTTCCCTCAAGCTTTTGAACCGTAGTGTATATATCCTCTGTTTCATTGAATTTATATATCTTGTTCGTCAAACTCGTTACGGATTGAGTGACGTCAGTTCTCTCTCATAAAGAGACATCGCGTCAAAACTTAGCGACGAAGGTGTGCAGAGCGTTCGTCTTCTTAGGCCAGTGAAAGCCGTTAAGATTGTTGCATAATTCAGTTGCAATTGAAGACAGAGCTAAAAGTGAATTTCCCGACTCAGTGTCGAAGTCGAGTACATTCTTTAAGATGATGTGTTGTGTTCATTTGTAGTCACAGTATTTCCGGTGAGTTGGCTGTTGTTTCGGAGAAATTTAAGAACAGGCTAGTTTTTTTTTAACTTATAAAAAAACTTATTAAAAATTAAAAGTAATAAAATTTTAAGTAATAATTTTATATTCATACAAATAGATAATGCAGATAGATACATGCAATTCCAATATGTGTGGATCATAAGAAATATAGGTATAAATTGTTGATGCTAAGTAAATGAACCTAGTGGATACTTTGTCTTTGAATTATTACTTAT
The DNA here is from genome assembly GCA_964036315.1 of Acanthosepion esculentum. Lineage (NCBI taxonomy): Eukaryota > Metazoa > Mollusca > Cephalopoda > Sepiida > Sepiidae > Acanthosepion > Acanthosepion esculentum. The sequence continues at coordinate 35,555,787 of OZ038505.1, forward strand.
GTATAATGGTTCATAATGCAAAATGTGGTTCTTCCTGTAAGTCGCAGTAAAAAAAAAATTGAAAATTCTAGCCGATTTCATTTAGTTTTGTTTTTTTGTTTACGTTTTTAACATTTTTATTATAAAATATACCACATTGTAATAATAGATGTTCTGCCAAATGTACTCTCTGATTCTAACAAATTGTCTTCTTTCTCGGCAGATTTTTTATTACCAAAATCTGAGATATTTAGTAACAAAAGTTATAAAAACATAATAAAAATGAAACTACATCATTCGGACTATCGTCCTCATATTTGTTGCCATATTTATCACAGATTTTTCGGGCGTTGTACGCTCCTGCTTTCTTCAGGTGGTTGGAATGCCGAACCCTTTATTTCGCTCGCTGGGTTAGACTGTTCTAGTTCCACGTGCCATGTCTATTGGATGTCAGCTATCAGTTCTCCTGTTAATTCCTCTCTTCAAGTTCTCCACTGCATTAAGCGGGTATTGAACTCAGAACTCTTTGGATCCTGTCACTAGATTTAACCAACGCCTCTATCCATTGTGCTAGTGGATAAAGGCGTGAAACTACCGAAACGTTGTGATAAATATGGCAACAAAGATGGGAACAACAGTCGGAATAATGTAAATATGGTACATAATACCTCATCTCAGAAATATAGACAGATAAAAAAGGAACTAAATGTAATCGGCTAGATTTTATACCCAAAAATATATATTTAAAAGACTAATTTAAATTTAAAATTCTCAGTGCCGCCTATCCTTCGTGCGCATGTGCAGACACATTAATGTAAACATCACTTTAATCCACTGAAGTCCTAGGGGACGAAACGCGTTACACGAAAACATTTTCCACTTTGTCATATATTTACCCCCAAAATTATTATTGATATATAAAAATGTATATATCTTTCTTCTATGTTTATAATTATAAAACATAATTTATGTCCCCTAAAGACAATATCTGGTTATCTTGTTTGGTGCTTTGCTTTAAATGGTGAATTCACAGAGTAAAGTAAAACCATCATCTTCTAGAAATGGTAGTCCATTTTTAGCATACCAGTTTTCACTATAAGTTGGCATATGGCTGGAGCGGACAATGTTTCCCTGGCAAATGTTCTAACGAGTTAAATTCCTTAGTTCTCCCCGTTCTAATCTTCACGATTAAGACCTGTCATTCTACACACATTGGAGCGAACCACTGTCATTCCCTTCGTATTCCATTGGAGAGATGTCAGTTCCACTCAAGCAGCTTCTTGACAAGAAACACTGCCTTCTAGAACCGACGTCCAAGTGTTTGCACAATCTTAATTTGTCCAAGTCTAGCGTTAACCATTATTTTCTACTCATGTCCACATAATCTGTGCCACTTACTCTGTAACGATCTAACTTGAGAGGCCCTCAGTCCTTCTACAGATGGAACATCATTATAAAAAGAAAACAAAATCTTCCCGTTTCTAGGACAATAGATATTAATTTCAGGAATGTCTACTCAAACACATATATACCAACTAAATATATTGTTTGTAATAGTAGGAACAGATGTCTGCTTAAAAATATTCATATTATGTTTTTTGTTTAGTTAAAATACTTTTGACCAGCTCGGTCATTTTCAAGAACCACACATTTTTTTAGTGTTGTTTCTTATTACCAATGTCTTTTGTTCATTCACTCTCAGCAACCATTTGTCTCTTAATGGCTTTTGCGATTTGCCTGGAATGAAATAATGAAAAATATGATATACCTGCTTTTTAAAGTAATATCAACTGACATAAAAATACAAAGTATTCGGAAAGCAAATGTGCAAGAATCGAATAATTATTCAGTTTCTGAGCCGTGAAACCACCTCTAAGCATGTTATGTTAAACACGCGAAGGCCTATCATGCCACACACATTTTAGTGAACCACTCTCATTCCCTTCGTATTCCATTGGTGAGTTGTAAGTTCCATTAGAGAAGATTTTTCACACGAACCACTGCTTTGTGGAACCCACTCGCATGAATATGATTCCCCAATCACTACAATCTTAACCTGTTATAGTCTAAGGTCAACCGTTTTCTTCCCCACATGGGATATGTGAGGAAGAAGACTATATTTCTTACTCTGTGACTCTTCTACACTAATGGCTCCTGGGCCTTATACTGATATTTTAAAAATAGTTCATGTTATTATATTGACATATGACAAAATTGAGGTACTGCCCTACACTGTCTTACCTATTTTAAATTCTCTTAATACTAGGGTTGAGTATTATTATTACCTGTTTTCCCCCACGATATTAGATGTTATTAACCTGTTTTGAATTCACTGGGTATCAAGCTACATCCCGCAACCATAGGTATTCAGTATTTTCTTAAAATCATTTCACTCCAAGCAAGCCAATAATGCCATTAGAGACACAAGGGACTACAGAGTGTCAGAGAATATGAGAATAACTACTATTAAAGAAAGAGAACATTAAAAGAATTAAGACAGAAAATAACGACTGACATTACATATCAATTTTTGAAGATCAATTTTACTGGAAAAGAGTTCCACAAGCGATAGAAGAAACTGTTAGCATAGAACTTACTAGGCATTTCAACTGTAAAATCATGAGAACTTACCGCTAATCTAGTACTGTACTTAATACATAAAGTCTAGGTGCCGTAGAGGATATTAATATTTATTTTGAAAAATGTGGCGCAAGTCCAGAAGGACGGGATAAGAAAAGGTTGGCCTTCATTCTGTCTTATCTTAAACTTAACTAGCCACGATTACTGACCTAAATATAACATAGTATTCCTCAAACCAAAAAAAAACACATTCTTACTTAACATTCTTACTACAGCCACCATAATGCCTCATTGTCTCCATGCAGTCCTAAATAGTTCCTGTATTTACAATTTGTCTGAGGTGGGGGAGTGAATAGAAATAGCAAAGAAAGTTCTTCAGAAAAATTCCCATGAAAGTATTTACAGAAAAAAGTTCAGGGAAGTTACGTTAAGGCAGTGGGAAAGGGATTGAATCCGAGATGCCACGTCAGAACCAACAACATTGAAGATTCTTCTTTGGATTTTATCAAGAAACTGTAAGTATATAGCAGGAGCAGCAGATCAGATGTGGCAGCAATATTCAAAGCAAGGACGAATCGTAGACTTATAGATTTATAGACTTTTCTGATTGTTCGTACTGTGCCAAGTAAACAGGCAATCTGCAACACATAATATCTCAGTTGTAAATCTAATGCATTCAAGGAATGGTTGACCTTCTCTGACACCTTTTCGAATGCTCCTATTACAACTGGCACACTCTCTACGCTTTAGCAATTCCATATCCTCAAGATTTAGTGCATTAAATCTGCATTGTTCTCGCCTTCTTTATCGGCTACACGGGTATCAAACGGACAGGCAAATCCAATTATTAATCTTCTATGTGCTGAGTCTCGTCAAGACGTTGATGATCATGGCTCTCCTCAATTTGCTGTCCTTTGCAGCTCTTAGTAAATTTTGTCCTTTTGCTATCTCTCCTAGTAGCTTTTCTGTCAACCAATTAAGCTCGTTAGGTAGGTTAATTGCTGCTTGTCGTTATTCCTTGCCTTTGATATGTCCTGTGAGCGTCAAATTCTCCAAGCCTTTCTTCCTTATTATCTTTTCTCGAAGTTTCAACACTCTTTTTCTGATGCTATGTATAAGCGTGTTTTTTTCCATTTTCCTTAAGACTTTCTCGTTAATACCGTATTCTCAATATCATTGTGTGTAACCATATTTCTGTTGTCTCAGGACGCATCTCTGTGAAAAGATTATCTGGAAGGTTATCCTCTTCGGATTATCTATTTTTTCCAAAGTTCTTTAAGGCTGTTTTCTGAAAAAATAAGCAGTCTGCTTTAAAGTTTGTTTGTTTTTTCATTTCGTCTTTTTAATATAAAATTCTTTAATCACCCGCATATATCCTTTATTAGTCTTTTCTTTGTTTATCAAAACTTACATAAATTTTCGATGTTTGACCAACTTAGTCTTATTACGAATGAGTAAAATACGTAAAATCTAAGTCCTATTGCTGTCACATTATTAGATTCTCAATGCCATTAAAATTTCAAGAACTGTCCAACTTCTGAACCTGCAGCATTTTCAAGTACGGTATTTGAAATTTGATGAATTTGTTATGACACGTCTCGAACATGGCCAGACCCAGCGCGAATTTGGTATTACACATTAACTTTACCCTCTGCAATTTGGGCTGGTCGCTTCGCGAATTTGGTTAGACACTTCATGAGTTTGCTATGTGCGTCAGAAATTTGATCGGACACTTTGCTAATATAGTCACAAATTCCTTTGATCCTTCAGAGAATTGGCCTGGCATTTCTGGATATTTTTTCTCATACTTCACGAATTTGGTCTGACATATTGCAAATGTCTACTGGACATATCACGAGGAAATGATGCCGTCAAAAATTATAATAAGCCACCAATCAACTTTCATAAGAAATCAGAAGACGAATCCTTCCCAATATTTGAAAAAGCTTGAAATATTGCGAACCATACAAAAAGTAATTCATGTAAAATATTTAATCTCCCCTGACAGGGCCTTATACAATCGAAATTTAAATTCGGTGTAATCTCGAACGAAGAAATAAAAACAAAAAATTACTAAAGTATTGATTACTTTCGAATAGAGAAAAATGGTCGGAGAAAAAAACTGATAAGAGCTATCTCCCCTAGCAAGGATAGCGGAACGATAAAAATATATGCTTGTGGGTTGAATAAAGTTTTCGGTTAGAAATCTTCGGAAGATTACAGAGTTCGACAGAGGCCTGAAGAAATCTGGTTTGTACAACAGCCGGGAGGTTGTAACAAAAATGCGGGTTGAAGGTTACAAATACGTTTGCAATTTTATTATTTTTATAACTAATCTAATAAATATCTTGATAAATTTTAATTAGATTTGTTTTGAAAACTATTTAATTTATATGACACTGAAAATTTAAAAGAAAAAAAATAAAGAAATTATTAAATACTGAAAGACTCGTGGCTTTAGGCAGACCTTATTTCAAAAACAAGATTGAACATTAACCCGACTATATCAGTGTACAGTATTTTGATACACTTGTTATATATCTACCGTGTTTTTAAGTATCACGAAAAACGATGTCAATAAAACATTTCATATTTTGATCAGTTAAAAACGCGAGAGACAGTTGGTGATCAGAATATAAATAGTTTGATAAACTTTAGTTGAATATAAGAACACTACTCTCGATCGGAGTTCTGGAATAGTGTTATGAATAATCAAGAATGGTATCCGCTTGTTTTGTTACTATCCTCTTTGATAGAGCTATTTTTGTTTACTGGGACTATAAAAGGACACTACACGCGGACCTTGTATTCTGCGTTGAATAAAGCTTTCTTAAACCCTACACCTGCGTACTTTTGTCATTATAAATAATATTCATAATTAATTAATTTATTATTATTATTATTATTATTATTATTATTATTATTATTCAGTAATAAAGGAAGACACCAAATTCAAAAGGGAACAAAAAAACCGTGTAGGCAAACCCCGTACCAATCGGTGCTTACATAGTACAGGGTTAGAAGCTGAAACCAAAGGTTTTACTCTTGTTGCACAGGAAATAGCTAACTAGAAATTACCAAACACATATACTGAACAATTGTGTTAACCGAAATTCAGATTCTGTGATAAATATTCAGAAACAATTGATCATGTTGAACCACCACTCACTGAACATAAAACTCGGCATATTTCACGGGACCAGTATCTGCACTGTAAAATATGCAACTTTTTTCGAAAAGGAAGCTGTAAGAAAATCGTATAAAAATGACCCTGACCCGGTTACGGAGATAGGACCTGTAACAATTTTCTGAGACTTCACAATGCACACAGAGAGAACAATCAAAGCTAATTGCCCAGATATCGTTCTTAGAGACCGCAAAGAAAAAAGTGCCTCCTTATTGGCATAGTAGTCCCTGCAGACTGTAATGTATCTTTGAAAAGCTTCAAAAAGCTATCAAAATACAAGGACCTTGAAATCGAAATCCCAAACATGTGGCACATGAGAACATCGACAATTCTAGTTGTAGTTGGAGCTTACAGGTTGATTGGAAAAGATTTCAATAGACTCGTTGAAGGGATTCAAGATAGCCCGTGCCTTAAAGAAATGCTAAAAAATTTTCTCTCGAGTACAGCCCACACCTTACGAAGGGCTTTACCTATGTAAATTATTTGTTTTTTTTTAAATTACTCAGTGGTAAATGGCATGATGCCATTTCTGAACTTAGGTGTCTGGTCGGGACCCGAAAAGAAATGGGTACATACATTGATGATGATGATGATGATGATGGATAAATAAATAAATAAATAAAAATTGCTATGCACGCATAAAGAAAAATTGTGTTCTCCTGAAATGTAGATTTTGTGATTGATCGTCTTGTATCAGCTTGCAACGTATTAGCAGCCACCGAATATAAAACTCGGCTTGACAGTGAATCAATAACTGCACTGGTAAATCTGCAACTTTTACGGAAATTAAACTGCTTGGAATTGGTACGAGCTCGATTAGAGAAATAGGACCTGTAACAATTTTATGGGGCTTTATATACAATCGAAGCTAAGCTCCTAGATGTAAGGATCAAAGATCAAAAAATAAAGCGTGTGTTCTCATTGACATGGAAATTCCTGTAACTTGTAATGTATTTTTATAGAAAATACACAAACAAAACATGCGCGAGGATATTGGAACATAACAATATTTATATTTACATACGCTCTATCTCTGATATTGAGCACTTTATCCCGTAAATATAGCACACCTTAAAACTATATATATATATATATATATATATATATATATATATATATATATATATATATGATAACGCAAAATTTATTATACATATTTATACCTATTTTTCATTAATAAATAAATAAATATACTCTTTAATAAATAACAGGAGTGTCTACTATGAGTCTGGACAATTGAGGTGATAAGGTATCTAATTAAATGTTATTCATGGTTGTTACTTATACTCTGAGATCCCAAGGCATTTTTATTCACATAGGGTTTTATCTTTCTTTTATGCTAGCCTGAAGAAAACAAAAAGAGCAGACGGTCCTGTCGAACCGCGTCGTTAAATATTTTCCAATTTGTCTCATCATCTCCATTCTCTCTCTCTATCTCTACCTCTCTCTCTGTATATATATATATATATATATATATATATATATATATATATATATATATATATATATATTACATTACTTGCATTGTTCGGACTGTTGTCTTCATCTTTATTGTCATATTCACATCGTTTCGTTTGTTGTACACTCCTGCGTTTAGTATGATGCAAAGTGTCGCCCTTGGGTGTTGACTTCAATGTCCACTTACACACACATACATACATATACATATATATATATATATATATATATATATATATATATATATATATATATATATAATGAATCCAGTAATTTAAACCAAAGAGTTGTGTGTTCAATAACTGACTATTGCAGTGGTGAACAAAAAACTTGGAGAGATGAGTTAAAGGTAAATAACTGAGACATCTGGAGAAGGCATGGCCCGAGGAACAAGAACAATCACCGGTGGATGAAATAAAGTTTTCATTTCGAAATTCCAATCAGCTTAAGAAATCCGGGTCGTATAACGGGCGAAATGTGAATATGGCAATAAAGATGAGGACAGCAGTCATAACAAATTAAATAATTACCATACCTCATCTCAGGAATATATATATATATATATATATATATATATATATATATATATATATATATATATATATATATATATATATATATATATTGCACAACAAAATCCAAAATTACCTCATGGGGGAATATATCTATTTCAACAAACAAAATTAATATCAGTTGCTCTTATTGTGGATAACTTTTAATATTTTATATTAGTACGATCACTTGGATTATATACCAACGTATTTATTACCTGTAGTCTCTCTCTCTCTCTCTCTCTCTCTCTCTCTCTATATATATATATATATATATATATATATATATATATATATATATATATATCCAAATATAATGAGATAATCTATAAATTCTAACGTTCACAGCATCAATTCAAAAGTGGGCTCAATACCGACAGTAGAGCAATAATTATTTATTATAATTTTTTGTATATAGACAAAAACAATTTACTTTCGACAAAGAACCAAACCAAATTTTGGTTCTCACCAGTCGAGGTGCAACTAACTGAACCGAAACAAAGTTGCATCTTTGTCGTAAGTAAATTGTTTTGTCCATATGAAAAAATAAAAAAATACATATATATATATATATATATATATATATATATATATATATATTCAGCGTATATTTGTAAATACTAAACACTTCAAATACTCGGACCGTTTATAACGAATTTGGTATAAAAGATTAGGAGAGAATAGTTTGCTTTAGAAGTAGTTTCACGCAACACCGAAAATTGATATAAACCAAAACCTTAACTTAAAATCCGTTCGTAAATACTGTCGTCAGATCGAGACTTTCATATGGATATGATGTATGGCACCAAATTCATTTAGAAATAATTAAACAGACAACTATATACAATCGCATTCTCAATTCAGTGATTAAAAATCACTTCGCGAGAATCATCATTCTCCTAAGAATCTCCAGGAGAGTGACTCATTCTGCTGACATGAAGAAGAAAGATTACATTGTATCAGCTGTTAGGCCTACTACAAATAAATTTGGTTCACTATGTTGTGTCAGATAATTTTTCTCCCCAGAAACTATTTCTACGTCTAACATTCGTCCATGCTTTGAATATTACTACCACGTATGATATGGTGCTCCTGTTATATATTTCGAGATTCTTGATAAAATCCAAAGAATCCGCTATTTTATTGGTCCTAACCTGGCACATCGTCTTCAGTCACTTTCCCACGGACGTAATATAGCTTCCCTGTATTTTTTCTAGTGATACGTTCATGTAACTGTTCTAATGAATCTTCCGCTACATTATCGAGACTTTATGAATTTCAGCGCAGTAAATTGATTAGAGACAAAGACTTATCATTTTACAGTTAAAATGCAACCGTAAGTTCTATGTTAACAGTTTCTTCTCTCGTACGTCACGCTTGTAAAAATCCCTTTCAGTTTTTTGCTTCAACTTTGATCTTCAAAAATGTTAATACAATGTCATGATTTTTTCTACTAAATTCTTGTTCTTTTATTGTTGTATCTGCTTAATAGTATTTTCTTTTCTCATATTCTCTAACACTCTCTAGTCCGTTGAGTCTTAGTGGATTTATTACCTTGCATGGGGTGAAATAATTAAAGAAATAACAGAAATAATTTAGGCTTTATCCTCATAAAAGTTTTTAAAAAATCATCGAGAAAAGTGGGAAAAGTTTTGAATAGATTGCTGGCACATGATCCCAAGTGAAAACTCCTGGTTACTGATGGTTTGAAAAGCTAATTAGTATAAATATATTCTGTACTTGACAAGTTTTATGGTGTGTATATATATATATGCGTATGTTTGTTATATGCGTGCTTATGCAATGCTTTGTGCACATGTTACCGGGGGTCCGGAAAGAAATGTGACAGGGTTGGATGAGAGAGTTTTACACCCTGGCCAGTGACAATTGAAACGAGTCGGATATAGCGGAAGTAACGATGTTTCCTTCCGTACTAATAATGTAGCATTAAAAGAGCCAGCAAAATATAGTGGGCACTTGGTTGGGTAAGAGGTGTCTGACCCTAAATGGGGGAAGGAAGGCAAGTAGGGCACAAAAAAAGAAACACCACCAAAGCCCAAATGAGTTAGTTGCTCAGTTGACAACAATTACTTGAAACTGATGTGAATAGTTAATGGAGGTTTTGTTCGTTTATTTTCGTTAATTCTTTGTGTTTTTGTGGAGATGCAGAAATGGGGGATTGGCGGCAGGTTTAAGGTGTTTCGTTGGCACGTGTGTTTAGCGGTAGGTTTATAGAGATTTGTTGTTGTTGTTGTTGTTGATGATGATGTTGGTAAGGGGAGTTATTTCTAAGTTCATTAGTGAAGACTTCTTTTTGCCGCCTTTCCAGCAGAGAGAACAACAACAAAAAAAAATCCCCTACCATTTTTACACAATCCTGTCACAAAAGAGACACTAGTTCGTTTCTTTTATTCTAAAGCTTGAAAATATGGAAGTCACTTCAATTTACACTTTTTTTCTTTTTTCTTATTATTATTCTTCCGTGTGAGATATTTACCGCGGACGATACGACGAAATGGGTCAGTTTCAAGCAATAACAATTCTGAATATAATCACCTCCGTTATAGACTGCTCCTTTCTATCCAAGAATCCGTAACCTCTCCCCCTATTTTTTTTTCTTTTCTATCCATTAAGATTTAGAAATGAAATACTTTCCAAGTGTGCATCTGCGAAGTGGGATCGTATCCTGCAGAGGACGAGCAAGGTGAATGATTATCCCTGATTCAGAAAGAAAAAAATAACTCTCTTGATTCTCCCATTGTGCTGTGTCCACCAACTTAACACTTTCTTCATTGTGTAAATTTTTTACGCTCTACCCTTTGAACAGGTTTTAGTCTCATTAGTGTTTTTATAGATACACTAAGCAGACATATTCCTATTTCCCCTCAACTAATTCATTCGGCAGGACGTATTCCTGTTAAGTCGAAATTAATTGATCTAGTTAAACTTTCTAAAATGTCCAGAAAGTTATGCTACCTCAGTGACATTAGTTATTAAACTACATACCGTCAGGGCTGGTGCGTATTAAACCCCGAACCGTGGACGGGGAGTAGATGGTAAAAAATGACTGCAGTGATCATCGCTATCTCGTCAAAACTTGATTTGTTCTGCCTACATTTATATAAGTTACAAATTAAACTAAGCAAAACTTCATATTAAAAAATGAAAAATGTTCACGGATTTTTACTTCAATCAGAAGTCTTTTTGTCTGTGAATATTTTTGCTCTGCTAATTCTAAAAAACATTATATGAAATGTAATTACAAAAGTACGCAGGTGTTGGATTTAAGCAAGATTTATTCAACTGAGAATACAAGGTTCGCGTATAGTATTCTTCTATAGACCCAGTAAACAGAAATAACTCTGTCAAAACAAGGGCAGACCACTCTTGATTATTCATAACATTAAATTCTCTATTTTTCTCCATATTGTTTAACAAGAAAAATCTCAAATTGATGTTAAAAATTTCCGCCAAATATTGTTGATTTATTTAACATGGAATGATCTACTATGATATTTACTTTCAAATTTTCAAACTGAATTGTTTATCTATATTGCATAGGATCCATTGTTGTGCATAATTAGGTTGCAACAAAATTTGTATTTCGTATAAATACTACCTTATGAAAATTGTAATGTTACAGAGTGGGGTGCGTATTATACATGGTGCGATGGGTAAATTTTCCCTATTTCGAAATTGTAATTTGCATTTTGAGTCCGTGCTTTTGCTAACCACCGTCTTCTTGAAGTTGATGCTTAGTCCTTTCTTCTCGCTTTCCTTAACTACCTTCTGTATGAGTTTTTGTAGTTTTCTTTCCGTGTCTGCTATAAACACAGGTTAATACGAAAGATGATTTACAAAAAAACAGAGAGAAAAGAATAAACTAACTGATTAGCACTTTTCAGGCATCAGACCTCCATCGAGGAAAGAATATTTTTTGTGCATATCGACTAAAAAGGAAACATATAAAAGAAAAATACTCCTACTTATAATTTAGTGAGACAAGTATATTTTTTATAAACATATCATATTAAGTCCTAATGACCTCCTTTCTTTTTACATAAGGAAAGTTGTTTTATCTTAATAAAAATGGCCGATTTTGAACTATTTTTTATGGAGCTGGAGTTATTATTAAATTCTTTGCTTAATAGAAATAGAAAAAGTAATTTTAATGTTCAATAAACCGTGAAATATTTTCTGTTAATCAGATAAAAAATTTTTTAGATACAGCTGAAAAGCTCACTGTATATAAAAAGCAAGCTAGATGAACAATAAGGAAGAAATCACGTAGTGAAATTATCATGCATGATTAGAATAAAAATATATTACAACTAAATAAAAAACCTATCATAAAAAGCAAGCTACATGGGCATGGAGTAAAAACATTGGTATTTCTATTGAGTTCTATAGTTTTCAGCTGGTTAATGATATGAGTGTGTTGAAGGATGTTTAAATATTATGCATCACGGGATACCTATTATTATTATTATTATTATTATTATTATTGTTATTGTTGTTGTTGTTGTTGTTGTTCTTCTTCTTCTTCTTCTTCTTTCTTCATGTTCGTTTTCTCTACTTCCTCTTTCCCTCTTCTGAATCTTATGGATAATATGCAACTACTTTGACCAAGAAGGCAATCGTTATAATAATTTAGTAACTATAGGTTTGGTACAACACAGAGGGGGTGAAATAATAGGGATACAATTAATGGTCAGCTTAGAAAGCAATATTTGAAATTATGGTGCTTAGCCATTCTTGGACATAAAATTATAGCACATCTGGAAAATGTGGGACAACATTTAAGCATGTAATGTTTAAAGCAACTTATTAGTACACTATAACGACTTAGACAAAAAATGTAGCTATTGGCGAAAACATTCTTTCTTTTCATATGCCATGTGCTTTCAGAACGTAGGCGATCATGGCTCTCCACCTCCCTCTATCCATTGCAGCTCTCAACAAGTTCCTCCCCTCGGCTTCCTTCCCCAGACCTGTCATCCATTTACTTAAGTCCACCAGGTATGTCATGCGTTGTTTTCACTTGTCTCTCTTTCCCTCTATTCGACCCGTGCGTATCAGATTCTCTATACCCTCCTTCCTCATTATGTGTCCCAGAAACTTCAGCTGCCTCTTCCTGATATTAAGTATAAGCCCCCTCGTTGTTTTCAAACTCTCTAAGATCTCATCGTTGCTCAAACGCTCGGTCCATGATATCCTTGGCATCCTTTTGTAGAACCACATCTCTGTCGCCTCGAGTCTCTTCTTCATCTTTGAGTAAATTGTACAACATTCGCTGCCGTAAATAAGGACAGACGTCACGTAACAGTTCAATATTCTTTTCTTTGTTACCAAAGACATCCTCCTGTCTCGCAATACTCTGCTCAACTTTTTGAATGTATCCTTGGCCATCCCAATACGCCTACGGATCTCAGGGTCGCACTTACCGTCCTCTGTCAAGACGCTTCCCGGATATTTGAACTTACTGTATATAGAAAAGCAAGCAAGTAGTAGAGCTGACAATAAAGGAACATGCCACTGCAGTGGAGAATACCCAACGTGATTACAATGATAAAACTTTGTAAGAAAAATCATAGCAAGAAAACATTTTTTTGTAAAAAGCAAGCTATCAATATTTTTTCTTCTTTGTGCTATATCAGGTCATAGGCGAACATGACTCTCTGATAATTTTGTCTTTTCGCTAACACTCCCAAACCCTGTTCTGACAAACATTTACACAAAGCTTGTTAATATGTTATGCGCTCCTTTCCTCTGTCCCCTTGCCCACAATGCATCCTGTGTGTGTCAGATTTTCCAATCCCCTTTTCCTCTTTATGTACCTATGAATTTCATCTGGCTCTTTCTGATATAAAGTGTCAGTGTCCTTTTTGTATCTCTAAATCTTCGTTGTTGCTCACATGTTATGTCCATGGCATTCTCAGCATCCTTCTGCAGAACCACGTTTATCTTACTTCAAGTCGCTTCTTCATCTGTGAGGAGATTGTGCAGCGTCCACTGCTATATAGGAGGACTGATATTACATATCGTTTCAGTACTATTTTCTTTATTTCTAATTAAATTTTCCTGTTTCTTAATTCTTTGCTTAGATTTGGGAAGGCATATTTCACTATCCAAATGGAAGATCAACTAAAACGCAGTGTTTCTTTTCAATCACTTCTCTTTCTTTTGTAGTTTCTGGTTGGTGAAGGGTACGAATGTATTCAGGCATGTTTCATATGATGAATCATTCAGCACACCGACGTGCACTTAATTGGTCCTCTACTAGTAGAATTTGGTAATAGCAACAGATAGTACTCTACTGTAATAAAAGTTGAGTCTGACTGACTACGCTAATCTCCTTGGCAAATTGGTAGGTGGTTTATATGACAACCTGGGAGATTCCATTCTGTTACCCGGGCAAGTCTATTCTGTAAGTCCTGATTAGCTGATGATTCCACTGTGGATATTGTGCTCAATAAATACCCAGCATACTGCGTCTTTGGCTAGAAAACCTCTTTAGAGCGCATCATTGGCTATGCCTCCGACGAGTTGGTCCTTGATAGATATATACATCGAGCAGATTCAAGAGAAGGACATGTATTGAGTTACAACCCTGTTTATTTTTGTCAGACACCTGGACGCTAGTTGGAAACCTCCTTGCGAAGGTGAGTCTCACACTCTTGATAGTTCATTACTGCTACTACTATTAATAATAAACACAGCACGACAGTGGACCAATATCTGCACTGAAAAATCTGCTACGGAAGGAAACTACAAGAAATTGGTCTGAACACCATCCACCCGGTTACGGAGATAAGACCTGTAACAATTTTATGTGACTTTTACTATACGCACAGACAGAACGATCTAAGCTAATCGCTCTGACATCGTGGTTAGAGACCGCAAAGGCAAAGTGTGCCTCCTTATTGACATGCCTGTCCCTGCAGACTGCAATGTATCTTTGAAGATCTTCAAAAAACTTTCAAAATACAAGGACTTTCAAATCGAGATCTCAGAAAATGTGGCACACGAGGACATTAACAATTCCAGTCGTAGTTGAAGGACCCTGGAAACAAAGAAATTGTGCACTCAAAACATCTTTCACAAATAGTAAATATGCGAACAGCACAATGCTTTCTAAGTATATCTGGGAAATTAAAAACAAACGCACATCACACCAAAAATATCTTGAAACATAAGGAAAAGATTATCAGCCTGCAACAACCAATCAAAAACTTGCAAACTTTGGTTGAAGGAAAAAATAGCTACCATTAGCTTCCCAGACCAAAATAAATTATTAAATAAAAGATCCGAGCTTATCTCAAAACGCAGACATCAAAACAAATTTTTACTACGTTAATTAAAAATCGAAAACTGAAAAAAAAATAAAAATAAAATAAAATAAATAAACAAAATGACAATAAAATAAGTAAAATAAATTAACCCAAACTAATTAGCAAATCACACCCGATAGAATAGACAAAATAGAATAAATAAATACAAAATAAAAAACAAAATCAATGAACCCAAATAAATAAAGTAAATATTAAACAAATTAACAAACCATTATGACCAAAATATTAGTTAGACTATAAAAATCAAACCAAAAACCGAACGAAAAACATAGCTATAACTGTTATATAAAGTTAAAAAATAAAATAAAATACTACGTTACTTAAAAATCGAAAACCGAAATGAGTAAATAAAAATATACAGTATAATAAATAATAAAACAAGTAAAATAAATTAATCTAAATTCATCCACATAAATTAAAAAACAAACTAACAAACCGATCCCGGAAAATTAACCGTTTGAAAAAAACAAATAAAGATAATCAATCCAAATGCATACATGAAGTATTAAACAAATTAAAAACTGCTCCTGCCAAAATAATAGTTAGAATAAAATACAACAATCAACCCCAAAATTGAATAAATAGCTTTATCTCCCCAAACCAAATCAAAAGTATTAAATAAGCGAGATGAACAAATTTTCACTACGTTAATAAAAACATCGATTAAAAGAAAAATAAATATATAAGATAATTAAAAAAAAAATAATGTCAAGCAAAATAATTTAACCCAAATAAATAAACAAATAAAATAACCGCCACATTAGACTACCCACAATGCACCACTGGTCTGTATATATAAATAGCCGAGAAAAATAACAGCACTCGTGGCCTGACGATTGCGTCTAGCATGAAACAGACTGTCGCCTCTAAGTGTTGACTTCTACGTTCACTTTTTTATTTACACACGCTCTATCTCTGATATTGAGCACTTTATCCCATAAATATAGCACACCTTAAGACTATAGTTCTTCATATATATATATATATATATATATATATATATATATATATATATATATATGTATGTATATATATATATATAATTATGAACCTATAGAGCCAGGTAAATTTCATCAAAAAGTTACCGAACATCATTACCTGATGACGAGATAAAAATTTTAAGTCTCGAAACATAGAAATTTCCGTTTGCAATGTAAAATATTTTAATAAAATATCATTAATATAAATATATATATATATATATATATATAATATATATATATATATATATATATATATATATATATATATATATTACGCGAATCATTCATACGAAAAACAGATAATGAAGTTAATGATATGGCAAGAATTACTGTCGCAAACATTTTTTTATAATAAAATACATTAACCTCGAATCCGTTAATGAATGGTATGATCCTTGTTTAGAAATTGCGGTTTTATCAGGTCTTTTCGTATGAATGATTCGCGTAATATAAATTGAACCCGCACCACATAAATGATATATATATATATATATATATATATATATATATACATTTCTTATTTCTATAAACGTTATTTTTAGTGGGTACACGTTTTGGAGTTGCTATCGCTGATTTCTTTCTATTATTAAACAGTGAAATTAATAAAATCAACCTAAATTGAGTAGCCGAACTAAAGAACACTTTTGCTTACAACGTTAATCGAATTCTACCGGAGGCACAATTTTTCTTTATGAGCACTTCTTAATTCAGGTGATTTTTTTATAGGTACCTCCACGAAAACGCTAAAAAATCAGTATACCGTGATGAAAACATGCGCCAAATGTAAGGAAAATATAGTTTTACCGTCAAAATCTTTTTTATTAGGACGAAGGATCAAAGTATATTTTGAATATTTAATTATGTTTTTTACTTTTTAGAGCATACGAAATTTTGATTAAAACACTTCTTTTTCCTGTGTCAGTGGTTTTACTAACTTTTAGCATATCAAATTTTCACCGTTTTTTTTTTGTTTTTCTTTTTTTTTGCGGTGACAGACACATTAATTTAGAAATTCTTGCAAAAATCACATAATTATCAGAGATTCGGGACTTATTCACAAGTAAATGAAATTATTTTGAAATCAGAAATCTTGGTAAGAATATTTATTTTTTTTACATGTTTCAGCACCTTAATTAATCTTATTAAAACTTGAGAAATTCAACGTGATAATTTTAGTGATTATATTAGTTAAATGCATAATTCTTTGAAAAATTTAAATACTGTTGGTCACCTAAAAATGGAATGATCCGATACAGATACTGAACACGTTTAAATGTAAATATCAAGAAATAAAACTGAAATTCTGAACTCTTGTCTTATATTCATCTTTTGATCTCTTTCTCTCTCTCTCTCTCTCTCTCTCTCTCTCTCTCCCTATATATATATATATATATATATATATATATATATATATATATATAAAAGTGAACATGGAAGTCAAGACTCAGAGGCGACCGGCAGTTTCATGCTAGATGCAATCATCATACGGCCTGACGATTGCGTCTCGCATGAAACAGCCTGTCGCCTCTGAGTGTTGACTTCCATGTTCACTTTTATATTTACATACGCTCTATCTCTGATATTGAGCACTTTATCCCATAAATATAGCACATCTTAAACTATATTTCTTCATATATATATATATATATATATATATATATATATATATATATATATATATATATATATATATATATATATATATAACCTAAATAGCCAGGTAAACTCTAAAGCGGTAAAGTGGGAACAGAATATATATAACCTACAGCATAAAAGCAACCATAACCACGTGACTAACTAAAGAATATATATATATATATAGGTTTGCTTTTCTTAGTGTATTGAGCACTGTACCTAGTTACTTTTGCATTACTCGTTTTGGAGTTTTTTTCTTTGGACTCTGAGCTTGGATTTTGGACGATTGTTTTCGCCTCAATTTCATGTTCTTAGTTCTTTCTTTTTGTATCCC
The DNA here is from genome assembly GCA_964036315.1 of Acanthosepion esculentum. NCBI lineage: Eukaryota > Metazoa > Mollusca > Cephalopoda > Sepiida > Sepiidae > Acanthosepion > Acanthosepion esculentum. The sequence goes on from OZ038505.1 coordinate 35,573,846, forward strand.
TTATTTTCCCTTGGGCATTGGTTTGTTTAATTATAAGCCAAAATACCTAAGGTTTTTTTTTTCCAAACGAGTATAATTATATATATATATATATATATATATATATATATATATATATTATACCTGTCAAGAATGATAATGGTGTAACCGGGATTTTTGCTTTGACAATGAAGATAGGTAAGTTATGTGGAAATGAATTATTGAAGTGCTTGCTCAAACATTTCCTTTTCTGCCATCTTTTGGATGAAGCCGATAATATTTTAGTGATATAATATTTTTAACGTCATATTTCTTCCTGAAAATGCAGGGTAAATTTCCATTGCCTATTTTGGGAAAATGCAGTGTTTCCGATGCTGATAATTTATATTATCATCTTGATTTTCACTCGGTTACTTCATAAGTTCGTAAGCACACGGGGTGCGCGTTGTCATTTCCTAACATATATAAGCGACTCTTCCGTTTTGGTTGTGAAAACAGATATGAGAAAAAAGATATCAGTTTGTCACCATGCAAGGCAGTAAATCCAATATGACATAAAGTGGTGTGGAAGAATTAGGAACAGAAACATTATTAATGAGCTGAAAGAGAAAAGGGTAATCAGGAGGAGAGTAGATAGCGATTTACATTGCATTTAAAGTTTAGCCGATTAAAGCATGAAGCTGGAAGGGAGTTCCACAAGCGAGAAATGCGAGAAAAAAAACTGTCAGCATATAATTTATGGTTAACTCTAGCCAGCTCTATCTGACAAATATCAAAGTTAGCAAGATCCTTTTAATTTCCTGTTAAGATCCATATATATATATATATATATATATATATATATATATATATATATATATATATAAAGAGAGAGAGAGACTGACATAAGCTAATACATGCGTATTTGTATGGAAGGATTATTCGGGCAAATTGCTATTGCTGAAAGTGAACCCCAGAGAGGAGACCCTAATTTTGATTAATGTCATTGATCGCAGCGAAAAATAAATTTGTTTGGCCTTTATTTTCAATCTAATCAAATAAGATGGCAACAACATGGCAGTGGCCTCTTTGACATGACAAAGCCAGCAAGTTTTCATATGACTTGTCAAGCTTCATTTGATATCTTCAAGTTCCCTGAAACCCACAACAGAATACAGAAATCCTGAAATGCGTTTCTTCATCCATAAATATATATATATATATATATATATATATATATATATATATATATATATATATATATATAGTTCTATTGATTTAATAAAATTAATGTAAAAGTTAGTTATTGTTGCGGGTAAAATAGGAACAAGATTATTAATAATCACAATAAAAAGCAGCTCAATATCAATGATGGTGAACAAAATAAACCTAGGTGCAAATGTAGAAAATAGAAATAGTCTCAAAGAGAAGATATATATATATATAGGTGCTACTGAAAATGAATGGAAGAATAGATATTATAACCGTAAGTTGAGTTTAATCACGGTGGAACGAGTATATTGGTGAACTCTTCCACGACGAAAGAGAACAACCAGCAATCCACAGAACTACCGACGGACCTGGAATTCTAAAAACCGAAGTAGAAGCTGCACTAGCAAAATTTAACAGAAGCAAGGCGGCAGGGCCAGACAGAATTGTAACGGAAATGCTGACAGCCTTAGATGAATTTGGCATAGACAAGATCACAGAAATAATAAATGAAATCTACAACAGTGAGGACATACTGGAAGATATCAGCTGATATATTTTCATAGCAGTACCTAAGAAACCAGGCGCAAACGAATGCGAGCTCCACCGAATAATCAGCCTAATGAGCCACGTAAGACAAAAATTGTCCAACATTTGGATATTTTTATTAAGTTGGTCCTTGATCTAAGCTTTAGGCTCACATGAGCCATCTTCAGAGTGATTATACAGACATTTTAACAAAGATATTCACCATCGAAGATAATATTTTGTTCTGTTGATATAGAAGATTGCTATGTGACCATAACGGTTGCGGAATAGCAAATGTCATTTGTAAGTTCCAGATGTGGTTCTATGACGTCATACCACGTGAGAGGCCGAAATATTAACAACTGAGCCAATGTCTAGATGCAGTGTAATGTGTTGTGACTAGTTTGAAATCTAATTTTGTTGTGTTGCTTTGTTTTAATGTAGATGGCCTCCAATATCTGAAAGTTTTTTACTGTGTGCATGTGTGAGTATTATTGTGTTATCAACTAATATCTGTCTAATATTATAAACCTTGCTATGTTTTTCTAAGAAATGTTGTTTAATAGAACTAAGATCAGAAAGATGACAGGTAAGTTTACGAGAGAGCGTCGTTGTAGTAAAACCAATATATATACTGGGTTTATTATTAGTATCAGAGATACAATTTCTGAACGGGCATATAAATCCATACACTACATTTTTTCCCCAATCACTACAATCTTAACCTGTTAAGGTTAACTGTTATTTTCCATTCTTATACAGAGAAATGGCCGGCACACGTAACCCTCTACCAGGAGTGAACCCCGGGCTGTAAAGAATGAACCTCGTTGTAAAAAAACAAAACTCAAAAACGACATTTTCTTCACTTATGTTTTGCTGATAAAGTCTCCGTAGATTAACATTAGACTTGTCAGCAGGCTGTCAACACGTAAACATAGCAAATGTTTGATTTAAAATGCATTTCTTCGACATTTTAAACTTAAACTAAATAATATTTGTTTCAAATCAGATTAATTATTCCTTAAAATATTCCTCAAATAATGTTTCGGAAAAGAAAATCTCATTTTTAGAAGATTATTTAATAAGGAGAATTACATTGCGAAGAAAGATGACTAAAAAACGGCGCCATTTTAGCAAAAATAAATAAATAAAAATTCGTTCCAGTCAATTTAAATTAATTTTCGAAATGCAGCTAGTATTTTGCTTATTGGAAATATTAAATTAAATCTATTAACTTGAAATTATAACTAAAATAAAAGATTCAAAAAGATTGTTTTTTTCATTTTAAAACTTCATTTTAAACCTTATTCTTCGCGTTTTTGTGGAGTTCCCTATGTTTATCTGATGGCAAAGCCATATATCTACCACAGATCATATTTTTATATGTAGTCATCATCATCCTCATCATCATCATCATCATTATTATTATTATTATTATTATTATTATTATTATTATTATTATTATTATATTATTATTATTATTATTATTATTATTATTATTATTATTATTATTATTCATAGATTTTGCTAAATATATTTAGCGCATTCATGGAACCGTGCACATCCCTTGGATTTGTGGCTACGTTGTGATATATTATTTTGATGTATAAGATCATATAATAATTCTGCCTATTCATTCGTTAGTTAGGTAATTTGCACGGGCGTTATGACATGCCATTACCTCGGATAAATAATGAGCCATTCCTGTTTGATTGAGAGAATTGACGGAAGAATATATCAAAGAAAGCTCTGTTTGATTTTAGGGAAAGGAAAGGAAAGGAAAGGAAAGGAAAAAAGACGAGTACAGAAGATAGGAGTTGATAACACTCTCCTGTCTTTCACATCTAATTCAATGTTTAATCTTTTTCATTTTTACCCTCCCACGTCTTTAAAAAATGATATTTATGACTGTGATTTTTTTTATAGAGTTCACCCCAAGTAAGGCGGTAAATCCACTGAGATACAAGAGTGCGGAAGAGTTAGAAACTAAACATTTGTAAGGAGCGAGAATAAAATAAAAGTAATCAGGAGAACAGTAGATAGTGATTGGCATTGCATTTAAATTTTTGCAGATTAAAGTTGGTTGGAAAGCATGGAGCCGTGAGAACGTTCCACAAGCGAGAAGTGCGAGAAAAGAAACTGATAGCATAGAACTATATAGGCTATATCTAGCTAGCGCATTTGTCACTTGGTGAGATTTCCACACCAGTCTCGTGCTGTGCTTAAATTCAAAAAGTCTAGGCACCACAGCCAAGAGCTCACCCGAACAATTGCCATGAAAGTATTTATAGAAAAAGGCACAGAGAGGCAACTCATGTGAAAGTTGCTAAGCTCACATATTTCAGAAGACGATCAGGGAATTTTCATGGGTATTTTATAGTTGTTAAACTCGCAAGGGGCTTAGTCAATCATTGCTTTAGAATAAAAATTTATCAGAAAGTTGTAGGCTTGGATGTGCGATGTGCTGGTGTGGTAATGGATGACGGCCCGAACCGACTTCAAAACCGCAAGGAAAATTGGCTCCCTGTGACGACCCAGGAAATTTTTCTCCCCGGAATCGATCCTCCAAATCTATAAATCGACCATTCGCCTTTGCATGGAGTATTGCTGCCATATATGGTCTCGAGCCCTGCTGTTTGCCTCAGGGTTCTTGATAAGAGACGGATATGCAATGTAATTGGCCCTGATCTGTCATCTCGTCTGCAGTCGCTCTCTCACAGACGCGACGTTGCCTCGCTCTGTCTTTTTTACAAATACTTTCACGGTAATTGCTCCGATGAGCTGCTTTCGCTGGTTCCTAGGCCTCATGAATTTAAACGTCCTACGAGGCTGGCATCCCGTTCCCACCCCTTCACCGTTGAAACTGTTAGATGTAGACGTCTCTTCTACTCCAATAGCTTCATGCCACGCACATCTCGCCTGTGAAACTCCCATCCTTATTCCTGTTTCCCTGACAAATACAATCTCCAACTATTTAAGTGTAACGTCAATCGACATCTCCAGTTGCCTTGATCTATCCACTTCCCTTCTCCACATCCTTTCACGTTTCATTCCAATCTGCTCTCGCTCCAAATCTTCTGTAACCCCCTTGCCTTGATCGATCCACTATCTTTCTCCACATCCTTTCCTTTGCCACTCCTATCTGCTCTTCCTCCAAACCTTCTGTAACCCCTTGCGTGCTAGTGGTTTCCAGCCTTGCTTGGGGTGAAAAGCTTAAAAAAAAAATTGCAGTCTGGTTCATTACGCGATCGATCACTTGGTTGAGAATGATTCATGAACGATCGTCCACCAAGCGACTTACATCCGCCCCTAGCAAAACGCATTGGTCAAGGCACACATCCCTCCCCATGAATTTTGAAGAGCCTACATTCAACAAAGGACCTTCCCAAGCGCAGATACATATAGATATATTTTGGGGTGACCTATCATTTTTGACCAGTATAAAGGAATGTCGAAAATTAATTTTTCCAAAATAAGCCAACTTTCTGAGCGGGAAAGTTCGTTTATTGCTTTGGGCAAACAATAAGCAATAAGCATTTGTTTAATCTCCAGGTATCCCAAGGCCTTTGTCACAGTCCCACCATATATGGACGGCGTCTCTCGTGGTTTTATGATCTACAGAAAAGAAATTGTTCGTAATACCTTACAGCTGGTTCTAGATGTAGATTTGTTTAACTAAACTCTATTTTGCAGAGATATAGCTGCAAGTGCCACAGTGAATATATGGAGAGAAGGATTTATTGAATAACATATCGTCCTCCCCTCAGCTCCATGATCATGAGGTGTTAAAACTAATCTCGGCTTAACGAAAACCTACTTATGAATACGAATCACTACAGCCAGCAAAGAAAGAACTGTAATTAGATGTTTGAGATTTCATCTTTGTTTTGAGTAAAGATTACTTGTATTTCTCTCAGGGATCAGTGTGTTGTATCTGTTTTCTAACCGATTGTCTATCCTATAATTCAGCTTGTTTGTACGTACGACAGTTATGTTTATTTTTTTACCTGATATCAGAGTGTAGCATCTGGATGATGTCAGGCTCTTTTGAACAGAACTGAGATCAAACGGCTTTCAGAATGAAAATTTCCATTTCGCCTTCCTTTTATGTCTGACCGTTACGATTTTATACGAGGATCAAAGTGTAGTATATGCACAATCCCTGACGATGCTGTGCAGGGATGACAAACATTCATGCTAATGTGACCAACGTCCTTTTGAATTTAAGCTCAGAGTGTAGTACCTGTACGCTTTTCTGTGCTGAGATGAAGCTAGCTTTCTGAACAAGATCATTATACATTAATATTAAGCGGTAAGGAATTAAGAAAAATGGGTACATTGCTTTAAAGAAGAAATGTAAAACATCTAGGGACAAATAGATTGTATATCTATATAAAAGAGAGTGAGTATATATATATATATATATATATATATATATATATATATATATATATATATATATACACACACACAGAATGTAAGAGGGAGGGGTGAAATGATAAAGAGGACAAAATATTTAAAAAACATGTTAAAACTAAAAACTTTGTGAAAAAAAAGGTGGAAACAAACAAACAAAATACGATTAACCAAAATCAAAGAAAGAAAGAAAGAAAGAAAGAAAGAAATGTAAAGAAAACCAAAGACAGAAATAGGCAAAAAGCTTTAACTTAAACCAATGTTAAAAAAGTAGAAACAAAGAAAAAATGTTACAAGAAAGAAAGAAAGAAAGAAAGAAAGAAAGAAAGAAAGAAAGAAACGATACAAAGAACCAAAGAAAGAAAGAAAGATAACATAAATTAAAAGAAGAAACAAAGAAAAAACGATACCAGAAACCAATGAAAGAAAGAAAGGATGAACAAAGAAAGAACGATGATGGAAAAGAAAGAAAGAAAGAAAGGAAAAATGATACCAGGAACCAAAAAAAGAAAGAAAGAAACCAAAGAAAGAACGATAACAGAAAGCAAACAAAGAAATGAAGAAACAACGAAAAAAATGAAGAAAACAAAGAAAAACGAAAGAAAGAAAGAAAAATAAACTAAAATAAAGAAAGAAAGGCGGGAAAAAGATAAATGAAAAGAAAGAAAGAAAAACGATAAAAAAGAAAGAAGAAATAAATAAAGAAGGAAAATAACGATAAAAGCAGACAAAAAATTCAAACGTTAAAAAGAAAGGAAAAATAAAGAAAATAATCTTGATTTTATTTTCATAAATTCGGTTAGAAGCGCATCATAATGAAATTTGTTTTTGATAAGGAAGACGAATGAATGAAAATAATGAGAGAAACACGAAATGATACCCGAAGTAGGAAGAAGTATTAGTGAAATTTGTAAATTTAAGAAAAAAATGAAAGTAAAAACAAAAGAAAGAAATTGAAATCCAAAAACCTGATGATTAAAAACCAGAGGAGATTATCTCTTTGGCCGCCTTCTTGAAAATCAGGAAATATTCAAGTCATGCATAAAAATAGAGAATAGTTATTGACCACAAATGTCTATGACTGTGTACACACACACACACACACACACACACACACACACACACATATATATATATATATATACATACATATATATATATATATATATATATATATATATATATATATATATATATATTATAAATTAATAGATTTAAAATATGGTTTTACCGCTACACAGTGATAACCATGTTTCAGAAATGGAAGCTAAAGCCCCTGAATTTAATTTTGTTATTAAACCAAAGACATTAGTTCCATTTCCTCATCAAGCGAATTTTGGAGTAACTTACTTTTTAAAATTTACGGTTGTTAACGGCACAGGAAAGATTCATAGTTTGAGGGTTTCCAAGGTTACCGATAAATCCATTCATCTAGACAAGGGGTGGTAGAGGGTTCAATTTTTAATTTTCAATGTATCAGTTAATAGTTACATTTGAAAGCGGGGTTATGTTTAGGGATGGGTAGGGATGTATCTTTTAACAAATTCTGACATCCGCTAAATTCATGTCATCTGGGTTTTAACGGCAAAAATTCTTATGGTATTTTTTCTATTTGTATATTTAAAGATTTTGAGGGACTGTTTAGGTTAGAATATGTTTTATCCACCTTTCTAAAAA